>LR999451.1:13132019-14332019 GCA_905216605.1 Arabidopsis arenosa
AATTATTTCTTTTGCAAAAGATAATTTAATAGCGCGAACGAAACATTTAGTAAAAATTTACGAAAGGGTCCATATATAATATTCATGTTAAACTCAGTTAACAAAAATAAACAAAAAATACTTTAATCATTGATATATCAGCAGATCAATATTTTTGCGAAATAAGAAGATTAAATAACAGAACTAAATATTCATTGCAGATTCACTAAGAGCCATGTTCCTTCATGTTCATCCTAAACCCTTAAAGTCAAAAATCAAATGTCAACCCTCTCCTCGTGGCCTTCTCAGACACCTTTATTATATGCTGATCCATATGAATGTGACTTAGTGTGTTTAGTGTTTTTTAATTGTTTTTAAGATTACAAAATGAAAAATCCATCTAATGAATGCAATTGGAAAGAAATATTCATTCTTTTTCTTTAAAAAAATAAATAGAATGCAACTTAAACAAAACAAACTCATACAATGCAACTGTCTTTTGGCCACAAAAAGTTCTATATGGCTTTCCCATGTTCCAAGTTAGTTTAATAACTAAGATATATCAATCGGAGACAAAGAGGAGCTAATAATGTTTTTTTGTCAACCCTACCATATTTTTATTTTCTATTATATTCAACTTAAACACCTCTTTTTATTTCTATTAATTATTTTTTCCATTAGTATTAACATAACTAGGATTTAGACCCCCCGCGATGTCGAGGCGGGGAAAAAATTTCAAAAAATTTTAAAGAAAAAAATATCAAACGAAATTTCATAATAAATTAGACAGCAAGTTTCAAAACAATTTTTCGTTAAATAATGTAAATGTGCAATGGTTCAATTAAACAATACAATTTTTTATGAGGTGTACGATAAAAAAAATGCAACCGCAGAAAAATATTTATTCAGATTGCAACTTTTTGAAAAAACAACCGTAAATATATATTTTAGTTAATATGAGACGTAACTTTAAATGAATAGATGCAACTAGGAAGACATAACCGTAAACTGAAAAGATACGCATGTAATTGAGCAAATATAACTGTAAAAAAAACCCGTAAATATGTTAACGAATAGATGCGATAAAAAAACACAACCGTTAAAAAGATATCCGTAAATATTTCAACGAAAGGATGCGATAAAAAGACACAATCGAAAGAAAGAAACTAACCGTAAATATTTAAACGAAAGGTTGCGATAAAAAGACGCAACCGTTCAGAGGTGCAAAAGGTATTTATTGAGATTGCTATTATATATAGATTTTTTTTTTTGTTTTATCACAGATTAATATTAGATTAACTAATAATTTTTTGTCAACCCTACCAAAAAAAATAATGTGTTTATCAGTTCTTTTAATTTTTTGTCAACCACACATTAATTAAAAAGTTACTCTATGGTTGGTTGCCCAATCAGGAGAAATAGTGTTTACAAAAATAACTTCATTAAATAAAGTCTAGAAGAACGGGCTAATCAGTCCGTCTTATCATTACATAAACGATAAATAAAAGAGTGAGGAAGGAAGGGAAGGAGACACAGAGCAAACCAAAATCATCTACCAGATTTGAAAAAGCGGGCTATTCTTCAGATCACTGCACCATCAAGACAGTTTAGTCAATTCTTTGAAGATCCATTTTCTACAATCTTTGGTGACATTTAACGATCATTTGAAGTCGTCATCAATTTTGTTGATGTCAAATAACAACGATCTCCTCGATATAGATGAAACAAAATAATTGCATCGCAAATGTCATAATCTAGTCATTTATAATATTTTTTTATATTTTTCAAAGTCATAATATTACCAATTTGGTTTCAAAGTCTGAATAGCCAAAACTCTTAATGCAAAGGTTTTTACAGTAAAATTCTTAAAAAATTAAATAATTATTTAAATTCTCTAAAGACAAAGTAACCGTCATTAACAATAGACCCCAAACAATTTCTAATACTTTTTATGAATTAACCATGTCTGAACAAAATAAACTCTATGCCTAGAAAAATTATTAATAATAAAAAGCTTCAAAACCATCAAACGACAAATCCTAAGCTATGTAGTGAAACACAAATGAAGAGAAATAATGTTAAACGATATTCGAAAACTATATATATATAAGTTTAAAGGCATAATTAAGTTATTTAAAACATATTAACGAGTAAAAATGTTGGTGGTAATTCTGCAACGACATTGCGATTAAACATCCATTCCACAACATTACGATTAAACATGTTCAAGAATGTTTTAGGCACTAAACGGATGATATCTAATTCATCACGCCTAAAATGCATAATAAGAGTCTAGAAGATTGTAGACGATTGAGAATTTTCCAACAAAAATAACGCGATTTTCCAAAATCCCGGTGATTAAAGGCGGTTTAGGCCTTGACGATGCTTAAAATTTAGTACAAAAAATATAAGATTTAATTATATTTAAAAAAAATGAATTTCAGAAGTTCTATTTAAGCATGAAAACTAGCTTCGTCGATTAACTACTTCAGTCATCTAACATTTGCCAAAATTTGACGAGCACCCGAAAGGCTTTCCTCTTTAAGATCAAGTTTGTCCTTTTCTCACCATTTTTTTTCTCTTTTGTTGTTATAACTTTGTATCTATCAATTTTTATGGTTTAACTATTTCTGTACTCGAGTTCAGACGTTGCCTACAATGTAGATTTAGAAAGAAATATGAGTAGTAGATCTGTTAGTATCCATATGCTGCTCACAACTCACAACTCACAAGTCCTAAGGGGTTACGCTATAATTAACGAAACTTGTTTCTTTTTCTCAGATGGTGAAAAACATTAAAATAGTTGTGGAAGCACAAGAGAAGCTCTTTGATGAAAGAGAAGAAGCTCGTGAGAATGAAAAACATGAAATGAAGAATAACTTGGATGAGCTGAAAAGACGTATGCATGAAGAAAGTCTTCAAGAATGCCGCATTCTCTAATCAATCATTGCTGAGCATCTTTATATACACAAGTTTTCGGGCTTTCTGCTTTGCTTATGTTTTGAATTCCATCTATGTTATTTCCCTTAATTGATTTGGTGAGTCTACTTACAAAGCTCATATGCTACTTGTTTGCACTATAGATAAGTGCATATGAGCTTTGTAAGGAGACACATTTTGTTTGAGATTTAATTATAAAGAGTCGAGAAAGAGTTTTTTTCTCAAATCCTATGCTTCGCTTTTCGACTTGGAATTAAAAAAAACATTTCAAGAGCTTCATCGTAGTCCGAGTATTCATAGAATTGATTGGAGCTTTCTCTTAAATTTGGCTCTTATTAGGTTTTGGTATCAGTGAGTATTGGGAAGTCAATCCTGCCCGGTAAGGAAACCTCATAAGTTCATTATACAATTTGTTTTCTTTATGTCTTTAAGGAAAGTAGTAGGGAAAGCCTTGATGTGTATACATATATCAAAGTCCACAGAATAAATGAAAAATATACAGTAATTTTCAAATCAGCATGGTCTCTCTTCTTTCAGCAGTTGTAAAGGTAAAAGAGAAATAATATATTAAATCTGAGAATTTTGGTCTAGTGCATTCACATTGAAATCAATCATCATCTATCCTTTTTTTTGTTTTTTTTAGCTACGACTATATCATTCTTATCTTACCATATGAATATTAATTTTAATGTATGCTGATCAAATTTTAATTTTCATGATAAAATCTTCTTTAGTTTGTTGAATTCTCAATAAAATGTCTAAAAGTCAGAAAATAGTAGAAAAAGAAGAAAACTATTGTTTTTTTATTCGGAATCTTGTTAATTAACAAGAAAATTTATCCAAATAAGGCTTAAACTAGGAAAAGAAAAGAACATTTGAATTTCATACTTGCACTTCATGTTTGTGCAAAATCATACATATGCCGTAAATCTCGACTACGTAGAATTACTCCACTTATGCACCTACGTGAATTTGTTTATACGAGTTTGGTTAAAGAAAAGTTTAAATTCCTGATAAATCGAGATTTGATATTTTATGTTTTTATTTTATTCTAGACATAAAATATTAAATCTCGATGTATGTTGATTTGTGTTTAAATATGCTTCTGATGCATGATGATATTATAACTATAAACATTAACGATGAATTGGTAACTAAAATTATTCATTATTGAAAAAGATAAATATCTAATATGCGTGTGATAGACAAAAACTGAATAACATTTTATGTTACTAAGGGCTTGATTGGTTCTCCCGATAGCACCCGCCTAGCGGTTGTTAGCGGTCGGTTGTGGTTATTAGCGGTTATTAGCGGTCGGTTGTGGTTGTTAGCGGTTAGTACCAATCATAGAAAATGCTCCATAGCGCTTCGAACCGCTCGAAATCGCTGAATTTCAAAAGCTCCTTCTCCCAAGCGTTTGCGGTTGCAGTTGGTTTGAAAAAGAAAAGAAACTAAAAAAAAGAAAATGAATAAATTAAAATATATATTATCAAGTCTTATATATTCACGTTAATTCTAAAAACTAATAATTATCTAACTTTAATTTTCCAATATTAATAATTATTTTTGTTTTCAATATAAAATTTATTTAAATAATTATTTATGGCTTTTAATCATTAATCATGTTTAAAAATTTTATACTTTTTTCATAATTATATATATTTTTTTTTATAGTTTTTAATAATCAAATATTAAATTTATTTTGCTAAATTTTGGTTTAACCGATATCGTACCCGCTGATCAACCAATTGTAAATCTCTCACAAATGCATCTATTTTCAACTGCTAAACCAGTCGGTTAAAACGCTAAATAAAACTTGAAACCGCAACTATCCGCTTCCGTAAAATCTCCACAACCGACACCGCAATCGCTGCATTAAACCAGTCAAACCTTAATTTAAAATAGAGTACAATACATTATTAGAGAATAAAACTTGACATATTTAATGCATGGCAATTTAGGAAAAGCAATTAATTCAAACAAATGATATTATTTTGCCAAAAATTGAAGTAACGCGCATAGTCAAATATATAACATTATAATAGTTAGTAGTAATTGCCAAATAATTACTCTCATAAATTTTCAACAAATAAATAAGTCAAACCTTTGATATTTATTGGACTTTGTTATCTTACCTAAAATCAGTTATATAATAATTTGGTAATGTTTTAAGGCATTGTTGGTGTCGGATCCGCACCAGTAGACCGTGGACCAACCCAAAGATCGCCACGTAGTCAGGATGAAGGCCGCAAAGAATAAGGCCCATTAAAACCCAAGGTGTACAGGGATATAGTCGAAAGTGGGCATCATCACGAAGGGAACTCGAATTGGTCCCATTTCGGGGATATGACTTCGGAATCAAAGTCAGGATGGTTCAAAGTAATTTGGGCCAGAAGGCGAAGCCCATGAAGATCGAATCAATTCAAATTCAAACGTTGAGCATTAAACTGCGAAGACCAAAACGGACACATTTAAGAGAGAATAATTGTGTGTAATTGAGAGTAAATGTCGTTTGTCAATATAAATAAGAGGGCCTAATAGCCATGTAAAGGATACGCAATTTTTGTAGCAAATACACTATAGTTATTCCCATTACAATTCATAGCTTTTTTATCATATTTTTGTCCTCAAGAGTAATCATTCCCACTAAATAAACAAATACTCAAGTGTGCGAATCCGACATCCACATTTTGGCGCCGCCTGTGGGGATCTAGAAGATTCTTGAGTTGTCAGATTTCTCTCATTCCGAGATAAGCAGCAATGTCTGGAGCAAGCATCCCTGACTCGTCAGTAGCTGAACTCTCAAGGCCATGCAGCAAACCATGTCAGAAAATGTCGCAAAAATTCTCGGATTGTGGAAAAAGCTGTGGACACGCTTAAAACAACCCAGGTATCTCTTGGTCAAAGCGTCAATACTATTCAATCTCGTGTTCGTTCTCTAGGTGCAGGAAATACTGTGGGAGTCCGAAGAAGCATGTTCAGTACGCCGAACTCCCGTGTACGAAATGAAACCAACGAACAAACAACTTCTAACCCAACAATTCAACCGGATATGGAAGAAGAGACGCAGCTCGGAGATGAAGATCAGCTTGTAGATCAGTATGATCAAGAAAGCTTCGACCAACTCGAAACCATGAGAAAGGTTAGCTAGGAACTAAAAGAAATGAAGTCAAAGTTCCACCAGGCCACCAGTTCGGAGCCGGACATCAAACCGAGTCATCGAGGAAGCTAGGCGAACTCCTTTCATTCCGCGAATTGCAAATTTGAGAATCAAGGATTCTCGGAAACTCAAACTGGATCCGTACAGTGGATTAGAAGACCCAAAGAGCTATCTCGCAGCTTTTCTGATTGCCGCTGGAAGAGTCGAATTGGATGAAGCTGATGAGGACGCAGGATACTGCAAACTCTTTTCGGAAAATCTTTGCGGTCAAGCACTAATGTGGTTCACTCAGCTGGAACCCAGGCTCAATCAATAACTTCGACGAGTTGTCGGCTGTGTTCCTGAAACAATATTCTATCCTCATGGATAAAAGCGTTTCGGATGCTGTCCTTTGGAATTTAACACAAGGGCCAAACGAGTCACTTAGAACTTTCATCACCAAGTTCAAGGGGGTGCTATCAAAACTCCCAAGAATCTCGCAGCAGTCAGCTTTATCTGCCCTACGAAAAGGTTTATGGCATGACTCGAGGTTCAAAGAAGATCTAATACTTCACAAACCGGACACAATTCAAGACGCACTTTTCCATGCAAATAACTGGATGGAAGTAGAAGACGAAAAAGAGAGTTTTGCGAAAAGGAACAAACAAGCAAAACCAGCGGTCACTTTCCCTACCAAAAAGTTTGAACCCAGAGAGAACCAAGGACCTAAAAAGTTTGGATCGCAACCCCTCAACAATACCGTCGGGAAACAATTTCAAGGAAAAGGAAGGTCGAACACTTGGGTCCGTGACGAAAGTTTGTATTGTGACATCCATAAGGTAACCGGACACTTAACCAAAGACTGTAGTGTCCTCAAAAAGCACCTCGCAGAGCTGTGGGCCAGTGGAGATCTTTCTAAATTCAAGATAGAAGATTTCGTGAAAGAATATCACGAGGCAAAAGATACCCCTAAAGATCAGAATTTAAAAAGACCTAGGCAATCCAACGAAGAAGAACCTAGAAGTTCGAAGGGAAAAATCAATGTGATCATTGGAGGTTCCAACTTTGTCGGAGATACGATCAGTGCCATAAAGAAGCATAGGCGAAATGTTTTATTTAAAGCGAATTTAGGCGAAGAAATGGACTTTCAAGGCGCGTCAATATCATTTGACGAAGAAGAAACATGTCACCTCGAAAGGCCTCATGATGACGCCCTAGTCATTACCTTAGACGTTGCCAACTTCGAAGTTATCGAGAATTCTCATTGATACGGGCAGTTCGGTCGACTTAATCTTTTTAGGTACCCTGGAAAGGATGGGAATCAGTCGGGCAGACATAGTAGGACCACCGTCTCCTTTGGTGGCATTCACAAGCGAATCGGCCATGTCTCTCGGGACGATCAAGCTGCCAGTTCTTGCCAAAAACGTGTCAAAGATAGTAGATTTTGTTGTTTTTGATAAACCGGCAGCCTACAACATCATTCTTGGGACTCCATGGATTTATCAAATGAAGGCAGTTCCCCTCGACGTATCATCAATGCATCAAATTTCCAACTCCTAGTGGAGTGGAAACAATTCGAGGAAGTCAAGAAGCTTCACGAACGTGTTATCTGACCAGTCATCGACTAAAGATCCAATAGCAATTAACGAAACCTGCGAAGAAGGAAATTCCAAGATTTCCTAGTGGGCAAAAAGAAGACGATGTAGTAATCGAAGTAGTATTGGAAGAAGACAAACCAGATCGGAAAGTCCGAATTGGAGTCACTTTGACTGGCGAAATAAAAGAAGCTTTGATTGAACTTCTAAGGAAAAACAAGACGTCATTTGCATGGTCAGCGGCCGATATGCCTGGCATAGATCCAAGCATAATCTGCCACAAATTGAACGTGGATCCAAGTTTTAAGCCTGTGAAACAAAAGAGAAGGAAACTCGGAGTAGAGCGAGCAAAGGCAGTAAATGATGAAGTGGACAAACTATTAAAAATAGGATCTATAAGGGAAGTACAATACCCGGAGTGGGTAGCAAACACTGTCGTGGTCAAAAAGAAAAATGGAAAAGACAGGGTATGTATCGACTTCACCGATCTTAATAAAGCATGTCCGAAAGATAGTTTTCCGCTCCCGCATATAGACCGGCTCGTAGAATCTACCGCTGGGAATGAGTTATTAACTTTCATGGATGCTTTCTCGGGTTATAATCAAATAATGATGGATCCCGAAGACCAAGAAAAGACGTCATTCATCACAGACAGAGGTACTTATTGTTATAAAGTAATGCCTTTTGGTTTAAAAAACGCAGGTGCAACTTATCAACGATTGGTCAATAAAATGTTCCATGAGCATCTCGGGAAGACAATGGAAGTCTACATAGACGATATGTTGGTTAAGTCTTTGAAAAAAGAGGATCACATTAAGCATTTGGAAGAGTGTTTCGAAATTCTCAACCAATATCAAATGAAGCTGAACCCGGCGAAGTGCACTTTCGGAGTTCCATCCGGAGAGTTCCTTGGTTATATCGTGACAAAAAGAGGAATCGAAGCTAATCCAAACCAAATTAATGCTTTTCAAAACATGCCATCCCCGAAGAACTTCAAGGAAGTACAGCGTCTGACTGGTCGAATTGCAGCCTTAAACCGATTTATTTCAAGATCAACGGACAATCTCTACCCTTTTATCAAATTCTTAAGGGAAATAAAGGTTTCCTTTGGGATGAGAAGTGTGAAGAAGCTTTCGGACAACTTAAAGCATACCTTACCACTCCACCAGTGTTGTCTAAACCCGAAGTGGACGAGAAGCTCTATTTGTATGTTTCAGTGTCAAAACATGCAGTTAGTGGAGTCTTGGTCCGGGAGGACCGCGGAGAGCAAAAGCCGATTTACTACATAAGTAAGTCAATGACAGATCCAGAAACAAGATACACAATGATGGAAAAACTCGCACTTGCAGTAGTAACTTCAGCCCGGAAGCTACGCCCATACTTCCAATCTCATCCAATCGAAGTATTAACCAACCAGCCACTCCGAACAATACTTCATAGTCCAAATCAATCCGGACGATTGGCGAAGTGGGCAGTGGAACTAAGTGAATATGATATAGAGTATAAAAGCAGGGTCAGCATGAAGGCTCAAGTTTTGGCAGATTTCCTAACCGAACTACCAGTGCTGGGTACATCGGAGCAACCAGAGAATCAGACTTGGAAACTATATGTAGATGGATCTTCATCAAAACAAGGATCTGGAGTAGGAATCAAGTTGGAATCTCCAACATCGGAAATTCTTGAACAATCATTCCGTTTATTGTTTAATGCTTCTAACAATGAAGCAGAATATGAGGCACTAATTGCAGGACTTCGACTGGCACAAGGGGTTGGAGCCGAAGAAGTGGTTGCTTATTGTGATTCACAGTTGGTAGTTAATCAGTTCAATGGCGATTATGAAGCGAAAGACCTAAGAATGGAAGCATACCTCGAAGTAGTAAAGGGCCTTTCCAAAGACTTCAAGAAATTCGAACTAATTCGCATACCTCGAGGAGAAAATACAACCGCGGATGCACTTGCCGCATTAGCGTCAACATCAGATCCTGAACTAAAAAGAATCATTCCAGTTGAATGTATCGCGGAGCGAAGCATTAAAACTGACAAAGAAGTCCTCGCTGTTACAAGATCTCGAGCAGCAGCGCGTGAACGTGGCGAGCCCGAAGTCGAGTTGCCACCTGTTAAACGGAGGAAGTCGAAAAAGCACAACAAGGAGCCAGATGTACTTCCAGAAACTATTATAGAGACAGAACCGGTAATCGAGGACGACCATCCCGAACCAGACCTTGAACCAAATGAACATCCCGAACCGGAACCACGAGTATTTCATGAGATTGACCAAATTCCGGCTAAAGATTGGGGGGCTGATTGGAGGGAGCCAATAAAGCGCTACATCGTGACAGGCGAGCTCCCGAAAAACAAGTGGCAAGCCAGGAAAATGAGAATCGTTAGCGCGAAATTTTGTCTATCAAAGGATATATTATATAAGCGAGGTGTTAGCGACCCCTACCTATTGTGCATCTTTGGGCCCGAAGTCGAAATCGTCGTAAGAGAAGTACACGAAGGTCTATGTGGAAGTCATGCGTCTGGAAGGGCCATGGCTTTTAAAATAAAAAGGATGGGCTATTATTGGCCCACTATGATCACGGATTGTGTCAAGTTCGCTCAAAGGTGCAAACGTTGTCAACTCCATGCACCGATGATCCATCAACCTTCGGAGTTATTCTCCTCCATTTCTGCCCCGTACCCGTTTATGAGGTGGTCGATGGATATCATTGGGCCATTGCACAGATCAACCCGAGGAGCACAATACCTATTGGTCTTAACGGATTATTTTTCAAAGTGGATCGAAGCTGAAGCATATGCTAGCATCAAAGATTCGGCGGTGAATACTTTCATTTGGAAGAATATCATATGCCGACATGGGGTTCCATACGAGATAGTTACTGATAATGGGCCACAGTTCATTTCGCACGAATTCGAAGCTTTTTGCTCAGAATGGGGGATCAAGGTCAGTTATTCCACTCCACGGTATCCACAAGGAAATGGCCAAGCTGAAGCTGCAAACAAAACAATTTTGAGCAATCTCAAAAAACGCTTGAGTCACTTAAAAGGAGGATGGTATGATGAACTCCAACCCGTCCTATGGGCTTATCGAACAACCCCTAGGCGACCTACCGGAGAAACCCCGTTTTCTCTAGTTTATGGCATGGAAGCAGTAGTACCGGCTGAACTCAATGTGCCTGGTCTTCGCCGAACAGAGGCACCATTGAACGAAGAGGAGAATTCAGCAATGCTCGATGACTCGCTGGATACCATTAATGAAAGACGAGATCAAGCCTTAATTCGGATACAAAATTACCAGCAAGCAGCAGCTCGATACTACAATTCCAAAGTCAAAAGTAGGCCATTCTTTGTAGGAGACTATGTGCTAAGGCGAGTTTTCGACAATAAAAAGGAAGAAGGCGCGGGCAAACTCGGCATTAATTGGGAAGGACCTTATATTGTTACCGAAGTAGTTCGAAATGGTGTTTATAGGTTGAAAGACTTAGAAGGCAGTCCAGTCCAGCGACCTTGGAACGTGATCAATCTAAAGAAGTTTTATGTTTAATACGCATTTTATTATGTACATGAACTACGGTGTGGCTTGATCCCGAAATGGGTACGTAGGCAGCTCGAAAACGAGTTCAGCTATTAATGATAATTTGTTTTATTTCTTAAAGAGAAAAAGCTCGACTATGCGAACGTACAAGGCAAATAAGATTCGACTAGGCGAATGCACAAAAATTGGAAGCAAAACATTTATTCAAACCAACAAGACAAAGTGTCGATCTTCGCACACTTCGAGTTAGGAAAACCCTCCCGGAGAGCAGAACACTTGAACCCCTTGACCTGCGAGGTCTAGAACTGGCATCATACAATCCGGGATTCGAGCAAAGTCGGAGATTCCGAGTTCGATCCAATCTCCGGGGTGAGAGCCAAGGATGTGAAGATCTCTTGACACCGTAGTAAGCCTGCGTTGCATTCGGTTAATCCTTTTCCGAAGCCTCTTCTTTTCCAACGTAAGCTTCCGGTGTTGAAGCGCAAGCGCCTCTATGAATGCCATCGCTGTTCCTTGGTCCCTGATTGGGAGATTCCTGATCAAAGCGCATGGAGCTCGGATCTGAGATCTAAAGAAGCCGCGAGGTGGAGGAGATCGTCTACTTGGAACATCTGGAACATCTTCATCTATCATTCCGACCCTGGAGAAGTCCGGCATAGATTCTGAACATCGAAGGTTAAAATCCATATCTGCAGAAGTAAGAAGAATAGTGAGGAGTAAAAGTTGAAGCTGTAATTTATAGGGATGTCGTATCCCTAGCAGACTGCGGATTCAGCGTGGAGACAGAGTGATTCGCGGAAAGATTTATGCCCTTAAAACCGATCCTGCATTAAAAGACGTATCACCAAGAATGATATGGGAATTAAAGGAGTAGCAAATATTTCCATAAATAAAAGGGGCCGAGGCCCATTATGAGTTCAAAACAAAAGGAAAAATAAAGAAAAGAGAACAGAGTTAGGGAACATTTATGGGAGGGGCTCAGGAACAGGCTCCCTCATCGCCGATGTAGAATTCGAAGTGGAAGCACCGTTCCTGCCCTCAACTTCGGGTTCATTCCGGACACGTTTCCAAGGATTGTCGTCATTTTCCTCGTCTTCCTCTTCGCTATCAACAAGAGCAGCTTCAGTCGGGGCATTCACCGGTCCCTGAACTTGACCTTTAGCACGGAGATACATCCGGAGCATTCTCGGGATCTCTGCGATGGAGTCGAAGTTCCTCCACTCCCACTGAAAGGGATCACTTTCCAGGGCTCTCACTTTCCTCTCCACTCGAGCAATACGAGCCTCGAGTGTTTGCCTCTTGAGTCCCAGCCGCTGCCTCTCGTCGCACAAACGGCGATGTTTGTCGACAACCTGTCACCAAAAAAAATAAATTAAAGTGAAAAGCGTAGGAGTTTGGGTGAAAGAAGCGAATTTTAACCTTGTCCATAAAGTCGTAGGCCTCTTTCTTCTCTCTCGAAGGAAAGTGGAACACGGCATGAGGAAAGAGAACGCCGGCCGGCTCGAAGCCATCGCCGGACAAGAATAGGGGGCTGCCAGGATCGGTGGGGATCACTTTTTCGTTCTCCATTATTGTTAAAGGAATTTTGGAGTTCTTTAAAAAGCTAGAAGCAAACTTGCCTCTATTTATAATAGGTCTAGGGTTTATCTTGAAACCGTAAAATTAATGATGATAGTGTGCCCGAGTGGTTAAACTATTTTTGGAAATCGAGAAAGGCAGTTATTGCCTTAAAGGCGTGCGGCTTTCCCTATTTCCTAAGGAAGGGAAAGGGCAACCGTCGCATTTAAGGCAAGGAGCCCATTAAGCACAAAAGTTTTTAAGGCCCAAGCCCAACAAATTCACCGAGTTGACTTAACCCGAAGTGGGGAACTCGTGTTAAGCCGAGCTCAGTTCTCGCATTCCAAGAGAAGGGTCTGATCAGCCTAAAAATCTCGAAAAAAACATAGCCACAAGGCCAAGAAGTGTTAAAAGCGGACCTTGCAAACCCGCATATAATTTTAACCAAACCCTCTCGGGATCTAAACCTAAAACAAAAAAGGTTTAAAAGCCTCCTCAGGCAAATATCTCGTTCAAAAGAGACTAATAATAAAGCCTCCTTAGGCAAAAGCAAGAGTATAAAGATTTAAGTCTCAAAAAGAAGGTATAATAATGGGACAAGCCCCAATTCGGAGTGGACGCAGCCACTACGGGTCAGCAGACACTTCGGCTTCCATTTCGGTTGACGGGTTTTCACCCACCTCCTTGGCCGGGGCTTGATCAGAGGAAATTCCTTGCTCATTCCCTTCGGTACAAACATCTCCTGAGGTGACCTTCGGTGCAGAAGGGACTTCAGATGAAACGACGCCCTCCGTCTCACTTGAACCTATAGAAGATAGTTCGGGTTAAACCAAAGGGGAAGAAGAAGGTAGTAAGCATCAAGAACTAGTGTTTACCTGCCCAGTCTAGACCTGATTCACTTAGGGGAGGAGATTCAGTAAAAAACTCCGCGAAATCCTGAGGGTTGAAGGACGAAGCGGGAAGAGCTGCCAGACGATTTTTCTTTTCGGATAAACTAGACGACAGCTCGGATCTCTCTTTCACTTCGGAGAAATCGTCATCATGGATTTGATCCAGCAAGATTAGGTTGCTCTCGTGCTCTTTGATGTCTGACTCCAGATCTGATTTAACCTTCTCAGTTTGAATAAAGCGGATGGCTCCTTGAATCAACTCCATCCCTCGTCCCTTTACCTCTTTTCTGGCCTTCGACGCCGACCTTGCCAACTCGGAATCACGCAACTTGGTAATCGCGTTGTACTTCGCGTGAAGTTCAATAAGTTGGTTATTCAGGGCATCGGCGGATGATTCGGATTCATGAAGTCTACCCTGAACACCAGAAAGCTCGTTCTGTAGTTGGTAATTCTGGTCGTACTGGTCCTTCAGGTCCCCTCTTATCTTCTCAAGCTCAGATTTGAGGCCAACTACTTGATCTTCCAGTTGTTGCTTAGAGCCCGAAGATGACTGAAGGTCGGACTCAAGAGTAGTAAACTTGCCTCTCCATAAGTCAATCTCCTGTTGCTGGCTGAGTAACAATCCTTCATAGTGTTCGACCATGTCGTTGAGTTCGCTGTTCGCCTGGCATTTTGTATAAACTCGAGATGATGAACCAGTTGGAAGGCTAACATTAAAAAAAAAGAGAATGAAGTAAAACTAACCCGAGATGAGTGATGCGCATGAAGCAAATAGCGTTCGCGAATTGCCGGACGCCACTTGTCGAATTCCGGCAGGATTAGACCCGACCGGGTCTTAAAGCATCGAAAAACGCTACCTTCTTTCTCCATAGCTGTGAAGGAAGAAGAAGGGGAATTGTAATATTTTGAATCAAGATGAAGTAAAAACCCTTAAGAATGCGTAAATCGTTACCTGTAAGCGATTTGATTTGGGGGACAAGAGCAGGTTTTGACTTCGGAGAAGCATCTTGAGGTCCAGAACCTTCTTTCTGAGGAGATACGCTCCGAGTGGTCTTCTCGCCATCATGTTCGGGAAGAGAAGACATGTCAACCGGAGCAGGAGGACCCATTGTTTTAGATGGAGGAGACGATCGAGGTGAACGGTCAGTCCTGGCCCTCGATTTCTCCCTATGCGGAGAGGAATCGCTGCGAGATGACTTGTCTCTTTTCTTACGAATCAAATCTTTAAGCGGTGCGCTGCTAAAGTCGTCTCGGGGAAGTCGAGGAGAGTAACGACGAGGAGATCGATCTCTCCGAGGAGAACGATCATTACGACGTTCACGACGAGGTGTTAATCTGTAAGCAACGACAGATCTGGTCCCCTCGGTGCTGTTGTCATCAACTAGTAAGGTCCTGCTGTAGTCCTTCTTGTCAATGGCGGCCGCAAGGAACGCCTTATTTTCATCACAAGCCTCTGCTATCGGCTTGGAGAGCTTCTTACGCTGGGCAGTGAGGGCCCGAGCTGACAGTCCCTGAGTTGAAGGAGGAGGCGGAAGACGATGAAGGTGATTGGGCGGACTCATCCTGAGTTTTCGATTGGCTTCAATGAACCGATCGAGAGTAAAGGAATTCCAAAGGGTTTCCCCTCTAAGGATTGTCTTGAAGAAGTTGACGAATTCCTCAGTTGGGAGAATTGGAGCAATGAAGGCTGCAAAAATAAAAACAACAAATTTGGTTAGCAAAATAATAGGGTGATTGAGAAAATGTCTGTAACCTATTTTCTACCAGGCTTTGCAGACCACTTCGATGGAAGCACATCGGAAAGACTTCCAATCGAAGCAGGAGTTTTCTTAATCAGAAACCAAGGATGGTGCCAGTTCTCATCCTTGTTCGGTAGATGCGAGATGATGTTCCTATTAGCGTTCGGGTACGCCGAAAAGTACCCTGCCTTCTTTGACGAACTTCTCACACTTAGAAGTTCATTCAGCTCGGGAACCCCAATAATGTAGCCAGCTTCCGCCGCAACGGTTATGATTCCAAGGATGGTTCGGAGGAGGTTGGGGGTTAGCTGAGGCAAAGCAATTTCAAGGGCCGCCAGATACCGGACTAGGGCTTCAGGAAGAGGGAAAGTCAATCCACAGCCCTTGAAGTAGATTTCATAAACACAAAAGTAACCATCACGGTGATCCTCTGGGGACTCCGTAGGATCGGCCAACTTCGATCCCGCCATCACATCAGGTGGAAGTCGGCAGAGTTCTTTCAATCGTTGAAGGGATTGAATGGTACAATCGTCAAGGCTAGAACGTTTCCCGTCGTAAGACGGAGACTCAGGTCTGTCGGAATCGGAAGACATCAAAGAAAATGGGAAAACTCAAGTTCCAGAAGAGAAAGTTTGGCGAAAGAGACAGAGAGAGACTTGGCAGGAAAAGAGAAAAAGGAAAGAAAATTTTTTACCAAAAGATAGAAGTAAAAAGAAGGTTACCTCACGCAAACTAAGTGGAAATGATGGAACCGCCTCGGGAGTCGTGGGGAAGTGGAAAGGTTTTCCCCGTTTTAATAGTAAATAATTAAGATACGGTCTTGATGATGACAGATGTCACGCGATCAAATATGGGTAATACTGAAATTAAAGGATTGACAAAATCTTGGCGGGAAAACCAGAAGAACCCACGAGCGCAATCTTTGGTCATTAAGACGATTAAGCCTTCCGAATTGGAATAAGCACTTCGAAAGACTTGGGGGGCTAATTGTTGGTGTCGGATCCCGCACCAGTAGACCGGGACCAACCAAAGATCGCCACATAGTCAGGATAAAGGCCCGCAAAGAATAAGGCCCATTAAAACCCAAGGTGTATAGGATATAGTCGAAGTGGGCATCATCACGAAGGGAACTCGAAGTGGTCCATTTCGGGATATGACTCGGAGTCAAAGTCAGGATGGTTCAAAGTAAGTTGGGCCAAAAGGCGAAGCCCATGAAGATCGGAATCAATTCAAATTCAAACGTTGAGCATTAAACTCGAAGACCAAAACGGACACATTTAAGAGAGAATAATTGTGTTTAATTGAGAGTTAAATGTCGTTTGTCAATATAAATAAGAGGGCTAATAGCCATGTAAAGGATACGCAATTTTTCTAGCAAATACACTATAGTTATTCCCATTACAATTCATAGCTTTTTTATCATATTTTTGTCCTCAAGAGTAATCATTCCCACTAAATAAACAAATATTCAAGTGTGCGAATCCGACATCCACATGTCCCTTCAGAGTTTTTTAAGACCCAAGCGGCACCACTTAGATTCTTCTCTTTATCCAAGAGAACCCCACATTACATTTTAACCAAGATTTTGGAGGAGGTCTCCACTTTTTACTCCTGGTATGTACTACATTTTGTTGTTTATCTTCTTCGTGATTCTTTATTTTTTGAGCAAAAACTATTCAACAGAACTGTCCAGATGATGGAACGAGAAGAACATAAGAACATAAGATAAACTCGAATAGTTGAATGAGTCATTCGGTCTGAATCTACATGAAAAACTAAAGCAGATGACGAAACGGAAAAATATAGGATATAGAAAATCATAACATAAATTATTCGGCAGATTTTGAATCCTAGCATTGGTTTTGGAAAAGAGTATGAAAATATGTTATCTTAACCTGACATATTGTTTTAATTCAATCCAAATACATGGCATTCCCCATGAAAATCCAAATACTATGATCGTGGGTATAATTTGCATAAGCAACATCTCGTGTTGCACGATCCTGAAACCAATTCTTATGATTTAGTTTACGCTGACAAATCTATCAGACTTCCTTTTTGTTATTCCCAGAGTTTAATCTCTATTTAGTTCTTAACTTTACTCACGAATTTTGTAATTTCATTGTTGCTATCTATTAAATTGTTTTTGTGCAAAATTAAATTGGGGTTTTACTTTAACAAAACAGAAGTCTAGACCTTTTAGGTAGTAACCAAAAATAGTTAGGCAAAATTGCAAAATTAGAAAATATCTTTTGCAATGCTTTAAAACCCTAAAAACCTAAATTAAACAACGACTCTCGTTCGGCCGTTTCATCAACTCTCTCCTGTAAACAAAACGAAGAAATGGCTGGAAAATTCCAAGAGCTTCCCATCTCCGGCGAACCTTTAGCCGTCGAGAGTCCGATGACCAATAAGAAGAAGAAGAAGAGCAAGAAGAACAAACACACAGAGGAAATTCATGAAGTGCCTCAAGAGGTCACGAATGGTGTAGAGGAAGAGTTGAGTAATAAAGAGAAGAAGAAGAAACGTAAGAGAGAGGAGAAAGAGATTGAGAAGAATAAGAAGAAGGATGTCCCGGAGAAGATCCTAGAAGCTGAGGATTTAAGTGTTACCAATGGAGGAGAGAGTGAGCAACAGAAGGTTGTTGTGACTGGGAAAGATGTGGAAGAAGCAAAGTACGCAGCTTTGAAGACTTTTGCTGAATCGAATTTGCCTGAGAATGTTTTAGATTGTTGTAAGACTTTTGAGAAGCCGTCTCCGATTCAGTCACATACATGGCCGTTTTTGTTAGATGGTCGTGATCTTATCGGGATTGCGAAAACTGGGTCAGGTTAGTAATGTTTTAGGGAGTGTTAAGGTTTGAACTTTGATTGAAAAATTGAAACTTTTTGAGTTTTTGTGTGAATTGTAGGGAAGACATTGGCTTTTGGGATTCCTGCGATTATGCATGTGTTGAAGAAGAATAAGAAGATTGGTGGAGGATCAAAGAATGTTAATCCTACTTGTTTAGTTCTTTCTCCTACACGAGAATTGGCTGTTCAGGTATGTATATATCGGTTTTGATCATTATGATTACAATGTGAAACGATACATTTTTGGTTGAATTTCTTAGTGTTGTGTTTGTTTTGGTGGATTGGTAGATTTCTGATGTTTTGAGTGAAGCTGGAGAACCTTGTGGTTTGAAATCGATTTGTGTGTATGGTGGAAGCTCTAAAAGGCCTCAAATAAATGCAATTCGATCTGGAGTTGTAAGATTTCTTATTATGTTCTTTGATCAGGTCAGGACATTCTCTTATGTTTTCGGATCAGTTGAGTAATGTTTTTCTTGATCTTGTATGTTAGGATATTGTCATTGGTACGCCTGGTCGATTGAGAGACTTGATTGAGTCTAATGAGCTTCGTCTCTCGGATGTTTCCTTTGTGGTAAGCAACAGAATATCTTTTAATAATGTTATTTGACTTAGCCTCCTAGGATCATAGTCGTTGCATCGTTTTTTGGCTGCTAATGAAACAATCTGAATTGTATTTTCGAGTGATTAGATGGTAACAGAAGTTCCTATATGTCAGGTATTGGATGAAGCAGATCGAATGCTTGATATGGGTTTCGAGGAACCTGTTCGGTTTATATTGAGCAAGACAAATAAAGGCAAGTGGTTGTCACATTTCACTTAGCATTCTCGTGAGAAACCAAATTTGATTCTTGTGCTAAATTTTAATGAAAATTCTTCTTCTTTCTTATCTGTCTTACAGTTCGTCAGATGGTTATGTTCAGTGCAACTTGGCCTTTGGATGTTCACAAATTGGCACAGGAATTCATGGATCCAAATCCAATCAAAGTATTGTTTCCTTCCTCAATTTGTCTTTCTTCACCTGAAAATAGCTTAAATTTCCCGACGATCATTCAAATTTCTTTCAGGTAGTCATAGGTTCTGTAGACTTAGCTGCCAACCACGACGTTATGCAAATCATTGAGGTATGTTCTCTCGGATCATCCTCAAAGCAAGTAGTGTTGTCATTTATTTGATATTCTTTAACAACAGGTCTTTGGTTTGGTTACAAATGCAGGTCTTGGACGAACGTGCCCGTGATCAGCGTCTAGTTGCTTTACTAGAAAAATACCATAAATCTCAAAAGTAAACTTGCTACTTAATCATCGAACCCTTACCAGATCTTTCCTTTTTCAACATACTAATACCAAGTGTTTTGGTACTTACAGGAACAGGGTTTTGGTATTTGCTTTATACAAGGTGGAAGCTGAACGTCTCGAGCGTTTTCTTCAGCAAAGGTTTGATCTTTTAGCCCAAATCACCTCAAACAAAAGAGAAAAAGATCTTTGATATTATTGCTCATGAACTGCAATGATTCTAATATTTACACAATTATTTAGAGGTTGGAAAGCTGTATCTATACACGGAAACAAAGCACAGAGCGAACGTACCAGGTCTTTATCATTGTTCAAAGAAGGATCCTGCCCGTTACTGGTATGTGTAGTCTTTATTATTCCGCAATTCCATGGCTAACATAAATACCTTGGCTGGTTTTGAAAGAGAGCATTGACACTGTTTTATAAATTACAGGTGGCTACTGATGTTGCAGCAAGAGGGCTCGATATCCCCGACGTGGAAGTTGTGATAAACTACAGTTTCCCTTTAACAACAGAGGATTATGTACACAGAATCGGGAGGACAGGAAGAGCGGGTAAAAAGGGCGTTGCACACACGTTCTTCACGCAACTGAACAAGGTAAACCTGAAACACTCTTTTAGATTCTTCGACCTTTTTACAGAGTTGTTGAGAATCGAGATGATTCAGATATGATTGCCTCTTTGTTACAGGGTCTTGCCGGAGAACTTGTCAATGTTCTCAGGGAAGCAGGACAAGTCGTGCCAGATGATCTTTTGAAGTTTGGCACTCATGTAAAGAAAAAGGTTTTGATTTTCTTCCATCACATTCTTGATTCTCACAAATATCTTCTTCATCATCATCTGGATTCTGGAGTGATTGATGTGTGTTTTGTTTGATTAAAAATTGCAGGAATCAAAATTGTATGGAGCACATTTCAAAGAAATAGCAGCTGATGCTCCAAAAGCTACGAAGATCACATTCGATAATTCTGATGACGAAGACTAGTTTTAGTTTATTTTAATGTTATGATTATTTTATTATAGTTACTTGGACTATGAAAAAACCTGCCTTTGATTTTCGTTTGTGGTCTCGGCTTGGCCAGAATAACAAAAACATTTATGTTTCAGCATTTTCATTTATATTTGTATGCAATTTTGTGTTATTAGTTATATTCTTTTTTCCTTCAAAAATTTATGGATCATACACTTCAATGTCTTAATGATTATAAAACACATCAGACTACACTATCCACTGATTGTGGTTCCTTCGCTATTTTGATGCTTCTTGCGTGCATAGAGCTGCCCCAACGGGATTGGTATGGCTCCTCCTTAAATGGATATTTTACATTTTACATGATTTTGTTTTAGTTGATGTTTTACTTAACTAAAAATACATATATTTTTATAATTGCAACTATTATTTTTTCTCTTAGCTAAATTTTTCTTAGATCATGGCTAAATTGAAATGAAGAGCTTGAATCGAGAATGTATTTAAATGGAGATTTTTGGAGAAAATATATATAAGTTTTGTTTGAGAAAATTTTGGGGGTGTTTTAAAAAGGTTTTTTTTTGGATTGTTGTATGCTTTGGTCATATTATTTTCCGGTTAAGCTTATGTTTAACCGGATTTGGTTGGTTCATTTTCCATACCAGGGCCGTCTCAAATTAAGAGAGTAGGAGGAGATGTGAGCCTCACAAGATCTGGATTTAGACTTTAGATGAACGATTAGGAAGATCAATAAAATGATTGACAAGTGAAAGTGATTGAGCAAGCTCATAAGGAGTTAGGATTTTATAGGATGTGAAATATTTCTCTGCTTGTTAAGTTTAATTAGAGATTTGAATAATATTGAACGACCAATCAATAATGATGGTTGAATGTAATAGAATAATGATTGGTCGTTCATTATTCTCTTTCGGGTAGGGTATATATAGGTTAACGAAGTCGATTTAGGATTTTAAATCACATTTTTTGAACTAATTGAATTGAAACATACAAAATCTAAATGTAAAGTGGTTGTAGATTGATTTTCAAATATGAGAACGTAAAGCAACAAGCTATAAACTTTAGTGCTAGCAAATTGAAAAATCTCCAATTATTTTCTACAATTAATGTTCTAATTTCAAAATTTATTTGCCTCTTGTCAAAATTGTTTAACACTTAATTTGTAAGCAAAACAAATTTCTTATTTTCTTTTCAAGTGATATCTACCTTATACAATACAAACACAAGAACAAATCTTCCAATAGGCAAACAAGATAAGTCTTTATTCAATGTTTTATTTTCAATATACAATGGAGTCTAAACTCCTACACACTTGGAAGCACAAAGCAGAAAAGGAAACGTGGGTTTTGCCCTCAAAGATAGGAACATAAAGCCACTGTATTATTTGTAAGAAAAACATAAATAAAAGGGAAAAGGAGACTTAGTCATATGACTTAATCATTCTTGCTGGTACTTTGGGTTGCGACGTCTCCTTCTTCAGCTTCATCGTCATCTTCTTCGACTTCACCTTTAGTATTCTCACCTCGAGGCTCAAATCCTACTAGTGTAAGTCCTCCTCCTTCTTTCATTGTTGCATCAATAGAATAATAATATTTTATAGATCCATCAGATTGAGATAACCCTAAGTAATCATTCTTACAATGTATCTTGATAAAATTTACATATATATTTAGAAGAATACTTATTGAATCCTTCCATGTACGAATTTCAGAATCCGCAACACCAGAACTCTCGCCAACAATATCATTAAGATAAATAGTCTGATTCGGATTGGTGTACTTCAGCCGATATCCTTTAGAGTCTTCTGGATCCTGTATATTAATCTTCGTATATGAATCAGAAGTACTCATATAATCATTAATATACTTAGTTTCTGTATTAGCAAGAGAATACGCCATACCGCCAACCGTTCCGTATATGTGTACACGCTTCTCAGCATCATTATGAACTCGTGTTATATATGGAGGCATATTTTGATGTGAGATCAAATATTTTGGTGTGAGCAATAATGAAGGAAAACCTTCTTCTTAAATAGATTTCTCATTTTGATCTCAATGGCTCAGATCTTTGGACACTCCTTCTAATCCAACGGATGAACGAGGAGGTAGTCTTATCTAAGACGCAATTACGTGCGACGGCTAAGATTTAAGTGTTTCATTATAATAGAATGCTTACATTATACAATGATGTAATACATCACTAATATAATATTCTCTATTCATCATTTCATTTAAGTACATAAAAAAAAAAATAGAAATTTCTAAAGAGTAACTAATATCGTTTTTACTCTAGTTTTAGTATACAATCACTTCTAACAATTTCAAACGCATCGCAACCGAGTGTTGATCAAAATATGTAACTCATCACGGTATAATTAAGGGAGCAAGACATACTCGCTATATTACTATTTTTCATATTTTAATTTTCCATTCATGCTAATTTTCTTATTTTGTATGTGCCACAAATAGATAAGACCATCTCTTCCGTGCGTTGGTTTACTCCGACAGAGTGGATCAGAAAAATCCCTTTGGCAAAATGTTACTCTTATTTTGGCGTCAAACTGGTAAGGGTGTGCCCATATATACTAAGTACTAACCTTTCCTCCCTTTTTCATGTATCTTTGGCGGAACACATTATTGTGGAACTCCACTCTCCACTTCCATAAAAGCAAAGAGTATAGAGCAACTATTAGAAGTGATAACTACGGTAAAACCTCTATAAATTAATAATACTGGGACCAATGTATTTTACTAAATTTTATTAATTTATCGTGTTTACTAATTTATAAAAGTGATATTTAGGCTAAAATATCAATTTAATACCCGAGAAAATTATTAATTTAACGAAACATTAATTTATCGCGTATTAATTTATAGAGGTTATCTGTAGTTTGCCAATAATACCCCGATGTTTGGCGTCGCCTCATTTCCAAACAAGGCGTTGAAGCAAATTCCATTCCCAAGAACGGTCATCCATCCCGCAACGAAACCCAAATTATATTTAATTTTTTGTTAATTACATATATTAAGAATGACCCAACTTACAAATTATGTTTATTTAAAATAATTCAACTTACGAATATATAATTATATCTAGCGAACAATATTCTATATAGAAAGACCCAACTCACAAATTATTTTTGTTAAGAATGACCCGAGTTACAAATTATTACAATGATGACTACGATTGGTTTTAGTTGCCTTCGAAAAGAATAAATTTTTTTTTTGAAACAATTTTCTTTTGGCTAAAACATCACTTAAACTAATACGGAGGAAATACTTTTTTTTTTTTTTAATTGACGAGTACTAAATTTAATTTTTAGTCATTCTTGATTAATACGGCTGCATAGTCTTAACATATTAGCGCCAGAGTAAGAGCATTGTCTGCCTACCAAAGGGATTTGCCCAAATTGGTTCAAGAGCTGGATTGGATAGGTCGAGTCATTTGATTATTGCCACATAAATTTTTGATCATTATGACAAATTGACAATTGCTTGACAAACATATTCTGAGGAAAACGATGGTGAAGACGGTATTTAAAAAGCTCGTATTCATGTGCTTTATTTTTTTCCAAGACTATGAGCTAGGGTTGATCTTATCTATTTATGACACTCGCAAAAGACAAAATTAGCATGAATGAAAATTTAAACTAGAAAATATAAGGATTAAAGCGTAGCCTCCAAAATAAAGGATGATTAAGAAGCAGGTATTAGCCTCTAAAACCATTCTTTAGAAATAGTTTTAGAAATTAATGTTAGCTAAAACTAGAGTAAAAAACCGTTAGTTACTCTTCTTTAGTAATCGATAATTAGAAATTATTGTTAACTAAAACTAGAGTAAAAAATTGATATGAGATATTCTTTTTTTAAATTGTCTTTACTAAGAATGATTCAACTTACTTATAAATATTCCATACATATAGAAAGAGGCAATTCACAATTTTTTTTTTAATTAAGAATGACCCGCCTTACAATTATTTTGATAAGAATGACTACAATGGGATGAATGATATACCATTTGTTCATGTTTTCATGTTTTGAAAACATGATTCTGTTATTTTTTATCATTCAAAATATTCATCGTTTTTTTTTTAAGTGATTCCGCTACAGAAATGTTTCAAAAATATAAGTAAAAAATATGAACGTGAGTAATTTACTAAAACTAGCTTGTCAACGCTTTATAATTATTCTACGAAGAGTTTTTCAAGTTCAGTTGGTTCCGCTAACAATTATTTATGACTTTTTCACGTTTCTATGTTTCGAAAGCATGATTCCGCTGAATACATATCATTCACAAAAATTTGTGATAAATGTAAAACGTGAAAATAATTAGTATTTTTCTTATTTTGTCTCGCAAGGTTTAAAATTATAACTCAATTGGAGACTCGTTTATCTGCTAAATAGTAGCTTAGGCGTTTAAAGAAATCTATTCTATTCAGCTTAAGAATGTTGTTGTTTAACTGATTCCGCTATTTCATAATTCAACTATTCTGCTGTTCAGGTGTTAGTATGACCTACTATAATTTTATTAGTTATCAAAAAATGAAATTATTTTTATTAAGAATGACCGAACTGACAATTATAATACATTGGTTTACGCCAAGTTGTATTCAAATTATTTTCAGAAATCATATTTATCCCTCAAAGACTCTCTCTCAACCGTAGGGAGACAAAAATATTAAAAAATGTATTGACTTACTCGAGTTATATTATTATCAAAGATCATTTACAGTCGTTTTCCCATTTAATAGATTTTGCAATGTCTACGATATTTTCGTAATCGATATTGGTTAGTAATTTTGGTCGATCTCAATTTGTATTTTGATCGACATCCTCAACTTTTGTGAGCACAAGAACGCGTGAAAAAGTCATAAATATCTAAAATGCAGCAATGATTATAGTTGGTGGCCTGTGTTTGATGATAATGTAAACGAATAAATCAATAAATAATTATTAAGCCCTTTAACCAAAGAAACAAGTCAATAATGTTTTTTTTGATATTTTGTTTCCCTGCGATTAATTCTTATTTCTTTAAAAGTGGACAGCGTTAAAGAGATAAAAATGAATAAATGACAATAATTTGTATACGACTTTGCATAAACCAACATATAAATAGTTGGAAATTTGGTCATTCTTAATCTAATAATAATAACAAATCTCAATAAATGTCTTTTCCAAATCTGAATAATTGTGTCTTTTTTTTTAAGTTGCATATGTTCAATTTTTAACTATAAAAGTTTGAATAGTTGTCTTTTTTGTCGCATCCTTTTGTTATTTTTTTTTAGTAGCAAGAAAATATAATTTATGGTTGTGTTTTCTTAAAAGTTGCATCTGTTCAGTTTTTAACTATTGAAAATTTGAACAATTATGTATTTTCGTCGCTACATTCGTTAAGTTTTTTTCTAATAACTATAAATACAATTTATGGTTGTGTTTTTTTTTAAAGCTATGTACATCTATTCAATTTAACTATAAAATAGAAATTTAATGGTTTTGTTTTTTAGAAAGCTGCATCTGTTCAAAGATTGCAACGGTTGGTTAAATAAACTTTTTTATTTTACGGTTGTGAAAAGTTACATCTGTTCAATTTTTAACTATAGAATATAAGTTTTATGGTTTTGTTTTTTATAAAGTTGCATTTGTTCAAAAGTTGCAACGGTTTATTTTTTAATAACAATAAAATATAATTTATGGTTGTGTTTTTTTTAAAAAGCTGAATCTATTCAATTTTTAACTATAATAGAAATTTTATGGTTTATTTTTTAGAAAGTTACATCATTTTAAAGGTTGCTACGGTACATCAAATAAACCTTTTCATTTTAGGCTTATTTCTTTATAGTTACATCTATTCTTTCAAAGTTATATCTCTTCATTATATTGCATCATGTTTTTTGTCACAATTTTTCGTTTCAATAGTTCATAGTTGTATCTATTAAATATTCATAATTTTCCACGTCACTTTTAAACTCTATATATTTGGCCTCCTTTGGAGATAGTTGTCATAATATTGTTCGTTCACTCAAATTATTTGTTTTACGTTGAATCCAAATAATTTGATCTGCAAAACCAATCAAAATTCTTTACTCTTTAAACTATTTCTAAACATACATCATTTCGAATTTAAAGAAATTCCTCTAATTCTTCATCTAACTAGATTTTTTTGGAATGATTTTAAGAATGTAGAAACTTTAATCCTTAAATATTAAATTTTAATGAAGATGCCAAGAATTTTCTAAGCCAAAATGTTCTGGGTAATCATAATAATTTGTTTTCTAATCAACATATAGTTTATTTGATGAACTATTACAATTTTTGGAATATTTGATGAACCGTTGTAATATTTTTCCTTTATAAAAGATTTTTTAGAGATTAATTAAGGTTATATCTGTCCATTTAGACTTGTATCTTGTCACTATGTTTTATTCTTGTTTTTTCATCAAAAACTTTTAGTTCCAATAATTATGTCTTTGTACAAACAGTTTTGTCTATCTAAAAGTTTATGTCCTTTTGATTCTATATACATTTTTTCTTTTTTTTTAGAAAGTTGTATATATTTATTATTATTTTTATTTGATACTTTTTCATATAGAGTTGCATTTTTTTTGCTATCTAGCATTCATATGTATTGAATTAAAAAGACATTAAAGTTTATTACTAATATCATTCATATGTATAGGTATCAATTTTGGTTATTAGTTAATTTTTTTGGAGGATTGTCTCTCTCCGACATAACACAATTTAAATTATTGCGTATTTTTATCATAATATTTTGCTATATATATATTTACATAATTTTGTTCAGAATTATTTAAAAGATTGAAAAAGTACGTCTACTCATTATAACTCTTTGTTTAATATTTGTTTTGGTTATTATCGCATATTTTCACCATCATGTTTTCTAATGAAAATATAAATCTTAATAACTGCTTCTGAGGGTTTTGTATCTTTATCATAATGTTTCGTAAAATATGTCTCTATTTATTGTTAAAAATATTTTTGAAAGTTATCTTAATTTATTATGATTTTTGGTTTTATATTTTTTTTTATAAGATTTTTGAAATCTTTTCTCCCGCGATATCGCGGGGGTTTGAGTCCTAGTAATAATAATATTAATTTTTGTAATAGATGTGTAACATAAATAATTATACTCATTCTAAATATGATTGTTGAGAAAGAAAAAAAATATGATTGTGGACTGACCGATCCTTAGGAAAGGAAGATGCTTCGCTGCCGTGTTTAGAAAATATAAAGGTAAGTCGATGTCTATCATCATTGTATCTAGGCCTCGACGTTTGGATATCGGTTCGGTTCTGGATAGATCCATTCGGTTCTAGATATTTTGGGTAGAAAAGTTTAGGATCCGCTCATGTATTTTAGAATTCTAGTTTGGTTCTAGATATTTTTGGTTCGATTCTGTGTACCCAAAATAATGATTTTGTTTTTTAAAATGGTTAAATTTGCATAACATTTGGTTAAATTTTGACAAATATAACTAAAAGCTTATGTATATTTTTATTATTTGGAGTATTTTCGTTATTTCGGTCTAAAATAATTGATATCTTCGGGTTTACTATTCAAATTTTGGGTAATTAATTATATAAATTATAAATACAATTAATATATTAGATATATGATTATATTTCGAGTATTTTGCATATCCGTTTGGTTCTGGTCTTTGCATATAGAAGTCTAGGATCCGTTTTGATATTTTGTCGCTTCCGGTACTGTTAGGTTCCTTTTCTTTCTTTTTTTCTGTTTTGGTTTCAGTTCCGTTTTTCGGTCCCGAGTTTTTGGCCCAAGCCAAGCGATATCATTGAAAGCGAAATATCACTTCCAATAGTTGCTATCCACTATTTTCTTGTAGGGAAGTTGAGAGTGAAGTGCCACGAAAGCTTTTTCCGCCAAAGATTCTTGAAAAACTGGAGGAAATGATAGTATATTTGCTCGCGTACTCTTATCAGGTTGGCGCCAAAGAAGAGTAACGTCTAGCCAAAGTTATTTTTTTGATTCACTCGATATATTGTCGGAGTGAACCAACTTACAAATTGTGTTAGTTTAACTTTGATGCCAAAAAAAGGTAAAAAGTTACAAATTTTGTTTATTAAAACTAACCCAACTTATAAATGAATCATATTTCTGTTGCGTCCACATCTACCACAATTGTCAAAACCCTTATCATTTCTATCACATTTGGAAATTCTTTTCTGATTCTACCACAATTGTATGGTAATGTGGTATTTTGAGGGCCATTTTGCCCCTAGTGACTGTGCAGAAGGAGTGAGAATTAATGCACTGTGCGTCAGAAAAAAACACATCATCTTGAAAAATAGAAACAACCACATTAAATGGTGACAATGATTATTAGGCATTAACATATAATGCAAAATATTAATTAGTAGGTTAAGACAACTAATTAATTAATAAAAACGTTTGGAGAGATGATGTGGGTCAAATTCGGGGACAACTGGATCGGGGATAACTGAATCTCTGGATTGTCCATCGCTAGATGGTGTAGTTTTTTCCGCCAAAGATCTGGATTTACTTGGGGACAACTGAATCTTTCTGTTATTCCGCAAATGTAGGAAAACAAAAGTTCAATAATCTAGGTCTACCAAAAGGGAAAAACTGAAATCCGGGTAGGTGATGCTAGTAGTGCTCGACTAATCTGTGGACCAAAATAGATGCCAAAAAATCTAAATAAAATTCAAACCCTTAAACGAGAACAATTGGTGGACAAGATGTGGGATTCATGATAAAAGAGCAAGATGATGAAATCGGGGACAAGATCTGGACGCAATACAGAATTTCCAATCGGGGACAAGATTTGGATAAGAACAGAGAATCTTCATATGAAAAGAAAAAGAAAAAAGGTTTTAGTCGTAAGTGAGAGAGAGAACTAGACAAAGAGAGGTAAAGAAAGTGAAAGTGAAAGAAAGAAATAAAGAAAAGAAAAATGTGATAACAATAAAAAAAAAAAGACTATACATAAGGATAAAATAGTAATTTGATTAGGAAGAAATGGTAGATTTGATAAAGGTAAAGAAAAAATGGTAGTTTTGTAAAGGTTTTTTTTTAAGATATGGTAGATCTCTTAGTTTTTCCTTGATTATATATAACATTTTAGAAAAGTTGTGAGAGATAAAAATGAGTAAATGACAATTTTATGTTTTAATGACAATAATATGAATACGACTTTGCTTAACCAAACGTATAAATATTTGTGAGTTTGTCATTCTTAATAAGAATAATAATATTTTTATTGACGAGTAATAAAAATAATTTGAAGTCATTCTTATTAGAAATAATTTAAGTTTGGTCATTCATAATAAAAAGAAATTTTGAGAACGGTCTTTCTATATGAAATATTATTGTAAGTTGGATCATTCTTAATACACATATTTGTAATTTGGGTCATTTTTAATAAAGATAATGTGTAAGCTGGGTCTGATAGCGAGATGACGGCTCCCCTGGAAGGAAAGATATTGTTTTCTTACTAGTAAATTGATTATGACAACGGCTTGACAACCACATTCTGAGGAACATAAGGGTGAAGACGGTTGTTTTCATATTTTTTGAAGACTGAAAGTTACTAGGGTTGATCTTATCTATTTATAACGCCGTGCAAAAGATAAAATTAGCATGAATGGAAATTTACATACTGTCAGAAATTAATGTTAACTATATAACTAGATTACAAAACCCAATATATATAGATGGTTTCTTTAGAAATTTCTGTTTGTTTTTTTATATGTATATAGATGAATAGATGCGTTGAACATTTAAATGTGTGTAAGTAGATTATCATATTAAGGATGTATTACAACATCAATGTACATGTAAGCATTGTATTATATTGATATACTTAATCTTAATTAGCCGTTGGATGTAATTGCGTCTTAGATAATATTGCCTCCTCCTTTAACAAAAATGATATAAAAAATATATATTGCCTCCTCGTTCCATTGTCCCGATTGCATCCGTTAGATTAGATGGAGTGTCCAAAGATCTTAGCCGTTAAAATCAAAATGAAAACTCTATTTAAGAACAAAGTTTCCTTCGTATCATTATTTCTCACACCAAAACATTTCTCACATCAAAACATTTGAAATATTTCTATATAGTATATATGCCTACTTACTTAGAGAAGGTTTATAATTTATCTGGTAAAAATGTATACGTATACATGACTAATGGTAAGGTATTTGCTCTTGACCATGGAGAGTCCTGGTCTGTTAATGATTATATTACTGCTGACATATATACAAAGTTTGAAAGAGATTTTGCAGATGTTCAAGGATATCTACTGAAGTATGACGATTACAATATAATGATTAATGATTATCTTGGTCAGAGTAACGGTGTTCGAGACAATGCTATTCATACATGGAAGGGTTCAGAGAGTGTCAATATAAATATACATCCAGATGAAATGAAGATATGGTGCACTTCTAATGATTTAGGGATCTATCAATCAGATGGATATCCAAAATATTATAGTTCTGTTCTTGCAAAACACAATAAAGATGGAGGTATTAGTGTAACCGGATTTGAGACTGTCGCTGGAGAGCGTATGGAGGATCATACTCTAGCTGTTCAAAAGAAAGAAGTTGAAGATGAAGAAGGACAATCCAAAGACTAAAAATGGCATTCGACTAAAAAGTCTCACTTTCCCTTTTTTTTTTTTTAATTTCTGTTTTTGCAAATAATACAGTGGATTTATGTTCTTATCTGTAAGGACAAACCCACATTTACTTCTTCTGTTTTTTGCTTTGTGCTTCCAAGTTTGTAGGAGTTGAGACTCCATTATATATATAAATCGAAAATAAAACAAATGAATAAAGGGATGTTATGTTTGCTTATTGAAAGAATAATTCTTGTGTTCTTATAACTAGTAAAGTAAGTAATAAGAAATTAGTTTTGCTAGCAAAGTTTTAAACTATTTTGACAAAAGACGGAACAAAATTAAATTAAAGCAACAAACTAAAATTTTATTATGAACTTTGTAGAAATTACTTTGAGATTTGCCATCTATTTTTTGTTTGAATGTTAAATTTTTTTGTTCAATGATTCAGAATAAAGAAGTTTGGAGTTTAAGGATAACTTCAACCAAAGTTATTACTATCGGGATTACATTCCAACAAACCAAATCAGTCTTGAGTTTAATTTCTATAATACGATTTGATTTCCTGGTTATCATTAACCGGTTTTGGAATACTGGTTATTAACAACTATAACAACAAATTAGATACAACTAGATCATCACCCGCACGTACGTGCGGGGTTTCATATTTTAAAAATTTTCTAACAAATTTTAATTCAGTATAGATTATTTTGTTGTTTTTAATTTTTTATTATATATATTTTAGTGTATTATATCTGGATCCACGTACGTGTAGAGATATTTTTATAGAAATCGTTATATTGATTTTAAGAATATAAAATATTTTGTTGTGTTAGTGAACTTCGTAATAGTAGAAATATTATAAAGTTAGAGTAATGAACAAAATTCAGTTAATGCATAATTATATTTTAAGATCCGAACTAATTTAGTTGCAAAAGTTAAATGGTGTTACATTTTTATTTTCTTAACTAATCAAAACAGTTCTAACAGTTTGATTACATATGTTAAATAGGATATGAATTTGGTTTTAGTTTGGGTTATTTCATGTATATTAGCTAGGCGTAACTATTTTGGAACATGAAAATATACCGTCCGGTATATGTCATAAATTCTTTGTCCCATAACCTGTCACGCATACGTAAAATAAAAATATTATGGTCTCATATCTGTCATAAATAGAGTACGTATGTGTAACTGAAAACGTATGTACACGGGTTATGTGTGTAAACAAATTTATTTTATATAGTGCTCATAACCCGAACTCATGCCAGTTGGATATTTAGTTTGATTTTTAATATATGTTCCCCTCCAATCTCGTCTCGTAATTTATATTTCCATTTTATTCCATTAAAATTATATTCCAAATTCTTGTTTGCGTACCTTTAAATACCATACAATATTACAATATATATTGTGAATTTTGCGGATTAATATGTATGTTGTTAAAGTTACAAATGTATTTTAACAAATTTATTAATGTTTCTAGCTAAATTTTGCATATTTTTCTTTTCATTGTTTAATCATAATTAATTCGATTTTTGGGACTAAAATTAAAATTTGAGATACATCTATAAAAAGGATATGTTATTGCTGCATAATTTGTTTTGAATGCAAAATATATAATTAGTTCACATTATTTCGAAAACTGTGTGCAATATGTTATAGATTTGTTTAAGGAAGATCCGGTTGAGAAGACAAAAAAGAAAAACAAAATATTCTGATATTAATATGTACAATCTATTGTTTAGATATTTCCGAAACTTGCTCTAAACGAATGTCATAATGATAATTACTTTAAATTTATCATTATTTGAGTTTATTTCATAGTAAATATAAATATTTGTTAATATCTAATATCGTTTTTTTAGAAATTTTGAAATAAAATTTTGTTTTATATTTCAAAATTTGTGAAAATATTATAACAAAACTGAGTCTTAAATATTTGTATTTAATTTTTTTACGAAATTTCAAATTCAATCTTAAATCCTCCATTGATAAAACTTTTTAAACGATAGTATTTTTAATTTTGAATTAAAATGTTAATATTTTTCTTTTTATTTTTGATATAGAATAGTTTATTAGGATTGGTTTAGAATTTAGATAAAATTTTAGTTGGATATCAAATCTTAGTTTTTTAATTTTCATTGGTTAACAGTTTTTTAGAAAAAAAAAAAAAAATTTCGTCCATAATTAATATGAGAGAGAAAGTGAGTTTACTATTTTTTTATTTAAATATATTATTTTGTGATTATTATTGTATCTTTTTGAATTTATTTAAAAACAAAAACTAATGGCATTTTTGTAATACTTTACACTTTATAAGGTTATTTATGTTTGAGTGATTCCTAATTAATAGTATAGATACAAATAAATAGAGTTACGTATGACATGTCATTTGGTTAGACAATAAACACTTCTCATTTTGCATAATTGCATCATAAATTCATAATATATATAATATTTTGAAAACTCAATCATTTATGGATACATTTGAAGAACAAATAGGTTGAAACCTTGATATTTGAGTAAATTTTGTAAGTCAATCTGAAAAAGTTAGTAACTTAAAACAAAATACTCTACAGGTGAATAAGGAGAAGCTTCCATGGGGTTTAATGGAAGAGACCTTCTCTCGTGTCCCTTCTACTTCTCTTTTTCAATTGAGAACCTTCAGGAAAGGATGGAACGCCCTCTTCAGAGACATGGCGGCGTTACCACAAGATGATGTAATTGAATAAGTCAATAACGATTTAAACCCTTTAACCAAAGAAACAAGTCAATAATGTTTTCTGATATTTTTTGTTTTCCTGCGATTGATTATTATTTCGTTAAAAGTGGGCAGTCTTAAAGAAATAAAAATGAGTAAGTGACAATAATTTGAATATGACTTTTTTTTTTTGAGAAAATGTTAAAATTTATAGATCAAAATAAAAGTTTATGTAGAAAGACATAAGCTAAAACAAGTAGATAAGCTATTTGAAGCCAAAAAATAACATATCTTAGAGCTGATGAAGGTGCGACCATATCTGAGTTAAATCAACATACTTCGAGTCCGAGGGAGAGTCGACAAGATATGATTTTTATTATGTAAGTTGCCAAATAATGAGGCTAGTGATTTGAATATGACTTTGCATAAACCAACGTATAAATATTTTGAAATTTGGTCATTCTTAATAATAATTTCTTTTTTCTTTTTAATGATGACTAGTAAAAATAATTTATAGTCATTCACCAATCCTCAGGAAGGAATATAAGCTTCGACGCCTTGTTTAGAAAATGTCCACAATTTGCTTATCCACTATTTTGCTTATAGGGAAGTGGAGTCGAGTACCACAAAAATCTTTTCCCCCAAAAATTCTTGAAAAGCTAGAGGAAATGTTAGTATATACTGTCGCGTACCCTTACCAGGTTGGCACCAAAATAAGAGTAACGTTTAACCAAAGTTATTTTCCTAATTCACTCGATATGTGAGTATGTGACCAACTTACAAATTGTGTGTATTAAAATTGACCCAACTGACAAATTCTACAAAAAAAAAATTAAGAACGATTCAACTCATGTGAGTATGATATATAAAAAGACCCAACTCAGAAATTATTTAATTAAGAATGACTGAAAATTATTTTATTTATTCGTCATCAAATGAAATTTTTATTAAGAATGGCTCAACTGACAAATATTTATACGTTGGTTTACGCCAAGTTGTATTCAAATTATTTTCATTAACTCATATTTATCCCTCAAATAAACTTTCCAATCGCATGAATACATAAATATTAAAAACATTATTGACTTAAAACTTGATTGGTTCTCCCGAAAATGTTATGTTTGATGGCGGTTACGGTTGCTAACGGTTAAAACAATCACGCAAATCGTTTTAACCCATTATGGATCACTTGAAAATTTTAGAATAGCTCTTCCTGCCAATGTTTGCAGCAGCAGACGTTTGCAAAAAGTTCAAATTCTCTTGTTAAATTATTTTCTCTACATTAGTAATAATAATTCACTAAGATATATTTTTAAAAAAACTAAAACAAAAATTATTTTCTCATGTTAATTACTACTATCACTAATGATTTGATCGATGACTTCAAAACCGACCTACACGAGGCGAAAGACGAATTCAAAAAACGGATCTAGGCTACTACTCCAATAGAAGCGAATTTGTTCTCTACTTTATCTTTTAATAATGTTTTTGATGGAGACGTGAATTCTTTATATCCTTATGGTATGATATTCAATCAATCCTTGAATTTTCTTTGTCTGTTTTATTAAATATATTTTAAATATTATTTATCCTCATTTTTAATCTATTGGGAACGAATTAATATTGGAATATATGATATTTCTTGATTGGCTATATATATTTGTTTTGATAAACTCACATTTTTAACCCTCAAAGTGTTACACACTTTAAACCTCGAAAGAATTTCACTAACACTATAAACCACCAAAATCTATTCTTTTGTAGGGAATTTGAGATAGATTGTTTTGCAACGGGTGTCTATGCCAATGAAATGTTCAATAGGTTTAAGATGAAGGATTTCTTTTCAAGCTTTGGAAAGTCATCAAAATTGGAGGTAATCTCTATTCTTATATTAATATACAAACTAATTAATAACATATCAATAATTTACATAATTAGATTACCCTTGCCTTTTTTTCTTAGATGAAAATCAACTTACTAATGACAATGAAATTCTTACTTAATAGAGGGTCCAAAATTCAAAGAATTTGAAGGAATAGGATTCTTGAAGAAATGGGATTCTTGAAGTTCAGACATTTTCTATTCAAATGAAAAGTAAGATGTTTTGCAAATTTAAGATGGAATTCATCGGATTTGGTCAAATCAATTGAATCTTTTCAATCTTATATTGAGTAGAGATTCGAAATGAACTTCAGGTATATGTTTTTTTTTTTAAAAAAACATCTATCTAATAATTTATCTTAACATTAGTATTATGTAGAGGATCTTAGGTTTGGTGTTATGAAGACAACATATGCTGCAACAACTATAAGCCCAGGGCCACCAGAACAGAGCACATCATCATCATTTAGAGACGATCATTAAGCGAGGACCGCTCACCGGAAACAAGATCTTCGTACTTTTGAGAGCGTTAACAAATTTGATGCTCTGTTTCTTATAGAAGATGATTAAATTTACAGGTTTCAAAACCTGATTGCTTACCTTGCACCGCAAGTCAGGTTTCAAGAAAAATACATACATTATCTTATAAAGAAAAAGTTGGAAGAAAACAAGTTAATGCTAAATCAATGACAATCAATGGTAATCAATAAAAATAGTCGAAAAGAAATCAATAACAAATTTGATAAAAATCTATAAAACATTTTAAAATCTCTCCACTTTTAAAATCAATAACTCTTTACAAATTTATTTCCCAATAACTTTTTTTTTTTTTTTTCCCAATAACCCCCTAAGAGAATTTCCATTTCTATATAAATATTTCAGATACTCTTCAAGCTGTATTCACATCTCTCTCTATTGAATACAAGTATATAACGATCATGAATAGAGGAGCAAACTCAGATTCCATCCCTAATGATCTCATTCCTGAGATACTCTCGAGATTGCCAGCAAAGTCAATCGCTAGGTTTCGTTGCGTGTCGAAGCTATGGAAGTCCATTATTTGCCGTCAAGATTTCACCAAGTTGTTCCACACCAGGTCCTCATCTAATCCACGTCTCCTAATTGGGGTCGAACAAGGCGGTGTGTGGAGCTTCTTCTCCTCTCCTCAGCCTCAGAATCATTATGGGAAGTCGTCTCTTGTAGTAGCGGCTGATTTTCATATGAAGTTTTCTAAAGACAGAATCTCATACCATCATAGCTATGCTTCTGGTTTGATCTATTTCTCTAACATTCGGATCTCAAACGAAAATGACGGTGAAGAGCGTACGATATGTAACCCTAGCACGGGACAATATGCCATCTTACCCCCTGACCTGACAATAACGTTCAGAAATTGCGGTGGCCTTTTAGGGTTTGATCCAATTGGCAGGCAATTCAAGGTTCTGGTCTATAACAGTATAGTCGAATATGAATTGGTTTATCATATTGTGACATTAGGAACTGAAAATGTGAGGTGGAGGGAGATCATATGTCCCTTAACCTATGGTTATAGTCGGGAACATATATGCATCAATGGGGTTTTGTATTACATAACTGTTGACCCTGGTATGGTAGGTTGCTTTGATGTTAAATCTGAGAAATTCAAATTTGTACATCTAGCCCCATACTACTTTGGTAATTCGTCTACTAAATTGATAAACTATAAGGGTAAATTAGGTGTGATTAATTTTGAGAATGATTATGATGGTGGATTTCCCCTGATGTTATGTATGTGGGTTCTAGAAGATGTTGAGAAACGGGAATGGACTAAATATGCCTACACTTTGAGGGCTGAGAATAAAGTCGTTAATGTTAGTCAAAACGTTTCTGTTATTGGAGTGACTGCTTCAGGTGAAATTGTTTTGGCCATGGATAAAGCATTTAAACCGTTTTATATTTTCTACTTTAATCCCGAAAAGAACACTCTTCAAAGTGTTGAAATCCAAGGTGTTAGAGAAGAGGAAGAATGGTTTTACAATCATAGAGTTTACTACTTTGTAGACCATGTAGAGGATCTTAGGTTTGATGTTATGAAGCCAAGATATGCTACAACATCTATAAGCCCACCAGAACAGAACACATCAACATCATCTAGAGACGATCATCAAGTGAGGACCGTTGCTCACCTGGAACAAGATCGTCGTACATTTGAGAGCGTTAACAAATTTGATGCTCTTTATCTTTTAGAAGATGATTAAAATATACGGTGTCTAAACCTGATTGTTTACCTTACTCCTCGAGTCAGCTGGAAAAGCTCTCTATTTGATGCAAATTGTATTTGTATATTCTCTGTGTAAACATTGTCATTAAGTTATCAAAAAAGTTCTTACGAAATTACGTTTTTATTACGATTCTGTCAATTTTAATTTTCATTCGAAGTCACCAAGACTGAGGATTTAGAAGAAGTAACGGAAGTGGTACTGTCGGATACAGAGCACACACACATATGTTGTAATCAAGTGAATTAAAGGAGAAGTTCTTTTTTTCAGCATAAAAAGAGAAGTTCTTAACAATAGAGATCTGTTAGCTTTTTTGGTCAGTGCAAAATCTGTTTACCTCTTTATATTTCTAGTCTGATATTGTTAATTTTTAATATTTTTATGTTTTCCTCATTACATTTACCTTTCGAAAATGTCGTCGTTATAAATGATTTAAATATTTTGAATGTAGGAGGACAAACTACAGAGCTTCATGATGTTTCAAAGGTGGAAAATGTGGTCAATCTCTGTAAGTCTGTGACATTGTGAGCTCCGACGAATCCAACATTGAAAACCAAATAAAGATATGTGAATAATTTTATTTTTTTCCATTGGTAACCACATTCCACCATTTGAAGTTGTTTGTTAAGTTATATAATTTATTAGAAGGTATGAATATTGTCAAAATGTATTAAAATGAAACGATTAAACCTTTCGCAAAATCGCTGATGAATCAACAAATAATAAAAGGGGCAATGCCGCTATTGATATAAATTATACTAGATCATCACCCGTACTAAAGTACGGGTTGAATTTTATTTATTACAAAATTTATATAATATATATTAGAACTAAGTTTTAATATATTATAATAGTAAGTGAAAAAATATTAATTTTTTTGTCAGTCCCTATATACAATATTAGAATAAATATAGAATTTTTTCTATAATACTCAATTATGGATAATTTTTTTTTAAGATATGAAAACGGAAAATAATTTTATTTTTTAAAAAGTAGTATTTTTTGAACAATGAGTTAATTTATGTTAACAACCACGAAATAGGATTGCATATATTTCAGTTAGATCAAAAATTAAAATATCATAAATGAATCGCATATAAAACATAGATTATTTTGAATTAATTAGAAAAATTAGCTATTATTTTGAATTAATTTAGAAAATTCTTTTTCAATTTATAATTCTTTGGTTGTTGAAATAGAGATTTGTTTGAGCTAATCTAATTACAGAATTTGTTAGAGATTTATTATTACGGAAGTTATAAACATATATTAGTATATAATAATACCAAAATCAACCTATGCGTGAAGTCTATATTTTTATTTTAGAATCTCAATATTTCATTTTAAAATATTGCGTGCACAATCTATTATTCGTTAATTCTAAAATTGCTTGCGGAATCAAATTTTCAAATATTTAGAGGTGTCAAACCATATTTAAATGTTCTACACTATTTTTAAATATTCCAAATTAAAATCTTTAAATTTTTTTTGTAGTTTATAAAATTATGAATTTCAAAAAACAAATTATATGAAATTAAATATAACTATTCAAATTGTTATAAGGATCAAAACTCATTTCATCATATAATATATTATATTTAACCCGCTACCTATTATATATATTTTTTAAAATAATCAAATTAGAGTATTTATAGTTTTTAACTTTTTGAACTATTAAGTATTGATGATATTCTCTAAAAATATCAAGTAAAACTTATTTTAAATGTTGCAAATTAAAATATTTAAATTTTTATTGTAGTATATAAAATTATACATTTCAAAAAAATAAATGTATGAAATCGAATATAAATATTCAAATTCTGACTTGTTGCTCAGTCGGAATTTTTGTTGACTTTATTTTTGTGTAAAAGAAATATATTACTCAAGTCTGAATTTTTGACCCGTTTAATTGTTTCCTTTATAGATTGAACAATTTATATGCGTTTTTAAAAATTCAAATCTTGGCATATGCAGAAAAAAAATTACTTTTTTTATTATGTAGATGATATGATGATTTATTTGTTTCATATTAATATAATCATATAAAGATGAGAGGTGAAATTTAATGATTAATAACAAATTAATATGGTAAGTTAGATATCAAATCTTATATGTTCATTTTGATTGGTCATTTTAAAAAATAAATAATAACAAATTTTCGTTTTATAATTTAATTAAATTAATTAAATGACATAAATTAGTATTTTACTTGTTTATCCTTAATAAATTGAATGAAATTTGTTTTAAAAGAAGATTTTTGTAATGGCATTCTTAAGTAAATTTTTACAAAAAGGAAGGTTAGTTAAGGGTATCTTATAAAGTGTACTCCCCAAATAATAGTATAGGATGTTGAAACGGATAAACAATGGTCAGGGTTTATCTTAAACCAGTGACGTTAGTAACCGGCTTGTCCATAGGGTGTATTGGTCTTTCGATGATGTGGAAGAAAGAATATTCCAAATACTTAGGCGTGAATAAAGAGGAAAAAGCACTTGAGAATAGGCTCTGCGACTATGCATCAAAACTTCACCATTTTCACTTCTCAACAGTGAACACCATGGAAGCACCGGATTTCTTTCCCTTTGTAGACCACACAAAGTCAATAATGCACTTTAAGAAATGAATCCACACGAGTTAGAAACTTGACTAGGAAGATTTTTCTATAAAAAGTGAACAAATATTCTGAAAAAAGAAAGAAACATAACTAAAAAAATAATAAACATGAATGGAGAAATATTGACCTCAACAAATTAGGTATAATATCTTATCTAAAAAAAAAAGAAAAATCCAAATATGGTGTTTAAGAAAAAGGGATAAAAATCTGAAGTTTTGGAGCATATAAGGAGAAGCTTCTATGGGATTTGGTGGAAGAGATCCTCCTAGTCAGATCGTCCGATTCAGAATCGTCTGCAAACGATGGAACGCTTTCGGTTTTCATCAACAACCACAAGATGACGTACGTTCAATTCATTTGATCTAAGATATGATTTATTTGGTAAGCGTCAATCTCAAGATTTATATGAAGTAAAAGTTTCAACAACGTTATCGCCAAATTCTTCCTTCTTCCATAAATTCTTCTGAAATGATTTAAATTTCTTAACCTTCCACCCAAAATCGTGGATTCAATCGCATTCATGTGGCTTTCTTCCAAGTCTTTAGGGGGTGTTATTCAATGGTGGAGTTAAAGTCAATTCTTTAAGGTTTAGATTTGTTTTCTGATATTGGTTTTAAGAATCTGTTTGTGTGGATTTCAAAATCTCTGCAGTATATCTTGGATTTTGATTCTAATAATTTACTCATGAAACTCCAAAGAGGTTTCATTTGAAATGACTTAATATACAAAGATTTTACAAGTCTTTTAGTTTTGAATAACACTGGATTTTACAAACCTTAAAGAATTGACTTTAACTCCACCATTGAATAACACCAAACTTTTAAAATCTAATGAAGTATAAGATCTAATAACACCAGATTTTAACGTTAGATTTATAATCATTAGTTGAATAACACTGGATTAGTGTTGGATTTCAATTCTATTAAAATCCATCATCGAATAACACCACCTAATTTTCCCCCTTAATATGTAGTCTATTCGTTAATTAATAATTTCTAACTCTTGGTCTAGTAAGTAAGCCTCTCTTGTACTTGCAACATCTTGAGATGATAGCAAAGAATTTGATGGCCATAAAAAAGATTAATTGGTAATGTATTATTTTACTATGACGAAGGGACATGTCGCCGAGGAATGACATCATGGAGAGCTGGAGAGGCATGCGTGTTGTAATTTGACTCGGTAATTTAAACGAAAAGATCACCGCTGATCCAGATAAGTTATCACTACGACTCATTTCTTAATACATATCATTTTGTTCGAATTCTTCTTCCAGTCTTCAGTTATATATATTTGTTATCCAAGAAAATGTTGTTAAATACTTAAATTCTCTAAATATCTGAAGAAAAAAACACATTTTTCCAATGAATTAGACAAATAACAGAATGAGAGACAGCTCTACAATTAATAAAATACGAAACAACCCATGCTCCAACTCATGTCGATACCAAAATTTTCATTCTCTTGTCGATTAAAAAAAAAAACTTTAAAGTCGTTGGTTTCTTGTTTGTATAAATGGTTTGACATCTCCACCTCCATCACTAAATTTGTTGTCCTCACTCTTGATAATCTGATGGAATCTTTCTATAGTCAATAAGATGCAACACGAACAGTATTCCTAGTAGGAAAAAATATTATAATTTCAATACGTAGAAGCTTTTCAAGAAAAAGAAAAGACTCACCACATGTCCACCGTTAAAGTCATACATTCTGAGTCCACCAACATTACTTTCTTATTCACACAAGTATGTCTCTATGCCGATCAATCATTGTCAACTTTTTCACCACATACATCTCGATTTCTTCTGCTTGTGCCTCGACGTTAGGAGCAAAGTACATCTAATTGTTCATTCAATATGAGAAAGTTTTAATTAGACTTATGTAGTCATTGCGCCTTGCATTTTTTTTGTAACAAGATTAGATTAAAATTAAACATAACTGACACAAGAAATTCACCGCTAAGTTAGGTTTGCAGCTTACTTGAGGCTGCATCAAATTTGATACCTTTTGTGTATTCCTTGTTATCTCAATGGATCGAAAAATATACCAAATTAGATGCAGCTTCAGGTGAGATGCGCGAACCTAACTTAATAATGAATTTACAGTGTCATGTATGTTTAATATTACCCTAATCCAGTATACAAAATCAATGCAAAACTTAGTGACTACATTAGTCTAATTAACTTTATCATATTAGACTGAACAATAACTAGATGTATGTTGCTCCTTTGGTCGAGACAGAACCAGTAGAAATTAAGATGTATGTAGTGAATTTGGTGACAGTGATTCATTTGTGCAGAGACAGTTGTGTAAACAAGGAAGATAATGTTGGTGGACTGAGAATGTATAAAATTAACAGTGGCTATGCGGTTAGTCTTTTGATTTTCTTGAAAATTTCCTATGTATTGAAGTAACAAAATGTTTTTTCAAGAAAATCAAAAGACACATAACTAAGTTAGTGATGGAGATGGACATGTTAAACCGTTTAAAATAAAGAAAGCACCAAAATTTTAAAGTTTTTCTATTTTTATCAACTAAAGAATGAAGAATTTGATATTTTTATCGACATGATCTGGATCATGAATTGTTTCGTTTTTTTTTTTGGTGAACTGTTAATTTATTATTCAGACCAAAATTGAGAATTATTTACAAACTAGTAACCATAATGAATGGCAAAACCATAGTACATGGCAGCAAGAGATGCCCTTGTTAGCAGACTCAATGCATGTGAAACCATTGTTGGAGGATGTGTTCATTCCTCGGATGGCCATAAGCTCGGAGCGATGTTGTATTTTTTTGAAGGAAGGTTTCTAAGATTAAAAGAAGGTTTTTTTTTTTTTTTAATTCTCGAATCTTTCTTTGGGTAGTCTAAAACATCTTTTTTTTTTAGACTTCAATATACTTTTTGTATTTTCTATATTTCCACTCTGTCAAGTTTGGTTAGAAGTGGACAATACGAAAAATGAAACAAGCCCTTGAAACTCAACATATCTTAGAAGAATGTAAACTATTCATGTTTTTTTTTTTTTTTTTTTGTCATATAAAGCGTTTACAATGATCAACCAGAATTGAAAGCAATGGGAAACTCTGTAATATGCAAGTAACTGAGTTTGATATCAAGCAAGAAAAGTTTAAAACTCTTATAAAGTATATAAAATTAATCATCCATAAGATTCAAGTAAGATGAGCAAACCTAATAAACCATGTCAATAAAATGCTTAGCCTAACGGCAATTTTCATCATGAGAATAGAGACTAGATCATTCCTAATATAATGTGCAATGAAACAATGATCATGTGCCTACCAAGTCCCCAGCTTCTTCAGCTGCATATCAATCAACGATAACTTGGCATCCGTGAGAAAGCTTTGTGGATGTAAGAAGCTCCATGATAATATCCCAAGCTTTGTCAGGCATAGGACAATCTATGAAACTTAGAGTGAGTTTTTTTAGTACTGCTGAATTCTCAAGAAAGTAATTCACTAGTTTAATCCCATTTTCCTCTCTCATAATCAGTTTGTTAATCTTAACGTATTCCAGAGTCGATGTTAAACACCGAGGCACATTCCTAAGGTCGATCTGCTCTGGAACCGAGTCCTAAGAAAAATAATAACAAACTGAGTTTACAATATATTTCAACAATGTTCTTAAGCTAAATCACATATTCAAAAAGATTGTTACCAAGATTAAGTGTTTCAGATTTGGGCAGCTCTCAAGAAAAGCTGGCAACAATTGTAGAGATGGGCTGGAGAAGGAAGCCTGTAAATGAGACAAGTTTTGGAATGTGGGAATCGGTCCGAGTTTGGAGTAATGGTAAAGGACCTGCAAAGTAGAAAGAACAAAGAGAGATGTGAGAAAATGTTTTCATTGAAATTTAAATTGTTACATATGCATCAAAGAGTATATGTATATACCTCTAGAGTACGATGAGAGATGATCATATGTCTTACACTAGAAATACCACGGAGAAAGTCACGGATTATATCTCTCTTACTTAAATCCACCGGTTCAATAGGACTACTATCAAACGTGAAATTAAATTCAGTATCAAGGTCTATCTTGACCAAGGAACTCAGATTCTTTACCACGATCCTATCGGATTGACTATCTCTAAAACTCATATACTTGAGTCCCGGAGCATCAATCTCAACCGAAAAAACTGAACTACTCATTTCCAAGTCGAACGTTAAACGAAAGATCTTCAGAGTTTGAGACCTCACACACAAAAGAGGTTGAGATTCTTCATAATCAAAATAATTACCTCTCACCAAGGTCAATTCTTCAAGAACAGGGCATCCTAAGAGTAGCTTTTCGATAATCTTCAAAGGACCATCCTTGTAATAAACGTTTTCAAGATGCATGATCTTGAGACAAGGTAAAGAAACATCAAGATCTTGTTGCTTAACTATCCCAACTTTTGCAAGCTTTAAAGAAACTAATGTCTTGCTCTTATAAATGTTCTTAGGCATGAATTCTATAATATCGTCAGGACTCTCGGTCTCAACATCTAGATGTTGAACTCCGCGATGAACTGCAGTGGCGATCCAGTCCACGAATCTGTTGGTACGTACAGTGTTATCGTCATAGTTTACCTTGAAGTATTGCATGTGTAACCCACGATTAAACTCCAAATATTTGTTCACGACCATCTCGGAGGCTATTCCATTAGGAGGGAAGTCACAGTTCTTTAAGTCCAATCCCACAACCTTTAGCCAGACAAATTCCCATCTCTTAGATAAAACGCTTGTCTTAATTGAATCTTTGATCCCAAGGTATGAGACTATCTTAGCTACCAAATGATCTGGTAATGAGCTGATTCTATCGCACTCCATCGCTAAAAAAACACGAACAAAAACAATGACAACATCAACAACAAGAACGAAACCCTATTCCTTGCATGAGAGTTTCTCAATTGTACTCCAAAATCTGGGGTTTTAAAGTCGATTAAAATCTAGGGTTTAAAGTCGATTAAGATGACAACATGAGCTAGTTCTATCGCATTCCATCGCTTGAAGATGAAGAAAAACAACGACAACGTACATCAACCAACATGAGAGTTTCTTGATTAAAACTTACAAGTTACAACCGAGGGAGGATGAATGAGGAACTAACCGTCTGTCAATTGAATATGGCCGGAGATATCGCTTTACGGTGAGCAAGTGATACCTATAGTTTATAACTTTTTATATATAGTTTTTCATAAAGACCTTTACCAAGGATAACATTTACAAAAAATACACCATTATAATTAAATAAATTAGCTTTTCATATCTTTCCTAATATTATTAATTAGAAATATATATATATATATATATATATATCCTTTTTTAGGAGAACAAAATCTTCTGAAAATCTAGTTGTCAACATTTCATTCAATTTTTTTATTTAAAAATAAATTAAAATGTGAGTTTTATTCAAAAATTCAATTTATTAATTTTATTGTGTGGTCTCACAAATTATTTTAGAAACTGCTGTTCTTAAATTCGCAACAAATATTTGCTTGATAAAAAGTACTTTAATTTTAATATTAATCTTATATATTTTATCAGAAAAAATAGACTATTGTAAACTCAATCAATATTTTGTAAACTAATATTATAATATATCAAGATATTTATATATAATTCCGTAAGAAATATTTTTCAATAGTCCCATCAAAATTGATATTCATTTGATTTTTTTATAATAAGATTGTACATAATGAGATATTGTATATATATACTTGATGATTACCTGCGTTATGTAAGGAACTAAATTAACATACATAAGTACTGAGTAAAACTTAGTTGCAAATATTTATGTGTTTATGATATAAACATATTTAAGGAAATCATATTAAAGGTCTAAATTTGTTCGACAATCTCTCTGAAAAAGACGAACAAGCTCATAGCGGGCTGGTAGCTTGCTTTGACACACCAACACGATATGGTTTTTCGTGTTATTTATTGCAATGTTTAATTTTTGTTATGAAAGTTGGCGCACTCATATTTTGTTCTTCTTGTTCCAGCTAAATTAAACTTAAGAAAGGTGTTTGTCAAAAATTTATCTTAGGTATTTTTTAATTTAAGAAACAGATAAACTTTACATGGCTTTAATTTAGCAATATCTTCAGATATTTTATATAGATTTACTTATTTTCTTATACGTTAGTACAGTTGGTTAAGTACGAACATGAAAAAATAAAATTATGAAACAGAAAAAAAAAAAAAATGGAAAGTTTTTGGAAGGCTTGGGTAGCGAGTAAATAAAGGAGTCTTGATAAGCTCTCTACCAATTCCTAGTTTATCTCCTCTTTTGATTCGAAACCCTTATAAAAGCAGAGATTATTTAATGTAAGAGAGGCACTCTCTCTCTCTCTCTCTAGAACTTCGAGTTTGTGGTCCGATAACGATGGCTATGTATTACAATGATCATCTCGCAGCTGCGGAGAAGGATAGAAGCTCGAGTAATTTCTGTAACTTGGTGGATGCTTCGGTTATGTTATACGATGAAAAACACCGTAAACATCTTCCAAAGAAAGTAAAATCCAGATGCCACGCGAAGAAGAAGAAGAAACAAGAAAAAGAGAGTGACAAGAGATTCTTCCATCTCTTCCCTAAGAAAAGAAGAACCTCGGTTGTTACTGTAAGAAACCCTGAACAAAACCAACAAAACCTTGATAGGGTTTCTACTTCTTCATCGCTCCTCGACCTTAGCATGATCCCTGATGATTCTTCTGACCCACGTAACCCACTTCCAGGGCTTTCTTCTTCATCATCATCGTTTTTGGGAGATTACAAGACCGCGGCTGATTCCAAGAGGATAACCCCACAAAACCCTCCTTCTTCTTCAACTTTACTTGTGGAGTACAACACGGAGATGACAAACCCACCAAACCCTAAATCTGAGACAAACCGTAGTGGCAGTAAATCCAAGAAAGCAAAGGTTGCTCCTTATTCATGGATAGGGAAGGAGGCACCGGAGTGGCTGGTCAAGATGATGGGAACAATGCAGGGAAGCGAAGGCCCGAGGCTCATCTATCAGAAGACTCTGACCGAAACAGATATCAAACCAGGTCAGAGCCGTCTCTTAATGCCTTTCAACACCCTAATTCGTAACGACTTCTTGACGCCTGTTGAGTCGAGAATCCTACTAGAAGAAGATGACACCAAGGGAGTTGGAGCGACTCTAGTGGATCCTTGGGAGGTAAAGTGGGGTGTGATTTTGAAGAAACGGAAGATGAAGAAAAATTCAGGGAAAGTAACCTTGAATTACGCTATTATCTGCGGGTGGAACGAGATCGTTGAGGCTAACGTATTGGAAGAAGGCGATGACATCAGTATTTGGTCTTTCAGGCGGGGTAGAAATGGAATCCTTTGCTTTGCCCTTGTTCTTCCTCCTCCTCCGAACATGGCATAGAGTATCTGTTCCCTTGCTTTCTGCCTATGCAAGTTTCTTGATTGATTTATTCGTACGGTGATTGTGGTTTTTTGGTCTAGTTTTTCTTTTCTTTTTTGGTTATTAGGTTTTTGGTCTAGTTACAATTAGGGTTTTAGTAGGAGTGTGATCTGTTGTTTCAGATCTTTACTATGGTATGAAATTAACATTTTGACATTAATATGGTTTCTTGGTTAGTCTAGATCTACTTTAGTTATGCATTAATCTCTGTACCAGAAGTCGAAATTCTGTGTGATGGAATTGATCAAATCATGCTAGTGTTTTGGTAAATGCCTCCAACATGGTAAACCAAGGTTGTTTTGTACACATTGAGAATATGATTTTAAACTCAGTATAAAGAGTACAATGATAAAATCAGAAACAAAATTTGTTTGCAAGACAAGTTTTTGTTCTGGCAAGTATTAAGCCATTCATCAATGCGAACTTACTTCTTGATGATGATTCAGAGAAAGTGAAGTATTGGGCAAGGTTCGATAAACCAAGAGACTGCACGCTCTCGTCAACCGAGAAACAAGACAGATCATCTATTAGTATCTTCAAGGAGTGTGATTGTAAAAAAATAAGTAAATGACCATACAAGTATTAGTAAAAACGAAGAAGATTCAAACAAACAAAAAAGTCAGCCAACAACGTTGAAGAGCCAAATAACCAATGTTATGTAGATGGGTCTTGGAAGGAGAGTGATCGATTCTCCGGATTAGGTTGGTTTTGTTCTAACCCGAATGATGGAACGCAAGACATGGGAGCTGCTAATCTTCGAAGAAGCTTAACCTCACTTCACACAGAGGTCGAAGCATTAATTTGGGCGATGAGATGTATGATCGGCCAAGACAAGAGAGAAGTAGCTTTCTTTACAGACTGCTCAGACCTGGTGAAGATGGTGTCTTCCCCGCAAGAGTGGCCAGCGTTCGCAACATACTTAGAGGCGATTCAGAGCGACAAGGAAGAGTTCGACGTATTCTCATTATCTTTAGTTTCTCGAAATGCGAATGTGAAAGCGGATAAACTGGCACGTAATGTTCGTACCCAGCCGCAACTTATTACCTATGTAAACAACTTACCACGACATTTGCTCATTTGAGCCAATTTAATATAGTTGTTGACAAAAAAAAAAAAAAAAAAAAACCAAACTAGTATATCCTCCATTTTTTATTATTATTTTATTTCTAAATTAAAACATCATTTATTAACTATTTAAACATGATTCAACCGATAGTAAGGTAAACTTCTTAGCTTAGCTCTAAACTAAAACTTCACGACATCTTCCCTTAACATTTGTCTCATTCATGGTGATTGAGCTAAAAATCCAATTTTGTTTTCCGTATCTTAGATATTCTATTTGCTCTCCAAAGTTTTCTCAAATCGACTCAACCATAACCCTCAACATCTAAGTTCTCTATATGTATCATTCTTCGGTCGATTTCTAACACATCAAGCAATTACCTCATTTCATCACATTCTCCTTAATTAATTTATCAAATCTAGCAATGAATGTTTCATTTGCATTTTTCACAGAGCCAGCATGGCGAGTTCAAGGGAGGGTCTTTCATAACTGCAAATCACATGACACAACGATTGCTCGAGTAATTAACTCAATACACTTAACCGTTAGGTAGTATATATATTCGAGGTCGATCCACAAGGACCAAAAATACTCTAAGGATTTCCGAGACTCGTTCTTAGTTAAAGCGAAAGTTTGTTTGGGTTTTCAGAATCGTAAATATAAATACAAATAAATTAAACGATTAAACTTATGAATTAAAGACATTGGGTCATAGGGTATTTCAGAGATCAATAAATCATATATATAAAAATTGGCTAACTCTCTTCATCCTTCCGCCACGTCAGCAGTGGAGAGAGTGACATATGTCACAACATATTACATTTATTATTTTATTTTATTTAATTAAGAATTTAAATCATACATTAATTATTGTTTATATAAAAATTGACATATTTAACTTATTAATTAAGTAAATTCAATTTAATTAGTTACAAAAGTATATCAAACTAATATAGAAATTAAATTATTTAAATTTAGCTCTATAAATTGTATAAACTTATGTGTAAACATAAAATCAATAGAATTTTAATTAAATTTTAGATTTTATTAACGTATAAAAATAAATAATATGATATTAGAATTTATTTCATGTTTTCATATACTATAATATATATAGGATTAGTGCCAATGAATATTAGATGAATTTATGGTTTATTTTAATGCAAATATAAGATACTAAATCAACACTATTTTTTTGTTTATTTAAAATTATTTTAAAGATAACCAAATATATATTTGGTTTTAAGATAAGTAATTGTAAATAAGTGTTAAACAATGTAATTAAACATAAATTAAAATACAAAAAATAGAACGAATTATTTACTCGAGAGTTAGAGGAATCTATCAAAATGATTATTAGAAAAAAACACCAAAAGGATTATTTATCAAATTAATTCAATCGATGTAAATCGTTATAACTAACAAATTATGGATGGAAAACCCGCACTTTGTGCGGGTATTAGCCTAGTAATAGTAACATGAGACAAGGAATTCAATAGTAAAGCATCGTTCCTGAACATGAACACATTTAGACTAATTCTCTCTCAAGAAATTAATCACTAAATTTGACTATTCGACTGCTAAACTCTCATTTGTAATTTTCTAATCAAATTTGCATTACCAAACAAGTTCATTAAGTTCACAATGCGTCCTAACGTCAACTCTCGTTGGCTAGAAATACATTGCTCAATTCACATTGGTTCAAGCATTCTATCGAACACTTTTGATGCATAGGAAAAACCTAGAATCTAAAACAAGGTGATGAGTCCTATTCTACCTTTAATAACATATGAATGAAAGAACCTAAGGACAAAGAACTCCAAACAACAATCAATCCATCAATTCATTGAATCCCCTACTTAGAACCCTAAAACCCAATAAAGAGACTACTCACACATAGCAAAAAAGATATTAAAAAAATCAATGGAGTAAACATAATTGTATTGCAATAGAAATAGAAAATACAGTAATTAAAAAAATCTTCTCCAGTTTGTCAAAAGGATGAATCTCTGGTCTCCAAGGTAGCTTACAGAAGAGAAGTCTCAAAAAAGTTCTAAACAAAACGTGAATAGAAAATTAGATCTCCGGAGATTTTATACCCAAGTATAGAAAACAGCAAGTAAAATTCGGTTAAGAAAAACCGGTTCTGGTCGTTGAAGGGTGGATCAATCGATCCAGGGGGTGGACCGATCGCTTAGGTTTTGCTAAAATTTCATTTTTCTTCTTTCTAGGGTTGCGTCCCATGCGTATAAATACTGAGACATTCTATAGCCGTAGAGCATACTTTCTTTCATAACTTTTGTAGTTTATTAAGGTGTACTTCTTTTCTTCTTTTTCTTTGTTTTATTTGTTTGAAGATTATCAAAACTATTTGGCAATCCTTATAAGCTCTTGATCCTTCTTCTTCTTCAATGATTACATGTACTTAAGTCACGTGTGAGTAATCTCATCAAAGAATTTAGGGTTTCCAAAGGAAATGTTTTTATAAAAACCTTGATATGTATTTTTTATGATTTTAATTATTTGTTCTCTATCTTTAATTGTTCGTAATGCTTTAGTTGAATTAGGTCATTTCATCTACTGCCCACGATCTAATTCTTCAAGCCACCAAAAATGGCACTATTATTAGATAGGCACAAAAATTTTATCCAAACAAACCGCAAGTTGATGTTATCACACTTTGTGAATTTTATTGAATTCTAGTCTTAAAGCTTGTCAGAATTGCTTGAAACAAATCTCACCAAAAGTTTAGTTTTTATGTAATCTCTTTCATAGAAATTATTACTAAAACACTATTGGGATAATTCATAATAGAAATCTAATTTCAAAAACTTTTATTATCATTATCAAACTTAGAGCATGTGTAATGAGAGTCTCTCACTATAGTCTCTCATGTACAAAGAATTAATAAAATAATGAATATTATTATTTAACTACAAGAGTCTCACAAATGAGAGAATATTATGAGAGATTCTCTCCACTTTTTTTTAGAGACTCTTGTAGTTAAATAATAATATTTATTATTTTATTAATTCTTTGATATATGAAAGATTTTGGTGAGAGACTCACCAATGCACATGTTCTTACATGTTTTCAATTTTTCATATAATTCTTTCATGATTTTCCTATTCTCTGATTTCTTATTTATTTATTTTATTTTATTTTTATTTTATTTTTTATGTTATTTTATTTTATTTATTTCTAAAATTTCACACTAATTCCTGTAATTCCTTGTTGTTCTAGTTTGATTTAAATTTATATACTCTATTGTGTATTTTTTTTATATATGTAGATTTAATTCCTAAATACTATTGTGTTTGTATGTGTGCTTGAAGTTAATATTAAAAGTAAGACTTTTTGTGTAATTTTACCTGTAACACTATTTAATGTACGTACAATTTTAAATACAATGAAACAACACTATATACAATTTATTAACACTTGATGTACCACGGATATGATCCTAGTTTTTTACTAAAAGCGATATTGCAATAACATCATATTATTAGTTCTCTCTTGTGGGTTTGACTTATTCCGTAATTTTTACTGCTTCTTTTGTTTGTTAAAGCGTTTTTTACTGTTTTAATTTCTCGTTAAAAGATTGTTGCAATAATATGATGAAAACGAGGAGAGTAGGAAGAAAACAAAAGGTTGCCACAACTCATCGGGCGCGCGGTGAAGACTAGAAAAAAAGAAGCCATTTCACCGTCGGGCGTGGACAGTGAAGACTAGAAAAAAAGAAGCCATTTCACCGTCGGGCGTGGACAGTGAAGACTTGAAAAATCTTGATCGTTGCACAATTCATCGGACGGTCATTTTTTCTTGTCTTTATCTTTTCTTTTGACCAACACTCGGTCGGCGTTTTTAGATAAGTGGGGAAAGTGAAAGTCAAGACGAGTAAGATCTTGATCGTTGCAGCACAAATAATCGGACGGTCATTATTTCATGCAGACAAAAGATATGTTCTTAGACTTCTCCTATAAAACGTCGCATAGATATGAGAAGTTGAAAGATCAAGAAAACAAAAGTGAGAAGTACAAAACATGGAGACTGTTTCCGCCAAAAACCTAACACTCCCCATCTCCGTCGATGAAACGGCCAACTTCACCATATACTCCTCCGCAGTCCACAAAGTCGTGGTCATGGTCAACGCCGGAATTCTAGGATTACTCCAGCTTGTTAGCCAACAGTCCTCTGTTTTGGAAACACATAAAGCCTCATTCCTTTGTTTCTGTGTTTTCGTTCTATTCTACGCCGTTCTTCGCGTCCGTGAAGCCATAGACGTGCGCCTACGACCCGGTTTAGTCCCCAGACTCGTTGGACACGCGAGCCATCTCTTCGGCGGTCTAGCAGCTCTTGTGCTCATCTCCGTCGTTTATGCCGCATTTGCTATCGTTCTTCTTATTCTTTGGTTTATCTGGCTCTCGGCAGTAGTTTACAGCACTTTCAGTGAAACCATGATCATGATCTACTTGGAGACAAACAAACCCAGTGCATGTTCACCTCAGTTACCACCAGTTTAACATCTCGTGGTTTTATGTATGGATGGGTGTGAGATGAAAGTTAATGTAAAATGGATGAACAATCAACACGGTTTAGGTTAAACCCGCAGTGACGTTATATTTATTAAAGAAATTTTTTCAATAATCAACACAAAATATTACAAATTAAAGAGTAGAAAACCATTCTTGAATTCTGAAAGAATAAAACCTGTGACGTTGTAAACAGACCAAACCGGCTTATGCAGACTGTAAATTGATAACTAGATGATGAGACTGCTTTCCATATATGGCTATTTATATGTATATATGAGAAATTCTCCCGGGTGCTTTTTTCATATTACTACTAGATTTCTATATGCTTTGGTTATATTATTTTACTGGTTAAATTTACGTTCATTGAATTGATATTGGTTCATACAACAACCAATGTTGTTGGCTCCTAATTGGGATTTGTCATGACTAATGATTTAGTTCATTTTTCTTTATTCTTAAACAAAGATGCGGACAATCAAAAGAAATTTAAACTCCAATAAATTGCTTCGGTCACCGGTTTAGTCGTTAAACCATATAAACTCTGCAAGTGTTTAAACACGTAATTCCCTTTCCTTTTATAGGATAATTATTTGTGCAAAATCACTTTAACAATTAAAGTAAAATAATTATAATTTACCTATGCAACATGAGAAGTGTTGTTTATTTTCGAACCAAAAGGGTAGGAGTCAAACAAGATGAGAAGTTTATTCGTACGTAAGTTACGAATGTTCCTTGAAGCTTCCCAGATCCCAACACATAATTTCCACACCACCGCCCGCAATTTATCAGGAGCAGAGCAGAGCCGGCCTTAAAGGCAAACAAATCTTTAGCTTGAATACTTTGCTCTTTGTAGTTTACATTATTTTATTTTTTTATAAAAAGTTTTTGTTGTTGTTCATGCATGTGATACGAAAAGTCTAATCACATCTCATCGGACGATCATCAATTCGTTACAAAAATCTGCTGATCACCAAATGCTCTTATTAAACGTTGCTGGTCACCCATGAAAACAAATAAAAAGAAACTAGAAACTGTATGTGATCTTTTTTTTATGCCACTAACTGTATGTGATCTAAAAATGGAAAAATAATTTATTCTAATGATATACGCATCCGCATTTGTAATTTAAAATATCCTCTGTTTTCTCTAATATATGAGGTTTAAACAATGCTAAAAAAGAGGCAAAACATTCTATATAATCCTTTGGGATTTAAGGCTAAAAAAGAGACAACGTCATTTTTCACTCTATAAGAGAAAGTCATCTTTTTTTTGTCCACCACATACTGACATACATTTGATCATACTTGAATGTAAACAGTAACGAACTTAGACATATTCACAAATTGTTAGGTTGGAAAACTAACAGGCTAATCAAAATATTAGAGCATCTAATTTGTTTTTGAATTTTTTTATAGGATTACTCATTTCATTTTAACATAAGGATTATATCTTAACAGAAATAAATTTTAGTTTTATGTATAATTTTACATATTCTTCAAAAATTATTAGTATGAAAGTGGGACCCTGTGAGAGGACTACACATATTTTTTTCTTAATTGGGGAAACTAATTCGATTAGCGGATTTCGTTAGTGCGCTAATAAACGATAATCATATATATAATAAGAAAAATCTGGAAAGAAAAGTCCACGGAAGGAAGAAAATGAAGACCTTGCAAGGAAAGGAACGCAAGGGTATTTATTTGAAAAGGATTTTGATCAAGATCATCACTTTTGATGCATAAAATTTCGAAGGGAAAGATTGAACTTAAAATTGTTTTACATCTGCATTTATTAATTTATAATGTAATGTTTCTTTTCTCTTTTGCTGTTAATATTATAACGTAATGTTTTTCTCTCTATATATCTTGTTCTTTAGTATGAATTAAGGGATTACAATAAGAGTAATAACCTTCGGGTGTTTAAAGCGACAACAAACCGATGTTACTTTCAGAAAAGCAGTCTGAAAAAAAAATATTGAGTTTGGTATACTAATAAAGTCAGGCCACGGTAGATCTTAATCATCCGACGGTCATCATTTCATTCGAACGAATGGATTGGCATTTCCTCTCCTTATAAAACGTCTCATAGCTATCTTGTTGAAAGATCAAGAAAACAAAAGAGAATAATAAGATAGATGTCAAAAAAGAAAAACACAAAAAAGAATAACAAGATATGGAGACTGACTCCGCCAATAACCAAAAACTCCCATCTCCGGCGATGAAACGGCCAAGTTCACCATATACTCCTCCGCAGTCCACAAAGTCGTGGTCATGGTCAACGCCGGAATTCTAGGGTTACTCCAGCTTGTTAGCCAACAGTCCTCTGTTTTGGAAACACATAAAGCCGCATTCCTCAGTTTTTGTGTTCTCGTTCTGTTCTACGCCGTTCTTCGCGTCCGGGAAGCCATATACGTGCGCCTACGACCAGGGTTAGTCATGAGGCTTGTTGGACACGCGAGCCATCTTTTTGGCGGTCTAGCCGCTTTAGTGCTCATCTACGTGGTTTCTGCCGCGTTCGCTATGGTCTTACTTGTTCTCTGGTTTCTCTGGCTCTTCACTGTCGTTTACAAAAATTTCAGTGAGGTCATGATCATCTATTCGGAGAAATACAAATCTGGCACCGGTTTGCCTCAGTTGCCACCGGTTTAATATCTCGTGGTTTATCTATGGATGAAGGGTACGTAATAGCATAATAAAAGTTAAATGCATGAACAATCGAAACGGTTTATATGAAGTCAGTGACGTAATAAACAGACCAAGGGGATGGTGTAGATAACTAGGACAGTGGTGGAACCAAATTTGCAGTTTTTGTTTTTGGGTATGAATGTTAAGTTCCGTCTGTATAGTTTTTTTCTTAGAACAGAGAGATTTTAGAGGGTTTTCAGAGAAAAACATTACGTGCATCTGTCTACATCTGCATTTATTATGTAATCTTTTTTTCTTTTTTTTTTGGTAAAAATATAATGTAATCTTTTGCTGACACTCGTGCATATTTTGAAGAATTACGAAATCTCACATATTAATTTCATTCGAGTGGAGAGCCACAACATCATGTATGTCTTTTTGCATGTGAAAGCTGATCTCATGCAATTTTTCATTTAGATGCATTTGTTACAAAGTGTGGAGAGCTTGTAAGCAATTGATTCTCCTAAAACAATTGCAGAGTTAGGAGCGAGGTAGCTTGTCGAAGATGATCGGAAACGTTAAAAGTAAAATGAAATATTAATGTCACATTTGTGACCACGGTTTAATATATAAAGGCAAAGACATTTTGATCATTATATTAATTATAATACTTTTCCTAAGTGATATTTAAAGGTTCATTAAGAGCATCTCCAATGGATGTATTTTAGGGTTCTCTTCTAAGTTTCTCTTGAAAAAAATGCTGAAAAATAAATCAAAACTCTGAATTTTTAAGAGAAACAGCTCTCTTGAGAGAAACTTTGAGTAGGAAGAGAGACGATGACGTGGCTTAATCTCAACCGTCGATTGTTTTGATCAAAAAAAAAAAAAAACAAACGCGTCAAAAAAAAAATTAAAGAAGCCAAAGACTTTTGTCATTTCCCGACTGTTCTCCTGTTTCTCTCTTTCTTTGCGAAACCAAACACTTTTCTCAAGCCGCCGGCGACGATTGAGGTCACGATTGAGGCCGCCGGCAACGATTGAGGCCGCCGGCAACGATTGAGGGAAGAATAGAGAGGCCGCCGGCGACGATTAGGCCGGATTCGTCATTTGCCCCACCGCATGTCACGATCGGGAGTGAGAGAGATATACAAATCGGATATCCAAATTCAACGGATGGAGAGTAATCGATTCAGGTTGAATTGTAATTGGTAAGAGCATATACTTCTTTTATATGCAGTTTATAATGATTTAATTTGGGGAATTTGATGTTTTTTTTAGGGTTCTTTGAATTTTACAAACTAGGGTTCATAGTTTCGTAAATTAGGAATTTGCTTAAGACTGATCGATCTTCTTGTGTTATTTTCAGTGTATGAATCAAAGAAGTATTGCGTTAGGCCTATATTGATCAATTTTGTTCATGTGGTGGTGATCGGCAAGTTTATTCTTGGGATGTATCAACCAGTTAATTGTATATCGATATCAAATGATGGAAACTGCGTTTTAGCTGGTTGCTTGGATTCTACTATGCGTCTACTTGACAGGTAAAACCAAACTATATTGTATATTTAAGCATAACCATTACAAGGTTTGGTATAATTAGGAAGCCTTTTGTTTTGTTTTGATTAGTTCTATGTTTGGTTTATTTGAATGATGTAATGTTTTTGATTCTTATAGATTGGGCAAGGAACTTATAGTAATGTGTACAAGGCGAAAAATTTATTGACTGGGAAGATTGTAGTTTTGAAGAAAGTTAGGTTTGATAATTTGGAAGCAGAGAGTGATTCATGGCTAGAGAGATTCTTGTGTAATGTAGTAGATATGATTCTCGTGATTTTTCAACGTCCTTTATTTATTGCCATTCATTGGATTTGGTTCTTTTATTATCTCTGCATATTGTGATATCTTTACTTAATGTTGAGTGATTAAAAAGTAGATTAGTATAGAATGTACATGTTGAATAAAAAATGAGGTGTAAAATGTAAACATGTTATCTTCAAGCTGTTGGATCTTTCTGTGTTGGTTTAGTGATATTTTGGTGGTTTTTTATTATAGAAGGTAGTAGGAAAAAGAAAGGTTATGGTGATGGAGATTGGATTTGTACCAACGTACGAGGATAAAGATGGAGATTGGATGTTGGTTTGGTGATGTTCCATGGGACATGTTCTCTTCTTCGTGTAAAGGATGTTCCTGCTCGGAATCATGAAAGGATGCTCCTGCTCTAGACTCTTCCTTATGATCTACTGAAGATGAGAAGCTTTTGTTTAAAGGAGATGATGACTATGATCGATGATCTCCTTTTTTGTATAATACGGACATATACAATTTATAAATGTTCTTTTTATAAATCGTCTCTAGTGATGTTCTTTTTGTTTTTGTATTTAGATTTGAAGCAGTTTGATATAAAGATACATGAGGTTTTTGGTATAATACGAACATATACAATCTGTAAATGTACGTATTAAGTAGCAATGTTATATAAGATCAGTTTATGTTCTTGATCATGAACATTGTATTTTAAATTTCTGAAACTTATACACATTTGTTTAACCAAAGATATTAAACTTATCGAAGTATGCCTACAAATCTCGGGAATATATTGGCATTCAAAATCGAGTTCGTCATCGAGATATGCATCAACAATTGAAAGCTGATTTGGTTGAACATATATGGCAAAAATTTCGCAACTAATCGTTATTCCGGTTTTGTTTTTGCATATTTTTTTTTAATGTTTTAAAATAATGTATGTTTAATATTTTTATAACTTGCAATAATTATTAAATTTTATAAAATAAAATATTTAATAATTTTATTTTTTAGGAGAACCCCACTTGAGAACCTACCATTGGACTATGAAAAATTTAAAAAAAAAAACAAAAGTTCTCATCTCATATTTTCACAAAATTTAATCATAAAAAATGGAGAGAGCCCATGGAGGGACTCTCTCCATTGGAGATGCTCTAAGTGGTCGAACGTAACTACTCACTTGCTGCATCAATTAAATAGTATTGAATTATAAACCATACTAATTTTGGGCATTACTAAACAACTTTAGACATTGAATCCAAATAAATTTTGAATTAGTGTAAAACTATTTTCTTTAACTAACCTTCTTTAACCACTCAAATATTCAAAAATCTAAATTAAGGGGACGAGAATGAAGCTAGCCAGCCACCGAACGTGAAAAGAGTGGGGTCAAGCAAAGAGTATTCAACCAAGGTTTTCCACCGGTCTTAGAATTTCTGAATTTGTAATTACAATTCTTACAGTCAAAGTCTCTAGATACATTGTTGATAATATCTAATTTGCTTTATTAGATATTGCTCCTGAATCAAAAAATTACGTATTGATCAAACAAATACATTTTTAGTATCATTAAACTAATAAAGAAGATATGACTTTATATCTAAACAAATTTAACTATAAAATTTAAAAAGCGAGCTCTTTCACTATAATTGTTTGTTTATTTAGTTGGGCCACTAATTCGAACAGGAGGACCTATCTAGTGTACCCACTAAAACAAGGAAGAACTTGTTGCTCATATAATAAGAAAAAGGAGGACGTGGTTTTTAGTTGAAGAGCTGGAAGAGAAAGTACCAGAAAGTTCTTGCTTGCTGAAGAGTCACCACATACAGGATTTCAAAGGATTTCGATCAAGATAATTGTTATTTAAAATTATTATTTTTTGCAAGATAAAATAGGATTTCAAAAATTTCGAAGGGAAAGATTGAAACTGAAATTGAATATTACATCGGAATTAAGGGATTTTAGTTAGGGTTAGTCATTTTACATCTTTATTTGTCACAATCATTTTACACCTTATATATTAAAAAGAAAGTACATTTATAGAATTTAGTTTGATAAACTTACACATTTTACCATTGGTATTAAGAATTAAAATTTTTTTTATTAAAGGTGAAAATATCTATACAATTGATAGTATTATTCTACAATCAAACAAAATCTACAAATCTATATGTTTCGGATTTTTTGTCGTGTAAATTGTCCACTTGAAAGTAAGATTTCCCACGTCATAACAAACACGATGGAAGGAATGTTGGAGTGTTTTCTCACGGTTCTCCGACGCTCAAATCAGACAAGAAAAAAAAAAAACAAAATAAGAAGCTATTTGTGGTTTCCAGTGCCGGCTCAACAATTTCATGGGCCCTAGGGCAAGAAACCACTGGTTTCTTGGAAGCTTCCCAAACCCCTCCACTCCTTATTATTTCCACAGCTCCGACCCTACTTAATAAGGACTTCCCAAACCCCTCCACTCCTTATTTCCACAGCTCGGAAGCTATTTGTCATTTCAACTTCATTATAAATAAGGCAACCCAAAAATAAAAACATCACGAGATAATAATGCTTTGAGTAATTAAAAATATAGACATTTGTGTGCCTTACGATAATTAAACTGAGCTCAATCTAGATCACCAATCCATCATCCATGCATTACGAAAGAATTATTCAATCATCTTTTCGTTTAATATATTAATATTTCTTTATCATGCACATATTAGGATCCACCGGTTAGAATAGGACAGGTGGTGAACCCCGTTTGCGAACGAGAAGTACAACATATATTTTTCACCAAAAAAGGACAACGATGTTAGATTGTTAGTAAATATATATAGTCAGTTGTTATAGTTAGGTTACGAGAAACGCTCCTAATACATTATTAGCATGCCTAAGATACTAAAAAACCATGACCGAGTTTTGCTTTAAAATTATTATTTGTGATTACTCTTCATCGATTAATTTGTATAAAATATTATAATTAATTTGGTGTACAGAAAATACAAATTATATACGTTATTGATCCAAAAAAAAACCTCTAACACATGGGAGTGCTGCCCCACACCACATTAAAGATTCTATAAATGTGACCAGCAAACCAATAAGGACTAGGAAATACGTATACATAAGTAGTACTGTAACAAAAATAAGAGACAATAAACACTTTAATGAAGCGTAGTTTTTCACAAGATTCCAATAGTTATTCATGACAATTTAACTTTAGTTATTTCTACGTGGACCGCAATATCTCATGGATCCCTTATATATATGCGAAGCTGTGTTGCGACGATATACACAAGGCGAAGGAAACCTTAACCATTAGCCATGTTGTCTTCTGATCAAATCACACAGCGCATGAGTTCCGGTAATGAGATCATGGAGAAGGAGGAGGAGGAGGAGCACGGTGCCTACTCTTCCACCGTACACAGGCTTATCATCTTTAGCAACGGCGGAGCTATGGGATTGCTTCAGGTGGTCACAAACCAATCATCAACCAAAGAAGCAGACCGTAGAGTCATAATCCTCTGTTTCTTGGTCATCACTCTTATCTACACCATCCTTCGTGTCTGCGAAGTAAAGCTTCGAAACAAACCTAATATCAGTAACTTCGTTGGGCACGTAAGCCATCTCTTTGGTGCTCTCGCAGCTCTCACGCTTATCTATCTAATTTCGCCAACCTTTGCTCTTGTTGCTGTTTCTCTGTGGCTTGTTTGGTTCGTCGCTGTTATGTATGTCTCTTTCTCAGAGCTCGTATTCCCGGAGGATGACGCGGCAGATTCACCGGTGTGAAATATCAAGTCGATCGTCCGCGATATATTCAATTCCCAATGGTTGGTAGCTTGATCTTGATATGTGTATATAGTTCTTACGTACTTCTTACTATTGTTTCCCATGCATGGTCGGGCGTCTGGTTTAAGAACTCTTAAATAAAATAAGATTTATGTATTAAATTATTTTTGTATACTATTGGAGACCGTTGTCTGTTGTTTGTGACTTTTTGAGTTTGGACGTACATATATACTCTGTCGATTCGGTTCTTTTTGTGGGAACTACTGGTCATTCGATTAAATAAATGCTCTACAAAATCTATCACACACATACACGTGCGTTCCTTTGTTCTCTAAATGACCAGACCAATATATTAGTACTGTATTTCGCAGGTTATCTGTCCCTTTTTTTTTATCATTCGATTTTCCGGTTACATGTAAGATTCAAACGGTTATTCGTTGATTACCTTAAAGACACAAAAAAAAAACTGTTACTTTTATAAGCCATTTTGATCTACGTATGTTTTTATTTTTATTTTTATAAATCCTTAACTGATGGATACTCTATTTTTTAAAGAGCCGAGTAATTAAAGGTGACTATCAGTAACAAAACAGAATATACAAATAATGATATGTTCGTTTCTAGTAGATAGGGACAAAATAGAATTAACATGATTGTGGAATCAAAAGTGACGAAATGAAAATGTTAGAGAAATTTCCTACACTTCTATTTTTAGTTTATTTCTTAAACTACCACCAAAGTGGTAAAACTCCAAAAAGAAACAAAAAATACATCAATTTCCTTGAGAGGGAATCTTCGTAAGTTTCTATAAATTCTTTATATATGCCGAAAGCATATTATAATATAACCTACTTTCCACTCCAACCAGTCATAGAATTCATTTTATTTTACGGTTAATGTTGCATAGTTGCATAAAGTAAACTGCACATGGCGGAATTTCTCAAAATATATATGAGACGTAGGTATCATAAACATGAGACATTGGGATTCATGGATTATATTCACAAATTTATTTCTGGTTAATATTATCATAAAGTTGTTAAGTACTGAATTAGGAGTAAGAGAGACGGACGATCTCCACTTTATGACATTCCTTTGGACCATTTTTGAGTCATTCTTCTTTTCTTGTTTCTCCTCTTTAATATCATGACATGAATATTGACAAAAAGGCAGATCTCCACTTGTTGTTCTTGTCCGCGTATATGGTTTTATTTTTATTAATTATTTTCACTTTAAAAAGCATTTTCATTTTTATTTTATTTTCTAGCGAAAGTTTTGTTGTTTCTTTCCATGTTGAGGCAAAATTACAGGCATAGCTAGACAATCGTAAGAATATATTGATTTAATTTATTTTGTTTAGTATAAAAGAGATCATATATGTTAAATTAAATATAGAATATATTATTCAAATAACTTATAAACATACATATATTTTCCTAAGATTTAAAGTCGTACGAATTATCATGTGAGGAGCGACCCCACCTAATCAGCGAACGACAATGTGTGCCCGCCATACAAAGCTTTTAAACTTTCGTGAGTCATAGTGAAAGCTCCTAAAATCACAAGTCATATTTCGAATTTTATAGTGAAAGCTACAAAGCCTATTATTATATATATAATCATTAAACTTTTCATCACGATTCACGAGTCCTATTTTCAATTTCTATATTCGCCACCTGATTCTGGTTCGATCTCCTACAAGGCTTCAGCTACAAGCATACCCGCATTGGAGTACCACACATTCTCACACGAACCAAAAGGCCCACATGTACAATAATATCACATAAGGTTACCGGAACCTCAAATTGATTGATGGAGTTCAATGACCGACAGATTCTACTTTCACTAAAAGCAATGTTCAATTTGATTCTTCTTTTTTGAGTTCCATTTGCGTAAGAAAGACGGTTTTTGCTTGGTTACCTGAAACCAAAAAAAAAGAAAAAAATTTCCCTTTCAAAAGACCTTAATTAATTTTCCATTTTGAGGTTTCTTCACAAATTGTTGTTTTTTTCCTCTTTGCCCAAAAAATCTTGTCGTTCATTAATTTGAATCAGTAAAAGTAAAACACATCTCGTTTGGTTTGACAAATGACAAATATCGTTTAGGTCTTTATAGCCAATAGGTAATACATGAGGATGCGCCTTTAGTAAAATGGTTAACTCCATTTGACTCCGCTTTCTCCACCGGAGTTCGACTCCACTAAATCGCGTTACCCCGCATAGTAGGGATTGACTATAGATTAGACTTTATCGATTCAAAGATGTTAAAAAATAGGTAATACATAAATATTGAGTGGAAGATTCTTTTAGTTTACCAATCAAATCTAAAGATTTAAAAATCTAAAAACATAATGATAGTTAGAAAAAAAAAATAGATTCAAGAGAAGTTCGGAAGTTTTACTAAAAAGAAAATTATATTCTTGCAAAAATTATAATACTATAACGCAAGGTCGGTCCTAGAGACCAGGTAAAGGGAAAACAATGGTCTAATAAGGCTCCCAATTCTAAGACTTATAAAAAAACCATCAATGTATAAATATGTCTTAATTCCCATTAAAAACTAGTATCTTAGAAGAGACCCCAAAATATATTTTTAGATTAGGCCTCATAAATTTTAGAGCCATCTATGATATCACGTGTTGATGAACGATACTAAATGTCATTTGCAGTATAAAGTATGTAGACTGCATCGAGTTCTATTATCTAATATTGGAAATAATTTTTTTTTGTCATCGATCTATGGCATCAGAATTAGAAATATTTGATTTAATTATATTATGATGTAGACTACATGTAACATATACGATTACGATGAACAACTTTCACGAACAACGATTCTACGATGCAACTCACCCTGTAACGTTCGAATCCAAAACGGACGGTTCTACATATACAACATCCGATAAACATGTTCTTTCTGTAACACACGAGACCACGACTCTTCCTGCAGTACTCTGAAACTTCCGGTAAACTTTGCATCGATAATCTGAAAGAAATTATGTTATCTAGAATTCGAACCCTAATGTAAAAGCCTTTAAACTTTTAAATAATGGATCAACGATGCTTCCACATTTGGAAATTAATTTAGATATCAAAAGTCTTGTACAAGTAAAGAGCTTTTAATCACTATGAAGACATTTAAATATATTCCATCGTTGTGAATATTTGGCAAATAATGAAACGAGATGTATGTAAGGAAAAATAAAAAAACTAAAAAATAAAGGACATGAAAAAATGATTATCAATTTAGGTATAAAACATATTTTAACAAAAAAAAAAATAGTTATAAAACATTTAAAAACAATTAGGTATAAAAAGGTCGTTGTCATGGCCTTTGCTTTCGTCTTCTTATATGACTTGTTTTCATCCTCTCCGCCGTGGCGTACGACTACACTTTCAACGAAATCAAGATCATTTTCTTTGAGGCAAACTTATCTCGCGTCGGTTCAACGCAGACTAAACATATGTGATCGTTTTGTTCCTTTTTGAAACTAAAAATGTATATAACGTTTTAAAAAGAAAAACTTTCAGTGGAATTTTCTTAAACAAATGTTTGATATGATTTTCACAAATCGTTGATTGAATAACATAAAACTTTACATAATTTGGAACTATTAAAAACATGTGGTTACTTACCTTTTTATAATTATGATGAACCATCACAATTAAATGTTATATATAGTATCATCCATATGTAGTTAATTTAATTATATATTAACTACTAATTCAATACATATAACATTAGAGAGATGTTTAAATAATATATATTCAGATAAGAGAGGAGGGTTATAATACACCCAAATTCTAATTCTTTAATTGAAACCGATCTATCACGATGTCATTTTTAATATTAGAATTCTTAACTTTAATATACATTTAAAATTTATATTTAAACGATAAGACACCTGCATTGTAGATAGTCTAAAGCCAAAACTGATCTCTGTGCCCTACCACTACCATGTAGAAAAAACAAAAACAAAATAAGCAGAGAAAGTGACTTATAGGACTTTTGATCATAAATATAATACAAAATTTTAATATTTAAATAATTTATCATAAATATAATACAAAATTTTATTTTAATATTTAAGACTTTTTAATAAATCTATTACAAAACTTTAAGCAAAACTTGTAAACTAAAATTTTAACAAAAATATTACAAAATAAAAAAATAGATAATTAAATTGACCATAAGATGTGTAGTCTAGTAATATGTTGTGTTAGTGTCATTGTTGTGTAAAAAAAATAGTTTTGGTGATTAGTATAAATTTCATATAAAAATTATGATATTCAAAGAAGGAAATTAACAACCTTGAGTTATTAATGGACATTTTAGATCATGAAAAACAATTTAACAAACATTTTTATGGTGACTAATAAATATTTGTGAATATTATTGTTACTTGATTAAATAGTCAATACTCGGTCAACAACTAACCTTGTATATAGATATTATTCTTGCACGTTGAGATTCTATTACTTTCCTTAATACTTCTGCAACATTATTACTTCAATATATCATAAACAATTAAACACCATTAACAAAATTTGGCTCTGTGTACCGGAGGACGACATGGTTTCCTAATTTTTCTATAAAATTTATGGTGACTAATAAATATTTGTGAATATTATTGTTACTTGATTAAATAGTCAATACTCGGTCAACAACTAACCTTGTATATAGATATTATTCTTGCACGTTGAGATTCTATTACTTTCCTTAATACTTGTGCAACATTATTACTTCAATATACCATAAACAATTAAACACCATTAACAAAATTTGGCTTCCTTCAATTGCATCTTTTTGATGTTTATGTTTGAGTTAACATGTAATCTGTATTTAACTCTTCATCCTTTTTTCATATTAATTTTCATGTTTTCCTTTTCACTTAAATATTTTTTTTTCTTACTCTCTGTATATGAATTAAAATTTTATAATTACTTTTAATTTTTCTAATATTTTAAATATGGCTTTCAATCAAAAAGAATTTACTTTTTAAGTATCAACTAATCAATATACACACTAAACTATATCAAACAATATTGAGAAAATTAGTTAAAGATAATTCATACAACTTTTCCTCACCATTATTTTTGATTAGTTTTAAAAATAGAAAACGATGAAAATTATAAAGTTTTTTTTTTTTGGTGTGTATGAAAATTATAAAGTTACGTATATACAAAATGATAGCTATTTTATTTTCAAAACAACTATAATTAAATGTGTTTATAGCAATAATAATATTTTTCTTCTATTAAAAAAATGTTATAGCGATACATATATTTAGAAATCAGCAATAAAATTTTATTTTAATTAAATAAGTAATAATATTATTATATATTTATATTAATATATTGACTCCTATAAGAAATATTTCTGACTCCGCTATTGCACTACCCTATAGGAGAGGCAACTTTCCTCGTTAATCAACTTCCTCGTTGTTTCCTCCCAGCTGCGCTCATTTCCCGGCCCCTATAAATAATTAAATACAAAATCCTACGAGACCCGAAGAAAAAAATACCCACCAACAATATAGCCATGTCGTCCTCCGGTACACAGAGCCCAATTTCGAACTCCGGCGATAAAAACACGGATGAAGAAGCTGTTTACTCCTCCGCGGTACACAACCTTATCACTGTTATCAACGGCGGAGCCATCGGTTTGCTGCAGATCAAAGAGAATTCCTCAGCTTCAATCAATGCTGCAGATCGTCAAGCCACTATCATCTCTTTCTGCGTCTTTATTCTGATCTACGCCGTCCTCCGAGTCACTGAAGTAAAGCTCAAAAGAAACCAAGCTACGATCCATCACTTCGTTGGACACATCAGCCATCTCTTTGGTGCTCTTGCAGCTCTCATGCTCATCTCCATTGTTTCTCCCATCTTCACTCTCATCGTTGCCCCTCTATGGCTTGTTTGGTTCTTGGTTGTTATGTATTTCTTTTTAGTAGAGGTCATTTGCATGGTGAAGATTAAGCACCCAGACCCAGGGGACGCAAATCCGACGTACCAGATCTCTCAAGTATAGTAGTTTACACTAGTAGCTTGAGATTCCGATCATCATGTTATGTTGCTTTCTTAGAACTGAGCTTTCCGTGAATTATCAATCCGGGATTCTCATTCTGTGTTATTATGAATTTTATTTGAAACTGGATTATACGTCAATTAAATATAATCCCTGTCTGGGTTTTAACTATGTTAATTGTATCAAGTTTTATTTTTATTTTTTTGTCAAATGTATCAAGTTTTATTATAATCAAATATGACTTCTATTTTCTTAGTAGTAATTTCTTGCATAAAATCACGTTTTTTTTTTCTCTTTTAACAAAAAGTAATGTCTTTTCTTTCTAAGATTTCGAACCCTAATCGTTTTTATGATAAATCAAATCATATTATAAAAGACAACCCTAATAATTGGGCCTACATTGAAGTCCAATAACAAATAACCAAAACGGCCCATATACTTCTTAGGGGTATTTTCGTCAATACCAATAGTTCCAAATTCCGCGTTTCGTGTGGGAGAGAAAAAGAAGAAAAAGAGTCCAACCACATCAGTTTGCTTTCACAGTCGAGTCGGTGCGCTCTCTTTTTTCTTCTCTCTTTCTTTTAACCTCTCGCCGGATCTCGGCGATCTTATCGGAGACAAATCTATCAGTATCGTGAATCTAGCATCTCTAACCAACGATGAATCGCCACCACGATCCCAATCCTTTCGATGAGGAAGAAGAAATCGTCAATCCTTTTTCGGTAAATACTTTTTCTCTTTCTTCTCTATTTTTGTCGATTTTTGGGATTTTCTGCGTTCGCGACGGTAGAGGAATCCAGATCTCTCTCTTATTTGAAGGTTTTTATTTAGTTTTGGTCGAAATGGAATATAGCAGAAAACTGAGGACTGTGGACTTTGTTTGACTACGAAAGGCTCATTTCTAATTCGAAATGATCTTTAACAGTGTTGAGATTATGGATCTCTCGATGTTTCTTCGTGATACTGAACTATATATGTGGATCTGGAAACTAGGTTAAAATTTGTCTTATATATGCTTGATGCAGTGATGCTTTGTGTTATTGGTGCTTGACCTTTGATAGTTAACTGATTTTTTTGTAATTTTTGATTAATTTTGCAGAAAGGTGGTGGAAGAGTTCCTGCTGCATCTAGACCAGTTGAATATGGCCAAAGCCTTGATGCTACTGTTGATATTCCATTGGATAATATGAATGTAATGCGGTTAATATCTCTGGATTCATGAACATTTCTCACTGGAATTTATCTTACATGTGTGTTTGATTGGTGCAGGACTCTTCACAGAAACAGAGGAAGCTTGCTGACTGGGAAGCTGAGCTGAGGAAGAAAGAAATGGTTTGTATCATTTATATGACTTTGTCAAACATATCTTCATTGTGCTTCTTAAATTTCTATTGATTGATGTTCTTTTGTATAATGTTCTCTCAGGATATCAAGCGAAGAGAGGATGCTATTGCTAAATGTAAGCAAATGTCAACTTGATGACTATATTATTCATTAGTTTTGACTCGCTTTGAACGATATATCTCTGTAAATGTCGTGGTGGATGATAACTAACCGTAGTTGTTAAATTGTGTTGCAGCTGGTGTGCAGATAGATGATAAAAACTGGCCACCGTTTTTCCCCATCATACACCATGACATTGCTAAAGAGATACCAGTTCATGCACAAAAGCTGCAGTATCTGGCTTTCGCTAGCTGGTTAGGTAAGTCTAATTTAGTTTGTCTGTCTTTTTTATTACATGTATCTAATGTGATGAATTGATGGGATTGTATTTGACTCTTCGAGTTTTAAAATTTCAGGTATAGTTCTGTGTCTGGTATTCAATGTCATTGCAACGATGGTCTGCTGGATTAAAGGCGGAGGTGAGCCTACACTATATTATTATAATACTTTATTTTTTGAGTGTAACTATTTTTATGAAATTTGGCTTGGATTTGATTGAACTAGTACTGATTTTCAAATATTAATGATAGGTGTTAAAATCTTCTTCCTGGCCACGATATATGCGTTGATCGGATGTCCACTTTCTTACGTACTGTGGTACAGGCCACTCTACCGAGCCATGAGGTAATACTCCTTTTAACTAGTTCCCTTCCATTCGTTTTAATACAAATATGAGTCCATTTCTACCGCGCATTGATAATGTTTAAAAAGCCAGGTCATATAATTGAAATACTTTTTACTACCTTGTAGGACTGACAGCGCTTTGAAGTTTGGTTGGTTTTTCTTCACCTACCTGGTGAGTTTATAAAAACAATTTATATCTTACCTATAAGCAGATATACTTCCCATGTTCCATATGATTGACCTTAGCTCTTCACAGATTCACATTGGCTTTTGCATTGTTGCCGCCATTGCCCCTCCGATCTTTTTCCATGGAAAATCATTAACGTAAGCCTTCCAATAATAGCCTTAGCCTACTATACGTTCGAGTTTTCTGTTACTTCATATGTAGTTGGTTAGTCTAGTGAGGGCTTTAATTAGAAAGTTCTAAGTTGTTCTGATAGGTTTATTAATATGGAGTTGTTACTTAAGAATGGGAATTATGACTACCAGTAAAAGTGAGAATCTTGCTGTGTTTTTCACCTCTGTAAAAATTTTGCGGTCAGAAAAACCTTACAATCGTCAAATTAATGCTCTATATTGTAATACTTTAGAAGATTCCGTGTCTCTCTATGTTTTGTTACCTTGAGATTAACATTGTTCCCACTGTCTTTGTGATCAACAGGGGTGTGCTTGCAGCAATTGATGTCATCTCAGACAGTTTATTAGCCGGGGTACGAGCCATACATCCATTTTATATTTCATCACAACGCCTATAATATATTTCAATGTGTGTGATGCTAATGAATGATTGCAGATCTTCTACTTTATCGGATTCGGTCTCTTCTGTTTGGAGTCACTTCTGAGTCTATGGGTTCTTCAGGTAAGCCTTTGATTCATACTCTTCATGGCTTCTTCAAAAACTGTTGACACTGAATGAACCGGTTAACATCTGAACTGATCGGGTTTCCCATTTTGGCTCTGCAGAAAATTTACCTCTACTTTAGGGGAAACAAGTGAAAAGGAGATAGAGAGGAAGATGATGGTAATTTTTCCCTTACAAGAAAAGGTTTGAAGTGTATCTCGTATGAATGTAATTACCATTTTACCATTGATGCGTTGTGTTGATTGAGGTAAATTCTTTAGTTACTATAGCAGCAAGAGAGTGTGGTTTTGTTCGGCCATTTCTATAGGTTTTTTTTTTCTGTTCTCCTCTGGTCTGTAATATACCAATATCGTCTCTGAACGTTTGGGAGTTTTTCGACGTAGTAGTCTATTAAGACAAAAAATCATAGCCATGAATTTATTACTACTCACTTCGGTCTGAATCTTAGAATCTGGTCATTATGATTATCATTACGTTTGCGTATACCAGAGTAGATTATTCTGAACTTTATGACTTCTTTTTATTAGCAAACACCAAGAGAGATGCATCTTCGTCAAATTAACCTAAGAAATTCTCCTATTTTGGTTATGTACCTATCTGACCCGTATATATTTTTCATGCTTGACATTGAAAACGTATGGAGGACACTACATTCACTTTGTGTCCAAGAATATGCAACAAGTGCCGATACTATCGTGGTCGATAAACCATGATTTTGTTTTTTTTAAATCCTGATGTCTCTTATAATAATTACCGTATGGTGAAATACTGAAATTCATGCGTAATAAAATTCAAGGCTTGAAAGCCCATTGTTAAGGTAACGCAAGAAGGCTTTGATCCCTAAGAAAAAATAAATGCATGAAAAGGTAAGTTGTTCAAATACCATAAAGATTCGAAGCTGAGGGGATATACGCCGACGTGTCAATGTGCCCCACATAATACACTCTCCTTCATCTTCAGACCTTAAACACCTAATCCCCATCCCTCCAATTAGAATCCTCCACGTGTCAATTCAAATATCCAAAACCCAAAAAATAAGCAAATAACCACCAAGCAAGCATCTCCCTCCATGCCCTGTTACTTTTATCACTTCATCGGCAACTCCACTCCTCTCCCAAACTCAATCCTCCAATTATTATCTTACTTAAGAAAATTACTTCATGAAGTAAACAAGTGGTTTTTATGGCTAGAAATGTTTTATTATCCTCTTATCTTATCAACAATTATCTTTAACATAGAGACTAATCAACATTACAAAGTATTTTACTTCAAGAAACCAAAACATGAGCCACTCATTACACAACCACATTAAACCAAAACAAAACAAAATAAAACTCATTTTCTTCTCTGCAAATTGCCATCTGTTTTTCCTATAGACCCATTGTCCTCCTCTCATTTCTCTCTTTCCCCATTTAATCTTTATTCAAAAAAAAAAAAAAAAACCACATCTTTATATCACCACACAAAAACCCATAAAATCAAAAATCATTACCCACATTTCTTTCATTCTATCCTAAATCCTCATCACTCAACCTGAGCTCACAAAACTAAACAAACAAAAGAGCTTAGGCGGAGAAGAAGAGGGAACCAAACACCAAACAAACAACAATGGCTGTCTCAACTATCTACTCAACACAAGCTCTTAATTCAACTCATTTCTTAACCTCTTCTTCCTCCTCCAAACAAGTTTTCCTCTACCGTCGTCAACCACAAACCAACCGGAGATTCAACACACTCATCACTTGCGCACAAGAAACCATCGTGATCGGACTAGCTGCCGACTCTGGCTGCGGCAAAAGTACCTTTATGCGGAGGCTCACCAGCGTCTTCGGTGGCGCTGCTAAGCCACCAAAAGGCGGGAACCCTGATTCCAACACACTCATCAGCGACACGACCACTGTGATCTGTCTTGACGATTACCATTCCTTGGACAGGTACGGTCGCAAAGAGCAAAAAGTCACCGCTTTGGACCCACGAGCTAATGACTTTGATCTCATGTATGAGCAAGTCAAAGCTCTTAAGAGTGGTGTTGCCGTTGAGAAACCGATATATAACCATGTCACTGGACTTCTTGACCCGCCTGAGCTTATTCAGCCTCCTAAGATTCTTGTCATCGAAGGTCTTCACCCAATGTAAGCTACACATACTCTGTTTTGTCTCTTAGACAAATTCAAATTTTAGAGTTTGGAAGTCTCTTATCTTGTCGGAATTTGGATGATTAAGAATCTTGGACTTAGATTTTTTTATAGAATCAGTATCAGAATATTAAAAGATGGATCTTCGAATCTATGCATGTAGTGTGTGACACCGTTTAATTTTTATTTGAATAATTAAGTCTATAGTTTTTTTGGTAGTTGTAATGTTTTATAAATTTTTATATTGATATTTATCTACTTGTGAAGGTTTGATGAGAGAGTGAGAGACTTACTAGACTTCAGTATCTACTTAGACATTAGCAACGAAGTCAAATTCGCATGGAAAATTCAGGTGCGTTTCTTTGAATATTCATCTACATTTATACAATTTATTCAAACATTTTCGATTTATCATATAAAATGAATCAGTAACGTTTTTGATGATCACAGAGGGACATGGCTGAAAGAGGTCACAGTTTGGAGAGCATCAAAGCGAGTATCGAAGCCCGAAAGCCCGACTTCGATGCATTCATCGGTATAAACTCTAGTTTTGGTGTAATTATCGTGTCATTTTCCGATTGATCTTTAACAATTTATTAATGGCTTATACAGACCCGCAAAAGCAGTATGCGGATGCGGTCATTGAAGTGCTTCCTACGACGCTGATCCCAGATGACAACGAAGGGAAAGTGTTGAGAGTGAGACTGATAATGAAGGAAGGAGTTAAGTACTTCAGCCCGGTTTATCTGTTTGATGAAGGTTCAACAATCTCGTGGATCCCTTGCGGCCGCAAACTCACTTGCTCGTACCCTGGCATCAAGTTCAACTACGAACCTGATTCATACTTCGACCATGAGGTACATTCATTTACCGGCTTGGATTGGTAATATTGCATAATGACATATTGTGAGAAATGAATGAAAATGAGAAATTAGACTCATTGCATATATTTCTCTTTTTGTTTCTCTCAGGTATCGGTTTTGGAGATGGATGGACAGTTTGATAGACTGGACGAGCTGATTTACGTGGAGAGTCACTTGAGCAACCTCTCGACCAAATTCTACGGCGAAGTCACTCAACAAATGCTCAAACATGCTGACTTCCCGGGTAGCAACAACGGGACTGGTCTATTCCAAACCATTGTTGGATTGAAGATCAGAGACCTCTATGAGCAGCTCATTGCCAACAAAGCCACTGCTCGTGCAGAAGCTAAAGCCTAAAACAAACAAAGAGAAGCCAAATAGAACGCGTCGATAAATCCATCCGCAGTTTCTTCTTTTCTTATTTCCTTCTTTCCTTATGCATTGTTTACCGCGGATTTTCATGGCGAAAAGGACGGTCTTGCTTGTTTTGTAATTTGTGTGGAGATAAAAAGAAAAAGCCTGTAATGTAGAGAAGTGAATAGAAGAGCAATAACAGTTCAGTTTATAGAACGCCTTTATCAATCCATCAAAATTTATCCTTTATAGCACCAAAGTAGATTCAAACCAAGAATCAACCTAAGCAAAAGAAAGAAAACTTTTCTCCTATTGATCATACTTATGTTGAATCTCAAATAGATTTTGAGTTACAAAATGCACAGTTGAAACTTCCTTATAGATCCATATATAAGAAAGCACAGAAATATACAAACAAATAATAATCCCATCCTCTTGTAATCACCAAGTAACTACTTTGGGTACCAAAACATGCCTTTGATGCCTTCTGGATCAGCCTCAAACCCCAAGTTCTGATAGAAATCCACAACTGCAACAAAAAGGGACACAAATTCAACATCTAAGAAAGAACAAATCCAAATATTTTGATCACAAAAATTGCAGAGCATATGGTGATCCGACGTTTTACCTTGACTATCTGCAAATAGAGATATATTACCAATATCTCTCTGAAGAAGAGCCCTTACAAGTTTTTCGACAAGCGCTTTACCTAGTCCTTGACCCTGAAAACAAACACAAACACTAATTAACATCAAACACAAAACATTTCACATATTGGAAAGCGAAAACCATTTCCATTTTTGGTTACCTGATATTCAGGATCAACAAGAACATCCCAAATTGTAGCATTAAAGGCATGATCCGACGTTGCACGTGCCATACCAATAAGCTTCTTCTCCTGCTGCTTCTCCCCATTACCCCCTTCTGTGTCAAATAACTTCTCCAAAATCCGCTAAGATGTTCATCAAAACATCCTCTTTGTATATATATACGTTGCTTATATTGGATTGAAGAAAAGTGCTACTTAGTTATAAGCACCTGATGAATCTGAATCTGATGATGACTTCATAACCGAATGCAAAGTAGCAACCATATAACTATTCTTCAAAGCAGCAGCTAGTTTCACTAACGGTCTCCGTGGCCATCCAACCTTTATTGTTCCATAAATGAGATTGTTCAAGCAAAATTAGTATCATCAACCAGACACAGAGCAAAAGAGTAGTGTTTTTAACTACCTTGTCACAAAGACCTTGAAGATCATAAACATCAATCTCACCACCAGAAGAAAATATGATCTCTTCAATTAAACCATCTTCAAGATTTCTCTCAACTAAAGTAAATTCCACAGGTAACAATGGTTCAGTCTCTTCTTCTTCATCAACAACTATAGAAGGTGGTTCAACAAGTTGGGTACTATTATTATTCTTCACAAACCTGCAACAATTGTGTGTTGTTGTATCAGCACCGAATTTCTCATATAAGCAAGTAAAGTTTGAAACTTTTTCAGTACCCAGATCGAATTGACTCCCAGAAATTGGCTCTGAGTCGCAAAGTCTTCAACTTTCTGCTTCCTGAAGAACAGAATTGTAATCTCAGCTTGATATACTCGAAGACCCAAATCTCAGTTTTTTCGAATTGGGATTGTGAAATTGAAAAAAAAGTCAACAAGTTGAAGGATAGGTTACCATGTGGAATCGGGTATGTGAGATTGGAGAAAAACAGAGAGTGATGATTCGATGGATATGAATTAGGAGGAAGGCTACAACAAAGACGATGTTAGTAATATCGTTAAGAGATGAGAATTTGAATGTTGAAAATGAGAAAACTTACATAGAGGAAGAAGAAGAAGAAATTGGGATTAGTAACATTTTTTTGGTTTTGTGGTTGAGAGTTGAGAGTAGAAGAAATCAGACAAGAAGAGAGTTTAGCTTAACACCTTCCATTGCAGCTTTTGGCTCTCGTCATCCTCTTTTCTTATTTATGCTTTTGTCCCTCAATATTTTGTTCGATTTGATTTTGACCAATTTGTTTGTAATGGATTGTTAATTCTGATAATTTGTATGAAATTATTATATTTTATTTGATCACAAGACTAAAAACTGAATACAGATGTTCCTAATTTCAAATATTAAAATTTACTTTTTTTGTCTTTTTAAAAAAAAAGTAAAATGTAAAAATAGAAGCATTTGCTAGCGTATAAAAAATTTATTATCGTTTTTATATATTGCTTTAATCAAATTAATATTGAATTTATCCATTGTTATGAAATTCTTAAAATTTCGACATACTTTGGTTAAAAGCTGAGGTAATATATTATCATTTTTAGCATTTAAAAGTAGAGGCATTTGCTAGCATATCAAAATTTTATTATCATTTTTAGCATTTTTATTTTATTGCTATTTGCTAGAATAAAGATAATCTTGAATTTACCCATTGTTATGAAATTCTTACAATTTTGACATATTTTATGCCAATTATTTGGAAAGCTGGGGCATCCTACTCTTATATAATAAAATTTATATATTTTGTACAAATTTCACAACATTTACATATATAAAATAAAATAAATAAGCATTTTCCATCATCTTTTTCATTGATACAAGCTTATTTTACATCCAAAGCAAACTGCTCCCATATAGTAACTCGCTGGCTTTGAGACCATCAATCGTGTGTCGCCACATCAACAATCCTCAGCCGACGACCGCCAGCAAACTCTGTCGGACGGCAGGGACAGAACACAATAACGATCCGAAGATTCCGGTGAGAGCATAAGCTATTGCACAGAAGGGAAGAGCCTCTGGCTCCTTAGCCGACAAAGCTGCTGTTCCAAGTCCATGAGCACTGGCCATAAAAATAAAAAAGTTCATGTCTTTTGATCCTAAAGGCATTAATGATGTGAAAGATCATTTGTAAAGGAGTCACCTTGAAGCAGTTGCAATTCCCCGAGCAATTGGATCACGTAAACGCAGTTTGTCAAGAACAACTTGTACAAAGTTAGCTCCAATCAGACCAGTCACAACGACTACAGCTGCTGTAAGAGACGAATTGGTCCCTGAAAATGTCCAAGAAAGTCGTTAGGGATGTTCTTTTATGTGTTCGGTAGAGGAGGAGAAGAAGAAGAAAAATGTATACCTTCAAAGAGTGATACAATGCTAAGGGCCAATGCAACCGTGATGCAGCGAGGTAGGATTGAAACCGTTAAAGATGGTTCTAAACCAACTAAACGTCCCACAAGAGCAGTGGAGTAGAGCGAGAATACCGTTGAAACTATCACAGATGTGAAGATCTCAGCTGCGTGCCTCTTCACGAGCTGAAGAAGACAGACGCAAACAAAGTTGTTACCAGTTTTCTAAAGCAAAACAGAACACGTTTGTCGCTTGTTTTACCTTTCTTTGTTTGAACATGGAGAAAGCGAAAGAGAGAATGACAGAGCCAAGAAAACCCATTAATATGTCACCAGCACCAGGATCTGATGCTACTTTGGTAAGGTAGTTTCCTGTCACCATTAAAGAACAGTGAACAAAAAGCTTTTACGTTCTGTTTTAGGTTCTTTAAAGGGTTTCTCTTTTGGTTTGTTTCATAAAGGTGACTTTACCTAAAACAGGATCAAGTCCAGATCCTGAAGCATACCCAAAAGCTAGAGCAGCGAGTACTGCAGATAGTGCGCAACAGATTATCGGATGGAAAACTTTCTTGATAGAAGATGGCAACCTGGAAGAAGGAAAGACAATGAGAACAACCGCGAGAGAGAGAGAGACTTAAAGATTGAGAACAAAGAAGGGGATTTGAACTTTACCCAGAACCGACAATGTAACCTAGCACAGTTGAAGAAAGAAGGAAAGGGAGACAAGTTCTTGCACTTGTCCCCAATGAATTCGGATAAAACAGAGCACCAACAAACGACACAACAAAGATTCCACTCCAACTCCATAGCTCAAGTGTTGAAAATGGTGATGGTTTTGCCATAGGTTCGGCTTCCGTCATTTCAGTTTTCACCATTTTTCTCACTGCAATAGCTGTGAACCCTGCTACACAAAGTGACGCCAACCATCCACCGGCTGTACAAACAAACATTCGATTCAACATTGACATCGTACGAGCATCGAATAGGAAACAAAACAGAGCATTTAGACCAAATTACCACAAAAGCTACAAGAGCATTATGACTTTTATGTGAAGATTAAGTTCGTCGATCGCGTGTTGAGTGAAAGGATATACCTACAATGTAGCAGATTTTGACTCCGGAAGCAGCCGGAATATCTCTGACAGAAAGAGGAAGAACTACAAGAGAAGGAACATAGAACAAAGGAAGCCATCTCTGGATAAACAGAAACGCAGGCTCGAAGAAATTCATCAAACCATTTGCAGCAGCAGGAACAACCGAATCAAATATCATAAGAACAGAGAAGATACAAAACATCCCAAACAAAGCACTTGGGAACTTAATAGACGCTGCCAAAAACGCCTGCTTCAAGAAATAGTCAGCAGCAAGTATGATCCCAAGTGAAACCAACAAGTGACTTATCGCAAACACCTGGTGTGCAACAACGAAAATTCGAAACTTTAAAAAGCTGTTACAATAAAATGGTAAATAAACAACATCGTGAAGCTTACGTTACGAGAGATCGTTGATGTGTTTCCAGTTCCTGCACCATCCATGGCTTGAACTGAGAGTTTTCTCTCAAAGGTCATCTCTTTGGAAGAACCCATTTGTAGAAATCTTTGTTTTGAGAGATTCAACTTCTGGGCACCATTGGAATTGAGAATTCTCCCATGTTTCGAATCGAAACGGATCTTGGAGCAAGAAAGGTGGTTCCTTGCTGGAGAAAAAGCTAAAGGAGAGAAGAGAGGAGTGGCTAAAAGAGTAGCCATGGGTATGGAGACGACGACGTGGATACGATTCTAAGAGACGGCACATCATAGTCTTCTCCATGTTTGTTAATGATGTTTGTGATTGAAATTGGATTACGATATTTTGTATGGACAAGAGAGTAAGTTCTATCGACAAGATGATCGACTTTTGTCTTTTTTCCGGGTTAGGTTTTTCCGTTAAGAAAGGTCTTTTGTCTACTTTAATTAAATATTAATAGTATAGTTTTGATATGGTTGATAAATTCTTTCTTATTAGAGCACTTTCTAATTTAACTTTGAACTATAACCATTTTTGAGCAATCTTTTGGAATAGAGAATTAACCCATAAAAATGTATATTTCTACTGACATTTCTTCTATGAAAATCTAGTGTTTCTCAGCTCTTTTTAACAATCAAAACAGCTATCATATCAAATTATCAATTATACACCAAATTTTACAATTACAAAAGGCTTGAAGAAACTAGATGACGATAAAATTAATCTTCGAATATATTTCCATACAAGTGAATGATACTAACACCAATTTCCTAAACCCCAAAACCAAAATCAAAGTCAGCTAACAAATAGCCTAAACCTAGACCTGAATGACACTCATAAGAAACCTTTATCGACATTACATGTCTTTCTTTTTTCCGTTAGAGATCAATTGTAACGGTACTCATGCTCCTCGTACTGATGAGTATTGTAGTGATATTCATACTGAGATGATGATTGCTCATAAGCTGAAGTGTAGTGAGAAGAAGGGGAAGTGGAATTGTAGACATAATGGTGATGGGTAGGAGTACCGAGCTCGGTTACAGGACTAGACGACTGTGTTTCATGTTTGTCGACTCTTACCTCTGGTGTCTCTTCTTGGTGAGTCTCTTTTTCTGATGATGATGATGATGATAATTCTACTTCTTTCTCGAATGAATGGAAAATAGGATGCAAGTAAGCATCTGCAAGATCCGCTTTCATGTTCAGCTCCGGTTCTGTTTCCTTCTCTAGCTTGTCTTTCGCCATTGCTTCCTGCGGTAAGACCAAAAACACGGGTCTTTGTAAGAAAGCTTTAAACCTTTTCTTCAGGAAGAGAGAGCCCAAAAGATTCTTTATTTACCTCAAGAGGGTATTGTCGGAAGGCAGGTTCGAAGCGGTGTTTGCAGTACTTGTGGAAAGAAAGTGTGAGAATGGGTAAGATGATAAGCAATGGAGTTGAGTCAGCTGCTTTTTTAGAAGCCAAAAGTCCCATAAGCAGAAGCTGAGATATCAACAAGCTCGCGATTATCCGGCCATGAACGTGCGGCCAAAACGCTCCACAGCTCTCATATTGTTGGTTGTAAACATTGATTATCTAAATCGTAAACCAAGAAAGCACCATTAAGAAAAAAACAAAATTTAGGGGGATATTAGACACGACGGGTGATTGAGTATTAAACCGAACCTGATGGCGATAGACGAAGTAAGCAAAGGCAAAGAATATGCAGATGAAGGGAAGAAGAATGGGAGTAACAGCGGTGTAGACAATTCCCAAGAGGAAGTAGAGCTGGAGAGATGGGAGAGTCTCCTTGAAATCGACAAAGCCAGGGTCCATTGCTCTCACTCTATCTTCTTCAGTCTTCACAAGAAACATGTTCTTCAAGTGGAAAATCACGAGGGGCTTTAACCGGAGAATCTCACCTGCAATCCCCGCCCACCCGTCAACCATTATATATGTGATAAAGAACGTAGCTTTCATTGGTATTGAGACCCCAATGGTTCGAGGAATCCTGCAAAACACAATAAACAAGAGCATTTAAGATATGAGTTTTAATTCAAAGTTAGAATCTTTAGGCAATAAAAAGAGGTAAAAGGTGGTTTACTGAGATGGTGATTGGTGAAGAAAAGAGTCCAACTGCTCAAACGCGGTTCCAGCAATGATACTTCCCAAGAACACATTAACTAACATAAAGTAATAGTACTTTGCTGCTGCTCTGCGCTCGAGGGTCGATATAGCGATGTATCCCTCAATCTTTGACATAATCAGCAGAACCGTTGGGAGAATCCACAAGAAAATCTTCAGAGCAAGACCAGGGAGAAAACCCTGTAAGAATGACTTGATGAAATCCCTGCAATAAATACCAAGAAGATGGAGTCAACGGTCTAACATACCAAGAAGCGAAAACCAAGATAGATGGAGAAACTTACAATCTAGTAACAGGTCTGAGGAAAGGTGCAACTCTGTCAAGACCTTCTAAATTGGCGAGAGATTGCACGAAAGCGATAGGAATCATGTAGAAAAAGACCAAGGCAAAGACTGAGACACCAATTATGAGTTTCCGGATGGTCAAAGAGATAAAAGGTATAGCAAGATTTTGCCAATAGATATCCCGAGGCTCTGGAGCACTACTCGTTAACCATAATGTCGGATTCTTGCTCTGCTGCGTCTGTGCACAAACAGCAGCACCCCATCGTGAATCAAACGATACAAATGCAACAGGAAGCATTAGTTTGGAGTCCTTGAGAACTTTTTGACGCTCCAAAGACATCTGTATCAACAAAGATGAAATGAGGTTAAAGTTTCAATTCTGTTTCAGCAGTAATTTAAAAGCAATGGAATGGCTTACATTGTGGTCAAACTCCTTGATTTGTTGTTTGTAGTACTCAATGGAATCAACCATTTTACCCCATAGACCAAGAAACCCTGTCTGGAAAAACAAAAGCCACGCATCGCAATCAACATCATTTCATCTCAAAAAAGCTAAACCAATGGCGTGGAGAGACTAACTCTGCATGTAGGCATCTTATGCGGATTACGTTGATGCTTCAGCACATAATAATCAAACCAACGTTGCAACTTTGCTCTTTGCTTCACCAGCTTTGCGTACGTGTTCGCATTATAAACAGCCTGAAACAAGAAAGTTGGATTCATCAATCACACACTAACACATTCTACAACTAAAGTAAGTGATCAAGGACAAACAAAATTACTTGATGACAGAGGTAATGCTCAGGGTGATTCGTCTTGAAGAACTGATCCACGGTATCTGGAACCGAGTGTCCGGGCATGTCAGGAACGTTTCTAACAACAACCTGCAAAACAAAAAAAACAGTGGTATATATATAAACACCAATGCAACACTTATCGATGTTTGAAGTTTGAGGCTTTTTCACTCACAGTGAACTGTTCTGGACGCCTACGCTGTGAAGCTAAATACTGCAGACGCATAATAGCGACATTATTGTATTCTCTGTAGAGCATGAAACATGCCCAGAACGTGAAAATGTACTCTACTCCAATGTGAAAGAAGAACCTACACACACACACATAAGAAATGTTAATCTTTAGCCAGTAAAAATCATTGATCTTTATAAGTAAAGCTTAATTTTTGTTCAAAACTAAACTCACTTTGAAGATTTGGGCTGAACATTTGATATAGAGAGCTTATCAATGTTGCTGACCACAAGTTCTTTCTTCAAGAAGAAAAGTGTTCCACTTGATACATTTACTGGAACAAGAACAACAAGCGCTAATACCATAACTGGTGCAAAGATCTTCAAGCTGCCAAAAAACAAGAAAAAAGAGCAGATTTTTAGGCATAGTTATTCAGATTCTCCAGTAACTTTCCTGGGGGAAAAAGAAAGTTATCTAAAAGTGACTTTTTCTCAGGAAACAAACACGAAACAGTGAACACAAACGAAACTTCTGTTGCTTTTGTCTTTGTGGAATGCAGAGCAGACAAATCTGAAACTTAGCTGTAACATTCTGTTTTTTTGTTAGAATAAAGTACAATAATTCTGAAGAGTAAAGATTCTTAAAACCGTGAAATTCGGGAATTTGTCACTCGTAAAAATTCGTTCTTGAAGATTACAATCAAGTACAGAAACATGAATCCCAGAGAAAACCAACAAGAACAAGAACAAAAAACAACATAATTTTTCTCGAAGGTTTCCATTTTTTCTCGAGAAGTACTCTCAAATCTTAATGAAATAATCATGTGTGTAAATAAAAATAAAGGGCACTTGTAATTATCAGCAAAATTCTGTTTAGTAATCAACTTTTTCTCTTTTCCATTGAAAAAGTTTCGATTTTTATTCTTTCATTTTCTCGAGAAATTGACCTCTCAACAGATTTTACTATCAAGTCTCAAAAAGTTTTGTTTTTTTTTCTAAAGTACAAAACCTAATTGCGAGAAGAGGAAGAGAAAATACTTACCCGAGAGTGTAAATCCTAAGGAAGATAGCAGAATCGAGACCAGCATGACGAATAATCTCTGATTCACTCATTTTCATGGCTTGAGGCATCCAATTAAGGAAAGTGAAGTAAGTTTTGTAGTTGAGGTTCACGAATTTTCCGACGAGAGTTCTGTCGGAGCGCCGGGGACTGTTTCTTTCTCCGGTGAGGTACCATTTGGGGAAGTAGACTCTGTCGTTGATGGGTTGGATTCTTAAGACAGCGAATGCGATGAGAAATAAGAAGGCACCGAAGAGGTTGATGAGAGCTGAGACTCCTATGTCTTGTAGAGTCGCCATTGATGAACACAAGAGAGAGAAGAGAGATGGGTTTGTTTGATGGAGAGTGGCGTGAAGGAGAAAGAGAATGGACAAAGTATCCAACTCTAGGAGTTTCTAATTATTTTTATTTTTGAGGTTTTTTTCAATTGTTATATAAAAATATTATCCATTTCTATAAACAAATGTTTTTTTTTTTTCCTTTAGCATGTTTCTTTTCATATCTTATTTATCAAAGATTCTTTATTCAGAATTTGTGGTGATTTTTCTCACTTTAGGTCTAACCGGTGACACAAAAAAGAACCATAATTGTTAAAAATAACAAAAAATAACTATGTATGAAACAATTGAGAATATCGTTTTAGTGATTGATAATTATTTAAACTATAATCCACATATTATTGCATGTTTATCCATTGTATATATCAGTATAACTGGTTGACATAATGTAATAGTATCATATAAATTATTTATGTAAAATATATATATATATATATATATTGTATACAGCTAATTTTCATTTCCTCTGAATTATATTTTGAAAATAAGACCCTTAGATATTTGTATTTTACTATTTCCAAGAGATAAGAGAAACCCTCAACATTTGGTGTCAAAGTATCATGTTGGATCCGATAGTGTTTCAGGGTGATACTAGATCGAACCATTGCATTTGGTCCAATTCTATAGAGGTGAATGTCATGTACCTTGAATGTGGATGTAATCCTTTGGATAATGAATAGTTGAAGTTGAGCCAAAAAAAAAAAAAAAAGTATCATGTTTTTTTTTTTGTTACGATTATTCCTTAAGAGGGAATTGTGAGTATTGAGAAATACTCATTGCTCATCGTAGTGGCCAACTCTCAAAGTAGTAGATAGCACGCGTGAAATCATCGAGTGATGGAGTAAATTTCGTTTTATTTTGACTTTTTTTGGTATACTAGAAATTATATAAGGTTGGATATATGGAGATCATCTTTAATACCTTTATGCGTTTCCGTATTAACTTTTCAAATAAAGGCAAAGTTTTTCGGTTACCTAATCTTAATAATGGATAAATTATAACCAAAAAAACAAATCATGATCAAATTATATATCTTCGTATTAGGAAATGTACTTATAGTTTTAAGGTAGGACAGGCATTTTGGTAGAGGAAAACAAATATTCGTGGAAATGAAATATGGAGTCCTTTTAGCTTTATTTACATAGAAGAATACTTAAATTTGAAATTGGAAAAAAAAAAGCAACAATTTGAAAAGAAAACGTACGACGAACAAGTTTGGACGCAGCCCTTGAAATAAGTAGGAGAACAAAAAAAAGTAGGAGAAAATTTTGACGAAAAAGGGCAAAAGATTAAAAGGTACGTATTAAGTGTAATTAATGGTATTTTAGAAGTGTATAAATGTATAATCCGTGTTTAGTCTTTTAGGTGGTCACGGAACGGAAGAGGTTAACTAGGAAAAGCACATTATCATTCCTAATTGATGTTTTAGTTTTAAAAATTTCATGTTGTCATTCCATATGTATTCATGGCTAACTAAATAATTTACATTTCTATAACAATATAGATAAATAATTTAAAACTCTGACTGGGAATTCCCAAAATACTAGAATGCTAAATTGTTGTATAATTTTATTTTTGTCAACAAACGTTTTACAATTCTATAAGTTAGATCAGTCATGCGATTTTTCCATTTAGTCATTTCAGGAATAAAAATATTATGTACATAGTCGTCTATGTTGAAAACATTTAATAATCGCTTTTGCTTAAGGTTTTGGGATTAGTAACATGTCTTGATGCGCTCATCCACGTTTATCCCTTCGTTGGCAATAGACATTATGCTAACATTGCTCGTGTTGCCTTGTTATGACTTAAAACAAATATAGTAAGTATATAATTAATATACATTCTATTCACAACAAAAATATTTGACTTTACGACTTAATCAACAACCGATTAGTTTGTACGAAATCGAGATTATGAAAATAAAAATATGTGTCATAGTAAGTGGAGTATGTAGATTTCGTGAACCAAAGGATAATAAAATTCTGTTTTCATTCGAACTCAGCTTCGGGTCGAAGATTTTATAATTGTATACGCAGCCGCAATGATTATTTATCAACTATTTGAGTTTTAATAATGTTTTGTGTGTAAATGATGGTAAATTGGAAATTATTCGAGCCTGTACTAAACAATTGTAATATACTAATATCCGTCAAAATAGGATTAATAAAAATAATCTCTGTCTAGAGAGATCCTCGTGATTCAATGATGACACTCCAAAGTCTATATGCACACATTATACAACTATCAACCTTTGTTTATCTTGTCTTTTGCGCTGTCTTTTATTCCATCAATTTTTTTGTTATTGTCTCGTGTGCGTTGTTGTCCACAAAAGATTACAATAGTTTATTACTTATCTTTTGACGGCGATTACAATAGTTTAGTACAAGCCCAACTAATTGCCATCATTTTATTCCAACTTACACAACCACATAGTTGAGCATTGGTATAGAAATTTAAGAATGGGCTTACAAGTGGGTTTTAGAGTTTTTTTACTTTAACAAACAAAAATTTGTGATCTTACATATTTAATGAAAAACTTTCTCATATGTTAGTATTCTACTTTCATATCGTTGCAATAGCATGGATATTTCGTTTTTGTTGTTGTTGTTTTTGTGTGTGTTTGTGTTCTGTAACCTAGAGGTTACAAACCGAGATACAAGATTTCCTCAAATGTCTCGAACTTGGGACCTCCGTATTCTTACATACTGGAAGTTACAAGCTACAACTTACAAGTTAGTGTTCAATCAGTAGAGTTACCAACTCCTTGCTCCTTGTGCTGTTGTTCTTAAAAACTAAAGATAATATTTTTTATTACATGAAGAATATATTTTTCAATTTGTATAGCAGAACATATATGAATATAAAACATCAAACTTTTGATATGAGTATCTGGTATAGATATGATTTTATCAAATATATTTAAAGGAACATTCTTAAGTAATCATCCATGCGTTTGTACTTGACGTCAGGATAAAGACTAGAAGCTTCTTCGTCTTCTCCGACTTCGTGATCAGTGAGACATCCTTCGTAGAAAATGTGATAAAAATGTCCTATCCCCGCTTGGTGTGGAATCTCCATTTCTACATACACACGTAAAAGAAATCAGATAAAACTTATGGGCTATATCTTTCAAATAGACCCAAATCCTGGCCCATTAAGCATATGTTGCCGACAATGTAGACTACGTTACACTATTGATTGGACTTACGTTCAATGTTAGCAAGGAAGTCTTCTGCAGCAATATTTGTTTTCTCCAATTCTTTTCCGGTTAGCTTTTCCCATATCTGAACTAATTCGATCTGCGTGAGAACGTTGTCGGGAGGTCTGATATTCACGGTTTTGTTTAAGGTTCGTGGATCGTTTAACGTCTTTGCCGTGTATTTTGCGATATCATCTTCATCCGCAAACACAACTACAAATATAAAACGGTTAAAATTGATTGGTTTAGAAACTGTGAGGTTGATCTTTAAACTCTTAAAAAGTATAGAACCAAAATGGGAGAAAAAAGAGTTTGAAAAATTTCTTACCTTTTACATTTCCGTCACCATAAATATTAACTTTTTCTTTGGGAGGAAGTAAAGTTACCATCTGAGATAAGTTTCCGGCGAAGTAAGCCGCAAAACAAGCACCCACAATGTAAGTGTATGGAATTCCGGCAGCCTCTATCGCCTGACGCACTTCCATTTTCTGGTCGAAGGTTTCTCTTCCTGGTGGTAGCGCATGTCCCATACGTGGTGGATCCATACCAAATTCAGATGGTAAAAACCGCTGAAATAATTAATTTTACATATATCATTTTAATTACAAGAAATAAATAATCATCTAGTGTATAAAAAGGAACAAAGATTTATTAGGTTAAGTTTCTTTATATGCATGTAATATGTGTATCTTTTACCTTTGACGTTTTTTTTTTTCTTTTTTTATAAATCAAATATAAAAAGTAAAACAAAAATAAACTCTCGAGCATGTTTTATTTTATTTTATCCCCATCGTGTGGTTTCTTTACTTTTAAGATTTTTCAGATTGACCTCACAATTTTCTAATTAATTAATTAATTAATTAACCTTTACTTAATAGTTTATTATACCTTGACGTTTCCAGCCTCTTTGATGGCTTCGACGAGCTTGAGCTGAACAAGGATGTTATGGCTACGGAAGTGAACGCCGGACATGGCGGAGACAACGACGTCAACAAGTTTCACGGCAGAGACGAGGCTTTGGTGGTCGGAGAAAGAACCTTCAACGATTCGTGCGCCGAGTTTCTTGAAAGAGAGAAGGAGTTGGACTTTCTCGACGTCGAGACCAATCTCTGGCCGCTGCAAAACATAAGTCTCGTGACCTTCAGCCAAACACGCCCTTACTATCCTCTTCCCTATGTACCCAGTCGCTCCCACTACCAAAACGCGCGTTTTCTCGGTGCGTTTGCTCTCTCCCATTTTTTTCTCTCTCTCGATCAATATTTTGGTTGAAGAGCCTCTTTTGATTGTGTATCTATATAGTGAAGAGAAACATATACATACATATGCATATATATATATGTGTGTATATGTGTGTGCGCGCACCTAATGGATTATTGTATGCATTATAAGTAAAGATATCGACATTTGATATGATGCCTATCAAAGCAAATACGTATTTTTTATTAATAATTTCCTCACCTGATTTTTTTTGAAATAAATACAGAAATACCCTTTGCTTATTTTATAGAATTAATATTAGGTACTCCACAATTAGTAAATAATATCTTAATTCTAAAAATAGTAAATAATTGGATTGTATCCATAAAATAGAGATGTCTATATGAAAACAGATTAGTGGAACCATAAGTGTGTCTCACGACACCTGATGACTAATGTGTCTCACGACACCTGATGACTCCACCAGACCATTCTGATAAGGATTATTGTTTCTTTTTTTTTTTGGGTATTAATGTTGAATTTATACCATTTTTGTTTGTATCTATCAGACGGTTACAAAGGATATATATAAGTAGCAGAAAATGACCGAAAAACTATAAACAAAAAGAAAAAAACAACAAAAAAAAAAATCTACAAGGCATAGACGACAAGAAAGACCACAGAGATACACGGGGTGACGGGAACATAGATTAATTGGCGGTTTTAGCATACTTTGACATTAAACTATTTCTGATATAACTGACTTGACTTTAGAAAAAACAATTCACCAACTCTTCAATTGGAGTTTGAAAACAAGTAAACGTGAGCAGATTTTTCTCTCCATGATTAATTTATACCAGTTAAAAGCTTATGCATGCATTCATTTACAAACATTTGTTTGATTTTCTATGTGTAACAAATAAAAATTAAATTAAATAATTAAACTAAAAGAAAAGTATTATTATTTTAATTTGGAGCGAGAGACTCTCAAAGGTCATATTGTGATGACTTACAAATGTCATAAGCTTCTTAGATTCAACCTTTCGCATATTGGTTTTATATTATTCTTGGCAATGAAATAATAATCCTTATTAGTTCACCTAATCTCGAGATTCATCCTATGAAAGATAAAATTAAATTCTAGACCTTGAAAAAAGGAACATATGATTTTAACCTCGACTGTTTACGCAGTTTATGTTTATTTTTGCATGTAAAAATGCATTTAGTTTTCTTAACATTTTCAATATATAGAACATGCATATTCATTTTTCCATAGAATAGTTTTATAAAATCTAAAATCATACGCCAAATGAAACTCTTTGTCTGCGTTTATATTAAGTGATTTAAAAAAAAATTAAAACACTAAAAGATTATGATATCATTTGAAGGACAATAGTTTTGTAACATATAAACATCAAATATCAGAATTTATTCTAAACAGCAGAAAAAATGAGAAAAGATTAAAGACGATGAGGAAATTTAACTCTACGTCATGCAGTTTTTTTTTTATATTTGTTTTTGTCAACCTCACAACTAAATTAAAATAAGTACGATTGGTTTCTCAAACTAGATGAGAAGAATTTACAAAACAACATCAACAAACCAGATTCTAGATACCAAGTTTTTTAATTTAAACTTTACACTACTAGTACTATAAATCAAAGACAAATAAAAATCAAAAAATGATTTTTTTTTTTTATAGATTTTCTTTTTTTGAAGGATTTTGAAGGAGATTTTTTTTGTCTTAAAGATACGAAAAAACTGGTCAATCGATAGAGGATTGTATAATCTTGACCAACTCTATAAGGTTCGTTACAAAATCTTGATAACAATTCTTGCTCAGAGAGAATGTTCTCCATATATACGAATGTAGACTACTATATAAACTACAAATTCCGATTAAATCAGCACAACAATTGAAACAAATTTCAGGTCAAATTTAATGTATAATAACGGGTAGGATTATTTGGAATCGAATGGACTATGTGAATGAGAAACAAAGAATTAGAGCATCTCCAACGGAAGTTTATCAAAAAGTGTTTAAAGAATTAAAAAAAAGAAAAATAATTAAAAGTAAGAGAAAGAACGAAACACAGTGTCTCATTTGAGAAACTCTGAGACATTGTGTCTAACACTTGGTATCATTTGATTGGTTAAAGTTTTTTTTAATTAATTTAAATTTAAACAAATAATTTATTTATTATAAAAATATTAAATTATTATATTTGAGAACTTTTTATAGTTTCTCACTGTTGGAGATGCTCTTACGTGTCTTATTCTCAAAGCAGGGCTGTGGACTAAAAATAATAGAAGATAATTTTATGGGATAAATAAAACAAACAAAAACAATTATGATAAATAGACAAGAGGAAGGGGGGTTGGTGAGAGCACCGTGATTGGTTGTGTAAGGTGCCACGTGTGAAGATTTTGTGTTCTATCCTTAAAGAAAAAAGAAATCATTCATGTAATAATTAAAAAGTAGTTGAAATTTATGTTCTGTCCTTATAAAATTGGATACAGTTTCAGACTTTCAGTGTTTCGCGCAATATTGAAGGTACCGCTAGAGATTTGTCGGATGTTTGTTTATTCACACCTACACCCGGAAGAAGTAATTGAAGGAATTAGCAACGAAACCGATCTATTTAAATCTATATGAAATGCAATTGTTTTGTTCAGGTGAACAAGATGATTTTTTTTGAATATTTTAGACGATTTTAATATTTTTATTGTTATTAATTTATTATTATGGAACAAGTATTTTTTTTTCCGTATATAAAATGTTCTTTTTCTATGTAGATATTCAATTTACCGAAAAGAGTTGTGTTGTACCAATTTATTCAGATTTTCTGAATATCTAATTTATAAAATGTATATATATTTACAAGCCTACAAAATCAACAGACAAAGTTTTTGAAAAACAAATTATTGCATAGCAAATATATGGGTCATATAGTAAAAAATATATTTTAGAATTCTATATAATTATATAACATGTTAAATATTTATATATTCAACCTTGTTAGTCTCTCAATCAAAATCAGGGTCATCTCAAACTATATTTAGGAACATTTATATAAAGTATATTTCATAAGGTAAAATAATTTTCAAAATGTTATAGGTCCATTTATATGTATTTTTATATTTTTTAAAAATCACACTCTTAATTTTTATCTATATTTTTTTTAGAATCTTATTCTATATACATAATTTATTTTTTAAATTGAAATCATGTTTAACTGCTCCACTTATGTAAAAAGTAAAAACGCCCTTGATTAAAACTATCCCATTACTACTTTACTTAATTTCCACCTCCATGATCAATTGGTGTTCGACCTATAAAAGAATTTTTTTTTTTTTAATAAAATGTAAAATTTATTCGAAAAAATATTTTTACATTGCAGCAGATCTTCAATCAATTTTGATATATTTTTGACGAAAAGATACCTTTTTGAAGTCTAGTGTTTATCTTAATGCGTACCAAATCATCACATAATCTTCATATTTTCCATCTTCTTGCTCTCGGATTGAAGAAAACCTATTCCGAACTTGCTCATCAAGTCATTTGACTAGTTGGTCTCCTGGAATTTTTAGTTTTACGGTGTCTTCTATTATTTTCAACCCACACAACATGTATTGAAAGGTGGAAATCTTATTATAACATTTCTATATATCTTTGTATATCTTTTGACCTTGAAAATTTCTCTAATTAACGAAAGATGTTTAATACTATATCTATTGCATGTCTCCACCGGATTAGGCAGTTGAATTTGTTGAATATATCTTCTAGTCGATTATTCAAAATTTGCAGTGTCAGTGTATTTGTTGAACGGCTTGAACCATCTTTAGCAAAAGTAATGTATTTGTTTTAAATCAACCGGTTTAAGTTTATGCATAATTTTTTTTCTTTCAAAAAGGCTAAAACATTGACTAAGTCGGTGGTAGATAAATAAATAAAAGAAAAGTTAATGATCTTCTCGAATGCATGCACTTTTTGAACTTAACAATATAAACTCACCCAATGTCAAAAGCCAAGTCTTATGACTTTTTAACTTTACAACATTAATAAATTTTGTAAGTAGAATTCAACAAAAGTAGTTGGAACTTGGAAGTTAATTAAGTAATGGAACTTTATGATCTGCATCTGTCTATGTTCGTCACTTGTCACCACTACCAACAGCTAAGAGTCTAGGACATGATCATGAGCTGACCTAGGAAGAATATATAGTGGGTTTCTTGTAATATTTAATAGGCTCTTGATGGACCTAGCTAGTGTAAATGAAGCCCATACTTAAAAAGACTTGTCTAGTCACCAAAATAAATTTGAATCTTTAGTGATATCCTAAATAATTTTGAATCTTTAGTGAATATTATGATATTTTTAATCAAAAATCTGGGAAAATGCCGCATAAATCTTAATCAAAAATCTTACTTTTTTACCAACTATAGTATGTAAACATATGGATATATATGGTATTTTCTGTAACTTAAAAAACCCTAATTGTTGAACAAAAAAACTACTAATTAATTTGAAGAATATAAATCACTAGATTTTTTTTTCTCTAATAACTTTTTGTTATTCTCTCTCATCACTTTTTTTTTTTCTATATAAAAATTGGTTGTGCTTATTCGATCACTATTATCTTGAAAATTCTTTTTTTTTTTCTAATGTTTTCTAGATGTAACAAAAATAATTTCTAGATGAAAAATTTCTGTATTATTGACCAAAAAAGGTCCAAAAACAGGAAGAAGATAAAATTTACCAATTGAAGTAATACTTCTGACATAAAAGCAAAGCTCCTCCGCCGCCGTTAGATCAAAACTCTGTAAATTTAGAGCCGTTGGGTTATTATCTCTACGACAAAGCTGTCTTTCTATAAATAGATTTTAAATTTTATTTCTTTTTAAAAAAACATTCTTTTTTTCTCCTTCTCCGCTGCTAAAGCGGGAAAATTTTGAGGTCGACGTGCCGGTTTATTCCGCCGGAAAATTCGGGATCTCCGGCAACAGACACGGCGGAGTCCAAGATATCTCTAACTGTTTCTCCTTTGTAATTTTGTTTTCTTTGACTAGACAGAGATACTGAAATTGACCCAAAACCCTAGAATTTGTGCTTTTCGTTCTCCGACCTAATGGAGGAGTCTCGAGGATCTTCTGATCAAGAAGATGAACAAATTGTTCAAGTCAGGGAAGCTTTAATGTGTCCCGACGGTGAAAAGTTTGAATCTTTGCGAACGGCGAGGTTCTTAAACTACACGACGACATCTATTGACGACGATGTTTTCGACCTCCCTTTGGATGCGTTTGTGTGTAGACCGGAGGGGTTTGATCCGGCGGCGAAGATCTCGTTTCCCGGTTGGGGATCTCCGTCGTTGAACTGGACCGAGTGGGTGAATGTAATGGCGGAGTCACACGCTACGGTGTGGAAGAAATCTGGAGTTTACGACGCGATTTTGGCGTCTCGGTATCAGATTAAGAGGCATGATGATTTGATTATGGCATTGGTGGAGAAATGGTGTATTGAGACCAACACATTTGTGTTCCCTTGGGGAGAAGCGACGGTGACGTTGGAGGATATGATTGTTCTTGGAGGATTGTCTGTTACTGGGAACAATGCTTTGGCTCCGATTAAACGAGACGGTATGAAGGAGGTGGAGGAGAAGATGAAGGAGGCGAAACGTGATATCGAGGCGAATTTGGAGAAGAAATGTGGTGTTAGCTTGTGGATGAAAGAGATGATGAACTCAGGGAATGAGATTGAGCATGAGGCGTTTATGGTTTCGTGGCTATCGCGTTTTGTATTCCCTAATTCAGGTGATGTGTTGAGAGAGAAGCTGTTTCCGGCTGCAATTCAGCTTGCTAAGGGAGTTAGGTTGGCTCTGGCTCCAGCGGTTTTAGCTAGGATTTATCGGGATCTTGGGGTTTTGAAGGAGTATCTCAGTGGTGATAGTGAGAAAGAGACGGTAGTGGTGAAGTCTCCGTTTCAGTTTGTGCAGGTTTGGGCTTTAGAGAGAATCATGGAGTTGCAGCCACCGGGACAGCCAAGCCAGTTAAAGACTGGTGAACCGCGGATAGCGCGGTGGCACCATCATGGTGGTGGTCAGGATGTGTACGGCTATCCTGAGAATATCAAAGCGGTGTTGGACTCGGCCAAAGATAGTTTCGACCATCGTCCATACACAAAACCTGTGAATAACTTCAAATTCCCAAAGTTTTACATGGAAGATGACTGTTGGGTTCGAGTAAGACCTGATGAGACCATTGTAGCCTTTGGTCGGTGTTTGAGGTTTGCTAAACTGGTTGGTTTGGATTGCATTGAACCTTATTATCCTCACCGTGTGGCATTGCAGTTTGGTTATGATCAGGATGTTCCCGGCGTAGTTCCAGCTAGAATTGAGACGCCAGAATTGGCCTGGAAAGATTATATCCGTCCAATTGCTGATGGAATGTTGTACTTTCCTGCTCGGCTTCACGAGGCTGATGTTACGGTTGGGTACATTCGGTGGTGGAAACTTTCTGTTGCGGTTTTGCAGTCTGAGGCTAAGAAAATTTTCCACATGCTTCAGGCTTCACATTCAGAACAGAAACCTGTGACTGCAACGACCCCAACAAAGGCAACATCTTTTTCCCCAGGGAAGTGGAAAACATCAGCTGCAAAATCTGAGGGAAAAGATCAAGAAGTGGTAAAGAAGAGGGAAATGGAGACAAAAAGAGAGACATCTGTAACTGGTTCACAGATCGAGGTGAGTAGAGCAGATGGTCGGAGCCATGGCAGTAGTAGCTATGCAGGGAGTCTCACGGGGTCAGAGAAAGCAACTAAGCATCCTTCAAAGAAGCCTGAATGGGTTCAGAGATCATCACCTAGACCGAAAAAGAGCCCTGATAGAAGTTCTGATAAGCCTGAATGGGTTCAGAAATCATCAGCTCGATCGACAAGGAGCCCTGATAGAAGCTCTGATAAGCTTAAATGGGTTCAGAGATCATCACCTAGATCGACAAAGAGCCCTGATAGAAGCTTGGGAGGAGCAGTGGATGATGTTAAGGATCTTAAGGGAGCTCTCAGGGGCTCAGGGGGAACAAAGGGTCAGGGTCATGTCACGTTTCAGCTTCCAAGCTCCCCTGGGAGATCTCCATCTAATGTCCATACGTTTTCGCCAAAGCAAAGAGGTAAAATGATATGCTCTCATGTTCAGGTCTCAGTGTTAATTCCCTTGTTTCTGGATTGACGTCTTGCTTTTCTATAACAGATTCTCCTGTCAAAAAACCGAGAATGTTACCTCGGGTAGCAGACTTAGCCAAACAATCGAGCTCTTCTCCTCGTGTTCCAAGAGATACATCATCTGTTCCTCGTCCTCCCAAGCGAGAGAACTACATAAAGCACCACAATTCCACAAGCTCACGAGTTTCAAAAGAATCAAACACGTCACCATCTTTTTCTGGTTCTCCTTTAAAGAGGAAGAAGTCACCAAGATCTCCTGAAGCTATTAACTCTCGTGGTCAGAAAAGTCCCCCAAGCCCGCGAGTTTCAAAAGAATCGTACAAGTCATCTTCTTTATCTGGTTCTTCTTCTTTAACTAGGAAGAAGCCACCAAGATCTCCTGAAGCTGCCAATTCGCGTAGTTACAACCATCCCCCAAGTCCGCGAGTTTCAAAAGAATTGAACAAGACACCATCTGTTTCTGGTTCTCCTTCTTCAACAAGGAAGAAATCACCAAGATCCTCAGAAAATGTCAACTCGTGTGGTAATTCATCATCTGGAGGCAATTCTATTGTCAAGAGAAATACTGACACAAGCATCATAGTTTCCAAACAAGATTCACCAAGAAAAACTCAACTCGATATCAGCAAGGCTAATAAGTTACTAGAAGAGATGGTAACTTTACGGGAGCAAGTTGGCGAAGATGGTGAAGTGACATATCAGATACCAAAGCAACAGTTTGAGGATCTAAGCAAAGGGGTCCATGATGTTCTACATGATCTACAGTCTATTAAATTCGCATTGAACATACAAGATAACGATGATGAATAGTTCTTGATCTCTCAGACTCTGACTAATAGACCTTTAAAGTCTTCATCTTTTTTGTTCCAACTCATTCAATACAAATACTTTGAAGTGAGATCCAAAAGCTAAACAAAAGGGTAGACACAGTATAATCCCAACACCGCAAAACAAAGACATTTTCGAGTTCTCTTTCGTTTCTAACTTAAAGCATGTAAAGAAACATTCTTTCAATCTATAATCCTATCAACTAAAGCTTTAAAGCTCGAAAACCGCTAAATTTACGCATAACAAGCTGCACACTGCATCAACAAATCTCACAAGAACTTACTGTAATGATCAGTAACCGGGTTCGCTTGTTTGTGTCACCTGTTCACAACAAAGCATCTTCATCAGTAAATCAAGAAAAGCATTATGTTCTTGAAGCTTTTAGAGTTCTTGATGTTAGGCTTTTCTTCAAGAACAAAAGGAGCTTTGGATTGACTCGATTTTACAGAGATATCTGCAGATTTCAAGAATCAAAATTGGAAAATCGAGTCAATTCAGAATCTCCTATTGTTCTTACGAATTCGTTGGCCACACTCCTCAAGAAATTACCTCCAAAATCCCCAAAATCAAGACAAGGAAACCAAAATGGTTGAATCAAAGATGGAGTAGATCCACTCAAGGATCCAAAGCATTTCCTATCAGATCCAGCTCCAAAGATTCGCCGGAGAATTCGTCGGAAAACACATCGGGAAACTAAATTTTCTGGTCTCAGAAAGATAAAACGATGTTCTTTGTCAAAATCTGAAGGTGTAGAGACTAGAGACTAGAGAGTATATATTAGACACGTGGCATTTATTTCAGATTTGGTCAAACTTGGACTTAGTAAAGAGATTTTTTTGAAAGAAAATGTGATTAGTTTAACATAATTAATGAGCTAATTACAAATTAAAAAAATCATTTGATAAGAAGATCAGATTCTCTCAAATGTTCTCTCCCATGTGACATGTGAGAGATGATGAATTTATTAATCTTCTTTGTATCATTGACCTATTATTGCTCTCCTTTTCTCTTCAAACTCAAAAAAGGTTTCATTTTTAATCCTCTTTAAGAATTTTGTTTTTGTTCAGGTTGATCCAAATTATTTCTTTCTAGGGTAAAGTCTAGATTTTTATGTTCTTCTGATCCAAAGTTCTATTTTTGTTATCTGGGTTTTGTTCCCTTTCTCAGTTTCTTTACGTGAGTGAAGTTTCTAGCTACTCTCAATAGCTTCAAACTTTGACCAAATTTGTTTGTTCTCTCTTGTTTTCATCGACGACTCTTGACTTTGCTGAGAAGTTGTGTTTATCTTTTGATCGAAATCAACAAAAGAAGAAGAAGGAGGAGGAGAAGAATCTGATCTGCAATTTTCTTACGGGGTATATATATATACTCATCTCTTTGGATTATGGGTTTAGAATCTGTAGCTTTCTCTTGATATTGAATGTTTTACATCTAGATCAGGAATTGAAAGAAAGATGGGTTCTTTCAAGGGTCATGCTTTGCCAGGTACATTGTTCCTTGTGGTTGGAGTATGGCACATTTGGAGCTCAGTGGTTCGATTCATATCGAATCCTAGTTCGTTTCGGGTTCGAGTTTGGCACCCTGTTCCTGGATTTAATGATAGGATCAAGTACTTGGAGCTTTATGTTGTTACTATTGGCTCGTTCATTGACTTGTGCATTGAGTTTTTGTATTCAACTCATCTCAAGTTCTTTGTTGATGGTGTTTTGAATCCTTCCCACATGAATGATTTTGAGCACTCTGGGATGCTTCTTATGTTCTTCATCCTCGGATTTATCGCTTTGCTCTCCGAGAAAACGAGGTATTAAATGATTGCTTTAATGATATACCATTGGCAACGCTAGGTATAGGTTGGATTGAGAAGTCAAAAGTTGGGTTCTCAGTAATTATGGACTTACATTTCGATGAAGATTTCTAGAAATGGATCTAGATCGTTGATAATATGATTCGATTATTGATTGATTCATTGAGTTTGGTATTTTTCTTTGAAGTTAGGTTGGATCCTTGGTAGTTTTGAGAACTCAAAAGTGGTTTATTAGTGATTCTCAACCTAGTTTTCGATAGAAACAATCTTAGAGATGGATCTTGATCATTGATAAAATGAGGGATCTTGATCAATAATAAAATGATCTGATTATCAATAGATAATGGTATACATGAATCTTGATGATCTTTGGTGATTTTGAGAACTCAAAAGTTGTTTGTTAGTGATTATTGACTTCATTTTTTGAATGAAAAAAACTGTAGAAATGGATCTAAATCATTAATAGTATGATTTGACTATCAACAGATTCATCACGATTGGTGTTTAACTCTGAAGTTAGGTTGGACTTTGGTGATATGAACTCAAAAGTGGTTTACTAGTGATTCTTGACTTGGTTTCTGATGAAAACATATAGAAATGGATATAGATATGGATCTTTATGAATTGATATATTCACAGCGATGCTTTCTTTATTTGTCATAGGTTACTTCCTCTGCCACAAGAAGCTCTATGCTTAATTGCTGCAACAGCCTTTACAGCAGAATGTCTTCTCTTCTTCTTCCACTCCACAAGCCACAAAGGTCTTGAAGGTTATTACCATCTCCTCCTCGTCTTTCTCATTGGTCTCTGCGTCATCTCCTCAATCGCAGGAGCAATCTGCCCTACAAGCTTCCCAGTAGATCTATGCAATGGCATTGCAATGACTCTTCAAGGCCTCTGGTTTTACCAGACAGCTTTCACTCTCTATGGCCCTATGATGCCTCAAGGCTGTAGTTTAAAACAAAACTCTGTAGTTTGCAGATCAATCGATTCCGAAGTCTCTGGAGAGTTTCTGGCTAATTTTCAGCTGTTTTCATTGGTTCTTGCTGTTCTTGTCTGCGTTGTGGGTTCATATGTTTATGCAGCTTCAAGATTTGGAGTTAGTAGTAGATGAGAGATTTAGTTAGTACAAATTAGGGATTTTGTTGTTTATCTTCTTCGTCTTCTCTTTATTTCCTAGTGTTCTTAGAAAAATATAAAGAAATAATCTTTTTTTCTTCTACTGCTTTTGGACGCGTTTGCATTTGAAGACAAAGAACACACACTCCTATTCACAGTTTTGGCAAGACCAATATATATATAAAAAAAAATCAATTCGGTTTCTAATGCCTAATAAAAAGAAAAGTAACACGTTTTATACCTTGTTATGTATGAGTCTGAGCTAAAACATGGGCTATAATGCCAACAACGCCAACATAGACAAGGGAGAATGGCGATACAACCACAAGTGTAACCAATGATCCATACTTGCGGATGCTTATCTTTTGCCTTAACCATAACTACAATGGCTGTTACAATCTGAACCAAAGTTAGAGCAAGATCGAAAAAACTCCAAACATATTCATATGTAATTGGACCACACCGCTGAACACCCTCAGCCTCATTTGGTGTTTGCTCATCGGCAGTTATGTCGACGATGTGTTCCTCATTCGATGAAGAATCACCATCACTCTTGCTCAACAGAGGGTCCTCCGTCCTCCATTTCTCACTTTTGCTTTCTTCTATTACCTCTAATCCAAAACACAAAGCATATATATAGACCTTCCAAACGGTGCTATGTTATTATTATTGTAAGACCAAATCTTTAGTCTTTTAATATTATTTGGTGCGAAATTACTGTGTAAGATCAAACTCTACACCAAGACCAACGTAAATTTTAGTCTTTTACCAAGTGGTGATTGATTTGGTGCTAAATTATTATGTAAGAAAAATTTCTACACCAAGACCAATTCAAATTTCTTCAGTAAAATATAGTATTTTACCAACTGGTGCTAAATTAATATGTAAGACCAACTATACACCAAGAGCAATCCAATTTCTCAAGTAAATTATAGTATTTAGTATTTACCAAGTGGTGATATTTGAATAATTTGGTGCTAAATTACCACTGTAAGACCAACTCAGCATCAAGAACACAAAATTCTTTAAGTAGATTATAGTCTTTACTCTAAACAACTCTATAAATGCCACTTAAAAAAATAACTTTTGTCATAATTGATTCATTTAGGAAAATGCCAAATAAAACAAATAGTGAGCCAAAAATGGCATTTTAAAACAATAATCCCTTCAAAAGGGAAAAAAGAAAGAAAAAAAAACAATAATCCTTTTTGTTGGTTCCAACTCTGGCTTGCTAGGGCGACTACAGATCCGGCAAGTGCAACTACAAATCCGACAAGTACGATTATCTCGACGGAATAATCAAATAGAAAATGGAGGAAGAAACCGTTAGAGAATCTGCGTTCAACGCTGACAGGTAAGCTCTTCAATTCCTCTCTTTTAGTGTTGTGGGTTCGAAACTTGAAACTTTCTCAGTAGTATTGTGGGTTTTAGATTTTAGTGTTGTGGGTTCGATTTTGGTCTTATTAGAAGAGTATGTGAACTTGTCCCCTCTGTTTGTTTGTTTAGAGTGCAAGATATAGTTGAGTCAGTTCCTCTTCTTTCACCAGCTAGACCTCAAAGATTATTCTTCAATCAAACAAGTTATCAACAGAAATTGAGATTAGAATCGAGGTGTTCTATTGAACAGACGGTTACTTTCTTAAGGAATCAACTTTTAGCAGATGAGCTTGGATGGTTCACATAACACCCACAATTTAGACACATCTTCCATATGCATTGGGACAATATGCGTAAATTCACGGGTATGTGGACTTTACTTCTTCGAACAGCTGACATTATGGAGATGAATGAATGTTGGTTCATCGTGAATGGTGTTCCCATTCGCTATTCAATCAAGGAGCATGTCTTGATTAGCGGGTTACACTGCCATGAGCTCCCAGCAGATTACGAAAACCAATCGGACAGTACTGATTTTTCTGATAGGCTGTTTAAGGGTGAAAAAATAAATTTGGCAACTGTGTTAGCAAAGCTAGAATCAATGAGGTGATGACCGTTTAAAGATGACATTGTTGTACTTCTTAGGGACTGTCGTTCAAGGAAAGAAGAAATTCAAACAAACACTTGTGAGGCCTTTCTTGTACAAGATAGTTGTCAATCTAGAGTTGTGTAAGTCTAATGAAAAATTTTGAAGGAACTGTGAACAACTCATGGGCGTTTCCTGGTTTCATGATACCACTTGAGGTAAATTTTTGCTTCTCATGTTGAACAATTTAGTTTTGACGAGTCTTGATTTCCATATGTTCACTTATTTGTTTTCGTTTTCGTAACTATCTATATGATGCTTGCGATATTGCTAACTGTGTAGATGTTAGCATTTGAATCTATTCCAAAACTAAAGAACGAGTGCCAAGAAGATGTCGAACACGCAAACAATGCATGTCCAAGGATGTGCAAGAAGAAGTTCATAAAATCAGGTGGTACTGGATTTCCGTTGGAATTTTTTTGTAATGCTCTTGGAACTACGAAGGTTAGAACTCACCTTAATTTGAAATTACTTATCTTAATCGTTATTCAACTATAGGTTTTGTGTAATTTGTAGTTCTTTAAAGGATATTCATAGTATATTGGTACCTGAGTTGGATGAGCAACCTCTTCTGGCTCACATCGTAGAAGACACGACAAATGTTGACCCTATTGTTAGCAGTTGGATGCAGCTTTTAACCATAGAAAAAGTTGATATTCTGGAAAGATCTTTACGAGAAAGATCAGTCAAACCGAGTAGTGAAAAAGAGAGCCTGGCCTGAGTCTGCGACATGTGCTTCCAGAAGAAAAAGAAAACGTACCACAAACCCATTACCTGTGTTGCAAGAAGAAAACAATGCGCAAGTTCATGGAGCGTTAGCAGAAGAGCAAAACGTGTCGCAAAAAATTATGAATTGAGAAGAGACCTTCTGTTATTGAGAGAACAACAACGAAAAGCTGATGTCAAAATAATTACCTTGGAAAACAAATCGAAGCTACGGAAGCATCTGGTTCCGGGTCTCAAGGTTGCAGGAGTCAGAATGGTAACGAGACTCAAAATGGTGACCTGACTCAAAATGGTAGCCAGACTCAAAATGGTGACCTGGCTCATGTGCTGAATCAAGATGGTGAGCCGGCCGTAGATAATGTGCAGACTCATGTGCTGACTCAAGATGGTGACCTGGCTGTAGATGATTTGTAGACTGAAGACGGTGGATGTCCCCAAGATTGTTAGCGGGATCGAGCTGACTCTAGGGAGGATGGTCAAGATGATTACATATGTGAAGAGTTGATTAATTCTAGAAATCATGTCGCTAATTATAATTACTGTAACGATGATTGTGTAAATAAGCCCCTAAATGAGCCCATAGAAAGTCGGGATCAAGCTGCCTCTAGTGACTACAGGGGTGAAGAGTTGAGTGATCCCAGAAGTCTTGTCACTGTTGATAATGACAGTAATGATGATGGTGGCACCGTAAAAGAACCCCTAAAAGTGACTGAAGAAGAAGAAAACCGGGATCAAGCTGCCTCAAGTGAAAACATGTTCGAAGAAGAAGAGTCCAAAGAAGAGGAGTCTGAAGAAGAAGAAGACCGGGATTAAGCTACCTCTAGTGACAACATGTTCGAAGAAAAGGAGCCCAAAAAAGAGGAGTCTAAAGAAGAAGACGACCGGGATCAAGCTGCCTCTAGTGACAAAAGGTTCAAAGAAGAGGAGTCCAAAGAAGAGGAGTCCGAAGAAGAAGAAAACCGGGATCAAGCTGCCTCTAGTGACAACATGACTGAAGAAGAGGAGTCCAAAGAAGAAGAGCCTCTTGAAGTGTCCTTAGGTAGACCAATAAGGATAAAATGACACTTCAACATGCCTTTCTTCTTCATTCATGTTGTCACTAGAGGCAGCTTGATCCCGGTCTTCTTTTTCTTCAAAGTCCTCTTCTTTGGACTCCTCTTCTTTGGACATGTTATCACTAGAGGCAGCTTGATCTCGGTTTTTTTCTTCTTTAGACTCCTCTTCTTTGGACTTCTCTTCTTCGAACATGTTGTCACTAGAGGCAGCTTGATCTTAAAGGGTTTCCCATGGCATTGCAGCTATGGATGTTGGCATCTGTGTCAGAATTAGAAGAGGCTTATGCTCGACCCGATAATAAATCAGATCTTTTTCCTTTTTGTGTGAGGTATTTATCTACTCTTCAGCTTTCTTATGATCAAATCATGAGTAAGGAAGAAGATCTTAAGGTAATTAGTGTTCTTGATGATTTGAATGAAGAAGAAGATGATGATGTTCTTATGCACTTGTTGAAGAGTGGTTACGTATTCTCTGAGTTAGATTGGAAGAGAGGTTATACACTTGCTTAGCACCAAGAAGAGCAGGAAGTTGAGATTGGTGATCGGTCAGACGCAGACTATGCAGATGTGGATGAGACGCAGACGCGGAACATAGACGCAGATGCAGAGGATAGCGATTTAGATGAGACGCATACGCTGAACGAAGATTAAGGATTGGTTGAAATGTAGACGATGAACACAGACGCAGATGCAGAGGATAGCGATTTGGATGAGACGCAGACGCTGAACAAAGATCAAGGATTGATTGAAACGCAGACGCTGAACACAGACGCAGATGCAGAGGATAGCGATTTGGATGAAACGCAGACGCTGAACAAAGATCAAGGATTGGTTGAAGGATTTCAACAACTGAGTTTTCAAGATGATGAACCTTCTGCCAACACTGCATTACCCACCACACCACCCAAAAAATCTCGATACAGACGCGTGCTTAAACAAAGAAAAATATTCTCTCCCAGTGGACATACGAAGAAATCTCAAAGGCACTGAAGGAAACATCATTGGAAACTCATGAGATCAAATGAAAACTTGCTTGCTTTCTTTATTTCTTTCTTTCATCATTGTACATGGCTTGCTTTCTTTATTCTTCCGTTTTATCTGTAAACTTATTCGTTATCCTTCTTACATTCTACTTTGATTCAGCCTTATTCCATATCCTGGGTCAACATAATCGAATAAGGCTGAATCAAAGTAGAATGTAAGAAAGAGAACGAATAAGTTTTACAGATAAAACGGAAGAATAAAGAAAGCAAGCCATGTCCAATGATGAAAGAAAGAAGTAAAGAAAGCAAGCAAGTTTTCATTTAATCTCATGAGTTTCCAATGATGTTTCCTTCAGTGTCTTTGAGATTTCTTCGCATGTCCACTGGGAGAGAATATTTTTCTTTGTTTAAGCACGCGTCCGTATCGAGATTTTTTGGGTGGTGTGGTGGGTAATGCAGTGCTGGCAGAAGGTTCATCACCTTGAAAACTCAGTTGTTGAAATCCTTCAACCAATCTTTGATCTTTGTTCAGCGTCTGCGTCTCATCCAAATCGCTATCCTCTGCATCTGCGTCTGTGTTCAGTGTCTGCGTTTCATTCAATCCTCGATCTTTGTTCAGCGTCTGCGTCTCATCCAAATCACTATCCTCTGCATATGCGTCTGTGTTTCAACCAATCCTTGATCTTCGTTCAGCGTCTACGCCTTATCCAAATCGCTATCCTCTGCATCTGCGTCTGTGTTCAGCGTCTGCGTCTCATCCACATCTGCATAGTCTGCGTCTGACGATCACCAATCTCAACTTTCTGATCTTCTTGGTGCTGAGCAAGTGCATAACCTCTCTTCCAATCTAACTAAGAGAATATGTAATCACTCTTCAACAAGTGCATAAGAACATCTTCATCTTCTTCTTCATTCGAATCACCAAGAACACTGATTACCTTAAGATCTTCTTCCTTACTCATGATTTGATCATAAGAAGGCTGAACAATAGATAAATACCTCGCACAAACAGGAAAATGATCTCATTTATTATCGGGCCGAGCATAAGCATCTTCTAATTCTGACACAGATGCCAACATCCATAGCTGCAATACCATGGAAAACCATTTAAGATCAAACTACCTTCAGTGACAACATGTTCGAAGAAGAGGAGTCCAAAGAAGAGGAGTCTGAAGAAGAAGGAGAAGACCGGGATCAAGCTGCCTCTAGTGACAACATGTTCGAAGAAGAGGAGTCCAAAGAAGAGGAGTCTAAAGAAGAGGAGTCTAAAGAAGAAGAAGACCGGGATCAAGCTGCCTCTAGTGACAGAAAGTTCGAAGAAGAGGAGTCCAAAGAAGAGGAGTCCGAAGAAGAAGAAAACCGGGATCAAGCTGCCTCTAGTGACAACATGACTGAAGAAGAGGAGTCCAAAAAAGAAGAGCCTCTTGAAGTGTCCTTAGGTAGACCAATAAGGATGAAATGACACTTCAACATGCTCTTCGTCTTCAGTCATGTTTCTAATTTCTATCTACATGCATGGAAAATATAGAAATGTGGCAAACTATTATTCTACTATTCGACCACTTATTTTATACCTAAACACTATTCGACCAATTAAATAAACTGCAAAATATAAGTAATTATAAAACAGAAATAATTAATTAAAATAAAACCATATTTTTTGGCTAAACCATCACTTAGGCCATGAATGTTTGGTAGTTTTTTATTGGCTTTTAGATTCTAGTTTCTGGATTTTGGTTTTTAGTTTTTGATTTTTTTTTGTTTTTGATATTTGGTGTAGATTTTAGTTTTTGCAAAATCTTGAACGGTAATTTGTTTAGTTTTTAGTTTTTCTATATAATAATAATTTTTAAACGTTTTTAAGTTATATATTTTAAAATAGCATATTTAAAATAATAAAAAAAGAATTGACAAAAAATGTGACGTAAATTGTTGAAAAAACCCACAAAACTTGGTTTTTGGATTCTATGAAGAAATAGCTAAAATCTGGCCAAATCTGGTTTTTCTATTTTTTAGGAAATCCATTTTTTATAAAATCATGAATGGTTAATTTTTGCATTTTTGCAAAATCATAATCTAAAAACTGGTTCTATTCAAAGCCTTATTAGGATATGATGGAAGGAAGTATAAGATAACCCTATGATCGAAACAAAAATGATTTTGTTTGTGCTCTTGCATTACTCTATAGCTGAAATAAAAATTTTAGCAAATGCAAAATATGTAGACATTCATATTATAAAAAGTAATTCGCAACCGTGGATCAGATGCAAAATATGTAGACATTCATATAATTATAAAAAATAATTTTCAACCGTGGATCAGATGCAAAATATGTAGACATTCATATAATTATAAAAACAAATTCTCAACCGTTGATTACTTTTTCAATCTAGAGTTTAGATATGTAGAAAAAGCACATATCATTACAAAAATTAGTAAGAAAAAAGAAGAATTAACAAATTACCTCTTCACTAAGACAAAGCTGGAGCATATATTATTTTTCATCTTCAAATGTTATATATTTAACAAACTATGTAGGTGATAGTGTTAGGTAGTATGTGAGAAGAAAAACAACTACTTATTTATAACAAATGAAGTGAACTAATAAGATTTTGGTGGGTCATGAGTTTTCATTTTAAAATCCTTGTAGTATTTGCACAAACCTTAACTTTCAATTGAAAGTTGAGATAATCAATTAAGAAAACCATACGTTAGATAACAATTAACATATTAAAGTCTTTTAAGCACATATATATACACGTTTCTATGTGAAGAAGAAAACGTCATCAACTGCATTTAATTTTGTAAAAGTGATTAATTGTTGTCTTTCACAAATGATGGTAACTGGTAAGTGTGTAATTAAGATGAATTTCTAGCTAGCAATTCCGTTTTGTATATGACTATTGATCTAATTAAGTATTCATTTATGTAATTATGATATAATTAAATTTTTTATAAACAATATTTTTCTTTAAATAAGATGTCAAGTGGACCAATAAGAAGAGAGTAAAAATTTACTTCAAGTGGGATCACGAAACCAGGAAACGCCCATGAGTTGTTCACAGTGCCTTCAAACTTTCCATTAGATGATAAACATTTTTTATGCAATCACGGAATGTCAATGTGTCCCATGGAAAAGACTTACATAACTCCAGATTGTCAACTATCTTCTTTCCTTGAATGACAGTCCCTAAAAAGTACAACAGTGTCATCTTTAAACGGTCGTCACCTGCGTCACTCATTGATTCTAGTTTTGCTAACACAGTTGCCATATTTATTTTTTCATCCTTAAACAGCCTATCAGAAAAGTCAGTACTGTTCGATTAGTTTTTGTAATTTGCTGGGAGCTCATGGCAGTGTAACTCGCTAATCAGTGTAATTCTTAAATTTTTTATAAACAATAGTTTTCTTTAAATGAAATGCAAGTGGACCAAAAACCTTACTTTTATATATATGATTTTCCTAAACGAATCAATTATGACAAAAGTAAAATTTTTAAGTGGCATTTATAGATTTTGCCAATTTGTAAAGTTGTAAAGAGTAAAGACTATATTTTGTTGGGGAAAAATTTCAAGTTATCACATAATTTACTTCTACTCCATCAACTAGCTCAAAATATCAAACTATAGTTTAATATTTTCGTTTACATGTATAAAACTCTTTTTTTTTTTTAAAGTTGGATATACAGTATAATGGTTTGATTGTGATATTTATGAAACAAAATAAGGAATTAAGAAACCCTCCTCGAGGCTCAGCTGATTTATTGTGAAATGGACTGAAAATTGATTACCATAATAGATGAATGTATCTGCTCTCAAGAAGGAAGTGACGAACGTAATGTTTTCACTTTCCAATTACATTAGAAAGAGACTCAAAGCAAACCATATATAGAAGAGTACATATAAGTATAAACCCCAATGCCTCAAGTCTTTGACTTCACCTCGAAGACCTTTTTAAACACTGATCCAAGCAAAGTTGGAAGATTAACACGATAGAAGAACCAGTTCCAATGTGGCTTGATGGTCTGGTCTGGTTGTAACCTCTCTACAGGTACTTGATCATACCCCGACCTTCCACGCTCACCTTTGTGGCTTGTAGCCGCTTCTTCTTTGTTCCTTTTAGCTGCTGAAGTTTCTTGTTCATCTGCAATTATAAAACAAAAGAGCCATCTCAAGGACTATAAGAGAAAAGGAGTAACAAAAGTGTTCACCATACCAAATCAGTAATTAGATGGTGTTTTGTTTGTCAGATATAAAACGATAAACGGAAGAAGTATTTTACCTTGACCCGACGCTGGTCCTGAGAGCCCTGTTTTGCACGGGCTCTGATCTCATCCGGGTCAATCTTGGATTGAGGACGGATCAAAAAGTCCAATGGGGTTGCTTCCGGCCTCATCGTCATTTGCCTGTCTCCCCTTGAACTCTGACCAGAAGTCAGACCAGTTTTACGTTCCCTGCATATTTATCAACAAACAATGAGTAGTGTTAAACATATCTTTTAGAAGTTCATATATTTACAAATTCGGAAGATTTTTTCCATACCGAATCTCCAAGTCAAAGTCACCATCTCTGGACTCCATTGTCGCTTTGTTGCTAGGTCTATGTGAACCCCAGTAGAACAAGAAGAGAAGCTATGAATCAGTATATGAATTGTAAAAGCTAGTGAAATCGAAAAATTAAAGGTTTTGGGATATACTTCTTCACTGGTGGCCTTCTATAGGGAACCCTATCTTCATCGAGATTTCTCATGTCCTCAAACCTAGTACTCTTGTTGAAAATTGGACGAGACTGCAACATCAAGAATACAGTAAACAAATGATTGGAATTTGATTCTAGGGATTGGAGCTATTGGAAAAGATGTTTACCCATTTATCAACCAAATCCTTAGCAAGTCGTCTGTTGGAATTAGTTTCCTCGTCAGACTTTGATAAGAACATAATGACCTGCCAAAGCCAGAACAAATTTAAGTTCCCGAGTATAAATCCTACATACCGGTTCGTCAATTTGTATCAGGTAATGTATCCTAACCTTTCCAAGCCCACTCTTTTTCAATTGCTCCCTTCTATCATACTGGTCCAAGTCAATCGGAAACTGCAAGACAAACTCAGGGATTAATAAAGGAGCTAGAAAGGGTCAAAATCACACAAAATCTCTCTACTCTAAACAGGAGCGTACATCAGTAAGAACTCTTAGAATAGCTGCACGGATGTTTATATTTGGCAAGCTTCCATCTGGAAGAGGCTCAAGCCAATTCTTCAACAGAGTTAAAACTCCATGGTCCAGGAATTCTGTTTGAAGCTGCTTCCTGGATAAAGAAGAATATACGATATTACAAAATAGATCGTTACAAAGAAACTGTATAGGAAAACAGTAAGTTAGCAACTTACTTTCCAAGTACATCAGTAAGAAGCGAAAGTTTCTTAAGCTTGTTGATAGCAGGCTTCCCCCGTCTATTAAGTTCTGCATCTTCCTCAGCAGTAACCTCAAGCTCAGCCATCACATTCTCGACCAAGAGTGCGATTTCCGCAGGATTTCTTTCAGTCTTTTTCTTTTTCTTCCCCATTTTGAAAAGGTTATTCACCTCATCATCATCCTCACCCTCCTCTGCCTGTTTGTTCATAACAAAAGCATTATGTATCATCAAACAAAAGCTAGACTCAGAGATGGAAACTGAAGATACACTACTCATACCTGAGGATAATGAGTTGGAGAGCGGTCTCCAGCATCACCTCCATACCTCTCAGAAGGATCCAAACCAGTATCATCAATGAAATTATCGTCATCCATAGTCCTAACACCTTCTTCATCATTCTATAACAGAAATTAAACACTTTTATTAGTCGAAAAAAACAAAATTCTGTCTCACGCAATCTTATAACTTTAACCAATCTACTGCACCTCAGGGTTATGAGCAATAGATTTCCACATCTCATCAATCTCTTCTGACTTCCTCTCGCCACGATTCGGGAACTTATGCCTTTTCTCCTTCCCACTACCACTACTACTTCTCTCTTTCTCCTTCTTCCTCTTCCTACCAACCTTATCATCATAATCAGTACCACCACCACCACCTCTTCCTCCCATAAACTCATCAAACTCAGCATCCTCCACATCCTCATCAATCAATTCAGGAACATCAATAGTCTCACGTTCACTAGAAGCTTTCTTCACCAACCTCTTCCTCGGTTTAGCTACTTTATCATTATCATAAACAGGAGTTTGTGATCCTTCACCATCCCAATCTCCAATATCATCAGCCAAGTCTTCATCAAAATCCTGAAGTTGCTCTGTAGATGGCTCACGATCATTTCCAAAGTCATCAAAGTCAACTATTGGCTCTCCATCTACATCACGGTACCTGGAAACACAAAGGATTTCGAATCAATAGGAGATTAAAAAAATCAAGCTTTTCGTCTGCCCATGAATCAAAATACTCTATTTGCACAAAAACGAAATCGAAATTTGGAAAATTGAAAAGAGATCGATTTCGGTAACCCTAGATTCAATCAAAGGTGGGATTTTTTTTCTGAACAACGAAGCTAAAAATATGAAATTGAAGAGAAAGGAGGAGAATTTACGGATCATCCTCGAAACCCATTTCTTCTCAGCTTCCAGAAAATGATTCGAAAGAGAGAATTTACGAATACTTTGATCTTCGAGTTGTGTCGTGAGAGGCGAAGAGAAGGAAGGGAAGGAAGAAAGAATTTGGGATCGGCTACTATGGAAAATTCGACGGTCACGATTGAATAATGATTTAACAGTTTAGATCTCGCCACGTCATCAATCACTGAGTTAGCAATTAATTAGTATTGAGTATTGACTTCGTGTTAACAAAGTCAAGTCTCTCTAGTCAAAAGAGACAAAACATTAGATTAGTACTTGTCGTTTGAACCGACTACAAAAGACTTTTGATTAGTTTTTAAGTAAATGTTGTTAAGGGTTGGAATCTGCAAAACCAAATTTGGGGAAGTTTATAATCTATATCACAAATGGTTAGGTGTTTTTCTGAATGATTCTATCGTTTAATCCGTATTAAGAGTCTCCATAACTGTTTCCCTTAAGAATGCAATATTGAAATCCTCATGAATATCTATAAAATCCTAACCCTCTTTCAAGAGATGCATATATTATTAGACCAGAGTCAGACAGTCCAATAAATGCATCTACGTGATCTTTTGGAGTTTGGAGTTCCACCAAATAATGAAAAATATTTATATATGATAAGTTTTAGTTTAGAATTTCATAAATCATATAAGGTAAGGTTGAGTCAATATTTATCTACATATTCTACGAAGAAGGAAAGAAAATTGTTTGGAAATGTATAACAAAAAGAAGTAAATAAATAGGTTTGTTAAGTATCTTTGATATCATTGATAGTGTTCAAATCTTGGTCTCATCTCATGTGTCTCCATTGCCCTGATCTGGAGGTCCGAAACAATGCTAGGAACGACCATGAGACACACTAAACAGAGGATAATAGAACATTTTGCATCCGACTCGCAGATTCTGCTCTCCATTGACTCATTCATCTACATTCGTCAAGTGTTCAAAGTCCTAGTACTCGTGAGTCGTGACGCGTCATGATATCTTGACAAATCTAGGAACCTTTCATCATATAATTATCTTGAACGGTTTAGGCTCCTATCCGTGAAACAGTCATGGTCGTTGTCTCTATACCATCTCTAAGTGTAGGAACTGATGAATATAGCATTATGGAAAGCAAAATCCATGTTTAACTAAAGAGAAACAAAATTAGTATCAACTAGTCTTGTTCAGAGGACATTGCAAAAGAAAAGAAAGCAAACTAATCAAAATAAAATGCAAAAATGGATATAAGCTAATATCGTAAAAAAGGGGGTAAGTTAAAATTAATTGTTAGTCTTCTTTTTTCCTGCGCACTGGTAGTGAATTACACCTTGTTGGTTCGCTTCCTCTTCTTATCTTTACTTTTGTGTCCTGCAATTTGGTTGATTTGCACCAAACTTGGAACATAATAAGAGCTGCAGGAGCACACAAGTGGCAAAAAACAATACAAAGATTCTTGGAAGTTTGCAGCTTTTTCAAGATCCACTGTTTTCAAATATTTATTATCTCCAGTGATATAAGCAGTAGAGGTTTTAACTTTGTCTGAACTAAAAACCAAGGCGACTTTCTTCTCTTCGTCAATGAAGAAACTATCATCACGATTAGCAAACACAAAGCCAAGACCAATGGGTGGTTTTCTATCAACTCTTAATAATTTGCTCCACGAAGCGGCATTAGGATCAATCTTAATTGTCATCCATATCTCTATCACATATGTATTTTTCCAACATAACACCGCGACTGCGAGTTTCTCTTCTTTGACACAAGATAGAGTCCAAATATAATCTTTAAACGGCAGAGGAAGAATCTGTCCAAATCTCTCTGTTGTAAAATCAAAACACAGTATAAAATCATATCCAGCCGGCGCCCCTCCATTTTTTTTAGCAGACATAAAATAGGTATTTCCTTTTAACGACGTGTAGCGCTCACAACAATATATCTGCCAGTTGGGAATGACATTAGATAAACTCCATGAATTAGACTTCAAATCGTAAATTTCGTAGTAGCCTTTACGATCGAAAAACCTTAAGATTTTGTGGTTCTTGTTGTTGTCGTATCCAAGAGCATACGTGGCGCCTTCGCGGTAATCGTTTTTAGGTTGGATCCACCTGGTTTGTCCCAAATACGGGTTCCAAACTACGAGCTTCCTTTTGTTGTTCATTGTGACACATAACAATAAACCGTCACAATAAAAGATTTTAGACATCACGACTTGATTAAGTAAATTGCCTATTGGCTTTATTGACGAATCAACAAACTCTTCACCGTTTTCGTTGAGGCCTATTCTATGGAGACTGAATCTCATTGAGAAAAGCCTTTGATCCATCATCGTAAACCCTAAAAACTGATGCCTTTCTGCTTTACATAAAATTCGATTTTTCGATAAAGTGTTCCATCCTTTGCAAGTGGATCTCACTGCTCCTAGAGATGTCATCGGAAGCCTAGACAGTATCTCTTCGACCAAATCCTGTGAAAGATCGGACATCATCGCCATCGTTTTCAAATATAAAATTAGGGTTAACTTTCACGATTGCCACTCTTTTTTACGATTGTGTATATGCATCAGAAGACTTAGCTCTTTATTTTTTTTATATATAACTTTCACAAAGATAAATACGTGTGGTTAGAACTGTCAATTGGGCTGTCCAAAGCTCAATGGTCATGTCCATTTGGACCATTATTTTCATGGGCTCTAATGGTTTGGTCCTTAATGGACAATGGTCTAAAAATTTGTTCAAGCCCATTAAGGACCATGTCCAATGGTCAGCCCATGGTCAGCCCACTTTTTTATAACAATACAAAGACAAAAGCTACACATGAACCTATGAATCCATAAGAACCATAATTAATGATATTTGAATACAAGTGCATTTTCATAAGAAAAGAGCAAGAAGAATTGAATTGTCAAGATGTGATTCTCTTCACTTCTATATTCCATTCAAGTTATGCCTATCACATACCAATACTTCTGCATTATCCAGGCCAGATTTGATTTCAGAATTCTTCTGCTTCTTTTGTTCTGCAAATCAGTAAGCTAAACCAGTCACAAGCTAAACCAGTCACAAGCTAAACCATTCACATTGTTACAAGCTAAAAAAGACAAGGATCTATATAGGCTATAATAGACACGTGACATACCAAACCCAAAAACAAAGATGACCCTTGTCTGGTCTATTCACAAGCTAAACCATTCACATTGTTACAAGCTAAAGAGCTTAAGAAGAAAAACAGGCAACAAAGCTTAAGACAAAGAAGATCACTGATTTATCTATCACCATTGTCTACTTAGTAACACCAACATTCACACCAACAAAGCTTAAACACGAACGCTAACACCAACATTCACAAACTTTTATCCAAATATATTAAAGAAAACAGTTAAGAGACATGAATCAAATTTGAAACAGAGTCAAATTAAACTCAAAACACGAACACTCACACCAAAACAGAGTCAAATTAGACTTGGTTGTCATCATGAGCTGATTCTGCAAATGAAACAATCATACATAACATAGGAGATCAACACAAATATTATATGGATGTCTATAATTTAGTAACTCTTTGCCAAATGATGATTCATATTCATTAAAATTATACTCTCTTCTGCTAGAAACAAAAGTGAAAATCAGTAAACAAAAACCAGCCATTAATCAATAAAATCAAATTTATCACAGAATGGATTTCACCCCTAGAGATCAAACCTGAGAGCTAAATCTATCCAAATCAAACACAATTCATGAATTGAAGCCAAATAACACCCAAAATCTGAATCACTTCACCAATTCAGCAACTTAAAACATTCAAAATACGTGGTAAGAAGTAATGAATGTACTTAACAGTTTACCAAAAAAAAGAAGTAATGAATGTCTCAACAGTAACATTACGATAACGCCTTTTTTGAATCTTGCCCTAATTTTAATTTCTGCAACACAACAACCATATTATGAAAAAGAGTAACAGTTGTTTTTTCTCTACAAAACCTCTTAACATATCCAAACGCCTATACCGATTTTTTAGAGAAATTTATTTTTGTTGGAGGATAGAAGAAGTTAATTCAAGTGGAGTAGAACTTTCTCGAACCCGTATATTTTCTATGAAATTATTCTTAACCCGTATAAGTAACTTGTGTCTTTTTAAGTGGTGAATTCAGAGAAGACTGGTTGTTTCAAATATAGTAATATGATCAAATTGGAAATAGAGAGCAAAAAAGAACTATTCTACAGTCAAGTTTCTGATCAGCTAGGACTGTTTAGCTAAATAGAAACAATATAACAATTAATTAGTCTAGTTCACAGGACATTGCAAAAGAACAGACAAAATACCACAATCTTAAAGAGTTGTTTCAAGAGTTGTACAGAGCCTAGATATGTAAATCCAAAACAAACTTAAGTCAGTAACATTAGTTCTTATTGCTAAAAATGATCAATCTTAACCATCTTGGCTCTCTTATCGACTAATCTTGTTCAACGGATATTGCAAAACCAAACATAAAAAAACCAAAAAACAAAAAGATGCATGAAAATGTTAGTTCAACTAGTAGTGTAATGCCACCTTGTTGGTTCGCTGCCTCTCTCTCTTCCTCTTCTTATCTTTCCTTTCATGTTCTGCAATTTGGTTGATTTTCACTAAACTTGGAACATAAGAGCAAGAACACACAAATGGCGAAAAAGAAAACATGCGGTCTCCAACCTCGACAGATTCTTGGGGGTTCACAGCTTCATCAAGATCAACTTCTTTCAAGCATCCATTATCACCAATGATGTAAGCCGTATTGTACCGTTCAGATTCATCTAAATCGAAAACCACGGCGATTTTCTTCTCTTCGTCAATGAAGAAACTGCCAACATCATCGTTAAACTTAAGACTAGTGAGTGGTTCCATATCAACTGCTAAGAATTTGCTCCATGACACCGCATTCGGCTCAATCTTAGTTGTCACCCATACCTCCATCTCAGACGTATAGTAGCGCTGATATAAGACCGCAAGTTTCTCTCCTTTAACACAAGATAGTCTCCCTGCAGTGTCCATAAAATCATGCGAAAACGACAAAGAAAGAAGCGGTCCAAATTTCTCTGTTGTAAAATCAAAACCGAGTAAGCAATCATACCCTTCCATTACTTTTCTTCCATCAGTCAGAAAATAAGCATTTCCATTTAACGACGCGCCGGGCTGATAACATTTTAACCCCTTTTTGGGAATGACATAAGAAAAACTCCATGAATTAGACTTCAAATCGTAGATTTCGTAGTAGCCTTCTCCAGCGAAAAAACTCAAGATCTTGTGGTTCTTGTTGTTGTCGTATCCTAGAGCATACGTAACGCCTGTGTAGTAATCGCTGCTAGGTTGGATCCACCTAGTTTCTCCCAAATAGGGGTTCCAAACTACGAGCTTGCTTGAGTGGTTCCTTGTGACGCATAACAATAAACCTTCACAATAAAAGACTTTAGATATCTCGACCTGATTAAGTATATTACCTATTGGCTTTATAGATGGATCAGTGAACTCTTCACTGTCTTCGTTGAGGCCGATTCCATGGAGATTGAATCTCATCGAATAAAGCCTATGATTCATCATCGTGAACCCTAAAAACTGATTTCTAGCTTCTGCTTTACATAAAATCCGGGTTTTGGATAAAACGTTCCATAGTTTGCACGTGGATCTCACTGCTCTTAGAGAAGTTATCGGAACCATACACAGTATCTCTTCGACCAAATCATGCGAAAGATCGGACATCGTCGTCATTGTTTTCAAAACGAAAATTAGGGTTAACTTTCACGCCTGCCACTCTTTTTTACGATTGTATATGTGCATCAGAAGACACGCCTTCACCACTAGCTAGGGTTTTCTTTTATTTTTATTAACAAAATAAGATTTTTTTTATTTCGTCTCATATTTTTCATAAAGATTAATCTGGTTTATTTTGCATTAAAAAATGTGGTTTATAGTTCTCCATATTAGATTGTGAAAAACAAAAAACTTTCTTACTAAGTTAGTAAAATGGAAACTTCTGTTTATGAAATCATTCTTGCTATATTTTTAACAAGCCAAGATACCAATCAAGAAAAAGAGTAACTTACAATTGTTTCTATTTAAGTGCTACTCGAACAAGTGACCTATAAGCTTTGCTTGAAATATTTTATGAGTTGAACTATTGATACTTGATATAACAAATTAACTTAAACAATTTCAAGCGGTTGTTACTCTATACATGTGTTTCAAGATCCCGAGTTTAAGGGGGAGACTAATTGGTTTCGTGGTTTTTTAAAGCATACAAAGGTATTTAGATTGAAATTTTTTTCTAACTATACATGATTATTTTTCCATCTTATGCTTTCAGATCATAAATATATAACGATAAAAGTAGCATATTCTTTCTAATCTATAAATCCTAAGAAACTAAACTGAGGATAAGAAAGAAGAAAAATGTATAAGTTTCTGATTCTTAACTCTTAGGTATGATAGAGTCAATCATGGTTTGGAGGTGGTGGATTTGTAAGAGCATCTCCGATGGTTTATAACCAGACCCGGCTTTTGGGATGTGCTGAGTGTGCAAGAGCAAAGGGTCCTATTTTTCGTTATTTATTTTTCCTTTGTATTTTAGGGTCCAAAATGTTCAAATAATTACAAAATAGGGTCTAATTTTTTAAATGTTAAACCTTTAGACAATCATGTAAAAAAAATTTGCAACATAGCACAGGGCCCAATAATTTTTTGAGTCGACCCTGTTTATAACCCCATATCTAAACATTAAAATATTAATAATTTAATTTTTTATACAATTAAATTTTAATAGTAAAACAACAAATATATCAATGAAAAAATGACGTGTAAAGAGAGGTTCTTATTAAGATCTCAAAAGTTCACAACTCACTTAGGTTTCAGAATCAAGTTAAATAGTTGCAATTTGCAAATCTGATAATTTCATCATCAACACTCAACATAATAGACTCAGACTCTTCTGCTTACGCAAGAAGCAAATATGTTTTAAGCTATAAAAAAATGCACTAGACACATTTGTACATGTCGTAGTCGCTACAGCTAACAGTGCCAGTTCATCTCTAATCGCCCTATCATTATCCTCATAGGTTTTCAAAGCCAACAAGAATCAAAGGTTAGTAAGTAGCATAACTTCTCATCCAAGGCATCTACTGATGCAAACAACCAAGTCATTTAGAGTCAAAACTAAAGAAGTCGCCTCTAGGTTAGTAAGTAACATAACTTGATCACAGGCCCGGCTTTTCACACATTTTAGTGAAACATTTGTATTGGACCTCAAATTTTCAAGGCCCATTTTGTGAGGATTTTTTTTTTCTTTTTTTTGCGAGGCTGCATAATTAATAAAATAGGCCTCAAAATTAGTAAATAGGCTCCATAATTAACAAAAAGGTCTCATAATTAGTAAAAATGTCTCATATAGCAAAAAAGTTCTATAATTAGCAAACAAAGTCCAAAAATTAAGAAAAAATGTTAAATAAAAATTATAAATGCCCAATAATTACTAAAAAAAATATTTTTTAGCAGTTTTTACTTTTTAAAAAGACGTCAATTTTTTTTCTTCGTATTCGACCCCAGATTTTACTGGACCGGCCCTGCTTGATCATCCTTTGAAATAAATCAACACATGATTAAGAACGATTAATTGTCAAACATCATATGATTTATTAGAACGAATAATTGTCAAACATCATATGATTAAGAATCCCTATAAACATACTTAAGATCTTAATGATAGCCTAGATCCGACACCAAACTCTGAAGTTTCTTCGAGGCACACTCAACAACATTACGCTTGCAAAAGAGAAAAAAAAACAAAACTCACGTGTACAAAATTGATAGGACAAATAATCTAAAATGTGGGTACGAAAATGTTATTGAGGGATTTTACGGGGTTAATTTCATAAATAAGATAAAGATTTGGGCTTAACTTTAAATAGTATATTCCCTGTCAAGCCCACGCAGCTTCGTCCTCTTCCCCGTCAGAAACACGACACCAAAAAACTTCTACCTCTAAAATTCCCTCTTTTGATTCTCTCAATCTCACTCCAATTTCTGCAAAATCAAAGCTTTTTTTAAAATTCATTTCACTTCTCTGTTTTTGCTCAGATTGTTCAAACATTGCAGATCTTCAGGTAAATCTTCCACCGATCCATAGTTTTAATTACGTTTGAACAAGAATTCAATAACAGTCTAGTTTCTTACATTGCATAGATTCTGGAATCGGTTTAGTTCTTTAGATTTTGTGTTATTGTCTCTTTATTGGCTTCTCTGGCATTATTAACTTAAAAACTAGGTTTTTTATTTGCATCCTGAGATAAAAATGTAACCTTTTTAGCTTCTGGGTTTATCAGTTGAAATGCTTATGAACTGTATTGGTCAATGTTAAGTTGGGGAAAATCTTGACCCATGTCTTGTAACAATCTGATTGTTCGTATTTGGTAGGTTTTTATTTATAAGCAGTGAAGCGTTCACTAGTTGTTTAGAAGTTGGTGAATGTGATTAATGGGTAGCAGTGAGATGGAAAAATCAGGTAAAGAGAAAGAACCTAAGACTCCACCGCCTTCGTCTTCTTCTTCTGCTCCTGCTACTGCTGTTTCACAGGTTTGCATTTGGTGTAAATTTGGTATAGCAAAGTGGTTGTGTTAGTCTTCTTTGATGTTTAATGTTGTGTGATTGTAGGAACCTTCTTCTGCTGTGAGTGCTGGAGTGGCTACTCAAGATTGGTCTGGTTTCCAGGTCTAATACGAGATTATTCTGTCTTTCTTGTTTCTTTGTTGCGTTTATGTGGCTCATGTTTTTTCTTGTTGAACAGGCTTATTCTCCTATGCCGCCTCATGGTTACGTAGCATCAAGTCCTCAACCTCACCCTTATATGTGGGGCGTTCAGGTAAATCGAATTGTTGTTTTTTAGATGGTTTTAAACATTCTTTTGAGCTTCAGGGGATTACTTGACGAGTCACAAGACTTTTACTAAATTTATTTGCGTACTTGGGATATATTATCTTGGTCACTTGTGTAGATTTAATCAAGATTTTTTTTTACCATATATAGTTCGTTAGGTTTTCCATAACAATTGTGCTCATTAATGGATGTAACATCAACTTAAGACATTGTGATTTCTCTTTTGTAGCATATGATGCCTCCTTATGGAACACCGCCTCATCCATATGTTGCGATGTATCCTCCAGGTGGCATGTATGCACATCCTTCATTACCTCCGGTACTGTTAAAATTTGGATCTTCGGTTATGTTACTCAAAATAGTGAATGTTTATGTAGTTTCTGTTAACATGTTCCGTGCTGCAACAGGGGTCTTATCCATATAGTCCCTATGCAATGCCTTCTCCTAATGGAATGGCTGAAGCTTCTGTGAGTTTTCCCTTTTATCATTTTTTCATTTAGAGTAGTCTGGGTCAGATGGGATCTTGTTTGAGGAATGTTTTGGATTCAGGGCAATACTGGAAGTGTTGTTGAGGGTGATGCTAAACCATCTGATGGGAACGAAAAATTGCCAATCAAAAGATCAAAAGGAAGCTTGGGAAGTTTGAATATGATTATAGGAAAGAACAATGAAGCTGGAAAAAACTCAGGAGCATCAGCTAATGGAGCTTGTTCTAAAAGGCAAGTGACTTCATATTTGTATGAAAATCGAAATCGTGTTGGCATACTGAATACTTATGATTGCTATCTATGGTTATTGAATAAATTTGTTGAAATTGTCTGATTTGTTCTCGGTTTAACAGTGCTGAGAGCGCTTCTGATGGATCAAGTGACGGAAGTGATGCAAATTCACAAAACGTAAGTTTCCATCAATCCATTATAAATCATTGCGTTGGATTTCATTTGGAAAATAAGGAGCATATATGAATATGATCATGGTATTGATTTTTGTAGGACTCTGGCTCTAGACACAACGGGAAGAATGGTTAGCTAATATAGCTTTTTAGTTCTCATCTGTTAACATGTAATGACCTAAATGGTAGAATCTGCTTATTTAGAGATTGCTCTTTCTTGTTTCATATTTCAAGGTGAAACAGCTTCAGAGAGTGGTGGTTCTGCTCATGGACCACCCCGTAATGGAAGTAATCTACCGGTGAACCAGACCGTCGCTATCATGCCAGTGTCGGCTACAGGTGTTCCAGGCCCACCAACAAATCTAAACATCGGAATGGATTATTGGAGCGGTCATGGGAATGTATCTGCAGCAGTTCCTGGAGTTGTAGTAGATGGGTCTCAATCACAGCCATGGTTACAGGTTTGTGTAAGTATATCCTCTTCTTACTTCACCTGTACAGTGATTCAAGCAGTGTGTTTGATTGTTTTGTGAATTCAGGATGAGAGAGAGCTTAAGCGACAGAGACGGAAGCAATCCAATAGGGAGTCTGCTCGTAGATCCAGGTTGCGTAAACAGGTAACCTATACATATTTCATCATGCCTATCGAGTATGAATGATCAAGCTTTTCCTTTCAAACCGCTCCAGCATCATGCCCATCAATCGATATGAATGATCAAAAAGCCTTTTATTTTCTGTGTTCAGGCGGAATGTGATGAGCTAGCACAACGAGCAGAGGTTTTGAATGGAGAAAACTCAAGTCTTAGAGCAGAAATTAACAAGCTCAAAAGCCAATATGAAGAGCTTCTCGCTGAAAATAGCTCTCTCAAGGTAAATTACAATAAAATCTTCTTCTAACACATCTATAATTTGCTTGAACATAGATTGAAAGTTCATATTTTCTCTCATACCCGTTCTTGCAGAATAAGTGTTCGTCAGTCCCGTCTCTGGAAGGAGGAGACTTGGACAAGAACGAGCAAGAACCACAGAGAAGTACACGTCAAGATGTTGCTTAGACCACTCCTGGTTCCTTCCACAACTCAGCTTGACTCAAGAACAGCAGCTAACAGATCTACGTAATTTTAGAAACCAGATTTGGTGTGGTTTCTTTAGTGTTTAAGCTTAATGGTTCGTTTAATTAGGGAAAAAAGAGTTACTTCTTTAACAAAATGTGTATATATTTTTTTTGTCCAGATTTTGGACTTTTTGTCTCGGAAAAATGAACTCTAGACGCATTGAGTATATAGCGATTGCGTTTGGGTCGAATAGAGAGAAACGCAAACGCTATAATGCTCATCTTTAGAAACCGTTGTTTGTAGAAATGTTTAATGTTATTTGGTTTATGTTAGTGTGGATTTTGTGTAATATCTTTCTAAGTCAATATTCCAATTTTCTGTAATGGAAAATAAAATTTTAGGATAATAACAATAATCTAGAGAAGTCTACTACATATAAAAAATAGAATTACACTATAGTTTTTGCTTCTAAATAATATGTTTTTAGGATTGAAGGTTGAAAATATAGGTTTAAGGGTTAAAAGGGTTTAAGGTTTGTAGGTGTAATTTTTATATTTTTTTTGTACAAGTGTAATTATAAGACTGTAGTTTACTAATTTTTAAATTATTATCTAATTTTGCTGTTAAAAATTTAGGCTATTTTCAATATTTTTTTGTCCAATTATTTGGTATATAAATATTTCCCAAAGGTATACAGAATTTCAAGATAATTCACATAAATTTCTTTTTCGGTTAATTTATCTAAGATATTTTTTACGAAATAAATTTTTGTAGTTTCAAGAAAATATTATTTTCGTTTGTCTAATATTTTGAAACACTTTTTATTTAATTATTATATGCGTTTTTTTTTTGATGACTCTGTGACATTAACCTGAGCCACAATTTCGTAGTCTTCTTCTCATCTTTGGAAATACTTTTCGAAATATCAAAAAATGCAAGCCATCGGCAGCAGCCATGGCAGGAGGCTCTGCTTCAACCATTATCTCTCCGATTCCTTCTCCAAGTTCCTCTCTCCTTCTTCTTCTCCTTCCCTTCTCCCTCAGGTACAATTCTCATTTCCCGAGAAAATTCGCTGCGAAAATTGAATGATACACATAATCTCTACTTCAATCTTTATTAGGTTAGGTTTAATTCTCTCAAACGCTTTATTATAGAATCGATTTGATTCCAGTTTTCTTGTGGCTTCGTTGTTAAATTTACAGAGATGCCATTCGTTTTGTATCCCCAAGCTTGGAAGTAGTACCAATGAGAATGGTCGAGGAAGAAGTGTGACAGTGAGAGCTTCAGGAGATGAAGATTCTAATGAGAACTTTGCTCCTCTTGCTCCTGTTGAGCTTGAATCTCCTGTTGGACAGCTTTTGGAGCAGATTCTTAGAACTCATCCTCATCTCTTACCCGTTACTGTCGATGAGCAGCTCCAGAAATTCACCGCAGAAAACGAGGCTCTTAAAGCCGATTCGTCTGCTACACAAGACATTCTCCAAAAGTAAGTCTTTTGCTTCGACATATTACTGGTTTTGAGTGAGATCATATCACCAAATTACTGAAATTTTTGGGAGTTTAAGTCTCTTGCAATGCTTAAGTACAGAACCTTAGGCTTAGATACCGTATTGGTCGAGTCTACGTATAGGCTTGACTCTATTTCAAATTCACTAGCATGACCGGTTTCAGATCCTTTATATCGCTTAAATGCCACTGAAAACATTCTCTCTAACTAACTCTTGAGTGAGATGTTTTCACCAGCTTCTATTGATATATCACACTAATGATACATAACAACTTACTGTGATTTGGCTATAAGTCTCTTGCTATTTTTAAGCAGAGAGAATCTAGGCTTGGATTTTGTATTGGTCGAGTCTACGTGTAGGCTTTATTCGATTTCATTCTCTTACCAAGATGTCGTTGTGCGCTTGATTTGCAGGAGGATATCTGAAGTTAGAGATAAGGAAAGACGTAAAACATTAGCGGAGATCATTTACTGTTTAGTGGTACAAAGGTTTGTGGAAAAAGGAATCTCTATGATTCCTAAGATTAAACCAACTTCGGACCCAGCTGGACGGGTAGACTTATGGCCGAACCAAGAAGAGAAGCTCGAAGTCATCCACTCTGCGGATGCGTTCGAGATGATACAGAGTCACTTGTCTTCAGTTCTTGGAGACCGAACAGCGGTTGGTCCTTTAAGCTCTATAGTTCAGATAGGCAAAATCAAACTCGGAAAACTCTACGCTGCTTCTGCGATGTATGGCTATTTCCTCAGAAGAGTAGACCAAAGATACCAACTTGAGAGAACCATGAATACACTTCCGAAACGGCCTGAGAAAACCAGAGAACGATTCGAAGAACCCTCGCCTCCTTACCCGTTATGGGATCCGGATTCCTTGATCAGGATCCAACCAGAGGAATATGATCCCGATGAATACGCGATACAAAGAAATGAAGATGAGTCATCATCTTATGGATTGAGATCATACGTTACATACTTGGACTCAGATACGCTTCAGAGATATGCCACGATACGTTCTAAAGAAGCCATGACTCTGATTGAGAAGCAGACGCAAGCGCTCTTTGGGCGACCGGATATAAGAATACTCGAGGACGGTAAGCTTGATACTTCTAACGACGAGGTTCTGTCTCTGAGTGTCTCAGGACTTGCGATGTTGGTTTTGGAGGCTGTGGCTTTTGGGTCTTTCTTATGGGATTCAGAGAGCTACGTTGAATCCAAATACCATTTTCTCAAGGCTTGAGTTTAGTCCTCCTTGACATTTGTACTTTTTGAGAGTAGTGAATATGTAAATGTTAAATCTCTCATGTGAAATTGGTAGCAACTACTATTCGTAAAATGTAATAATCTACACTTCAAAACTTTAGATTCAAATCAAGCATATTAGCTCAAATTTCAAATCTTTACGTATATGCAAAAAGAGCGTAAATCATTGCAGTGTTTTCTTCTCTAATATCTCAATTTTTATCGTGTGGTTAAATTAAAGTATTCAAGTGGTTTCAAAACCCATTAATATACGTTTTACGATTTAAATAAATTGAACTTTTTGTAATGAAAATCATTAGTATATCAACTTGGACACGGTACCACAAGCGCACAAAACTTGCATAATAATTAATCTTAAAAACATTATCATTATCCATTGTGTATGTATATATTTTTCCCACAAATAAGTATGGAGATGATTACATGACATACCCCACCATATGCACTTCTCGTAACCAATTTAGTCATGTCTTGTGTGTTGTAAGGTTGTAAGGTTGTAACCACATTATTATTATTGGTTAAATATCATTTTCCAATAATTTTGTTAGAGAAGAACATCCTCAATTATTGTAATGTGGATATATGTTTGTACTATATAATATGGATCAAGACCCTAGTGAGTTACATATTATAATAAGCATCTTCGAATAGATAATGTTCCTAGCTTCACTTTTAAGTCATCTCTAAAATCGATTTATGTATATATACATAAACTGATATTGAGTAGATAATCATAAACTCTTCTATATACTAAAATATTCACAATCCAAAATAACAATTATCTAAAATCCTCATTGTTTTCTTTAAGACTACATAGAGCTAAAACCTGAAACATAGATTATTCAATTATTAGTTTTCAGTTTAAAATAACATAAGTGTAATAGTGGAGTTTAAATATTCTAAGTAAACTCTTTTCACTAGTAATAATGAAATCCACATGCAAATGCTCTTGTATAAAGGTCAACCCTCTCTAGAAGATGATGCAGTTGAGTTTCTACCTTATTCAATACCTTAAAGACTTTCTTATTCTTCTCTAATTGGTTGATGATTGCTGAATCTAGACCTTTTTTTTAGTTCCCTATTTGACCCGTTTGTGTATATACGTATACATGTTTTTGTTTGTTATTAGCCGGTGAATGTTTTGGAATACAATTGTGGTTTTCTTTGTAAATTTAGCATCTCTATAATTTAAAATGACAGATAAACCAAATTTTATTATGTTCTTAATGAATTTAGACAGAAAAAAACACATTTTTTAAAAACATTGCAGCTTACCAAAAGAATTTTATTTTTATATATTCCGTTTTGTAAGTTTTTTTCCATCCCTATCTTTCCACTTCATAAATTCCTCGTTGTTGCGATTCTTGTCATCACTTCGATGTCTTTCTTTTTTCCATTGTTCGCTCGATAGAATAACTTTTGGTATAAGTTTTTATGTATATACTTTGAAAAAAAGAAATATAATATATAACTTAGTTTGGAAAACGGACGTCAAATAGTTTGGAAAGAGTTTCGAACCATTTTAACAACTCCTATGAACCAATTGAATGTAAAATGAATAATCTCTTTTTTTCTCTTTTTATGACAACAAGTAATCTCTATATTTTAAAATTTGATGTAATTGTACCCAAACTAATCATTGACATGTTTTCGAAAAGTAAGTTAATTAATTTATAAGATGACCTAAGGTAAATTAACTAAGGATTCAATCATCTTGGACTAATGCCTTCACTAAAGAAATTACGAAAACCACATTATACCTTAATTATGTCCGATGTATAAGTTAAAAAATTTGATTCATGTTTTAATTTTTAAAAAGAAAAGAAATATGCATCAAGTTTATGAAACAATTATCTATAAGAATATTCTAATGGATAATGTCAAAATAAACAAAGAAACATATGTAACGTTTATCTTTATTTGTTAGCTGAGTGCAGAAGCTAGCAGACAATTGAACACTGCGGGCCATTAGTGATTGTGTGTACAGATGGTAATGGAATCACTCTCTGTCTCTCAAAGAAAAGAGAAAAGGCAAAAAGAAAAAGAAAGATTGCTTCCTTCGTAATAGTACTATGGAAATTAAATTTAGCCTCCAAATTTTTTTTTTTTTTTTTTTTTTTTTTTTTTTTTAAAAAATAAATTATATTAATATTAATAAAGGGCAATCCCATAAAGGGCTGAGCCTTGAAAATTTACAAAAGGGACACAGTTACAAAAACTGAAAAACACTCTATCGGCCCAATAACAGAAACTGGATCTCATCCCTGCTGATAGACCTAAAGCAGCATCTCCGAGCAACTATCCCGGCGGAAACAGAATCCACGGTTTTGCGATGAAGCACCAGAAGCGGATGACAAGGAGGAAGCTTCCGGTTTCAAGCCCTGTCACCACTCCGGCGAAACACCTGACCCACTACGGATTCCCCGAGTTGCTCAAGATTCCGACTTTAAAGGCTCCACGAAGTCGGATCCCATACCTAGCAATCCAAAGTACTCAGATGTAACCCCAATTTCCATTATCGGCGACCAGAGAATTTTTCCGAGCTAGGGTTCCTAAATGTCATGTCCGTGAAAACCAAATCGTGCCAGTTTGAGTAGTTGGTTGCTCACACCAACGAACACAAACCAGTGCCCCACGCAAGCCTTCATGATCCCAAGGGATCGATCAGTTAATCAACGGACAAGAGCAAAACCCACCTTCCTCCCCAGACTTCCGCCGCACCAACGGCAACCAATCGGGTGGTTGAGCCGCGCGTAGATACGACGACGAGCACACTGGCGTCCTCTACCAGGTCTCGACCAAATCCACCACACGCCCACTTAATCGGAGCCGCCGTTTCATCTTAAGGAAGAGGGAGATCCATCTCCACAGTCGGAGGTGGAGCTAGCTCACCGCTGCGCCCAAAGCAAATCCAAGACCTGAAATAAGAACAATCCCAAGCCACACCCGCCAAACGAAACCAAAACTTACACACCGGCGAAGCAACCGTCACAGCTGAAGGGGAGAGGTGAAAGATCCAGCAACCAAACCACCGGATCCGACCACAGAAGCTAAACCGCAGAATAGCCCAAGCCCCAAACTCTTCAAAGCCAACCAACCACCGGAAAGTGACCAACACACGAAAAGGAGCCAACCTAGATCCGCCGGAAATCACAACCAGATCGGCGCCGTCCTCAAGCAACCGAACCAACGCGACCCCAACGGCCACACAACAGCTCCTCTTCGCTTCACGCGCCACCACAAAGTCCGGAACCACCATCAAAAGCTCAGATCTGTCACGGGGGACAACTACACCGAGGAAGAAAGGCACACCGACGGGAGGGAAGCGAAACTAGAGCGAGCTACAGACGAAGAGAGCCCTCTCCGGCGCCGGAAGGGCAAGCCGGAGAGGCAAACGGAAATGAAATTGGAAACCTAGAGAGAAGGGAGAGAGAAGAGAGAGAAGAGAGAGTTTTTATCGACTTCTTTAGCCTCCAAATTTTATATTTTATTAGTTGACAAAAAAGATATTCTATATATTAATTAGTAAGAATATATGTGCTTTACTTTGATATATATTTTTCAATATAGAAAATGATCGGATAAATTAATTGTTTAATGCAAATGATATACTGTTTTTAGAAAATGATTCAACTATATGTACATTCTACACAATAAAAAAATATAAATTGTACGTAATAAAGAACCACCTTATCATTCATTCACCTCCTAGCTAAATCCACTTTTCTAAGATTAAATGATACCACGAAAACATATTTCTACTATAACAATTTATGAGTTTTTATACACAAATAATCATTAGACAATTAGAATAACAAATCCGTGATTAAATAGTTTGGTCCTTCAATTACTTTGCATATATAAGTTGATGACCAGATGCATGCATAGAGGTTAGAGAGGTTGGTAAACCAAAACAACTAAATACACTTTTACTTGTGATTTGTTTTTTGACGGCAACTACACTTTTACATATAGCGGCCCTCTTCGCAAAATATCATATATGTTAAATATTTCTGTCGACCAACTGAGTAAATATCATATATGTCAAATATTTCTGTCGACCAACTGAGAAAAGATTATTTAAACTTTTATTTGTGTTGAAGAGTTGGTAAATCCAGAAGGGTTAATTGAAATGAAGTCTGATCGTAACACTTTTGCTTCTTAAACGATGAACTTATTTTGTCAAGATTCGGTAATTCATTTTAGGTTATTCGATCTTAGTTTAATTTACGGCTTCTGAATTATTCAAAAGTGAGCTCGTTGAATATATATATAAATATCGAAACAACTACTTATATTATGATTAGTTGGATGATACGGCGATTTGGTATCTGGTGCTAACTAAAAGAAAGGGACAGTTTGACTAAAAGTTAATTAAATGCTTAAATATATACATCTACTAAAACATAATGTTTCACTACAAAACTAATTAATACAATGTTATGTTAATTCGTTGTCTATCTTATATTGACAACACTACCGAATCTGTTCTTGATTTTATGAAGAGTAACATATAACTAATTAAAGAACAAAAGAGTCTTTCGAAATTTTTACGTTTGGCTGTCCATCGTTTTGGAATCTATACCTTTTTATTAATTTAAAGTGTTGATTAGTGTAACCACCTAATTTGAACACCTACTCGTAAAATATGTATTTATATGATTAATTATATTTAATGATGAGGATGACTGGTGGATTATATACAATCTGCATGGGTATACAGATAAAGACCCTTTGGTGTCCATTTCATGCTTAGTTGTCATTTTTATTCATTTTGGCTTTCATCATTCAAAATGACATATCTACCCTTTGATTTACACGTAAATACATAGAGTATACCAACTATATATGTATCAGCTAATATTACTCTATATTCTTCTTTTTTTGTCACATGCTAATTTTACTTTAATTGGATATGTATAGCTAAAAAAAAGAAAACCATTTAAAGACATGTTTTGCCAAATTACCTATACACGTAATAATCTACTAAACACAATTTCAAAATTTTCAAATTACTTAGGTTTTCTTAGAAACACTTAAATGTTTTTTTTATGGTGTCATAGTTCATAAATTATATTGTCATCTACTCAAAATTCAATTAGGCTTCTCCATTTTTTTCTCACATCCATAAGAATCATCTCAATTTCTCTCTACTAGAAGGATTTTAAACTGGAGAGGGGTATGTCTCCCTTACCCAAAACATCTATATGGAATCGAACATCTTGATAATTAGTTAGGGCATCCAGTGATAGAATTCCAAAGACACAAATTTTGAATCTTGTGCCTCAAACCATATTAAACTCATTAACTTTTTGTGATCGACTATATCATTTGAAGAACGATCGAAAGCTTAGATATTTTATTGTTACAAGCTTTTCAGATAAACTAAATGATACAAGAACATACATTATATTTTGATTCATATTTGAATCAATCAGTTTTTTTTTTTTCTTCTTTTCAGTTTGATCCAAATCGGTTGGATTTTTCTTGATCGATCATCGTTATATACTCATTACTTTATTACTTCTACACACACATACAATAAACAGCTGCAAAACCGTGGCAGACTAAATTAAAAAAAAAGAGGGTAAAATTGGAAAATAAAGATGAAGAAGAAAAAGAGTATTGAATAACTCTCCCTTATATAAACACCACGAGCGTGGAAGCCAAAGAGCAATTTTCTCCCCACACCAAAAGAAAAACCTCTCTCTCTTATGTCAAAAGATATATGTAATCAATAAACACAAATCATAAATCTTTTTTTTTTTTTCCTTCCCAGAAAGAATGTCTAAATCATCGTATAATAATAACATCTTCTTCATCATCATCTTGATCTTGGGTTTGGGTTTGAGATCATCATTAGCCTTCACGAATCTCAACACCTTAAGCTTTGAAGAATCACTTTCTCCTCTCTTTGGCGATGCCAATCTCGTCCGTTCTCCTGATGATCTCTCCGTTCGTCTCCTCCTCGATCGATATACCGGTATATACACCTATATATATATTCACATGGGTTTTATCTTTTTTTCTTAATGATGATGATGATGATGTCATGATGATGATTATATTTGTAGGTTCTGGTTTTATATCATCGAATATGTATCAACATGGATTTTACAGCTCCATGATCAAGCTTCCCGCTGATTATACCGCCGGTGTCGTCGTCGCCTTTTATGTAAGTCTCCGGCCATTTACTTTTTTTTTTTATGTTTGATTACCAAAAAATGTTTTTTTTTTCTTTTTCTTTCATCCATCTGCATGAACGTTTAAGTCTTTTCTTTATTTAATTATTTGCCAAAAAAATTCATTATTTTTCTTGAAAAAAATCATGAACTAATAACTCATTTGATCTAATTCAAAGTCTTTATTCTTTTTGGCCGAGAAAATCGTAAATACCAAACGTTTTGTCGAAGAACCCATGTCACAATTTTTCCTGTTTGGTTGCCTAGAAAATAGTCATTAATTTTCCCAAGAAAATGGTTCTATGTTTCCCAAGAAAAAGAGCACCAATCTGATCTAATTTTATGTTAAATGGAAAAATAAATATATTTTGATTTTGCAGACATCAAACGGGGACGTGTTCGAGAAAACACACGACGAATTAGACATAGAGTTTCTAGGGAACATAAAAGGAAAGCCATGGAGGTTTCAGACAAATCTATACGGAAATGGAAGTACACATAGAGGTCGTGAAGAGAGATATCGTCTTTGGTTTGATCCTTCTAAAGAGTTTCATCGTTATAGCATTCTCTGGACTCCTCACAAGATCATGTAAGCTTTCTTCAGTCCCGTTCATTTCTTTTTCTAATTTTTTTCCCGGTTTAGTTGTTTCATTAGCGTTGACCAAACCCGGTTTATCAATATATTAAAATTTGGTGGGACGAAGAAAGAATGTTTGTCTTTCACTGAACGTTTCTGTACTTTTTTCCTACGATAGTTAATGAATCTATACAATATTTGCTCTTTTTTTCTAAAATACAGTTTTCTAATTACTTTTTCATCTTTTTTTATTTGATTTAAAATTTTAAAAAATCGATAAGGAGTCAGCTTTTTCAATGCAATTAATTCGTCATTATTGTTAAACATCAGCTTTAGAGTTATCTTTTTTGACGCGTAATCGTGTATTAAGCCTCAGTCGTCACGCGTATTAATTTAAAGATCTCTGACTTTCTATTGACCTTCGTTTTAAAAATTAAAGGATGGAGAAACGTTAATCATAATTTTGTTTGAATAATAGAATAAATAAAGAAATGAGTTAAACTTTAATCAATGAGAATCAACTTAGGCCTCGAGTGGCAATTAAGTACTACTCTATTGAGTATTGAAGATTAATGCATTGCGTAATTAAACTATACATCTATCTTTATTAACTCATTTTTAATATTTAAATAAAACATTAGTTAAAATAATCAGCTTAAATTTCCTTTATCTAGTTAATTTTTGTTTATTATTATTATCTTTTTCATCAACAACTGAGAAATTCTATATATTTTTGGTTTTATTTACTCCCTCCGTTCTTTAATAAGTGATGTTTTAAGCTTTTTATTTTGTTCTTAAAAATATGATGTTTTTAGTTTTCAATGCAAAATTAATTATTTTTTTATTGGTTTTGACTATTTATATTCTGTAGATTGTTTTTTTATTGGTTGATTAGATAATAAATGATGTTTTAGTTTAGAAATAAACAAAAATTAAATGATTTCTTAATCGATGTGTATTCTCCTAAAACATCACTTATAAAAGAACGGAGGGAGTATGTTATTTTTGTCATTAACAACCTCATTAACCTAACTTGTATAACAATTATTACAGATTTTGGGTAGATGATGTGCCAATAAGAGAAGTAATAAGAAACGATGCAATGGGAGCAGATTATCCGGCGAAGCCAATGGCTCTTTACGCCACCATTTGGGATGCTTCCGATTGGGCTACTTCCGGCGGCAAATACAAAGCTAATTACAAATTTGCCCCTTTCGTAGCCGAATTCAAATCTTTCTCTCTTGATGGTTGCTCCGTTGATCCTATTCAAGAAGTTCCCGTGGATTGTTCCGACTCCGTTGATTTTCTTGAGTCTCAAGATTACTCTTCCATTAATTCTCATCAACGCGCTGCCATGCGAAGATTTCGACAACGTTTTATGTACTATTCTTACTGTTATGATACACTTAGGTATCCTGAGCCTCTGCCGGAGTGTGTGATTGTTCCGGCTGAGAAAGATAGGTTTAAGGAAACGGGAAGGTTGAAATTTGGTGGTACGGAGGCGCGTGAACGGCGGAGAAATCGACGGCAGCAACGTCGGCCTGAGATTGAGATTGAGAGTGATCCTGACGATAGAAAACTTTTATAAGATTTGTTTGTGTCATTTTTTTTACTTATTAAAATTCGTTTGTGAGTAAAAAAGAAAATAAATAAAAGAGTAAAGATTTTTTAAAAATTGAATGCAATAGGGGAAATGATCATTTTATCCCCAACTATTTGCAATTAACACAATTATTCTCAAACTATCGTGTACGCAAATTTAATCTTCAACTTGTCGTTGGCTTAACAATTTTGGCCAAAATTTTTATCGATGTTTACTAGTTATTATTGAAATTTTGAATGAGTTAAGCCCATTTATTTGGGCCATTCGTGGAGACTAGACTCGGCCTCTCAGCCCATATATGTTCACTGCCGGTAACATAATTAGGACACGAACATGATAACCAAAAAAGAACAAAAAGCAAAGTCAACAGAGTGATAAAGCTCACACGAAACCTGTAAATGGTAAGTGTCTTACTCAAAAAATAGCTAGACTCTATGTTATAAATATTTACAAAGAGAGAGCTTTAATTTCTTATAAAGAACAACTTTGATAACTTGATGTTTACAGAGAGAATATAACTTGTATCAAATAGAGAGACCTTTTGAGCTGACTTGGGGAGCAAAGGAATGAATCAGATTTCGGCACCTGTAAATTCATCATAATCTAAAAGAGAAAGAGCATCAAATTTGTTAACGCTCGCAAAAGCACCGGTGCTCGTGGGTTTACGCTCACGTTCTATGGATGTTGCACCATATTCTGTCTTCATAACATTAAACGTAAGATCTTCTACATGATCTACAAAGGTGTAAATATCAAACCGTCTTCGGTCATCTCCCAAACCTTGGATTTCAACCCTTTGGAGAGTGTTCCTTTCGGGATTGAAGAAAAAAACATAAAACGGTTCACGTGTACGTTTCCTCGACAAAACAACTTCACCTCTAGCTGTCACTCCAACAACATAATAATTGTCTAAATCAATTAGGACTTCATCCTCCGGCAAAGTGTAAACATATTTCGACCATTTCTGTTTCTCGACATCCTCTAGAACCCACATACATAACTCACGGTTACCCCTTTCGACCCAATCAATCCCACCTAATTTACCCTTATAGTTAATCAATGTAGTATCTCTCCCAATGCATTTCGCATCTATAAACTTGAATTTCTCAGACCTAACATCAAAGCAAACTATCACATAAGACTCTTCATCAATCACATAATAATACTCTTCATCAATTTTGCAAGCTAAATAATACCAAACTCCATTGACGCATATCCCTTCACCACAAACCTTATGGGATAAGGGACAACGGATCTTCCTCCACCTCATTTTTCCAGTTCCTAATGTCAAAATATTGATACCCGTTCCATTATAAACTTTATTGTTCATTACCAACACTTTGAATTGCTTGTCGATCGGATCAAATCCAAAAAGGTTAATCCTGTTCACCATCAGTTTAGGTAAGGTCGCATACTTACCCGTGATAGGGTTACATATCATACGCTTTCTATCCATATAGGTCTCCATAATAGATAAATAGATCAAACCAGAGGTAAGGCCAAGAAAATCTGGCCACCTGGTTTTAGAGAACTTGGTATGATAATCAACGGCTACTACAAGAGACTTCTCATATGGATTCTGTGGCTGAGGCGACGAGCAGAAGCACCAGTCATTGTATCTTTTGAGGACAAAAAAGAGACGTGGACGAGAAGCGGACCTGGTCAAGAACAACTCGGTGAAATCTGGACGGAGAAGCATTGACCTCCATAGCTTCGATACGCAACGACACTTCCCGATTGACTTTGAAGACAATCTCGAGAATATCTCGAGAATGAGATCATTTGGAATGGACTCGAAATTTTCTCCTCTATTCATTGTCGTTGTATTTGCTTACAGAGTAAGATATACGAATTATAAGACGATGTTAGACCTAATTAGATGATTTTAAGTAATCTCATCATCTATTCATAGTCGGTGCTAACCTAAGGCCCAGTAAGCATGGGCTTTAAACATCAAAATAGAATGACAAAGACTTAACGTTACGGAATAAAACGTTAGTGTGCTCCCAAGTAACGTGTAACACAACTAGGACATGAACATGATAACCAAAAAGAACAAAATGCTAAGTCAACAGAAGAACAAAAGCTCACAAGAAACCTGTAAATGGGAAGTTTCTTACGCATTAAACCTTTATTGCAAACTTAAGATTTTGAGCCAGAATACAAAATTGTAAATATATATTTTACAAAGACCTTCAAATAATTTGATATATATATCGAAACAATTTATGAATCTGGTTGTGATTAACTATGTGATATATAAAGGTACAACAATGATACATACATGTAAACAAAATATATAACTTTGGATTTAAAAATTTTCAGATTTGTGATAATTCATGATCGTTGTATTATATTTTCTTATCGGACGGAGAGAGATATGAATATAAATCACACTGTATGATATATGTTAAGGTTTAAGGTTTAGAGATATTTTAAAATTGTAAATAATGCCTCTTGATTTAAAATTTCGTTGCCACCTCAGAAATTCACCCTAACATTTTTGCTTGGCTTATCAGATATGAGGAAAGATTGAAAAGACAATATGATGAACTAACCATTTTTGCTTGGCTTACCAGATACAGCCGCTGCCGGGCTTCAAACCTATAATCCATTTTTGGAATGATCAATTAGATCATTAGAGGCTTTAGCTAGTGTGCTACAACGGTCTTTTGTTAATCTAAAAATTTATACTATACATATATAAATTCATGTTTAGGCTTTATATTGCAAGCTTAAAATTTGAGCCAGAAGACAAAATTGTAAATATTTTTATTTTTTTTTCCTTCTAATGACTTTTATTAAACTTTAACAAATATGGTTGTTTACAAAACTAGCAAGGAAGGATGGACATGTGTGGTACAAGCACCACTGATCTAAGCATGATCTAGTAGTTTTTACTAACAAGTCTGCACAAGAGTTTTGTTCTCGATGTGTGAAGAGGAAAATTGCATCCGTAAATCGTTGGCGCCATCCCCAGATGGTGTTGAGAAAATGTTTAAGTCGTGTCGTAGAGTTTGCATTATCTCCCTCAAACTCTACCTTTCGATATCCTAGTGCCCAAGTAGATTGCAATGCCCATATTAATGCCGTACATTCCGCCTCCTCTGTTGTCATTCTACCTTCAAATTGTCCCATGCCACAATCTTGGAAAGAGCCATGAGAGTTCCTGATTATCCATCCAAGGCCTGAAACTTGATTGCCCTCATGATGTGAAACATCATAATTACACTTAATCCATCCTCTCGGTGGTTTGCTCCATTTGTTACCACGTCCCGTAACCCTTTGGCTATCAGTCGCTATTGATGCACCTCTTTGTGTATTTTCCAGCCACTCTCTATTATCTACAGTTGCTTGGTTTATGATTTCATCGGCTCTATCAGTTTTCGATTAAATACCAGATCATTCCTGCTTTTCCACATTCTCCACATTAGCCACCAAGGTAAGTATCGAGTATTCCTATCTATATGTGGATCCGTAGATATTTGGAAGAGATGCCTGAGATTTTCTTCCATTGTTTTATTAGGGTCACATAGATATGATGTTGGGATGCCTGCAGCTCGCCATACTAGCGCTACTTGTGGACAAGAGAAAAGTGTATGATCACCTGTTTCCAGTTCCGTGCAGCATCGTGCGCAATAAGGGTTGACATTGATGTTTCGTCGACGTAGGTTGTCCGCTGTCCCTATCACCTGAGAGGCTACTCTCCAAAGGAAATGCCTTAGCTTTGGTGTGATATCAAGCTTCCATATGTTGGTCGCAATGTCCGGAGATGTTGCAAGCGGTGGTTTGGGATCGTCCTCCGACAAATCTTGGTTAATGGCTGTCCAATATCCGGATTTCACTGAGTAATTTCCATCTTTTGTTAAGGACCAGATATATGAATCTTTTGTCAATAATGTTGGCAAATAGATCTTGTAAATGAGGTGGTAATCTTCAGGTTGTATTAACCTACGAATCTGATTCTCATCCCATTGATGTGTCCTTGGGTCAATGAGTTGGTTGACAAGAGATTCCGGGTCTACGCCAGTCATTAATTTGGGAGCCCGTGGTGGTACTGATGATGGGAGCCATGGATCACAGCCTAATTTGGTTAATTTCCCATCTCCAATGCTGACTTGTATTCTCTGTCTCAGCAGTTCTCTACCAAACCGGAGGGAATTCCATCCATAAGAAGGTTGACAATAAAATTGTAAATATATTCATAATTTTTAATTATCTATTATATAATCAAATAAATAATAATATAATAGGTTTTTTATAAAAAAAAATAGGGACCCGTTCAAATATGTTTTTGTGTATTTTGTTGAAATTTTTATCTGTTTTATTTTGTTTTGTTAATATAACTCTAAAATATAGATGTCAACAAAACACATAAAATGGTGAGATGAATAGATAAAGTAACATGAACCTGAAAACAGAACTAGAGATTTTACCAAATGTCTTCCACTCCCTCTATCGTCGATGAATTGTGTGCCAAATGTCTCGATATTTTCAGCGAAATCATTGACTCATTCAATAGTCTCCAAAGTGCTAGGAGCGACAAGAACTGCTATCGGTTTCTCATCGTATCCGACTGTTAGTGATAATTGAGTTTGGTCATATTATTTTATATAATTAATGATTATGTAAATGTAAATTCAACGGGTGTGTTAATGAGTGTGTGTGAGTTAAATTTTTGTGTTGTTTCACTTGTCCGTTTCTAGACGTAACGAAACGCTTACGACAGTAAGACTGAGACATGTATATAAAAGTGGATGTTGTAATAAATAATAAAAGTTTCAGTAAATTAAAAGTTTCCTTTGTTGATAAATCAATATTTTAACACGGACAAGGTCTCATAGCTCTTACCAAGGAACGGGCTATGAGCATGCGCTTCCCTCATGATTGTGATAATTGCGATGGATCGGGCCTGATTGGTAACAGCTGTAGCTTTACATTTTTTACTGTAGAAATATGACTGTAGGTTTATATGCTGTGGCTGTAGATTTTATTGCTGTAGTATTTTGGCTGTAGAATTTAAAATTTTGGAAAGTTGAAAATTATGTGCTTTAGGAAAAAAAGTTTTCTACAGCCAAAAAAATGAATTAAGGAAATATTTTGGCTGTGAGAAAAAAAAGGAAAGCTAAAGCTTCTAAAGCTTGATTGGATGTATTTCAAATCTTTAGAAATTTTTTTGCTTTGTAAAGACTCTAAAGCACTTGCCAATCAGACCCGATATCTTTACCTTTAATATTCAGGATTTGGAACTATTGATTTGTGAATTTTTTGATGTATATAGATTTCGTGAGGAGAGTTATGTTTAACTTCTAATATTTGCTTGAAGGTAGAATCTTCGGATAGAATATTATGAAGACAACTTCTGTCAAGGCTCTGACTTGAATAAAAACTTAATTTCTTATAAAGAACAACTTTGATAACTTGATGTTTACAGAGAGAATACAACTTGTATCAAATAGAGAGAGCTTTTAGCTTACTTGGGGAGCAAGGGAATGAATCAGGTTTCAGCACCTGTAAATTCATCACAATCTAAAAGACACAGAGCATCAAATTTGTTAACACTCGCAACACCGGTGCTCGTGGGTTTACGCTCCTGTTCTATGGATTTTGCACCATATGATGTCTTCATAATATTAAACGTAAGATCTTCTACATAGTCTACAAAGGTGTAAACATAAATCTCTCTTCCCTCATCTTCAAAACCTTGGATTTCAACACGTTGGAGAGTGTTCTTTTCGGGATTGAAGAAGAAAACATAAAACTGTGACGACCATATATCTGCAAATTTCCTCGACAAAACAATTTCACCTCTGGCAGTCACTCCAGCAACATTATACTTGTATAAATCAATTAGGACTTCATTCTCTGGCAAAGTGTAAACATATTTCGACCATTCTTGTTTCTCGACATCCTCTAAAACCCACATACACAACTCACGGTTACCTCCTTTGACCCAATCAATCCCACCTAATTTACCCTTATAGTTAATCAATCTAGTCTCTCGCCCAATGCATTTTGCATCTATAAACTTGAATTCCTCATACCTAACATCAAAGCAAGCTACCACATAAGACTCTTCATCAATTTTGTAACCTAAGTAATACAAAACTCCATTGATGCATATCCGTTCACAACAAACCTCGTGGGTTAAGGGACAACAGATCTTCCTCCACCTCATTTTTCCACTTTCTAATGTCAAAATATTAATAAGCGTTCCATTACAAACTATATTGTTCATGACCAACACTTTGAATTGCTTGTCGATCGGATCAAACCCAAAAATGTTAATCGTGGTTGTGTACTTCACCATCAGTTTAGGTAACCTCGCATACTTTCCCGTGATAGGGTTACATATCACACGCACTTCATCCCTATAAATAGTCAGAGCAGATATATAGATCAAACCAGAGGTAAGGCCAATTAAATATTGCCAATCGGTTTTAGAGAACTTGGTATGATAATCAGCGGCTACTACAATAGACTTCTCATATGGATTTTGTGGCTGAGGCGACGAGCAGAAGCACCAGTCATTGTGTCTTTTGAGGACAAAAAAGAGACGTGGACGAGTGGAGGACTTGGTCAACAACAACTCGGTGAAATCTGGACGGAGAAGCATTGACCTCCATAGCTTCGACACGCAACGACACTTCCCGATTGACTTTGAAGACACTCTCGAGAATATGTCGACAATGAGATCATTTGGAATGGACTCGAAATTTTCTCCTCTATTCATTGTCGTCGTATTTGCTTACAGAGATGTTAGACCTAATTAGATGTAAGATGATGTTAAGTAATCTCATGGAGGGGGAGGTGGATTTGAACCTATTCATAGTCGGTGCTGACCTAAGGCCCAAGAAGCATGGGCTTTTAACATCAAAGGTCATGCACATCAAATGAGAGAGTTTAAGTATGAGAGCTATGGACTAACACATCAAATAAGTAATGGTTTGTGTATACTTCATTGGCTTTGATCTTTATGAAGAAGAAACTTTTTAGTGGGGCTGTGTTGTAACTTACAAACTCTTTTGTATTGAGGTTACCAAATGTCTTCCACTCCCTCTATCGTCAATGAATTGTGCCAAATGTCTCGAAATTCTCCAGCTAAATCATTGAATAATTCAATTGTCTCCAAATAAAGTAGTTTAGTAAGTTAGTAACCATATTTTTTGTTTGAAAGACAATTGCTAGGAGCGACAAGAACTGCTGGCAATGCGATATGAGCATGCGCTTCCTCGCAATTGTGATGCTTGCGATGGAGTCTTAAAGATGGAAAGTGCTGAGTTTTGCTTGTAGAGTTTCGGCTTGGTGCTAAATACATGCGTCACTGACCAAACCTTAGCCCATGTTTTCTTCACTGCCTGGATAGATCTAGCCATCTAGGTACGTACAAGCTCTCTCTGTATCATCCAAGTAATTTCATTAAAAAAAAAGTCAAAGAAAACAAAGATAATGTAATACAGTAAAACCTCTATAAATTAATATTGTTGGGACCATGATATATTATTAATTTATAGTGATATTAATTTATACATAAATTAATAAATATTAATTTATAGTGTAAATTAATATTTATTAATTTATAAAGAGATATGTCTTATTTCTTAAAATTTTAGAAAAAAATGAATTTATAAATTTTGTAGTTTTGGACTTGAAATTTTAATAGTTTGAATAAAAACTTTTTCGAAAATATATTAGACAATAAAATTACAAAGACTATAGATGAATTTATTTATACAAACGATATACGTAAATTCAACTTTATGATTAATGATCTCAATTGTCGTGTTTTAACAGCTATAAGACTATCGTAATGAAAATTATGCATATTCAAAAATTAAAATCTTACAGAAAATCTTTACTATTTTATGATATAGTTATAGAGTACACTACAGTACTAAAATTTAAAACTACAATAGGCCATTTGTTTTATTCAATAAAAGTTAGATATATTATATATGTTCTAACGAAAATTCAATTTAATAAAAAAACAACTAAAACATTCCTTAGTATAACAACATATATATATATATATATATATATATATATATATATATATTTACATGATTATTAATTTAGGATATTAATGGGACCATATATTTACATAGAGATTCAAAAAAAGTTATTATCTTATTATCTTATCGAATTTTGTCAAATTTTACATTGGCCCGACTTGGGACCGGACAGTTTTATTAATTTATAATGTATATTAATTTATCGAGTATTAATTTATAGAGGTTTCACTGTAGAGATCTTAAAAGAACTTTTATAGACTTGACATTACAGAAAAAGGGGTTTTGTGGAAATGGATAAAACTTAACACTATGTAATTCACAACTAGGACATGAACATGATAACCAAAAAGAACAACATGTTAAGTCAACAGAATGACAAAATCTCACATGAAACCTGTAAATGAGAAGTGTCATATTCACAGGTACAGCTAGACTTCTTGTTATAAATATTATGAAGACAACTTCAGCCATGGCCCTGACGTGAATTAAAAACTTAATTTCATAAGAACATTCTCTGATAACTTGATGTTTACAGAGATAATACAACACTTGTATCAAGTAGAGAGCTTTTAGCTGACTTGGGGAGCAAGGGAAGCAATGAGATTTCTACACATATAGATTCATGATCTTCTAAAAGACACTTAGACACAGAGCATCAAATTTGTTAACTCTCTCAAACGTCCCATGAACTTTTCTAGTGGGCTTATATATATATTTTTTAATCTTTGAACCCAGATAACCATGAAGGAGTGATCAAACTGATCATTAGAGGCTTTAGCCCAATGTGATGCATGGGCAGATGAATTTCGAAGAATAGTTGAAACAAAGGCTTGTTCACGTAAGAGACCGGCTCAATATATATATTGCTTCTCCTTCTGGTTCTCTCCGACGTACATCACACGAAACACTGCCACAAAGAATGTTCTTTGCAGACAAGAACCATCTTACCAAGTTAAATAAAATGCTTGCGGAAGGAAAAAAAGAAGCGTCTCTTATCTCATAGCAGAGAATAATGGTTAAAGTATGAATCTTGATGTGTCACAAATAAAGAAAGCCTAAGACTCCTGTTAATGAAATATCTGTGTCTGTGCTCCTTCATCTGGCACGATAAACAGTTCCAAAGGCCTTCATTCCTTCCAAATCCTCAATTCTAATGACTTACAATGAAAAACTAAGATTGACCGAATTACTTAGAAAAACCAATAGAAATCAAAGATTGATTTGACTTTATGAAAAAAGAGTTTTGTGAAAACGCAATGTAGGATAAATCATTAATTAGTTTGCTCCCAACTCCCACGTTACGTGTAACAAAAGTCACTAACATGATGAGAAGTCATACTCACAGCCAAAGTAGCTAGATTGGTATACATGAGTTTGGTTGACTTCCAAGATCAGATTAGCTAACAACAAATCGACGCATATGATCCTCACTCTAGGTTAGCTAATAAGTCGTACTTGTTCTGCAGGAGGATTGTCGGCTGCTTGTTATTCGCAGATGGAGCAGAGTTGCAAGAGGGCGCGAGATGTATGTAAACGTTGTGTGGTTGTTGTTGTGGTTTTGGCCTCTTCCTAATGATATTTAAGCCTTTGTTTACACGGCTTGACTTGAAATGCTTTGCATCGTTAACATTAAGATCCTCTACATGGTCTAGAAAGGCAAAAACTCCACCACAATTCTCAAGTGTTTCAAGGTTATCTCCAAAACCTTGGATTTCAAGGCTTGTGAAAGTGTTCCTTTCGGGATTGAAGTAGTAAACATAAAACGGTTTACATGTATTATTGTTCGCCAAAACAATATCACCTGAAGCAGTTATCCCAACAATGGAAGCCTTGCCGAGATCAGTGACTACATTCTCCGGAAAACTGTAGACATATTTCGATCATTCTTGCGGCGTCTTCTTCTTCTTATTCTTCTTTCTTCTTCTTATTCTTCTTTCTTCATCTTCCCTATTGTCTCTTTCATTTGTAATGATATTTAGGCTGCGCTTGTTCTTCATAGATGGAGCATAGATGCTTGAATTGAGTTGTTTTGCATCGTTAACACTAAGATCCTCTACATACTCTACAGTTGTATAAAATCTGCAATGGTGCTCTTCACGAATATCTCCAAAACCTTGGATTTCAATGTTTTGGAGAGTGTTCCTTTCGAGATTGTAGTTGAAAACATAAAACGGTTTACATGTAGATTTCCAGCTGGAAAATACAATTTCACCTCTAGCAGTCACTCCATCAAGTCCAAGGTCGAGATCATGGGCTTTATTATTCTCCGGAAAAGTGTAGACATATTTTGACCATTCATGTTTCTCCATATCCTCTAGAACCCACATACTCAACTCAATGGCATAAGCATCATCATACTTCCAATTAATAACACCGAATTTACCCTTATAGTTTATCAATGTAGTAGACCAATCATCAAAAACGCAGTTTGCATCAACAAACTTGAATTTTTCAGACCTAACATCAAAGCAAACTAGCAAATAAGTTTGATCTTGAGACGTTTTATCAATTTCGCAAGCTAAGTAATACAAAACCCCATTGATGCATATCCCTTTACAACAAATACCATGGATTAAGGGACATTGGATCCTCCTCCACCTCATTTGTCCAGTTTCTAATGTCAAAATATGATGAACCGGTGAATCATAAGGTAGTTGCTTCATGATCAACACTTTGTATTGCTTGTCAATCGGATCAAACCCCAAAAAATTGACTATCGAGCTTGTGGTCAGTTTAGGTAAGATGGCATACTTTGCCGTGATAGGGTTACATATCACTCGCACTTCCTTTTGTGAGATCAACCTACCATGAAAATAGATCAAACCACAAGAAAAAACATAGTTGTCTATCTTTCCGAGGAACTTCATATGAAAAGTTGCAGCTACTACAAGAGACGACTTATCATATGGATTATGAGGCTGAGGCGATGAGAAGAAGAGAATATCATTGATTCGTTGGACCACAAATAAGAGACGTGGACGAGCCAAGGATCTGGTCAAGAACAACTCGGTGAAATATGGACGGTAAAGCATGGACCCCCATAGCTTCGACAGGCTACGAAACCTAGCGATAGACTTTGCCGGCAATCTCGAGAAAATCTCCATAATGAGATCAGTTGGGATGGATTCCAAATTCTCTCCTCTTTTCATAGCTTTCGAAGAACGTTTATTGCCTTGGAAAATCGTTGCCTTGTGTTGTAAGCAAGCGTGTTCGAATTGATTTACACCAGAGGAATAGAATACATAACTAAGGTTAAATAAGGTTTCATATTCAACCTTATCTTTTCTTCGCCATTTAATTAGGAAATTTACATTATTATTTTTTGTCAACATTAGTAATTTTACATTGTTTATTTAGTTTCCATTTTTTTAACATGCAATTATTTATTCTAATTTAATTTAGAGAAGTTTTACAGAAAAATTATATGAAAAGTCAAATTAAAGAGAGAAAAATGAAGCTCACGATCACGAATATCTCTTTTTCAGAAGAGAAAAAATTGACTAATTACTAATTAGAACTTGTCAAATTGATATGAAAATTAGCATTTAAAAAACAAAAATGGTCGAGACACAATATTTTTTATGGATAAAATACAAGTTTTAAATTTTTAATCCATCACTGTAAGCTTTGTTAAATGTTAATTAGTTTGATGGGAAGTATTGACGTCAAAACATGAGTTAGAAACACTTCCAATTTTTTCTCCTAAAAAATTGACGTTGAGATTTTAGCCCCAACCTCTCGATTGAGCTTTGTGACCATGAAACAAACAAATTCAAAATTTGATCATAAAAATCGAACAAAACAAGAACTACAATCTTAAGTCTTAACAAATAAAACCATCCAAAACCAAAATCAACTTAAAAAGAAACAACAATGGTAATGTCTGTTCTTTTTAAATGAATGCTATGTTTCTTATATCACCACTCTGTTTCAGTTCCCACCAGCACTAATAACATATATTTACATTCTCCTATCTATGGGATGCTTCTAAGCCAACATAAACCGTCCTCCATCAATCTCCGAATTCTTAATGGTAATGTAGAGAAGAGATAAGCAAATAGCGATAAGTCCCGACCAAACATACACAATTGTCGGTGTTCTTCCTCCTCTTCCCATCAAACCTTTCGCAAACGGATACATATGAAGCAAAACCCAACTGGCAAAGAATGTCCCTCCAAGAAGATTACTCCACTGTGGATTCTCGCTGAAAACCGTCCTACAAACCGCGAAAAGTATCGCTACGATGTTCAAGATTATGATTGTTAACGGTGGAATCATCAGAGCAGTCCATTTAAAGAGATAAAGATCAGCGAACTCATCGTCTTCGTCATCTCCTCCTGTTGAAGATTTTGCAGTCAAGGTGAATGAGATTTCGATTCCGGCGATAACTTTGAGTATACCTTGAAGTACCGCGACTAAATGGGCGCTCGTGCCGCCTATTAACCAGAACTGTTCGTTTCTCCACCATTCTTCTAATGAGATACCTGACCATTTGACTTCAAGAACTGCTAATCCACAAAGAGACAATGTGATTATCAAAAGGTAAATGAGGAATGATCCGGTGAGGGTTTCAACAACGAAGTGACCGGAGAAGAGAGATAACGGCGGGAGGAAGCAGTAGGTTAAGATGAAAATGCTTGTGAATGGGTAGATTCCGACGTTGAGGTAAGCGATTCGCTGGAGGAATTTGAGTTTTGGACCGGCGAAAATGGCGTTGTTTCTGGAGAAGAAGATCTCTACTGATCCCGTGGCCCATCGGAGAACCTGGTGGAGCCGATCAGTTAGGTTAATCGGTGCGGTTCCGCGGAATGCGTCTGGCTCTGTTACGCAGTAGAATGATCTCCATCCTTTTTCGTGCATTCGAAAACCGGTCACTACGTCTTCAGTTACGGAACCGTATATCCATCCGACGTTGAATCCCCATTCAGTCTTCTCTTCATACCAGCACGAAATCACGTTAACCGCCTCGTTTACAGTCGCGAAATCAAGCGGCTCGCGGCTTCCGGTCAAAGAGCCAGGAGGGCGTCCGCGTCGGCTTGAGTAAACTGTAGCTAGTGGCCTACCTTGAAACTCTGCAACCTTTACCGAACTCACTAGCATACTCGAGCTACCGAATTGCTTCCGAATCAAACGAATATCAAACCGATCTTCATCCTCGTCGTCAATGTAGTGCTCTGGTTCAGAAGCTACGGTTGCACGACTCTTGATCCGTGGGAAACAGCAGTCGCAGCAAACAGACGGTACCTCCTCCACCACAAAAACATCAGGCGGATTGAAACCGTAAAGCGCGGTTCGACGGAAGAGACACCCCGTCCCAACATACATCGGACCTTGGATCCCATCGAGAGCCCGCAGATTAATGTCGAAAAAAACAGTATTGTTGTTAGCATAGCGGTCAGATGGATCAATTCCTTCAAACCTCTGCGGAAACTGAACATAGGAAACACGGTCGCCGTCATGGTCCATCATGAAACAGATCCCATCTCTAAAGGCTCTAGAGTTATAGACATAGTGGTCACAATCCAAGTTCAAGATGAACGGTCCATTAGACATTATAGCGGAGGCTCGGACCAAAGCGTTCATAGCTCCTGCCTTCTTATTATGGTCATAACCAGGCCGTTTCTCACGGCTCACGTAAACAAGCATTGGTAAACGAATGTCTACTCCTTCAAGATCCAGCGTGCGCCCCTCACCGCCTTTCCCTTCAACCGGTTCATCACTAGGAGGATCAAGCAACACCTATAAACAAAACACAGAGTCAAACACAAACACTATAACGAATCAATTGGAGATTAAACCGTGAATATAAATTACCTGTATAATACTAGCGTGATCGCCTCTGGAATGGTGCGGACAAGGGACAGCCCAAGTACCGGGCCAATGAGTTCCATCACTCATCCAAGTAGCTTTAGGAGCTACTAAAGCAGGCCTTGGTTCCTTAACTTGATCCTCTTCAACTTTCACCTTCCAATGCTTCCATTTCTCTAAAGCTTTAATCTCTTCTTTGCTATTATACGCATCTGATCTCCTTCTAATCGAATGAGACAGCGCGTTAACCCGAACCTTAAACTCCTCATAACCTCGTTTCACATACCGTCGCTCTCGAACAAAATCATGTCTCACCTTATCCTTATAAGGATCCCTCTTCAAACCAAAGTAACTCTCCGGATTCCTCGGCTCGATCTTATGTTTCCTGCAAAACGGAACCCATATTTTCGCAAAGCTAGCCGCCTCAGCCATTGCTTCAAACGTAACAAGCGATCCTCCATCATCTGAGATATAACAAGAGAGCTTCTCAACAGGATAATCAACCGATAAAATCGATAGAATTGTGTTGGCTGTGACTAATGGAGGCTCCTTCTCTGCATCAGCCGTTGAAACAAACACATCAATCCCGGGAAGATCTGATTTCACGGTCAGGTTATTCGGATCTGGTGACTCGAATGTCGCCTTTAAGGCTTCGATATCGGTTGCGTGGTTAACAGGAAACAACTTAGGGATTTGGTCGAGTAACCAAGAGAAAGCAAACCAGATTTCACAGATTACAGAGAGTAACCATAACCATATTGCTTTATTGTTTGGGTTTCTGATTCTCCAGAAGAGAAACAGAACAAGAGATACTACTCGAACAACTATCAGAATCCTGTAATAAAAAAACAAAACCAAAATCAATGTTCGAAAACATCCTTAAAAGATCATGTTTTATGTCACATCAAAGTGTTTGTAACTGACACGACAGAGATTTTAAAGATATATTATTATTATTACCGATAAAGAGCGATGATGATCGGAGAGATTTTGACGATACGAGTTAGAGGATAAGATATCTTGTAAAGCAAGGTATCTTCTTCTTCTTCTTCATCTTCATCTTCACTGATTCTGACATCGGTTAGATCCGGTTCGTTGTCTTTTCCAGATGAACCGGAATCGATGTCCCCGGGAGCAGATGGAACCAGAACCGAGGCCGGATTGAAATCGAATCCCCGGAGAACGATTGAAACCTGCGCCGGATTGTTGTCCGGCGTCGGAGGGATCTGGACGATGTAACTGGTGTGATGGGGGCTACTTCCGAAATCACTGCCGGAATTTGACACGTGGCTGATTCTGGGAAGTCTTATAGGTGATTCTCCGTACATCATTTTAATAAATCTCTAGTTTTCCGTCGCCGGAATCTGGAGAAATGAGACGGAGCAAAAAAAAACGGCACTGAGTAAAAAAAATATTATTATCAGAATCAAAGTTTCGATTTTTAATGAAAAAATTTGTGTGAGAAAATTAATTGGGAATCAAATCCAAAAGAAACTCTTACCCTTTTTAATCAAAATCAGAATCAGTGATGAGATTTTCAAAATGTTAATTTCTTCTCTGTTTTTTTTTGTCATTTACCATAAACGCAAAATTCTGAAATTTCCTAAGAACAAAACGAAACCCAGAAGCAGATTCTCTGGGAAATTTTGAAGATTTTGATTAAATTCGAAAACTTTATGAATTGGAGTGTTGTGTGTGATTATGGGTTTTAAGCGATTAAGGTTTTCTACAAAATCTTATTAAAAGGTCAACAAATTGGTGTGAGAGGAGATTTTGTTTCCTTAATCGTAAAAATTAGCTTTTAAATTATTATTAATTAAAATGTGTTGAACAGCTATTAATGCTGTAGCAAGAGACGAAGAAGTGTGTACACGAAAGGGGTGGTAGAAATGGGGAATTCGAATAATTATAGAGGGTAGTTTCGGGATTTGGTCACTTTTATTGCTGATTCATGATCTTGTCCAGGCGCTGACTCGGAAAGGGAAAAGATTAGGACTAAATATGGAGACAATTAAAGCTAATTGGGCGTAATTTTGTAATTAATCACTTTTATATTGTAATGGACACAAAATTGGGATATTCAATGAATGTCTTAAACCAGGATATATATTATTTTTATTAAGAAAAACTGAAAAACAAACTTTCGTTGATGATACAAGTATACAGTGAATGTAGAAATTGTTTTTTTTCGTTGAAAATTTAGTTATATAGATCATTTTCTAAATTGTAATAAATTATTTGAAAAGTATTTTAGTTATATAAGATTTAAAAATATTTTTCTACACGTAAAAAACAACACTATAGTCAAAGATTTGAAAGTTTAAGATTTGGTCTCAATTTTTAAATTTTGTTTACAAAACCCATAAAAAAAATTGTTTTGTATTGGGCCTCATATTTATCCGGACCGACACTGATTCCGGTCCGAATATTCGGTTCCGGTTTTTTTGCCCAGCCCTACTTATAGACTTCTCGATTCTCGCTAGGTTACTTCGATAACTATACTTTGGTAGTTTTGATTCAGTGAATCCATCTACTCAGAATTAAAATGAAATTCACTGACTTTAATGGATTAGCTTTCCCATTTTATCATTTTTCATATCCCATAACGCTAAAACCCCTTTTTGAGAGAATCATAGAATCATATGCATAATGAATTAAATTTATTCACTTAACCCTCTAGTTTAGGGTGTATTCAAATAGTTGACCCACAAATTTAAGTTTATGCTAAATCCTCCCTTGTACTAATTAATTGACAGAAAAATGTATCACTTAAAGTTTGTAACGTATTTTTTTTTTGCCAAAAGCTAAGTACGACGCACTAATTTTTACGTTTTTTGAACTATATATTTTGACGAATATATAATTTTATAACCCTTTTAATTACACCTTGAAAATATTTATTATATGTATTTATCAAAAATGTATCACTAAAACCAAATATTTATTATATGTATTAATTATTAATTAGTTAATGCAGTAGGCATGCATCAATTCGTTAAAACTTTGAAACAGTTTTTTTTTTTCTTTTAAGGCAAATCAAATACTTCATTTCACAAAGAGTTTACAAAGTATAGAATCTAATACAATACAACTGTTATAAGCAAATACTTTGAACAGTTTATTTTGTTAAGTTCCCATTTGATTTTTCAAAATAAATTTTTAGTCATACAAAGGAAAATGGAAAAGTATATGGTTTGGTAGAAGCAAATAATAAAAGAGTGTCACTTAAATGTAAATATATTTTACATTTCATACTTATTCTCGAAAAGGATATACATGTTAGGTTTGACTTTGAAATTATAAACACTTGGATATTTCTTCTTTTCAATTTGTAAACAGTTGTATTTGTATATTTTTTAGAACGTTTAATTTTAACGAGTCAAAAGATTAGTATGCTTATCAAAACCTTTACTTGTTAATCAAAAATTATAGGGAGACTCAAAAAAATGCCCCTTTTTCAATACTCCTTTTCAAAAATGCCTCATTTGGCTGTCCATTTTTAAAAATACCCTTTTTTATGTACAAAATGACTAAATTACCCTTCTTTTAATAAAAGATATCACAAATATATAAGGAAATATAACAAAATTAGGTCCACAAAATACAAAATATTTTTTGGCGGGAAAAGTGATCCCGCAATTTTTCCCGCCAAAACACTTGTAAAAACTTGTAAAACCTTTAAAATACCTTGTAAAATTTTCCCATAAAATTTTTTTCCGCCAAAATTTGTTTTTTGCGGGAAAAGTGATTCCGCAATATTTTTGGCGGGAAAAATTTACAAGATATTTTAAAGGTTTTTTACAGGGTATTTATAAGGTTTTACAATGTATTTTAAAAGGTTTTACAACGTATTTATAAGGTATTTATAAGATATTATAAGATTTTACAAGCTATATTATAAGGTTTTACAAGTTATAAGGTTTTACAAGTTTTTTATAAGGTTTTACGAGTTATAAATACCTTATAAGTACCTTGTAAAACCTTTTAAAATACATTGTAAAACCTTACAAAACACTTGTAAATACTCTGTAAAACTTTTAAAATACCTTGTAAATTTTTCCCGCCAAAAAAATTGCGGAATCACTTTTCCCGTAAAAAAAATTTTTTGGCGGGGAAATTTTTTGGCGGGAAAAATTTTTACGGGAAAATTTTGCAAGGTATTTTAAAGGTTTTTACAAGTGTTTTGGCGGGAAAATTGCGGGATCACTTTTCCCGCCAAAAAATATTTTGTATTTTGTGGACCTAATTTTGTTTCAAATAAGGGTAAAATGGTCATTAAAAATTAAAAGATGGCAAACTTAAAAATGGACTCTCAAAGGGGGTATTTTTGAAAAGGGGTATTGAAAAAGGGGCATTTTTAACAATTTCTCTAAATTATACTAAATAAAAGACTGTTGAGAATTTTTCGTTTTAACTAAAAATTTCAAGAGAAATAAACAGTTTTTCATTTGGTCTTTGTATGTTTTTAATTCTTTATGTTTAGTTATTAATTATTATAACTTGTAATGGGCCATACCAAACCAAACAAGCTAATAAGACTAACTACTAAGTACTAACTAGGCATTTTTAAATCTTACAAAAACTAAGTTCTTTTCTTAATTAATAAGAAAAAAGTGAAGTGCCATTCGCATGAACTTTTCTCGAGATAGCTTCTAACTAGTTCTTCCGAATTGTACAATTGTTTCACGGAATGTACTATGTACATATCAAATTAATAAGCATTTTATATGGAGTACGTATGATCCTTTGTTTTAATATAAAGTGTAGCTGAGTTCTTAGAGTTTTTTTTTTTGGTTCAAAGGTTAGATGGGTTTTGAATCTTAAACTTAGAAATGGCTTTGAAATTTTGGTGCATAAATTTGTTTTTTAATTTAAACAGGGTTTGCTTTCATTGACGAAGTGCAATATGTTACTTGAAATGGTAGATTATATGAGAATTCTTTCAGTTTAAGTCTTTTAGTATATATATACTTATATACACGCCAAATATAGTGTCTGGTATGGACCGTATGGTCAAGTCAAAAGGCTAAGGACCATGTCAAGAGGATTGCGATTGAATCAAACAAAACATAAATTTAACATTTTATATAAAAAAACATTAAACAAAAAATTTAATGGTATCAAGGTTTTCATTAAATATTTTTCATCGATGAAAATTTTAAAAGGGTAATGATTCATCCAAACTCTTAACCAAACAACTATTCTTCATGTTTTAAGTTTTTTCAAAACAATCATTTAAGAATTTTTCACGGAAAAGTTTGTGAAAGTAAAATCAATTCACTCACTAATATAGTGTACTACAGTAGTGGATCAGTTTGATTTGGGCCGACTTTAGAATCATAGCATAACTAATAGACCCAATTCAGCAGTTCAAGCTGAGTAGAGTGTTATGTAAAACCATTTGCATATCTAATCGATATTTGAGTTCGAGATCCTTGAGCCACATTAAACTTGATTTGGTTCAAGATTCAAGATTTAATATTTTTTTCATATTGTAGATTCTTGGAATGATAAATGAACTTTTCGCCTCAAATCTCAGTCTCTTCCAATGAATCTCCTAATGTTTTACCAAATCTTTTGAACAAAATCTATACAAAAATATCAAAATACCAATATTACCCTTCACTCTTAGCCACCGTAGTAGTTCCTGTTCCTCTCCTCTCTCCCTCTTTCCTCCTCCCTCCGCCGCAGCAACACAACCAGCTAAAACAACCGGGACAGCAACAACTACTCCGACAACACTCCGTCTCGGGGCATTTTAGACATTTCCAACAAGAGCATTTCGGACATTTTGGCTTCCCAAAGCAGCTGCTGCATTTGAACTTGGGACAGCAACAACTACTAAAACAGCTCGGTTTCTTGCAGCAAGAGAAACATCCCTTCAACGACGGGCATGAACACTTGAAACAACCGCATTCGCTGCAACCGCAACCGCAACTGCAGCTAGGTTTGGGACACCGAGGTTTGGGACAACTGCAGCTAGGTCTGCACAGTCCGGAACTACAACATCCTGTGGATTCATCTCGCCGACGGATTTCTTGCCAAATCTTTTTGAGACGAGACTTAGTGGTTGTGTTTTCCATGTCTTGTATAAACCGGTAGAGATGTCTAATGTAGTCCGGATATATCTCAAGGTTGCAATGTCCACCGCCTTTAATCCAGAGCGGTTCATACGGTTCCTTCGCCATTTTCCAAAGCCTGTTTCCGTGTAACCAATTCACCACATCATCATCTGTTCCCTGCGTAACAATAGTACGATCAGTAAACTTTTACGGATGCAAATAGGGTCGAGGCCGAATGATATGGACATGTTACATTTGACTTACATGAATGACAAGAACTGGGCATTTCACCTTCTTGATCTTGTTTACGTTCTGCGATTAAACAGCAAGAATCAGTAAGAGGATAGTGTTAGAACCCCAAGACCGATTAGCTTCCAAATTATCTATAGCCACTTCTAAACCAATTAGCTTCCACATTAGCCATAACCACTTCTAAACTGGTTAGCTTCCAAATTAGCCATAGCCACTTCTAACATCTATCGACAAGTAAAACGCGGCTCCAAAAGAAACTGTTCTAATTTAACTAGATTTGCATGGTATGGTCATTCTCACTTCCTAAATCGGGAACTCTAAGCACTTAAATCGACAAAGACGAAAAGCAGCGAAGGGTATTCTTACCGAATAAATGTCACAACAAAACTTGAACTTTACATGACATAGAACACGAAGACCAGAGAGAATGCCACTATGAAGAACCACACCCCTAAGCCGGGGAAGCTTAGAGGCAAGGTGCAACGTCGGTCCGCTACCAACAGATTGACCATACAAGATCAAATCTTCTTGGCCGACCCCATAATCCGTTTGCAAACACTCATAAACCGCCTCTATATCCGCATATGTATCATACTCACTCGGCTGCAAACACAAATCATAAACCACAATTAGTCAATTGAAAACCAAAGAAAATATTCAATCCGATCAACCTAAAAACTCAAGATATGGCCTGATCAATCAAATCCATAGGACATTCCTAGACTATATGACTATGAGATTGATACAGAACATTCCAACAACCTAGGAAAAGATTTCTAGGTAACATTTGCGATCAAAATTAAGTTATTGGCTTAAATCAATTAAGCATTTAACTAGAGGAGACGCATTTTGACACACCTTACCAGTAGAAGCTCCATAGCCTGAATAATCATACCTGAAAATTAAAACAAAAATATTAAAAAAAAAAATCAAAACTCAAGCAACAAAACTATAAATGAACCCTCATAAATCGACTGACCTATATTGATTATTACAATGAAAGGTAACACCTTATATTATCACCTACCTATGTTCAGATTTAAATACAAATTGAATGGTGGTAGGTGAGAAATTTCGAATTGAAATTGAGGGGTTTAAGTACAAAAGGTCAAATTCAAGAAACTAAAACGACACTAAACAAAACAAAAAAGAAATCACCAAACATTTTACTAAATCAATGCAAATTTTACACATAAAAAAGGCAAAAGAAAATTTGTCGGAAATATCACCAAATCTGAGCTTTTCGGGTAACGAGACAAGAACCCATTTCCCAAAAGCGTGAGCTTTCTCAAGAAACATAAAAATATTCAATGAGTAAAAAAATGTGAACCTTTAACCAAAAAAAAAAACAATTTTTGTAACAAATCTAAAATCATAGAAAAAAACAACATAAGCTAGGGAAAACTATGCTTAATTATTATTACTACTTGCTAAATACGAAACGACGACGTATTAAGAGTTATGAACATCTGAGATAGAGAAAGAGAGAGAGACCCCATGAGATTGACTCGGAGATTGACTTTGAGTTGAACAAAGAGATCAAAGAGTTGTCCCAAATCTGCAGCATTTCCATGTGAGTAGAGAAGTGTGAGTCTTGCGTTAGGGTTTCTCAGGTAAAACGCTGTGACTTTGTTGCCGCGTCTTGTTTTCACTACTTTCACGTCGAGAGATGGGTCACCGGCGGAGGGAAAAGTGGAGGAGGAGGAGGAAGCGGAAGAGACGGCGGAGAGTTTGCCGTCGGGGGTTTTTGTGAGGTGGTAAGTTGGAGGAGAAGGTGGGAAGAAGGCGAATTTGGCGGCGAGGTGAGAGAACATGCACCCCATATTAGGTAAGTTAGTTACGGCGGAGAATACAAAGCTGTGTGCATCAGTCCGCCGTTAGAGAGAGAGAGAGAGAAGGGTACACAGAGACTGAAGAGAAACAGAGAGATATGGAAGAAATAAAAAAGAGTAAAGAAATGAAAATGAAAATGAAAATACTACAAGAGGAAGATTAACAGAGAGATTAAAGAGAAGCAGAGAGAGAGAGAGAGATTGGTTCTGGTTATGTGAGAAAGAGAGAGTACAGAGGAGGAGGAGGAAGAAGAGAGAGAAGAGTGTGTGTGTGAGAGTGTGTGAGGAAGCGTGTGAGAGTGAACGTGCGTTTCCTAGGTAATTGGTTAGTGCTCTGTCTTTACTGTTTCTTCTTCGTTATTTCTTTTTTTTTTTCTACTATTAGTATTTCTCTTCATTAATTTTAATGTTACAAGGAGTAAATATTTAGGGATTTATATATGGAGCAAAACGTAGCAATATGGACTTATTGCTTTTTCGAATTCAGCCTGAACTTTTAAACTATTTGCCAATACTGTTTTTAAATTATATTTTCTTGGTAACACTCTTTAACTTATTTTCTTGCAAATTTTTTGTAGAACTTTCCCTCATCAAAAGTTATATTTTCCTTGAAATTCAAATTTTAGATACATAGTATTAAGCAAGAAAAATATAGGTTAATTTTTTTTCCAAATCATTTATAAACGATGTTTGCATGAAAGATAATGATGTATTTTTTTTTCTTTTTTGTTAACATTATGACTACTCTAATCTAATTTCGAAAAATATGTTTTTTGTTAAAAATGTTTGAAAAATATGTTGAACGTCTTCAATGTCTCTCCATTCTTTTGCGTTGAAATGTAAAATTTATTGGCAAACAAATAATATATATATATATATATATATATTTACGAATAATAAAATCAAGAAAGATGAAAAAAATTTAGAGAATTCCGAACAAACTATAACAGTGGAAACGAAGTATCGTCAAGTGTCTGAGAGCATGTACATAGTTGGTATTCAGAGTATCATTAGCAATTTTTTTAGTACTAATTTTTATGTTTGTTTATTATTTGAGATTTTTTATGATACTGGTAATAAATCTGTTTCCAGTGGTGAGACTGGTATCGGTATCAACAGATATCTCTTCTCTCCAACCGACAGATCTTTTTTCGACGGAGATCTACGGAAGATCGACGGAGACAGATGACGACGAGACATAGAGAGGTGAAGCATGTGCATGTGCTTCTTCGACGGAGATCTATGGAGAACCGCCGGCGATGAGAAAGGATGAGAAGAAGAAGTGCCGTGAAGAGGAGAGAAGAGAAGAATAGGCGATTCGAGTAAATGATTTGTTTGTTTTCTCTGTTTTCACCAAAACCGTGTTTCACGGTCCAATGGTCTTCTGCCACGTTACACGAAATTGAGTATCACATGTATCAGTCCACTGATACGGATCAGACCCAATTATGTGGTTTGGTCTATTATAAAATTGTTTTTGGACTAATGATCCTGAGAAAAAGTCAGGTGTTCTTGGTCTTAGAACTAAAACATTGGGAAATCTGTAATTGCCGAATTGGTAATATGATATCTAGAACATCAATGATCGACTACTTTTAAAACTTATGTTATGTATAGTGTATTTTGAGTTTGATATAAACAAACATACAGAGTGTGACAGACCCACATTTATTAATGTTATTTGATAAGAAGCATGTAACGGGACCTTTCATTGTTCACCTATCGTCCAGACACATGCAATAATTGCATGTTTTTTGTCTTTATAATATAAAAAAGAAATCAATCAATAGAAGAAACGTTTAAACAAGAGATATCCAAACAAAAATTTATAAATATATACCTTCAAATACTAAAATATATATATATATATGTAATTTGGTGAAAGCCACAAATTTTAAATAGTTTCACTGGCTAAATTCTTTTTTCTTATTTTAAATTGTTTATGTTTTGTTTTGAAAAAAAATCATTTTCGTATAAATATTTATGTTTACCGTTTAGCTCGAATGAAATTCGTATCTATAGATAATTGTCCATGCAGGTCATCAACTTCTGGAGAATAAACAACTCTTGCGCAAAGTAACATACAATCGGAAAGCTCTATAATATATACTCGTATCTTTTTAAGTATAACTTAACATATATAATTATTTTTTATCGTTTTGTTTTTTTTTTGGTTTGGATCCTCTTTGAAGTATAACTTAACAAGTGTGTCTATAGAAAGATAGATCCCATAATTAAGGAAATCCACAGAAAAAAACGCTCTCTCCTCTCTCCTAGTTCGCCCTAGCCGCCAAGCAAAACTCCTCTCCGATGGCCGGCGATGGGTGGCTTCCACAGCACCGTCGTCGGTCCCATCTTCTCGTAGTTTATGCTGCTTCCTTTCTTTGTTGGTTCTTGTTTGTCTCTTTTGATTTGACAAACCGTAGCTTCGTCGTCTCCTTCTTTCTTCCTTTTCTCTCGGCGATGGTGGTTCCTCCCAGCGTGGTGACTATCTCAGAGATTTGGTGGCGGATCGGTGAGGTTCATTGAAGGATCTGTTCCCCGGTGGTTCCTTCTTATCTGATCTGGTCTTGGAGGTTTTTTGGTTCCCGATCTGGTTCTAATGTCTCGACAATCTGGTCCTTTGGCTCTGTTCTCGTTGGATTGGGAGTCGGTGGTGTCTTGTCGTATGCTCCGGTTGCTTTCGAGGTGGATCTGAAGAGTTTTGTTCTTGGAATTTGTTGGCTTTGCGGTGGTGCTGTCTCGTTGGAGGCTTGTATTTAGTCAGCTTTTCGTTTCCACGACATGGCTACGAAGATCCCTTTGGTTTTGTGACATCGGCTTCATCGTTTCGGGTTATTCCTCTATAGGTGGTGAGTGACTTCTATGGTTTGTGTTGTGTGTTTCTCTACTTGTTGTGGTTAGAAGCCTTAGGTTCTGCTTTTGGGAAGGCTTGTTTGACTCCTTGCTCGGCCTCTCTTCTGTCTTCCGTCTTGATTTGATGTGTGGTGATTTGGCGAAAGGTTCTGTTTGTGGGCTCTTCATTCGGATGCTAGCCTCCTATAATGGCATCTACTAGCTCTCTCTTGGAAGCTCGTTTGGTTTCCTGGTTGAGTTTTGGACGTTGTGGTGGGTCGATCTCTTATCCTTCTCTTTGCGTGGCGTAACCAGTCATTAGTCTGTAGGTGGCTTTGGCTGGGTCTACGAAGGTCAATGTGTAAGGATGGGTGGTCCTATTTGGCGTTTCCCCTCTCAGATTTCAAGGTTTCTCCTTGAGCCTCCGCCTTCTCGTTTTCATTGGCACTAAAGTGGTCGTTGTGGTTAGGTTCTGTGCTTTGATCTTCTTGTTTGTCGTCTTCGTTTCTGCTGTGGAGGTGGTTGTGTGAGCTCGGTTATATTTCCCTCTCGGTTCCGAGGCTCCTGTCAGTAACCTCTCTTCAGCGCCAAAATGTTCTATGGAAGTGTTAGTCGGCTGCTTGTTGGGAAGAGTTTGCAGTATGTTTGCTTTGGAGTCTTTAGCTTTTTTCCCTTTAGTTGTTTTCCATGTAATCTATTTCCTAAGGTTTTCTGTTAGCTCGCCCTTTTCGGTCTTAGCTCGCCTTTTTCGGCCTTAGTTTCTGGGGGTTTCTATGTACCCGCCGGCCTAGTTTCCGAAAGGATTTCGATCCTTGTCGGCTATGTATAACTCAACCGCATTATATCAATGAAATCTTCAGACGAAAAAGAAAAAAAAAAGATAGATCCCTATGTTCAGATATTGGGTTTTCAAATCTCGTGTTTGGCCTTATCATGACTGTTGATTTTTTTTTTATTGATATAAATATACATATCATTAGAAAAAATGAAAGTCTGGAATTACATATCAATCACACGAGATGGTGATGATACACGTAATAAAGACATTAGACATATGTCCATGATAGGTTCAATCGAAGATGAAGGTGGCATCTTCGGTCCAAAGACACTCTATATACACATAATAAAGATAATGTCTTGACATTTAGTGTTTCCAATTTTCTGTGCTACATGTATTTTGCACTCTTTACATGCGGATGTTCTTTGTTATTTGGGTAATGCAGATTAATGCTAAAGATTTTCTTGCATAATCTCGCAATATTTTCTACGTCCATATGTTGCTTTACGATATGTTGATATTTCATAACTTCAAATTATTTCCAACAATCATTTACTTAAGTATATATGTTTGAATTTGGTAATGATAATATTACACAAATCACTAGGTTGTAAGTGTTATTTATGTTTTGTGACATTTTTGCTAACTTTTTTGAATAGTAAGTGGCACATTAGTTAAATTTCTCTAGTTTTTTTTGTTTAACATTAGAAGATGATAATTATATTCATGTGTTACACAAAATGTTAGCTCATTTGTTTTCCAAGACAATTATTTTATTTTATAATTTTTAATTCCAATCATGCTTTTTCTTTATTATAAATAGAAAAATAAACAGAAAAAAAAAAAGAGAGAGAGACGATCGTAGATTCGTAGTAAATCAAATCACGAGTTTTAGGGGTATTCACATAACGTCATCCATTACTATTTCTAACAAACTGTCATTAAAAAAAAACATACATTATGAACTTCTCCTTTGGATCGCATATCGAGTAATCCAAAAAAATTCTAAGAAACAAATGGTAACTTAGGGGTGGGCACAAGGCGAGTACTTGCTCTTTTAGGGATATTTATTACTTGGCTTGCCTTGTACGAGTAATAAAAATTAGTACTTGTGCTTGGCTTGTTGAAAACGAGTACTTGTAATTTCGAGTACTTGCTAAAAAATGAGCGACTTGCGAGTTACTTGCCTTGCTTTATTACTTGCTACTTGCGAGTTACTTGCAAGTATTTACGAATTACTTGCAAGTAATTTACAAATAACACTTTCAAAATTTTTACATATTTAAATTTTATTTTACTTTTGATGTAATTTTTAAATATATTCTTAAAACTAATATAATATGAAATATATGTATATAAAATAGTAAAATAATGACGAGTAACGGGTCAAACAAGCCGAGTATTAATTTTTTTTCCACTACTTGTTGTTTGGCTTGTACTTGCAAGTATCTAAATTATACTACTTGATACTTGTCTTGACAACAACGGGTACTTGTTTTTTCAAGGCGAGTACGAGGCAAGTAACGGGTACGGAACGAGTAACGAGTACTTGTGCCCAGCCCTAGGTAACTATTATCAAAATGAGCAAAACAAACATGGTAACTAACAATCGGAACAAAAACAAAGAATAACTTTCGATTCATATATCTTTTTTGGGTCAAATGACTATATTTGCTTAACCTATAAATACTAAAATATTTATATATTTCCTTAGGACTAAAATACTTTTTTGTTTGCACTTGATCAGAACTCAAATTTTAATAAAAACGTGTGAACCAAATGCATTAAAATAAAACTATATTCGCAGTTAAAAGATGTCGGCAAAAAAACAAAATATACCATATAAGTTTAATCAATAGTTATTCAAAGTAGTGATAAGTGCAATTTCTTTGGAAAAGTTGTGATCGATACTAAAATAATATTTCAAGGAACACCAAAAAGTCCGACAAGTCACCAAGCTACGCATTTGGGCAGATTACTCTACGGAGGCGCGTGGGAATAACGAAGAGCTCTCTGGCGAGTGAGATATAGATCTCGTGATGTTTAAAGATATCGAAACAACTCAACAAGTTATTCAATTGGAGTTTGACTTTGGCCCTAAAAGAGATCTCTATGACTCTTTGTCCGTAAGTGAGTCCCACCACCACACTAGCTTAATCAGTTTGCTTACTATTTTAGATTTTGTACAAATAATCTTCTTCTTTTGTGGTCCTCTCCACTCCTGCTCTGCCACGTGCTTCACTCTGATTCAATTTATTGATTTTTAAAGTACATAATGTTTTTATTACTTATCTTCTTCTTTTTTTTTTTTTTCTTTTGGTTTCCTTGGTTCATTTTTGTTGTTGTTGTTTTTTATTTTTGGTAAAATGTTTTGTTGTTGTTGTTTTTTTTTTTATTGTTGTTGTTCTTGTTTTTAACATGTTTTGGTGTTGCAAATACGAATACGCATGACAGTGAAGAGTAGAAAATAGATGTTGTGTTACTTGTGTACAGTAGTAGTGTTTACAAGTTTTTTTTTTTAAAAAAAAGGAAGGAAAAAAAGAAATTTAATTGTGAGGAATTTTCTTTTTTCTCACGTATAGGTTTGAAATTGTGGTAATTGTATGCAATGCATGGTTCGACGCTAATGCACTGGACGATCATGCATGTTGAAATATCAGGTTAGTAATTTGGAAAGACCACGCTAGGACCATCGTCGTATATTTATATGAAGAGTGGACTAACTGACTCTTGGATGGATGTACGATTGATTTATTGGTAGTTTAAAGGAATTGTTAACATACACTTCTTTTAGAATTATATAATTTAATTTGGGTTAGGAAATATTATAAACGACATAATCTATACTGTTCACATTTTTATAAGATATTTAAAAGAGTTTGTATAATAGTTTCGGTGGTGGACGATAGCTAACTTTTGCATCAGATTGTTGTATATGAGTTTTAGTCTTTGAAGAGTCTGTTTTCTAATAATGATAGGTAATTATTAGGGAGTTCATAAATTAAAAAGATACCCGCGAAGGTGGAAGGCACAATTAGTAATCCAACGCAAATTAAGTGGACTAACTTAATAAGAAACAAAATATAGTTACTTAATTACCGTACTATTAATCTGATCAACTCATGCTTTAATATTGATTAGAGCATATATCATAATTATGTTTATAACAGCCTTTACGAATTTTCAAAAACGGTGGCCAAGATTGTGACAGTCCTAAACTTTTGCAAATCCTTTGGTTACGTTAATTATCCACCGAATATACAGAAATCAATCGATATTCAGTGTACTAATTAATTACCAAACAATGAACCTATATTTAAAGTTAAACAAAACAATAGCCACCTAGTGTCGATTCTAACCTTTTTCATCCAATTAGCATCTATATAAAGTGATGGCATTTTTATGTAAATTTTCCACAATATAGATTCTAACTTATAAGGTTTTTTTATTAATATTTAAATCCAATTGAATAATAATAAAATCGTCTGTCTAAGAAGGCTTAAACGTCACTCTTCTCGTTACAACGTGGATTCCAACATCGATACATTTGTTTTATTCAAGAAAAAATTTGCGAATAACACAAACAAAAACAAACTGAATAAATTAATCGGTCGATAATCGAGCAACTAAATACTCCCAAATTAAAAACTGACACTGGACTATATAAAAAATTAAACAAGGTCTGAGAATGTGAAACGATTCGGGAGGCACGTGCGATGAAAATCGCATTGAATCAAGAAACTAATAAAAGTGTACAGAAATTAAATATGAACATAAATGTAAGAGTGCATGCCCTTAAAAAAAAAAAAAAGAGTGCATGCCCTTCGCTGGGACTCGTGCACCCAAAAAATTTCTACATGCCATTTTGTAATTATGGTTTATCGCAAATGACGTGAGGATAAGACAACATTTACTATTTAAAATTACGTATAACAAATGTAAAATAACAAAACCTTAAAGTTAAATTCAATATTCATGCATAACAATATACTTATAGATAGTTATCAAAACGTAAATAACTAATAGAGAACTTTTGTCACCAATATAAATTATCCAAATAGAAAGCAGTTTTAATTTTTGTCGTCTAGTGAAATTGTGCAATTTTGCAAGGATAAAAAAAAAAACCAAAATTTTCTTGAAACAATATAAAGGAAGAACTTTTGTTCTTGAGGTTGACACGAAAGAGGTGATAGTACTCGTGATAACTATTTGTGGATATCGAGCCGTGAAAAGTGAAAACCACAGTAACTTTTCACTTCCATCTCAAGATTATTGCTCCGGAGAATAATGGAAACGAATTGGTAGAACTAGAATCATATAACAAAAAGTTGAACATACATTTGTGTTATCTATTGTGATTTTCTAAATTTCACTATAAATAATAGAACTTCTTTACTTCCAAAGAATATAAATTACTAATATATAAACTTAGTGGCTATAAGTTTATGAAAACACATAAAGATAAGCCGGAATACGATTTCAGTTGTCCTCATGTTTAAAGTTTTGGCAGAGAAGACTAGTTTTATACTTTTATCTTAAATTAGATAAGGAATTAGCCGCGTTAGAGTTAAAAAAAAAACAGAATAGTAAGGTAATTACGATTAGGCTTTGCCCAAAAAAAAAGGTAATTACGATTAGGAATCATAGAATGTGACATCTAATTTATTTTTTATTTTTGGTTCAAAGAATGTGGCATCTAAATGCAGAGAAAATAATAAAAAGAAGAGAGACAGATTTGATAGTTGTTATTATTCATTGATCACACACGATTCCCTTCTTTAAATTCGAACATTTATATCATTATCATAGTACAAAAAACAGTCGTATATCACATCAACTTGAATAAAAAGTCGGAATGATTATAATGATGAGAAAAAGCTGTAATCCAAACTTTGATCACTAATTAAACACTAAAAGAAAGTGTTAATTGTTGACTTAAACAGATGAAAGTGAGTGGTGTTGTCGCTTTCCAAATATAATCCGTAATTACTGAGATGAATAGAACCCAAATTTGAATAATTCACTACTAATGTCGCTCATTGTCATAATGTAATAAATAGACAAAATAAAATAATACCTCACTGGTTATGCTTTTTAAAGCTTGTTTGTATTTATGAAAATAAGAAAGTGAGGGGAGATAGTGGAAGAAGAAAACAGAGAAGAGACACGTGAATACAGAGACAGAAGCTTGAGAGTATGTGACATAAGGATCCAAACAGGCCAGACACTCATCACCTCTGTCAACTTGCCAAGTAACACATAAATACTATGTGTAGTACCCACACACACACTCTCTCTTTACGCGCTCTTAAAAGTTAGAGATCACAACAAAATTGTTTTCGATAGTGAAATAGAATGTATTGACTAGAGGAAAATTCCTATTGAATAATGGTGGAATTGTTTCTCAGAATTTTTTGCAAATTTATGAGAGATATTGTTTGTCAATTGTCACTAATATGGTGGTATTCAAAGCCTATAAATATCTATATGAAAGACTAAATTGGAATAAAATCATGAAGCATATGAGAAAGCAGAGAAGGAAGAGGCATAAATTGGGATTGTGAATTATTCGGCTCTATATAAAAGTAGCAATCCCTCAAAAAAAAGAAAAGAATATTACATATGAAAGCATATGTGAATCTCTAAGAGCCTAGCAAGAGTTTGTTTTCTCTCACTATTCATATGTACACAAAACCAACTTCTTCTTCCTACGTTAGAACCAACAACATACCTGTTTTTTTTTTTTCTTTTTTTTTTTCCTTGTTGTTTCAAGGAGGCTTTGGAACTTTTTTTTTGTGAAAAATAACGAAAAAAACTCCCTAGGACAACGTGTGAATAATATCTCCATTTTTTTGAGTATTTCCATTGATTGTGTGTTGTATCCTGCAGATAAAAGAACAATGCTCTCTATTTATACAGTTGCAGCAAAACTTTTGAGACAAAAGATTTATGGGTTTTGAACATGTTACCCCTAAAATGAGAGAGACTAATTCCAAGGTTGTGACAAGGAGACCGCTGACGTTGATGCTTCTACTCCTCTTCTGTGTTTAATCGCTGAGTTTAAGATCTCGTATTGTTCATTGACCGACTTGTACAAAGCTTGGCTGTATGCTTCTTTCGCCTGCCATACCACAAGAAAGTATGTATATCCATAATGAATTACTCGATCTTGAAACTAAAGTAATTGGTGTGCTGAGTTATTGAAAGACCTCATTAGGGTTCTCGCAGCCTGCTGTGACATCTGAGAAGCTGATTTCAGGAGCAATTGATAGTCCTGTACCGTGAAACCCAACTAATCTTTTCTCTCCAATTTCTTTCTCAACCTGGAAGATGCACAATGAGGTGATGGTGAGAGGAAAGTAAAACCAGAGTAAGCTCAAAACGGAAAAGAGAGACTGAGAGAGAGTAATCAATACTTGTGGTGGAGGGGGCATGATGTCATAGCAAAGCAAAGACATTGGATATATATGTCCAGGAGCACCAGAATGTTCAACTAGTCTTCTCATGTTGTCTACCGAAGAAGAATCAAAGGGTGCCTGATCATTATTAGATTAGTATACTTGCAAATCTACCAGACTCAGATTAGATCTCTGCATTCCATCAAATAACTTACGGGAAACCATTCTCCTGTAGAAGGATTCGGGCGGTCCCTTCCACCGCTTGGTGCAATCCATATAAGTTGACCGCCAGACCTACAGGGTTATCAACATTAGCAGAATAAACATCAATGTTTCTCATTAATTTCTGCTTCTCTGATATCTAATAAGAACATTTGCTATTTAGTTCCAATAACCTTAGCATTGTAGCCATCTCCTTTAAGCTTCGTGTGTTTGCTTTTCTTTTCATGTCAACAAGCTCAGGATCATCATTCATGTGCTTTTTCGAGTAAACACATATGAGGTTCCTGAAAGCAGTAGAAATTCCGGAAATCATACAAGGTTGCTTAGATTACACTTCAGCCCATCAGGTAGCATACCATTGCAAATGAAAGCTCGTGATACCTTCCCATACTAAACGGCTTACAAAGAGGATCAGTGATGACTCGATCACCAGCTACGCATTTCTGCAACCAAAGAAACGGATAAGAATAGAGACAATAGCGTATAGAAGAACTCAGAAGCAAGGCTTGAAGGCTCACAATGTTCTCTCCAATGAAAGGAGATTGTGCTTCAAGCAATAGAGAAATGACCGCCGGATCAGCTTCACTTTGATGGTTTGATATCAACACGATATTGTGTCCCTGTAAATAAACATTTGAATATTAAAGTCCTAAATGGAAAGGAGTTCAACTGTTAATGAAAACAAATTCCATTAAAAACTTCAAGTTAGTTAACTAGAGCACAAGAAAGAGGGAAGAGGACCTGCCGAATCTTGTCTTCCAGCTCAGAGAATATAGAAGCATTTCCAACGTACGAATTTCTGCATAACATATTCAGGGGCTGTTAGTAGATGAACCAAACGAAATTAAAAACAATACTGTTTTCTAATTGCATTTCAGTTATGGATAAAATATGATAACTATGAGTGCATATTCCAGCTTACTTGAAATCAATTAGAGGACGGATGTATGTATGGACAAACATGTAGTAGTCAAATGGTTCTCTGACTGCTTTATGATATGGATTAAAAGTATAAGGATCCTGAAATATTCACAGGGCAAGGAAGCTCAAGTAAGAGAATATTTAGATGACATCTCCTAGTAGAAAAATCATTCCAAGAGATTGACAAAAGAAGTACCTCCACACCAAGAAGCATGCGATCAAAAGCAACAGACATGTTTGATATAACAGTCTCATCTGCCCTAGAAGCTCCGCTACTTAAAACCTAAATAAACATGGCACCAATCCAAATAAACGACAATGTGAAGTTCAGTGGGCTGATGTTCTTTAATCGAAGTAAATTCCAAAGCATAGCAACAATCGTACAAACTAGTGAGTGATAAAAGGATTCATTTACTGCGTTTTTGTAGTTCCAATACAATTCTTCCATTCCTGATGCAACATTTGCAGGCAACCTTCCAGCTTCAGCTTCCTTCTTGATACCAGATAAAAGATCTGAAGATGGAAATAGAGGCATTGTTACACATCAATCCAGAAACTCCTAATTGCACTACAGAACTACAGACTTGAAAAAAGAAATTATCTGATCTTTCTTAAAGAAAGCGAAAGCAACACAACGTAACGAATCCAGAGACGTTCTTATCGATTATAACAAGAATGGAGCAAGATCAAAGCAAAAGCCAAGAAGTCAATTCGATTAACCTTATCCAGTCAAACAAGAAACAAAGTCGAATATCGATTTCGCGATAAGACTATGAACACAAAGAATCGAACAATCTCCATAACTCTATATTCCATCTCCGAATTGCTACGACAAGTGAAACTAAAGAATCAATTCAAATTTCCTCAGGAAGAAGAAGAAGAGTAACTAACCTTGTTCACTTCGCGCATCCAAGAAAGTACGGGAATGATTAAGCTCACTCGGCGACTCACCGGCGATTTCATTTAAAGCAATGCTCGCCGAAACGGAAGATTCCTTATCCTGAACAAGCTCAGACATCGCTCTCACACTAACGCCGCCGCGAGAACGAAGAGGCGGCAGAAACAGCTTCTTCGCGGTTAATCTGAAAGAAACGAAACCGCGAAGAGTCGACGAAGCGAGTGGATAAACCGGAACCCTAGCGGAGGAGGTTACGGTTGCAGCAGCAACGGCAACGGTTGCGGCGGAGGAGGAAAACGTGAGAGTCATTAAAGCGTGTTTGGTGATTGGACGAAGCAGAGCGTGTGTGTGACGGAGATCTCTTCCTCCTTTTTATTTATCCCATGAGTCCCTCTTTTTCACGTTTTTTTTTTTTCACCAAATTAAAAACTCATTTTTCTATTTTTTTAAAATAATATTTCTATTTATTTTCCTCCCTGTTAGAAATAATTAGAAGTTGCCTCAGTAATTTTATTTATTTTAAGAACTCATAATTATAGTGATAACATGTAACAATTTTAAATTTAATAAAATGTGGATATTGTGAGTCAAGAGTCAAGAGTCAAGACCATATTATAACCTCACATCTTAATTTTTGTTTGCCCCCTTAGTTGCGTCCGTACTTGTATTTTGCCTTTGTGTTTGTTTGAAGAAGTCATGTTTGTGTGTACACATAATGAATATCTAAATATAAATCATGTGATGTCAACAACAAAAAATCACGTAACGATTCTAAAATTATAGATTGTGGAAGTAGTCCAGATCAAATTTAAACTTTATAGTATATCTTTCTTTTTTTTCCCTTAGTTGCGTCAGTAGTTATATTTGTTGGAATTTGTTGGAAGAAGTTATATTTGTACGTACACGTAATGATATTTAAAATCATGTAACAACAATTATAAAAGATTTACAGTTTTTTACTTTCGTGATATTTAACACACTGACTAGATAAGCTTCAATTATTATCAGATTCTCTCTTTATTTCACATTTAAAGAGTGTCGTGAGTTTGTTTGTGACATAAACGGCACAAAACTCAGCTCCACCAACTTGAGGATTGGGTTTATTGACAAGTGTCAGATTGTGAGTGGTTCGAATATAGGTCGAGAGAACCGAATCAAACCAAGGGTCCCATTACTGATTACTGCAGGAGACTGTGTTATTGAGAGAGAGAGACTAATAAAAGTTTGATACTTAGACAACAACAAAAATATCTCAAACTAGAGTTTTGATTCCAAGTGACACCTAAAAACTCCAGTACATGAAAACATGAAAGCAACTTGTATGTAGATAGGAGAGTGAAACCTCTATCCGAGGAAGTTGATGATCACCAAGTGCAGGACTAAGTTGCAGAGAACAAAATCAGCAAAAGCTCTCTCCGGTGCCAAATCCTGCAGTTTACGAATGATTTTAGTTTAGGATATTATACAATAGTACATTGCATGAATCTAATGGTAATGTAATGAAAATATTGGCTGTGTATAAACCCTTAGGGAAAATGAGATCAATGATAAGTTTCTCAGAGAATTGATTCCCATGTTCGGAAGTTCTTTTCAACATCTATATGTCCAGAAACTTGTATATTTCTTCGATGGAATCAATGTACTAACCAAGGGATTATTCCCGAGAATCTCTAACTCTCCCACAAACCCAACCTAAACCCTAATCAGTTAAGTGAATTTCTAGAATGCTTAAACAGTTTCTGCCTAATTCCCTTTCAAACTCTAATCTCATATAGCTGAAATTCACACATAGCCATAGCAAATCCTCCTAGTTAGTTCCAACTTCCAATAGTCTTGCTCTTGCACTACACTAACAAGAACACCTTAACATTATAATTGCAGTGTCACTAAAGCTTAGATGGAAATGTTTTGAGTTTGGATGGATATATATATCAATCAACCACATTGGGGAAAAAGAGGAGGGAGATGAAAAATTGCCATTGTTATAACAAAAACAGTGGTATGTTTCTTGAAGAGAAGTAAAATTGTCATCTAAATGTTTTCGGAAATTAGCATTACCTTGAATTCCTTGTTTTCTTTGTTCACTTGGATCCGGAGGCAAACTATAAACCCAAAATAAAGAAGACTTTTAGATTCACACATTCTCAACGATACGTATTTTCCTGTCATAAAAGATGCTAAACTTACCAGCAAGAACTGCAGTCCCAATACAAGAGAGAACTCCAGATAGGAATGAGTTAAACGGAAATGATCCCACCAGAGCCATATAAGCCACCTAAATCAGTGAAAAATCATCAAAACTATAGAGATTAAAACTCACTAGCCATTTCACTGGAAATGCTACTCAGGAGCACAAGGAATTCAAATTACTTATCCATCATAAATTTATTTACTACTGAATTACTACTCATGAGCACAAGAAACAAAGAACAAGAAAATGCTTTATCTCCTCAGATGAGTAGAGTGGAAATTTTTGTCTTGAATCTATCATTTCATTATAACAAATCAATTCGATAACTACATTACAATTTGAGGTTAGAGGTTCGTAGGATCGATTTTTAGATCTAAATCGATTACCTAATCAACAAAATTTCACTAACCATGGACGCGTGAAATAATACAACAGATCCATAAAAAATCTAAAGTTCCGTAAATCGCAGATCTAAGAGAAGCCATAATTCAAACAGATTAGAGTATGTACCTGAATCAGAGCGGTGAAGACAGCGAAAACGACATATAAGTCGATGATCTGCAATCATAAGTTCCAAGGACACTCAATTTCAACAGGATTCGAAAATCAACGTTGATCCTTATAAAAAAACCGAAGGTATAAGAGAAAACAACAATGGCGTACCTTCAGATTAGTCGGCGTAGCGGAATAAGCAGAACGAAGAGATCGAAACAGATCCTGAGCATCCTTACTTGTCGATTTCACCATTTTCGAATCGAAGAACAAACAAATAAACACAAATCCCTTTCTTCGATTGCTCTTCTTCTTCGTCTTCACGAGTCTTGAAGTCTTTTATCACACTTAACAAAACTTCTACTCTCAACGACGTCGTTTAAACAAACGGGCCTATCTAAAGATTGTTTGGGCTTAATTGAGTAGCTTCAACGTCGTCGTTTTGAGTATTGGATTTAAACCAATTTAAATAATTAAATATTTTTTGTTGCTTCAATTCCGCCGAATAGTACTAACCACATTTTTCTCACTTTGCCGTCTTCTCCGGCGATTTTCAGACACTAGTTTTCTCTCCGGTTGTTGTTACAATCAAATTTTCTGTCGGAAAAATGACTTCGTTTCTTAGTTTCTCCGCCATTTCAGCTCATCCACCTACTTTTTCCGGCGCTTCATTTCGTCCCCGCACTTTCTCTCCCCGGTCATTATCTCTCTCTTTTAAACTACGTTTCTTCATTGAATTTCCATAGATTCATGGATCTAATTGATACCTTCCGACAAAAGTATCTGCATTGGGGTTTTGAAAGTTAGGATCTTTAGAGACTCTGATTTCTTTGAAGTCGAAAGATTAGAGAAGTTGATAGTTTTCTTTAGTTGATAATGAGAAGTTAAAAGAAGCTTCTTTTTTTGTGTTTACAGATTGTTCAAGTCTTGTGTTAAGTGTACTTATGCTGAAGCTGGATTAAGCAGCGATTCATGGTCAGCTCCTATTGACGTTGTGGCAGATGTCAAATCCGAAAGGGTACGAAAGCGAAAGAACGAGCCTTTTTACTTGTGTGTTTATATGATTTTGTGTCTCAATTCAAAGGCATTTTCTCTTATTTAGGTTGTAGTTCTTGGTGGCAATGGTTTCGTTGGCTCAGCTATCTGCAAAGCAGCAATCTCCAATGGTATTGAGGTTGTGAGTGTTAGCAGGTATAGAAAATGTAGAAGCAGAATGCTTTGCATTGAAATTTTGACCAATCTCGCCTTTTATCGATGACCGATCTTCTCGGTTGATTCTTTAGGTCGGGTCGTCCTAACTTCGAAGGATCATGGTTGGATCAGGTTACATGGGTTACTGGTAATCATTTCTGTTTTTGGTTATATCAAAGATTCACATGTCCAAGGGTGATTATTAATGTGTTTTTCGTCTTTGTGGGATTTTGTAGGTGATGTTTTCTATTTGAATTGGGATGAAGTACTTCTTGGTGCTACTGCTGTAGTTTCAACCATTGGTGGTTTTGGAAATGAAGAACAGATGAAAAGAATCAATGGTGAAGCTAACGTTACCGCTGTGAATGCTGCTAAGGATTTTGGTAAAGTATCTCTTTAGTTGAAAACCCGAGTTATTATTCGCATTTTTGTAGTTTTCATTTCGATTCTTTTATTGTTTGTAGGGGTTCCTAAGTTCGTCTTGATCACGGTTCACGATTACAATCTTCCGCCATTTCTTCTCTCCAACGGATATTTCACCGGAAAACGTAATGCGGAGGCAGAACTTCTTTCCAAGTATCCCACCTCAGGTAAAAGATCACCAGATATCGGTTCTGTTTTGGTTTTCAAAATATCCTATCAGAAAGCTTACCAACTTTCTATTATCTTATTTTTGTTCTTGCTGTTCTTAAAGGAGTTGTGCTAAGACCCGGTTTCATATACGGGAAACGAAAAGTGAACGGAATCGAGGTCCCACTTGATCTAGTCGGGGAGCCACTAGACAAGATCTATGATTCCGCAGAGAGGTTCATTAGACCGTTGAGGTCTCTCCCTGCATCTGATCTCATCTTGGCTCCACCGGTTAACGTCGATGATCTAGCACTTGCTGTGATTAACGCCGTTAAAGATGACGACTTCTTTGGCATATTCACTATTGAACAGATCAAAGAAGCAGCTGCAAAAATGAGAGTGTGAAGAGTCTTTAGATACTATTAAGTGGGTGTTATTGGTTTGTGGGTGGAGTTTTATAGACTAAATAAATAGCTTCGTCAAATTTGTAATGTATATCATTTGTAAAACGTATATATGGGTAACGTTGTTAAGTCGATGATCTATTTACTCCTCAATGTACATGGGTCTATTTGCATAATTCAAAATAGAATAACAAGCGGTATGTATTTTTATTTCCACTGATTTAGAAATGTAAATAAGATGTAAAAATTTTAATGATTTAAAATCAAATACGTGAATTTGAAATCAAACAAAAAAATTCCAAATAGCAAGATTAAATTTGAGTTTGTTTTTTTTTGTATTTTTAAATTCAAAATCTGTTAAAATCCTATATTAAATGAAATCATATTTTTTCACATCCAATGAAACATCACTAACAAATAACGTTAGATTTTAACTAGTATATAGAAATTAGTAAACGAATAACATATGATTTTGACAAAAAAATTGAAATCTTGAACCAATAAAGTGTTCTAAAATACGGTCTATACGGCCGTATATACCGTGTATATACGTTATATAATGGTTGTACAGTTTTTTTAATACGGTAAAAGCTATACGGTCTGTATATACGACGATTATACAACGTATATATAGTGAATTCCGCATATACAACGTTTTTTTAAAAAAATACTAAAAAAAAAAACTATGTCTTTTTATTAATGTTTGGAAGAAACAGTTTAACAAAACTGTTAGTTTGGCTCTCAAAAAATTAACCATAAATATTAACTTTATTATCATTTTTTTCTATTTTTTCATGGTTATTAGTTATTCAAAATTTTAAAAATTTGTTTAAAAGTAAAAACTTTAATTTTTTCTTGTATTCATTTATAATATTCATTATGATTATTTTAATTTTGCAATTATATATGCATATCTTGCAATTATATATTTTTCTCCATGGCCCTAGATACTTAAGTCTCGTTCACTGCTTTATAGATTCACCACATTTGCCTTTTACTTTCTGCAATGTGATCCTATAAATTTCGTATTATGCAAAATCACCACCACAAGAACTAAACATATTCCAGGAAATTGAGAATTCATTTTGTTCATAAAGAAATAAAAGTCTATTTTTAAAATGATGTGATGTACTTTTTTTTTCCTTCTTTTCATCACATTTAGCCTTTTAATCCAGAAGAGCAAAAAAAAAAAAAAAACTAAGTGGAGTATGAAAAAGGGTTTAAGAAAAAGGAAATTGTGAAGTTGATGGTTCCATGTCTACTCAATCTGACATGAGATTGGCAGTAAATCAAGCAGCTTTGGCATCTCTAAAGATTACGAGGTCCAATAGTTCCAAGTTAGCTTCTGCAGATAATGTTTCTTCGAGTGCCTCTAGAAAAGGAGAGAGGGGAGGTTTAGCAGCGTTAATGAACTTGGGGAACACATGTTACATGAACAACATAATTCAATGTTTGGTGCATACTCCCCCTGTCGTTGAATTTTTTCTGCACGATTACAACTCCAACATTAATGCAGATAATCTTTTTGAAAAGCATGTAAGAGTCTTTTGATATCTGTTTATATTCAATATATTGTTCTTATACCCTCGGGCGCCAAGATTCAAAGATAACTATACGTGGATAAATGTTATGCAAAAAAGAAGAAGAAAACGTGGAACAAAGTGATGATGCAAAATATTTAAATCGGTTAAAATAATTATTTGCATCGATGTAGTAATCGATGTTAAAATGCACCAGTGGTAAAAAAATGATGATATTTTGCATTAGTTAATATAAATGATGTTAGTATTTGCATCAATTTATCAAAATAACTATAATTTTTGCAATGTTTATAATAAGTAATGTTAAGTGTTCTAACTCTTTCCAAGAGATATCATCGATCTAGTGTTCTCTCATAAGCCAATCGAAGTGTTATTTCCCATCCTCAAATTTGTCTTTGTTATTTTAATGAATAATTGTAGAAATTTAATTTTGATAGATTTTTTATAAGAAAAAACTATGAAAAAAGTCCAGACTTAGTATATAAGATGATATCTTTTCCAAGTCAATAGTTTATGACTATTATGCGGATCTTCTATGTTTTAAAATAAAATAAAACTTCTTAGTTTAGAAATGTGATATATTTTTGGAAGTATGTTGATAGTTGGTCAATTTGATGGATTTTTTGTATCTCATTTACCATGTCTAGCTAATTTTGAAAATTATTTATATTAAAGATGATTAAATATTCTTACCTTTATAAAAAATGTATTTGGTCTTAAATATATATAAATCAAATTTATTTTTTTCCTTGTTGTTCTTTTGATTGATCAATCATTTTATTCTGTTACAGAAAAATATATGCCGTTATGTAACAAAGAAACGGAAAAGTAAAAACCGTTAGAAACAAACGCGGCAAAATATAAGCAACGGTTACCGTTACTGTCTGTTATTTTTTTGCCGCCAAACCATTTTACCCGCTAAATTTTTTAAAAAATATAAAATATTATTATAAAATTGCAAAACATAGTATAATAATAACTGGAAATTAGCTCCAATATAGTATTACTATAGAAAAAACTTCTAACATAATCCTCAACTATTAAAATTCTATTTCCCACTAGCCTTACAAAAAAACTTTATTCAATCTCTACGCAATAAAAATATTATTGATAGTTATCTCCATTCAAATGGCCCCGTAGTCTACATCGATTCACAATCTCATCAATCATGGTCCGTCAATACACACTTTCTAATTTTCAATAATTTTATAATTACATTAATTTTAAATATTTTATTCTCCTCATGAAAATATTATTCCATTATTGTATTCGACCATATCTATCTGCGTGTATTGACCGCCTCTACAATAAGTCACCACCCAATCAGATCTCGACTTTGACTTTTATTAAGTGACCGACTCGTCGTTTTAATAAAGCCCACATGATTTGCTTTTCGTCCAAGCAAATTTTTGGTAAGAGAAAGAGGAAAAACTCAGGAACCGCCGACTTAAGATTTTCTTCATCTCCAAAATCGCCGATTATATATAAATGACTCTTCTTCTTCGATTCAGTTTCTTCTTCGTCGTCATCGCCGGCTTAGGGTTTTCTTCTCTATAAGCAACTACCTATCTTCTTCTCTTCCTCCGGTTAGCTTTTGCTTTTACAGAGATTATTACCCTTGTTGCCTCAGCGATCGATCTGAAAAAAAGGTTCGTCAGGTTCAGTTTCCTTTTCGTTTTTGTTTCAATTCTTCGCATGCGATTTGAGGATTTTTGATCTCGAATTGTTTTTTTTTTTTTTTGAAGTCGGTGATTGTAGATCGGCTTAGATTCGTTTGATTTTGAGAGGTTTTGAGTTGTTTTGTTTGAATTTATGGATTATTCGTGTGATTTTGCTTACGATCTGCGTTTTGGAGTCTCTAATTTTGAAAATCAATGAAACTGCGATTGAGTTGTTTCGATTTATGGATTTTGTGAAGCAACAGAGCTTTTTAAAGGTTATTGGAAGCTAAAAATTTGCTGGTTTGTATTTTGCAGGAACTTTAATCTTGCCGACGGCTGTTATATAAAAGACGGTGGCATTTCTTCTCTGATTGTGTTTATTTTTATGACGGAGAAGATGAACACTATTGTAATCTATCAGGCTCTAACTGTTACTGTTGGGTGAGTTTCAAGCTCATGGCTTGGATTTACTGTTCTAATTTTGCTGGATTGGTGATTGTGTTTTTGTTGGTTTGTTTATGTGTTTACATGTAAATAGTGTCTCATAGGATCTTTCTTGTTGAGTGTGATGTCCATTTCTTATTGATTCATTTCTGTGTAGGTTGATTTGTACCTTCCGTCTTTGTAATGGATATCTGTGCTCTTTATAACACAAAATACAACAAGCAATGAAAGACTGTTCGTAATGTTGCTTACTGATGGAAACTGTAGCAAATGTCTTTTTTGAAGTAATGAAACGCTATTATTATATGATGATAGGTCTCTGTTTACTGATTTTTATCATGTAAACTGTGAGGAGTTTTTGTTTGACTCTATTCTCTTTACTATAGTTGTTTAATTTTTTAAGCCTTTTCCATTTCTTTTGTGCAGTGTTTTCTAATGCTGTCGGCAAGACACTATCTTTAGGAGTGCTAGGGAGTTTAGAGCTTACTCAGTTGACTTTTTCTTTCAAGGTTATAGGTTTAGTATTGTTAATATATAGAAATGGAAGCCAAGATCGTCAAGGTGTTGGATAGTAGGTGTGAAGATGGATTCGGGAAGAAGAGGAAGCGCGCAGCAAGCTATGCTGCATATGTTACTGGAGTTTCGTGTGCAAAGCTGCAAAATGTGCCCCCACCGAACGGGCAGTGCCAAATTCCTGACAAAAGAAGAAGGCTTGAAGGTGAAAACAAGCTTAGCGCTTATGAGAATCGCTCTGGGAAGGCACTGGTCAGATACTACACTTATTTTAAGAAGACGGGAATCGCTAAACGTGTTATGATCTACGAAAATGGTGAATGGAATGATTTGCCTGAGCATATTATATGCGCCATCCGCAATGAATTAGATGAAAAGAGAGCTGCAATTGAGTTCGAGCTGTGCGGTCACAATTTTATATTGGACTTCTTGCACATGCATAGACTAGACTTGGGAACAGGGGCAAAAACCCCTCTTGCATGGATTGACATTGGAGGCAAGTGCTTTTTCCCTGAAATTTACGAGAGTGATGAAAGGACCAATTGCTGCCATCATAACTGTGTGGAAGATCCAAAACATAATGCTCCACATGATATCAAACTGCGCCTTGAGATTGACGTTAATGGTGGCGAGTCACCGAGGTTAAATTTGGAGGAGTGCAGTGATGAGTCTGGTGATAATATGGACGATGTTCCCCTTGCTCAACGATCTTCAAATGAGCACTATGACGACGAGGCAACAGAGGATAGCTGCAGCCGAAAGCTTGAAGCTGCTGTTTCGAAATGGGATGAGACTGATGTTATAGTCTCTGGTGCTACTGGAACCGAAGTACTTGATAAAGATGCAGTAAAAAAAATGTTTGCTGTAGGCACAGCTTCTCTAGGACATGTAGCAGTACTGGATGTGGGCCGTTTTTCCAGTGAGATTGCTGAAGCTCGTCTAGCACTTTTCCAGAAGCAGGTTGAGATAACTAAGAAACATCGAGGGGATGCAAACGTTAGGTATGCTTGGCTTCCTGCAAAGAGGGAAGTTTTATCAGCAGTTATGACGCAAGGACTTGGAGTTGGTGGAGCATTTATTAGAAAGTCCATCTATGGTGTTGGAATCCATTTAACTGCTGCAGACTGCCCTTACTTCAGGTATTTTCTTGCTTTGTCTCTTAATTTGCCTCGTATTCATTTGTTTTTCCATGTTTATATCATATATTTTACCCTCCTCTCTGCAATATGTACTTTGGGTGTCAAGTATTAACCGTGAACTTGTTTTCAGTGCTAGATATTGTGATGTTGACGAAAATGAAGTTCGTTACATGGTTTTATGCCGTGTAATAATGGGGAATATGGAGCTTCTTCGTGGTGATAAAGCTCAGTTCTTTTCTGGTGGAGAAGAATATGACAATGGAGTCGATGATATCGAGAGTCCAAAGAATTACATTGTCTGGAACATCAATATGAACACCCATATATTCCCGGAATTTGTTGTTAGGTTCAAGCTGTCTAATCTCCCCAATGCTGAAGGTGATTAGTTTGTTTCTTTTTTGTTCCTCACATATTACTTTTCCCCATTCAAATCAACTGATGACGCATTGAAAGGGAGACAGCTTAGAGATCTGGCTGAAGCTCAGGTCTCAATTGATAAATTTAGAAAAAAGGATCCATGTGTTGTAAACCTAACGACCTCCGGTGTTATAACACATTTGGGTTTCAAGAGACACGTCTCTGATTCATCATCCGGGGGTCGGATGAGATACTCACGCCTTAATGGGTATTTCGATCCATTAAATTCTGTTTTGTGTAGTATTAGAAGTCGATGACATACACTGGTTTCTGCAGGTAATTTGATTGCTAAGCGTGATAACTCAGGGGTCACTTTGGAAGGACCTAAGAATCTTCCTCCTCAGTTGGAGTCAAACGTGAGTTTGGTTATTGTAGTTTTTCTTTGTATGATGTTATTAAAAGAAAAGGGATTGAACAACTATTCTTGTGTTGTTGTGTGTTTTAAAAGCAGGGAGCAGGAGGTTCAGGTAGTGCAAACAGTGTTGGTTCAAGCACTACAAGACCCAAATCTCCATGGATGCCTTTTCCTACTCTGTTTGCAGCAATCTCACATAAGGTTGCAGAGAACGACATGTCGTTGATCAATGCTGACTACCAACAACTGAGGGTATAGAAAAAAAATCTGAGTCTGAGAGCTTGCTATGTATATATTATTGATGATTGTATGAGCTTATAATAAGAAATCTGTTGGGCAGGATAAGAAGATGACGAGAGCAGAGTTTGTGAGGAAACTGCGGGTCATTGTAGGAGATGATCTGCTAAGGTCCACCATAACAACGCTTCAAAACCAGGTAAGATAGTAGTAGAGATATTGTTAAATCATAAGTTTACGTGTGTAAACAAAAATGCTCAACAAAGGTTTTTTTTTTGTTTGACTTCAGCCAAAGTCGAAGAAGGAGATTCCAGGAAGCATCAGAGACCATGAAGAAGGTGCAGGTGGGTTGTAAGTAAAGAAGGATGATGATGATGACGAATATCAAAAGGAAGCTGCTTTCTATCTATCTACCCGCCTTTGTGGTTCTCCTTTTGACTTTTTCTAATTATAGACTTTTGGTTTTGGGTCGGGTCGTTGGTAGAGTTTAAATGTGTCGACTTTTCTTTCTGTCGTGAAAAATCGTACTATATTATATGATTCTACTTAGTCAATGATGTCGTTGGGTCTTTGTCTTTTTAGCTGCAAAACATTGTTGTGGAAGTCTTTGAATCTTGACGAAAATTTGGTCGTTGAGTCTATCGCGTGAAACTTCTCTTCACTACACTTTTTCTTATTATTCTATTAGCTTTATTCTATGCCGCTCATTTGTGTGAGATTGAGAATACTAAATGGAAAATTTTACTTGTAGACGAAAGAATCATGTAAAATTGGGGATCATGGCACAACTGTGTAAAACTTCGTCACTTAAGTATGATAACTGGTCACACCGCTGGGTTCCTTTGCCACTTGTGTCCTACGGGCCAATCAAGACTCGCAAGAAACTTTTGTTGGTCCTCTCTCCTCCCCTTTAGAGCTCTTTATGATGCGCACTGAGTAAGCTTGGCTTCTGTCGATGAAAAGCTAGCGGATATCTCCATATTGTAGGTCCAATCAGTTCGATACTATGGAGTTTCTGTGGAGTAGAGTAAACGGCCAGTATGGTATCTCTTTCTCTCTATAATAGCGACCTGGAATCTGATCCGTGTTGTTCACCCAAAAGTACAATGGTTCTGACTGCTTTCTTTTCATGGTTATGATCTGAGGTTTTGTGTTGTGTAGTCGGCATTTAGCTATAATCGAATTTGCAACCGAGGAATTGATGATGAGCCTAACTCTTGCATACTTCGAGGGCTTTGGAGGATTGGAAATTTGGATCCATGCAGCTTTCACTGTGACTTCATACTGAAACAATGACAGCTCACCGTTTCAAGATTCGGGGATCTCATCGGCAACCTCATCTACCTTTAATGAGCTTATTCATTGTCTGGCCCCAAAACTCTGTAAGCTAGTGACCCAAGTAATCCTCTATGATTTATGGAGAGATTGTGAATCAGAGACTCCATGAAGATCCGGTGGATACTCGTGTTTTCTATCGACTCATGAAAAGTATTGATCTAATGAATTTTTCCCGATTTGGCTTTAAATAAATCACCATTCTTATCTACTACATGAAACTATTCAAAGTTCTGTGTAATTGGTAAAACGATAAGTTTGCTTAGTTAAACCTCCTTATATTATTGCGTAAAATAACCATTTGGTTTAATGCAATTTCACATAATTACAAATAAAAAGAGATTATGTAGAACATGAGTATCTATAGTGGTATTTTGTAGTATTCTAGGAAATGTTAAATTGATACATATCAGTTTGAAACCTTTTACGTTAGACAAGGATATGGAATATGTTTGTTAAGAATATCTACAATTAAACTAGAAGTGATAATATTGTAAAACAGTGCCAAAAAGGTAATTAAGCTTCACGACCCGGCGGTCTCCGTAATAGAAGAGACATTTGTCGATAAGCTTGTGCTTTGTGCATCGTGAAACCTGTGGCAATAGAGCTACAAATGTACGTATCTTTCTTTTACAATAACATTCTCCAACTTGTATATTTTTTTAATTTTAAATGGATTTCGTGATTTGATATATATATATATCTTGTTATTAAAGGTTCCATAATGACTTTGGTTTATCAAAAAGAAAAAATATTCCATAATACTAACTAACAAAAATGTATTTCGTTGATTTATCGCAGTGGCCTCATTTTTATGACGAGACCGAGTGTTTTTTTTAAAAATTAATTTTAACATCAATTATTTACAAGTTCTAAAAAGTTTTAACATCATTTATAGCTATATTTATACCATTACCCACTTACTAGTTATTTATTTAATCCAGCTTAAGAAATCCTCGGCCGATTTGCATTAATATTTGGTACAGATACATAGTACTATATACATACTTGGTTAGTTGATAGTAATCCTATACTATTATTTGGGGAGTACATTTTATAAGATACCCTTAACTAACCTTCCCTTTTGTAAAAATTTACTTAAGAATGCCATTAGAGATAAAATTTCAAAGAGTAAATTAATTCATCTCATTAAGGATAAACAAGTCAATTTATACAATTTAATTAATTTAATTTAATTATAAAAACGAAAAATACATTATTATTATTATTTTTAAATGACCAATCAAAATAAATATACAAGATTTGATATCTAACTTACCTTATTAATTGTTATTAATCATTATATTTCACCTCTCATTTTTATATGATTCTATTATTGCGAAACAAATAAATTATCATATCATCCATATAATAATAAAAATAGATTTTGTTTTTCCGCATATGCCATGATTTGAATTTTTAAAAACGAATATAAATTATTCAATTTATGAAAAAAAAATTTTATCGAGTCAAAAATTTAGACTTGGATAATATATTTCTTTTCAACAAAAAAAAATTCACAAAAATTCCGCCTCAATAACGGGTCAGAATTTGAGTAATTATATTCAATTTCATATTTTTAAAAAATATATATTTTTATATACTACGATAAAATTTTAAATATTTTAATTTGGAATATTTGAAAATAGTTTTACTTGATATTTAAAAACAAATATCATCAATACTTAATAAATAAAAAAATAAAAAATTATACATACACTAATTTGGTTTTCTTAAAACAAATATATTTAAAAAATATTTATAATAGACGGTGGGTTAAATATAATGTTTTATATGATGGAATGAGTTATTCCTTATAACTATTTGAATATTTATATTTTAAGTTCATACAATTATTTTTAAAAAAAATCTTAATTTTAAAGATAGTTTAATATAATATTTAAAAATAAATATTTTAAAGAATAGTTTAATAATAGTTTAATAATAGTTTAAGGAAAAATTTAAAAATAGTTTAATATAATATTTTAAAGAATATCATAAATATTTAATAAATCAAAAGATAAAAGTTATAAATATTCTAATTTCATTTTTCAAAGCATAAATATTTAAAATATTTATAGCAAGCAACAAGTTAAATGTAATGTATTATATGATAAAAAGAGTTATGATCTTTATAACCGAAATCATGTTAAGATTATATGATGAGATGAGTTAAATAAGGTTTGACACCTCTAAATATTTAAAATTTTGATTCTATAACTATATATGAAAATAATGAATGATGGATTGTGCATACAATTTTTTCATTGGGATTCTAAAATAAAAATATAGGTACGCACGGGTTGAATTTAATCTTATTATATACCAAAATATGTTTATTATATACACAATTTTTTTTCACTTACTACTAGCTTATATCAAATACATACGTTTTATTTTTAACCAAAAAAACGTAAAAAACCGTAAAAATCGAACTGTAACTAAACCGAATTACATACGGTTTCTATATGCTTTCACTTTCTACAAAACGAAAAAAACGATACTAAACCGAAAAACCGTACTCCACCCCTAATATTTTCTCATCAAACAAAATAAAATAAAATAAAAAAATCCTTATATGTCATTGTATTATGTAAAGAATTATTAAAATTGTACTATAAAACAAACAATAATCCAACTTTATATAAATTTTTAAAAATTAAAATTTCATCCGTGCTGTTCCAGCACGGGTTATGATCTAGTACATCCTTGTATAGTAATTATTTTTATTTATACTTGTACTAGTAACTATTATTACAGAAAATTGTATTTGTAAACTACCACTGTATCAATACATGTAATGATTACCTAAAACTAAAATCATATTAAAGAAAACAAGTTAACAAAAATAAACAAATAATAATCAAAACATAAGCAAAATATAAGCAATATAAGAGACGAATGATAAAAAGATAAATTGTACGTTAAAATTTGAGATACTAAAACAAAAATATGATTATTAAATATGAATTCAATTAACTAATAAAATGTAACAAGACAAAACTATTTCATAAACAAATTAATTGTAAAACAATGGTTGTATTCCAATACTGCCAAATTGAGGCACGAAAACCGAATGGGAAGATATAACAACATTTTAACGGTTCTTTTTTCAATCTTGTGATGACAAGAGTAAGAAAAAAGAGACTTCGGTCCACGAATAACATTTAAAAACAAGTTTGAAGCTCGCTCCGATCAAAGGAACCGTAAAGATATATATTTCTAGACGTCAATGAAGTGTGTTCTCATTGCAATGTTGTTATAGGTACCTCATTGATCCGGTGTATTGGGTTCCATGGGATAGTGTGACTTTGGACGTTTGTCCACATTATATTATGATGAATATAAAAACAAAAGCACATGAACTGATACAAGCAAAAGAGTGAAGTGGAAGTGAATTTCACGGCTCCGAAGAAAGCGGCGAATTTCACAATAGAAAAAACATATAAATAGAGATTCGTGTCTTGATTCCACCGGAGTTCCTTACGTGTCTTGATTTCACCGGAGTTCCTTACTACGAAGGTCTTTGATTATATTGTGAACAATATATTAACATATAACATAAGATATTTTAAATATGTTATTTACGGATTCTTAAACAAAATATATTTGTTTGCTTCACAATAAAAAAATTTCCACCATTGAAGCCTCCGATACAAAGTTTAGTCTTCCATGAGAGTCTCCCATCTCTAATTCGTTTGTAAAATTTAGTAGATGGTGAATATCATTCTCTTGTCGAATGAACAAATACAGATTCTTCAAAACCCATACAATCACATGTTATGGTAGAGTTTAAACAAATTCGGCCTTGAGGTTTAAGATGTTACAACATTCCATAAACTCAATTTGGGCCTTGACTTTAAGATACTACAAACACATTACATCAGACAACATCTACGATAAAGTTAAACCCAAATTATAAAGAGCAAAATCGGAAAGACTATGTTCTGACTACATTTCGTATAGTTAACATGTCTTCAACACTCCCCTCAAGTTGGAACATATATGTAGATTGCAAATGCATAACATGTCCAATACAAGTTGAAACTAAGCACTGTCTTTTTTATTTATGGGCCTATGATTGGGCCTGGTAATGGGCTTGAAAATTTATGAATGGTTTTTTTATGTTTTGTTAGCCATCAAAAATATTTCTAAAAACCAATCGAGAAGACAAAAACATGATAAAATTGAATTGACAATTCGTTTTGTTTGTTTCCAACAAATTGACAATTCTTATGTATGAATTTAGGAATTTTTGTCATTGTAAAAAAATGGAGAAAAAAAAGGAAGAAAGTGATACAGTGACAGGACTGTGAAAGAGGGCACAATAAATGACAAACCGATTGGGAGGGAGTTTTGTCGTTGATTGGTCCCCACTGGTACTCGTGACAGTAATTTCGTTTTTTTGACCTCTTTGATTTGGGTCCTACCTCCTTCCTCTTGACACGTCACTTCTTCCGCCACCGTCTGACATTTTCCCCAACACCTCTCTCTCTTTTTTTCTGGTCCTTTTGACTCTTTTTCCAAGTTTTTTTTCTCTATTATTACTCAGATTATTTTCGTTTTATTGTTTCTTAAATCTTAGAGACTACATTTCTATGTTTATACCATAAGATTCATAACCATATAGTTTTTTTTTTTTTTTAGAGTAAGAAACTGAACATTCTTAACCATCAAGGTAGCTGATTTTATCACATAATTTTTCAAAATCTAATCATTTATGTAATAGGGTTCAAAGGAATATAAAAAAGATATAGTACTTTGGTAGGTTTTGTGTCTTCATTGAATATGGTGTTATATATTTATATTCTTCCATCAAATTGTAATATATTTCTCTAATCGGTTAAATAGACTATAGTGGATTTAATACACGAGACAAGTTTTTTTTCTTTGTATATTAAATTTAATTTGGATGTAGAAATCTGAGAAAAGATATAAGTAAGAGAATGTATATGTATGCTTTAACAAAAATATATATATATATATATCTGTAATGTATAATGTATTTATATGAGAGTATATTTTTGTGTTTTTGTACGTATGTAATTTGTCTGTTTATTTATTACGGAAGGGAGAGAAAGAGGGAGGCGTTGGTTCCCGCGAGAATTTCGCCTTATTATCCGTTGTCCTCTTAGAGAATAATTTATTTTTGTTATATTTGTCTTCTCCACTTTCTGCATTATTCTTTTCTTTTTCTCTTGTTTTTTTCTTTATACAAATTTCTACAGAAATTTTCATCACATTAATTAAACAAGGTCTCTATGTCAAATATTAGAAAATTGATTGACATTTACTGAATTATTTATTAATATTCATCAAAATTATATCCCTACATATATAGCCTATAGTTTCATGAAATCTTTTCTCACATTGACGTTTGAATTAACGTTGATAGGACCCACTATACAGCTTCTTCCCATGCAAAAAGCTCCTCGAGCTACTCAATTAAACACTGCAAACTTCATGAAAATAGTCTCTTCCTTTGCTCTTTAATTTTCACTTTGAGGTTAAAAGTTTGTTTTTACATTTAATTTCATTATTCCTACCTTCTTCAGTTCTTCTACCATATAGCATAAGATTATACATGTGTTGAAAATAGAAATAATCATATTGTTCGTGGACGAAGTGTTCAGAAATTCAAAATGCAAACTCATAGTCTAATGGGTTCTTTAATTTTTCAAAATGCTCACATTTTATTAAAAACTTTCTTGTTTTTGTACTTTTTGGAATTACAGGCTATATATTGAAAAGAAAATAGAAAGGAATAAGAAAGAGATGTCTCTTGAAGGTGAAAACAAGGAGGGTCAACTTTACTGGTCACTTTCTTGTTTATCAGTATAACATCTTTGCAACATTTGGCAATATCGGATCTGACGGCTGGCAGAGCAGCAGAGACCCAACAATCAAACCGTTGAGATTACGACACGTGGATGAAAGAATTTGTACGAAAGATCCAAAGTTGAAATGATAATGTAATGATGGTTTAATAATTTATACTTTTGACATTCTGTGGACTTCGTGCTCTTCTGTTCTGTTCGTACGACAGTAAATAATATCGACCAGTGTTTCAGTCTTTGCCTCAAACGCAGAGAAGAAAGAGAGAGAGTGACAGAAGCAAGCTCAAAATAAAATTATTTATATATGAAAATATTTTATAATTTTGGTGGATGAATATGAATGGCTTTTTAACAAAAAAAACAAATAGCTCATGTAAATATTACTTACATGTCAAGGGAAAAACAGTTTACTTACATGTACATAAATCCTACTAGTCATTGAGTTGATCTCTACCTAGTAAAGGGAGATGATTTCGATTATTAGCAACAATGCTACTAGTCATTGAGTTTCTAAATATAATTGCAAACTTTCTTTTTTTGACTCAAAAGTATAATTTCAAACTTCTGTAGTACACCTTTATTTTGAATTTGTGTGATTAAAGTAATAATAATTTAAGAGGAAAGTCAATAAATTTTGGGTAGCCCAATGAGAAAGGACAGATGAAAGACTTTTAGCTAGGGAGAGAGAGAGTAATAAGACCGATTGTTCTCTTTTTCCCATAATTCTCCTTCTGATTCTTATGGATCTACTAACTTGTGCCATCCCTCTTTATCTCATTCATATATATATACACACACATATAATCATAAGATCATTCATCATCATAGCACCAAGAACTTTGAACTTTTATATATACATGTAAAAGAAACTACTAATGAAAGTTTGTGTTGATTATAAGATTCGCTAAATTTTAGATTAATTTTAGAATCTAAATCTGTTTGATTTACATTGCAGCTTATAAATACAGTATAAATTTTTGTTTGCAAAATACAGTATGTGATAGCATTTAATAGTTTTGAGGAGTGGGTGGGTGTATGTTGCAATTATTGGTGAATGATTACTACCTTTTGCATGCCTTTTATATTCTGTTTTGCTTTCGAAACTTGAAAACAATAATAATAATTTTTAAAATATATATGTTTGGGATGTTTCACGTTGCACGTGACATGACAATGACACAAGGCCGTGTTTCGATTGTCAAATGCGACTACCCATACCAATGTGAAGACAACCACACTTTCAATTGTCAAATTCTTAGATTTTTCTTAAAGAATTTGGATGATTTTGATATTTGGAAGACTTCTACAATATGTTTTGATTATCGGTTCTATATTACAACAAACTACAGCATTTGTGGCCACAATGAAATTGGATAAGTTTTCCAAATATTATTTGGTTTATGAATAGTTCGTAGATAATTTATCGGGTACATATTGGTTGCCTAATGATAGATAAATGTTACATAGAAATTTATCGGGTGCCAAAAACATTTTCCGCCAAATTCATTTAGATAAAAGCTAAATTTTGTTGAATTCTACTAAATTCAACAATTCTAACAATACTAACTGATACGTAGATACATATACATGTTAATTCTATATATGTAAATGATCATATAATATATAATTAGTAAATGATGCGTGCATAAAGTTAAAGATATTAAAGTAATCAAAAATTACATTTGAAATGTATTTTTTTTATAGATCGGATATTACATATATGATGTAGATAGTTATGATAGAAAATCACTACATAAACGTGTTACCGTTAGATGCATATTAGAGTATTTTAGATAACTGCAAAAAAGTTTGAATAATTTATAAATTTTGTTTGGTGTGATACATTTTTGATAATTTTGGTTGTTTTAAGAACTTATGTAATTGTTTCGACTAAAATCATATATAAAACATATGGAAAATGTATCACACCAAACAAAATTTATAAATAGTAGTTTTGAGTAATGCTATTGATTATCTAATTGCAAATGTATAATTATTATGGGATTATGATTAGTACTATATCTTATCGGTTATTTTACTGTAACTGAATCATTTGATCAATCTCATGATCATAATTAACTCTATACCTTCTGTAGTTAATATAAGCCTAACTTAGTTTCATTAGATCACTTAGTCTTTTCATGATCACTAGCTTACTCTGATGTGCCATCAACACATCCATCCTCACTTGGCCAAGTTTCCAAAACCTTTCTTTGATGATTTGTTCTCCGATCATCTATGTGATATAAACTAAGTCGTTTGATCTATCATTCAGATTTCTCTTAGTTTGAAATTCGATTCAATTATTTTTTAATATCTTTTCTCAGTCTATTCGATTAGCCAGAACTTGTTTAAACAAATTAACTCATAACTCGATCATTCTTTGAACATGACTCAGGTGTCCTAACCAAACCAACCTGATATCTTTATTGCATGATACAATTGTTAAACATTTTCGGTCTAGCAGTATGAAAAACAAAAACTTTTCATTTAATTTTGTTTAAAAGTGCTTTATACTTCTTTTCCTAAGACAAGAAACACTCTTTATACTTTGTAAATAGTATTTTCTAATAAATTTATATAAACCAAAATAATATTATCATCTAAATAATCTAGACTTAAGTTAGTCATAATGTTTTCGAATATATCCGTGAGTTAGAAAAATATAAAGTAGGCACAAATTATCATTATTTTTAGTTTTGTTTGAATTTAATTATGGAATTTATTTTTCCAGTATCAGTATTCGCATTGAAATTACATATTACACAAAGCAAACTTTATTTAGATGATGAAAATTTTGAACACAAACGTCATCTACCGTCATATCAACTCCATCAACAAATCATTTTAGCAGTTATTTTATCTCTATTTACTCAGCTAGGTGTTGGTCATTTTGACTGTTGCATATGGATGGCAATCGTCATGCTTAATATAATTATGTGTGCTTGAAGAAGACAAAATGCTTAATATAATTATGTGTGCTTGAGGAAGACAAAATGCTGAGAATAGAGTCTTGACGACTAAGGAAACATCAAACCTAAGTGAAAATGAACTAAATATTCTTTGGTGGGAATCTACCTTATACATTTGAATTATTCTATTTTTCTCTTTTATGTCTTTTACTTTTTAGTTTGTTCCCTGTGATATATTCAATGAACTTTAGTGATACGTCGTCCATATTTATTTCAAGAACAAGTCCCAAAATTAATACTTTGGACCTAAGAACATATACGAGATATTTTTTTCTTTTTACGAGAATAAAGAGATATTCTTTGCTTTATTGTATAAGTTAATTATCTTTTCGAAAAGCTTATGGTGATAGACAGTTCATATGCTTTATACCCACTCTAAAACCTTAAGGCCAATCATAAAGGTAATCATTAATCATATATTAACCAGCATTCACGTCCATTTATTTTTCTTAACAAAACAAATTAATATTTATTTTTTTGTATAAAAAATATAGATATTCTTCTTACAACTTTACCCATTTCCTTTAATATGTTTGCTTTCTTTCATTCATGTCCTCTTTTGTCCTTCTTTTACACCTTTTTCTCTCTTTTTTTCCTTCTGCTTTTTCTCTTTTATGTCTTTCTTTTTTCTTTATTTATATATCGACATCTTTATTTATTATCGGATTGTAAAATAAAAGTTCAACCAAAGAAACAGAACATTTATTGTGCCTCTAGTAGTTGATTCTTTCACTAGCTCTTCACAATAGAGAAGGAAAAAGAACAGTGTTTGTCAACCTTCCGAGAGGACACTGAGAAGCTTTAAAAAAAAAAACACTTATTCAATTGATATGAATATCGAAACTAGTCATTAGCCAAAATATAAGTTAATTGATACTAATTAATTACTAGCTAGCTATAACAATAAATTTAGTGAGATCGACCCAGAGTAAACTCAAGATTTGGCTTGAATGGGCTTGTTCCCGAGATGCTTGATGAGCTCATCTCTTCTGAGGATATTCTCTCATAACTTGAGCACTTTCCATCTAGTTCCTTCTGTCGAAATTAAAACCCCCAAAAAGGAATCATTAATCAACTAGCTAAATTTTCAGTTGTGTAAATGGTTTGCATTTTTATATATACACATGTCTATGATCAGCATGTGAATGTAAATAATTGATCAATGGTTTATGTCTCGATTAATAAAATATAAAGTGCAGAAACTCATGCAACACTAAGTAAAAGTGATCTCAACATTTAACTAGGTTTAAGGTTAATATTGTATCATTCATAATTAAGACATTAGTTCTTATTAGATCTAAGCTTACCCTATTTATTGTCCTAAGGACTAATGTTTGACATTGACAAAAATATATACATATTATATTTCTTATTGTTCAATGGAAGCTGCCATGGTTTTGCTTTTGCCCATATTTGCATATAAGCCAACTTAGATAACCGCACCTCAAGGCTTAAGCTTTCACAAGTCACAATATATGCGTGTCAAAGGTCAAAACAAAAACTCATCATGGTCAATGTCAATGGGGTTAGGTTTTCTTTATTTTTCCTAATAAATGTCTAAATAACGAAAATACCCTTTGCTTTTGAAAATTCCTAAAGCAAACTTTAATGAAAGCCCTTTTTGTGGCACCCCTTTTTAGGTTTTCGGGTGACTTAGCAATGAAAAGAAATCGACAATGCATAATTTAAATTGATTTCAATGTATATACTACACACACATATTCGCATATACATAGTTATATTTGCAGAAAGAGATGTATCGTACCTCAGAAGGTAGCATAATTTCTGCAACATTATCGATTAGCTTCCCATGCAAACGTGCTTCTCTGCAAAAGCCAACAAAAGTTTGTTATATGAGAGAGATATATATGATATTCGCTTTATAGAATTGAATAAATGAAAAGAAAATAATCAATGAAATAAACAAAAAGAGGAAGAAAGTGAAAAGGAAGATAAGAAATTACAAGACGAAAGAAAACAAAGCGTTTTCCTTTTGGTAATAACAAAGTTGTTTTTATCTCTGTCGACTGGCATGGCTGTTTGTTTAACGTAAGCAAAATTTAGAACGATGTAATATTATATTCTGACATATATTTTACTTTATTTTAGTATAAAGTTGAGAAATCAATCTTTTCCTCCTACCCATGTGTTTGCCCATTTGTTCATGTGTTAACCATTCTAAAAGAGCTTTAATTTACCTAAATATTTCGAATTAATTAGAAGAAATATTTGTTAAATTCCTTTGAAATGGTACATGTAAGGATGATTTTTTTGGTTTTGTAATTATTATATTCTTAGAAAATAAAACGCACTAGATTTTGTATATATATATATAGACACACATCAAATTTATGCACACAAATTTTACGTTAGACTATGATTTTCATGAGTTTCTTCTACTAGTTCGCCATATTCATAATATAGTAATATAATTTTGCTAAGTAGTCTGAAAAAACCTAAGGAAATTAAAGACCATTCATTATAATTAAATATACACTCCCATCAGATTCATATATATATATATATATATATATATATATGTATGTATGTAAGTATTTTTGTGGTGAATGTCATATATGTGTGTTCTTGTGACTGTAGAGAGAGAGACCAACACATGATGATTAACCCATCATGTGTTTTGTCTCAACTCCGATCCATTGGGTTTGTGGGTGAGAAAGAGACAAAACAGGACTACAAAGCAGAAATATAAACCTAACCCAATTCTTAACTACACTTATATAGATATAGAAGCATGCACATGCTTGAGCGAGATTCCACATTACATATAGTTATATATAGTAGCGATGGAATAATCACCTATATCTAGGCATGCATGTGTAGATAGACCGTACTTTATGTACGTACCCGGAAGAATTGGTCCATAGACCATTTGATTTCTCAAGAGGATTCGTCAATTCCTCGCTATCTCTAGATTTTCGATTCATATCGAACATCCAATCGTCTGAGTTATTATCTCCTGAAGATCCATTTTCATAGACATCAGATTGTCCTAAATAACATTAAGAAAAGATAAAAATTAGGGCTTTTATCAGAATCACATTTCAATTATTAAATCAAATATATCCAATAATTTCAGCCCAAAAGAATCTGAATTATTTCTCTAACACTAACCTGACGAAGCTGCTGCTTTGTCGGTTGTCTTCACTGTTCTGTACATCTGATATTATTAAAAAAAATGCATCAAAAATATAATTAAGAAAACTCATGAACCATATTATTTCGACTAATAAGTCAAAAAGCAAAACTCTTAATTATAATTCGTATATACTATAGATGCATGTATCGAATTATATGGCAAAGGAAGAAGAGACCAAAGTAAGGAGACCAATGTACTGTTGTCTTCCGACACAGTTGAATAGTACCAACCAATTTTCAAAATAAGAAACACATATATGCACATACAATTATATTCTATATATATATGCACATACAATTATATTATATATATATATATGCACAGACACATTGGAAGATAAAAAAAAAGAGAGAAAAATATAAAACTGTTCGGACACAGAAGCATTAATTGACATTATTAATGAAGTTTGCGATTTTCATGTACCGATGCATGAATTTATGTGTATAACCATGGTTAAAATATAACCCATTAAACATATGGAGAAGTGGAACCATGGTTAAGTTAAAGAAACCTTCTCTCTCTCTCTCACTGTGACTGTGTGTAAGACCAAAACCATTTCATCATTGAGAAATGATGGTGTTTCTTCTTGTACTCTCCCTTTCTGTCTATATTTATTATTATTAAAAAATATTCCTACCGATATATTCATTTAATTAAGATCGAAATCATCCCTAATTAGAATTAGTCCTAAGATTTTGGCTCTTATAGGCACAAAATATCTACATATACCTTACAGAATATATAACCAAGTAATACTTGATTCTAATAAATTATAAAAATAGAAAACCATATGATTATGTAGAAAGAAAGTCTAAATTTTGGTGTATAACCCAAGAAAAAATGGATGATAAGAAACCAAAGGTACTAATGTTTTTCTTGATTCTCTTTAGGAGATTTTTTTCTTATAATTAGCACAATCACTGACGTAATTTCCCCATCTCTCTATTTCTCTCTCTAACTTTCTATTCTATGTGTGTCAGTAATAGTAATATTGAGTAATTTTTGGTTTACTTGTAACAGGACAAGTTTATTCTTCCAAGACGAAATTTTTTTTAGACTTGCAAAAAGAAGACTGTCTATCATCTACAAAGACCATATATCAGATCTAGCACGAAGAAACGAAGAAGAGGTTTTTGAAAAATAAAATTATTTTTTATATAAAATATGTAAGGAATGTTTATATACATTTTTCTTTTGTCTTAACTCAACCAAGGGTTGCATTATTGGTGTGGCAAAATTGGATTTAATTAAGATAAGAATAAAAAAGGAAGGATCAGAAGAAAACAAGATTCGATCTCTTCTGACTCCAGTGGAACTCTGATTTAAGGAAGTCACCGAGTCAAATACATCGATACCCGAGAAGTTTATTACTATTAACTAATTATATACTTATATAAATTTATCTTCTTTCTTCCATCTAATTATATACTTATATGGATGAATTTATTACTATACTTATAATCAATTTACCTGTAAATGGGACTTAACATGAGCCAAGGTTAGATCTTTGACATCCATGAGCTCAAGAACTGATTTGGGTGTTGCTCCTAATTAGCAAGTAAATAAAACAAAACATTTTTTATTTATTAAAAAGGGTAATTAAGAAATGGAAAAAAGAGATAAGCTTTGAGCTAAAAGGAACATACTTTCATGGCCACCGAGTAATTCAACGGCGTGAACGAACCGGGCATGAAGAGTGGTGGTCCATCGCATCCTAGGAGCTCTCATGCTTCGCTTAGCTGGGAATCTTGGCATGAATCTTGCTCTGTTTAGAGTCTGGTGATGATGATTGTGGTAATTAGGGTTACTAACACTACTTGTATTAAAGCTATTGTTGTTTCCGGTAAGAGCCGGTGAAGAAGAGGAGGAAGAGGGAATTAGAGACGACGGATCGAAAGGGAAACACGGTGGTGGCGGACGGTGATGATGATGATGATGTGGAGGAGGGTTGTGGTAAAGAGGGATTCCTCTTATTGGTCTTAAGTGAGTATTAAGGTCATGAGCAAGAAACCCTTGTAAGTGTTGTTGTTGCTGTTGTGTCGGAAATTGGAAAGAGGTCAAGATGTTAGAGCCGTTGCAATTAGGGAGAAGCTGAGGATGATGATGATGATGTTGTTGTTGTTGTTGTTGGTGATGAGAGTTGTTAGAGAGCGAGAGGTCTTGAAATGGATGATTGATTGTTTTTGAGCTGGAATTAGAGACGAGAGAAGATGTTCTTGAATCAAGAGCTCTTCTCCAAAACCCTAAATCGAGTTCTTCATGATCTTCTTGATCTGTTGTTGATCTTCTTCTCTGCCATGTTGATGATGGTTTGCTGTTCGGTGGACTTATCTGTAAGGATAAATCGGGCTGAGCAGGAAACAGCTCCATGAAAGAGACCTTTAACTTCTTCTTCTTCTTCTTCTTGAAGAGATTCTTCAGTCGGTTTCCAGAGATGATGAACCCTAGTTCTTGTTTTTCTTTGGGTTAGGACAAAGAAGATAAAAAGAGAGATATCCTTTTTTTATTGTGGGTAGGGAGGAAAAAAGAAAAGGGTATTGAGGATTTCAGGAAGAGATTTCTGGTTTTGTTGAGAATGTTGTTTATATTGTTTGAGGTTAAGCAGATTTTGCAAAGATTTTTGAGAGATATAGAGAGAGAAAATCAATGACAAGGTAGTATGTAGTGAATGGTTGTTTCTTTTGTGTGAAGTATATGTGAGAAAATGACACTTGAGTGTGTATGAGAGAGAGGAGAGAGAAGGTATTTGTGTGGACATGGGGGGCTAGAGGAACTTAGGTTAAGAAAGGGGGAAGAAAAGCAAAGGGATAAAGAAAATGAAAAGAGAAAAGAGAAAGAAATTAAAAAAAACAAAAGTGGTAAATGGTAAATAAGGCTTTCTTTTTTCTTTCTTTCTTTGCACTCTTTTGTTTTCTTTGGAGGAGAAAAGTAAATCCTTTATTTGTGTTTTTAAACCATTTTTATTGTTCTTTTCTTAGTCTACATTCCACCTTTTATTTTATCTTTCCACTCCTTTTTTTTTTGTTTCTTCCCTATAATCAATAAATATGAATAAATGGAATTTTCAAAATATATTGGCCTCATAATTAAATTGAGGCTAGGTACTTACTTCTATATGGTTTTTTTTTTAATTATTTTGTTCTAATCATTTCTTCAGCGATGGCCGTAAGAAGTTTGTCAAATTAGTGACTTACGCAATTCTAAGAAAATAGAAAATGTTCATTTTGGAATAAAGTGAGTTCATATGAAAAATTCCTTCGAATGTCTTTTTCTAAACATAAATTAACTAAAAATATTCATCACATGAAGAAGAATAGCTAGAAAGGTGAAAACTTTGGAATGGTTTATCTTTAGCATCCCACACGCTCTCTATCCTTTGCTTTTAACTGAAACCCAAGGTTGATTTCTCCTTTTTATAAACCCTATATTCATTCCAAAAAGAAGAATAAAATTTTAATAAAAAAGGTTAAATCACAAATATTAAAAAGGAAGAACAAAGAAAAAGATGAAAAGAGAGAGTGAGAAAAAGGAAAAAAAGAGGAACAAAACAAAGTTTGCTTATTTTAGCTTGTATGACTCTCTTTCACATGATTATCACTTTTCTCTTCTCCCTATGTTTTTTCCTTGAATTATACCTTAATGATTAAAAACCCTTATCACATGTTTTTTGAATAATCTGTTTTCTCAGAGTGATGTTCAAATCAAGTCCAACATAAACACTGCAACTGCTATAGTGAATATCACAATGAACGATAGTGACCAATATGAATTACTCGAGTATAATTAATAACTGATTCCAAACTCTCATATATAAATATATATATATATATATATATATATATATATATATATATATATATTTATATAGCAAATATCATGTATTTGTTTGAGATGTGCAAACATGTATTATGCAGGTTTATATTATTTACGTCACCACGTTATAATTCAAATTTAAATTTGATAATATGCATGCAAAATTTTTGTTTGTTTGGTGTCACTTTTGAAGAAATGCATGCAAAACAATGAAACTATATGCAAATTCAGTTTACATTCGAAACTTAAAACTAATTGGTAGAAATTATTTTCATGTTAATAAAACCAAATTTAATAGCATGTCATAGAAGAAGAGAAGGATTGAAACCTTCCCATTACAGCCAGAGCCAGCTCGAGTCAATAAAGTTGGGGATAAAATAGTAATTTACAATGTCGGATTTACAATGCGAACAATTGCTGTGCTTTGTCAAAAGGACAATCAAAATATTTAAAGAAAAAAGCCCAAACCCAATCAAATGCCTAATTTTAAACATATAATTAGCTATATTGATTTACAAAAAGTAAGAAAAACCAATAATCACATCACTCACTACATGGAATAAAAGAGAAGGTTCATTGAATAACAAAATTTGAATGCTTCAATATTTGATTGACTCTAAAATCTTGGGGAAAAATGATTTGAAGGATAACTGCAAATTAATTATTATTATTATTATTTTTTTGTTATCCGAAATTAATTAGAGCTCAAAAGAGCCATTGAGAAATGTTGTTTACCAAATTAATTACGAGAGATTAAAATAAGAGATGTGTTCCATTTAAACCAAATATACAATCATCGTGACATAATGGTTAGTAGTGCCGATGACTTAGGCATAGAGATCGGCAAGATACCTCCATAGGGAATAGAAATCTCCATAAGAAAACGACATTTGATCTTAATTTTCTTGAAATTCACAAAGATGTTTCTGTAGCTGATTTTCATTTTGATTAATCAAAGCTATATTACTATAACCATTCTTAATGACAAATTATTAAACTATTACTATTAGATTCTTGAGTTTTCGTAGGGTTTCCCAACAAACCCAAAAACCGGTGTACTTAATATCGAACCATGTTTATTTTATTGGAACAATGTTTAAATGAACTTTAGAGAGACAGAAACCATGTTTAAAAGTATTGATCCATTTGAAAATTTTTGGAATCAAATTCATTTTTTTAAAAGTTATGTCGCGAGCTTTATCAAAGAAAAAGAAGAAGATTATATATCTGGACTGAAAATATTTATGTAAATAATGTTAAAATAATATAGCAAGCTTTTACTTACAAAATCGTAAGGTTACTATTATGTGAAAGCAAACAGAGATTAGACAAAAAGAGTTAATTAAATAGAATGTCCAACTCTCACAACATTAAATGTGGCAGAACCTCCCTCACTTTTAAAAATATGAAACATTAATGGTAGCAGCAACCATTACGGAGCATCAAATTCTTACAAATATAATACTTAAACTTTAGTGTATGTGAAATTGTGAAAACGTATCTAAGTATATAGAGTCGTATTACATAAATAGAGGTAGTTAGGTACGGATTTGGCTATTGAATGGTCAATGCGGCAATTAGAACTACGGTCTAATAAAACACACACCTGCTTCGAGGATATATGTATATAACTAATATTTGTGTTTTCTCTAGAAACGAAAAGAAAATGTAAATGACTTATATATATATATATATATATATATATATATATATATATGTAATGCATAAAACTAGTATTAAATGTAAATTAATAATATAAAAATACATAAAGCTAATATTAATGTATCTAAAAACAAAAATTAGAGTCCAAAATTATCATATTTAAGATAATAAAATTATTATAGTTGAAGACAAATTTTTTTTAATGAAGTTGATATACATTGTGGCCCTTGTATGATGTTAAATATTAAAAAAGTAGAATATATATATGTGTGTATGTACAGATAATTAAAAAAAAATATAAAACAAATTTACAAAATATACACAAGAAAAAAAAAATTATAGGGGATCCAGATATCAATTCAACTGCAATAGGTATGTAAGCATCATGTCGAAATTTTTTATGCGATTAACAAAATATTAAGATGCATACGAACTTTAAATGGTGCTCTCAAACACCTTGACCCACAAAACATGGGTTTCGAGAAATACTATGGATGAATCACCTTTCTCAACAACTATGGAAGACAAACCACAATCAATGTCATATAGAACTTACCATACATCAAATTATGTATGCATATTAGCTTTTAATTGATGTGTTAATCACCAATGCTCAACTCTTGACCCTCTTGGAGCTTCAATCATATTCTAAAGCAATCTGACCCCTTTCATTTACCTAGGAAATTAACTCACTCCATGGAGACAGAACAGAACCGTCTCTAACATCGAACATCCAAAATCACACTTTAATACTCTCTACCTGCTAGAAGACCTTCTTTCCATATTGTTTGATTTCTAGTTTTTTTTTTTTTTTTTTTTTTGAGACCTCATAAAGTTTCTCTTTGTAGTATTTTTCTCAGCACCTTTGAATTAATCCACAAAGTTTCTTTTGAATTTTAAAACTCTCTTAGTTCGGTCTTACACTATTGTGTGGTGATGCCCCTAGCTTAGAATATTATTATTAGGATTTGTAACAGACTCACAGTTATGTCAAGACTCAAGAAGTGTGGTGTCCTATATATCAACAAAGCACTCAAGTGAGATCCCTCTAGTCTATTTGAATGCTCACCAAATTATCTCTATCTGACAGCTTAAACATCAATCTGGTCTTTACATCAGAATTTGTTTGGTGCTTACATCGAGGGTTGTTATTGATGTATGAATGAACTCAAGGAATAATTTAATAAATAATTTTGATTCTAGTAAATTCTATGACAAGAGTTCCCGACGTGATAAGTGCTTCACATCGAAGGTTGAACACTTTAAAACTTACTGTGATGACAATTTACAATATCAAACACACCATTTTTGTAGGTAACCAACTAATGGTTGAAACCATTTTATCTCTTGGAAAAAAAAAAAACATTTTCTCTCGATTACAAGATAGAGAATCACTACAAGAATATGACGCATTTATAGCATAAGAATATAGCAATTAAGGCTGTTTTGCTATTATTGACAAACACCGTAATATGTTATAGCGTTTGGTAAATTTAAAACGCTATGCTTTATTACTCGGAGAAATAAAAGGACGCGGGTCAATGTTTTTAGAATTAGGTTTGATATTTGATAGCACTTTTTTTGATTAAACGCTATTGAATCTATTAGCGGTAAACGAATAATGCCCGCCTCTTGGGAAAATATTTTGTGGGAAAAAAACGAAATTTTGCCTAAGGCACTGACTTTAGACTCTTCACCTAAATTTCTTCATCTCTCTCGATTAGACTCTCTCTCGATTCTTCATCTCTCTCGATTCTTCATCTCGATTCTTCATCTCTCTCTGTAAATCTCTCTCTGTTCTCGACTCTCCATCTCTCTGTTACTCGGCTCTCCATCTCCATCTCTCTGTTACTCGACTCTCCATCTCCATCTATCTGTTACTCGACTCTCCGCCTTCTTTTCTCAGTTAATCGAGTCTCTATCTCTCTTCTCACTCGATTCTCCATCTCTCACTCACAGATCTGGTCGTACATTGAGGTTAGGGTTTTGAAAATCGATTTGGGGTTTTGTTTGTGAAATTATCATATTTGAGCTTCAATTTGGGGTTGTAATCGTTTTAGGGTTTTGTTTTAGGGTACTCAGAGTTGCAGAAGCTTTCAATAGCCGTTTCTAGAAGCTTTCGGTGAATCAACAGGTATGTAATTGAAGGTATTTCGATGTTTTGCATGTTATGTTTCCAGAAACTTGCTTGTGTGTTGGTTTCAATCTTGCATGTGTGAGTTAAGCAACTGTTTTTATCTGAGTTAGTGTTTCTCTTTGTCAGTTTCAAACTTGCATGTGTGTTGGTTTCGAATTGAGCAACTGTTTTGAATTGATTTAGTGTTTCTCTTTGTTATTTTCATACTGTTTTGTTAAAACTAAACTTGTTTCTCTTTGTTAGTCATGTTTCTCTTTGTCAGTCATGAAAATTGAGCTACTGTTTTGTCAAAACCAAACTTGTTTTCGAAATCAACATATATTATAAGAAACAAAGTATTTTGCTACTTTGTTCTTTGTATATATGCCACTATATTATAAGAAACAAAGTATTTTACTACTTTGTTCTTTGTTATGTATGTGTTTGCTCTTTGTTTCTGAGAAGTTATATATATATATATGGTTGCTCTTTGGTCTAATATATATAATATATCATATATATGGGCTTGGAGCTTGGTGTTGTTGTAAAATGGATAAGTCTTGGGTATGGCTGCCAAGGAATAGCATCGAGTATGAGAAAGGAGCAACTACATTTGTTTATTCATCAGCGAGGAGTTTGACTGGCTTAACTGGGAAAAAGGTAAGTTAAAACTAAACACTTGTGTTCTATGAAGCAAAATTAAATGTTATTGAACAATGTCCATTGATTCTTGTCAGGACCAGTGTGAAGAGGTATCTAAATCAGAGGCTAGTGATCATAGTAAAGGTGTTAGATGCCAGCTTCTTGATTGGTGTTCAGAGGATGATGTTGTTGTAGGAGAAGGGGAATTCTGCTCAGCTGAACAATGGTACAAGATTGGTCGTATTCCACTTGGTCGTCATGCTGCGGCTGTTATTGTGAAGTCAGTGTCTGATGAAACAGCCTCTCTATGGAGACCTACACCATCTGTATTCTTACTTGGTGGAGCTTTGGGGACCAAGATTGCCTGGCCTTTTGATAAGATCATTCTAGACAATGATGCAGACTCTCCTATTGAGAATAAGACTGCAGGATCCTCAGTAAGGTTTTCTTTCCTTTACTTGTCAAATATCAGTATAATATATAAGCTTAATCAATTATTATTTATGAATCATTAGGCTACAGATGGATCTCACACAAAAATCCTCATAATTGATTGGAATTTGGCTGACTCTGTGGTTGCTGAGGGAAGATTGTGTTCAACTGACAAGGACGAAATGGTCAACAATATGCCTCTTGGTCATTCTGCTGGAATTGTTAATGTTGAGAAAGTGTTTAACAAGAACGCATATCTGTGGAGACCAAGTCCGGGAAAGTTTTTGATGAAGGATGTACTACATGAGAACATCGCATGGCCTCTTCAGAGTATACAATTTGTGAATTCCTCACCAAGGAATGAATCAGCAGCAGCAGATAAAAGACCATCTCCTCCACTGGTAAATTTTTTGAACTTTTTACTTTAAGTGAATTGATGAATGATGGATTTAAGTAATTTTTGATTTTTGCTTATTGTAGAGCTTAAGTAACAGCACTGGTAGCACTGGTAGCAAATCAGTCAAGAAGAAATGCATCTTGTTAGATTGCAAAAACTCCAGGGAAAAAGTAGCAGAAGGAAGAGTATGTCCATCTAATCCATCTGACACAGTCCATCATATGCCTCTTGGTGCCAATGCGAGCAAGGTTTGGGTAGAAGTGTCCAAGGTTGGAGATGCAGCTGTGTGGAGACCAAACTCTGAAATTCAAACCATTGCCGATGCAGTAGGTAGTATGGTGGCTTGGCCTAATGATAAAATCATGTTTGTCTAAATTGTTTGAGTACCAACATTGTTATTTTGGTGAATTCAGTACTTGCTAAGGCATGATCATGTAATTTGACATGTTTATCTAATATGAATTTCATTTTGTCGTTTTAAATCTGTTTTATATAATCTTAATTTGTAAATAATTTGATCAAAACAGAATTGAAACTGGAAATGGATGGTCAAATATTGCACCAAAACAAAATGCCATAAATTGAAACAATTGCAGTTTATTAACTGCTATTGTCATTTTATATATAGCAAAATAAATATGCTGTCAATAGTAGTATTTAATATCGAATATTAACCGCTATTATATTATTAATTATAGCATAAAGAAAAGCGCTGTAATAACTAACTTTATGGTAGCATAACGAAAAACCGCTATAATATGTCTCCGACCTATTATGACGGGCGATGATAGAGCGCTTGTTAAAACGCTACAGTAGCGTTATATAGCGTTATTCGGGCGCTACAGATGCTTCATTTTCCTGTAGTGAATAGAATCACACATAAGTTTGGGAAGTATAATTTTAAAAATTCAGTACCCATCATTTCACTATTTAAGCATATTTAGGATATCAAAGTCACAACATTCGTTAATTCATTATATACTTATTTTGGTGGATTGTGATAAAAGCAAATAGCTTTCACATAAAATTCGATAAATGATTTATATAAGTACCATTTGCTCAAAAAAGAAGATTTATATAAGTACCACTACTACTAACCATTCAAATTTTCATATATTCAAATATTTGAATATAAAAACATACAATGTTTTTTCTTTTGTCACTTCAATTCTCAGACTGTTCATACCAAATCAATTTATTTCAAATTATTCCAATTCATTAGTTGTGATTAGATTGAATATTGAAAAAACGAATTACTATTTAATGTATTCCAAATTCATTGAACTTTTTCGCAAGTTCACATAATTAATATAATTTTTTTAATGTTCTGACTACGTTAATATACACAAAGATTTTAGCCATGTAGATTTGAAAAATTGATTACCAACCAATAGAGTAGACTATCATAGATAATTATAAGAAGTTTGATTGGGTAAAATTTACAAAAACTTATTTTCTCTCTTTTTTTTTTTCCAAATGGTAAATCAGTTATATTGTAAAAAACTAATTGTGGGATTTATTAAAATTCTTTCTTTATATTTTTCATCAACCTTTTTTGGTTCTTCGAAAACAATAGTTATAAAATTTAAAAGCTGTAATTTTTATTTTTATTTGGAAAAGAGTAAAGGTTATATACAACTTTGATATCTTATATCTACAACCTTCTATCTATTGTAACAAATTTATGACTAGAATTCAACCACTATGACACATATGTATGTAAATATATTTTAATTTTTCCTTCGAATAAAGGAATTATAAAGATGGTTGTTAGGTAATGTCTTATTCAAAATAAGATAAAATAATTGATTTCATTCTTTGGTGTGATCATACCTCACAAAAAAAAACATTCTGGTATTCTTTGAATTTCAACCTTTATAGTACATTCAACAAAAAGATTTTGTTCCCATTGAATGGTGGCTCTTTTCAGGTGGAATATTATTTTTCTTTAATTCTATTATACAATTATAAATGTGCATTTTGAATTTGGTATCCAATTAATAATATTTTAAGTAAATGAGAATATCTTTTCCCAAACATTATTCTTTGATTAGGTTAATCTGTCTACATCATGATACATAAACCTCTCTTTTTCCCACATAACTGTTTGGTAACTTAACTTTTGTTTCACATCAAATCTTTTCTCATAATATTTTGTCACAAAGGACTAGTGATAAAGGTTTAAAGAGAACCAACTTATGAAAACAAAGCATAATTATTAGCTTGACAAAAAAAAAAGTTAGGCCATCGCTATCAATTTTTTTTTCCAAGATAATTATAATCACACAGTTTTAACATAATATTGAAGTGCAAATATACACTACCGAAGTTACTGATTAGAAAAAATTACACTACAAAGGCAAATTTTTGAAACAGAAAATTTAAAAACAAATAATTCAAATACCATTTTCATATTTTCAAAAACAAGAATTATTTTTCACATTTTTAAATTGTTGCCATTGCAATATTTCGCCTAATAGCAATGAATATTTTATTAAAACAAAAAAATATATAGGGTAAAATTTTGAAACAGAAAATTTAAAAACATAAAAATAATTAAAGTTAACAAATATAATAAAAATATAGAAATATATGAATAACGAAATTATCTAAGTACATTTAAGTTTTACGTGGATAAACTTGACGTTGAGCCAAATGACTGCCAGTTATCTTCTAATTCGGCTTCAATCTAAGACATTATTTATTAAGTTACATAAATCTCATTGTCATGATGTTTTTTTTTATATAATAATTTAACTAAGTCACTAATGTCATCAATATTTTGGAGAGAATCAATTCAATCGTCCACTAAATTTGTACTTTTGGCACACTAATAATTTTTTTTCATCGCTTAGAATTTTATTTTGATTATATCCAAATTTTCCTATGTGAGGAATAATGATCTTAGAATAATATCTTTTAACCACCAATAAAGTATATAAGCATATGTTATTATTAATAAATTATTATTCTGGAACAGAAAACTAGCTACATCCCATGATTTTTTTTTTGGATAGTAATCCCTTATATATTAAAACTATAACGTATAATAGTACTAGAAAGATGCCCACGCGATGCGTGGGTTATATATTTAATATTAATTCTGAATAATAATGAAATTTGTATTAAAGTAATATGTTCGATTATTAATATAGTTTTTTGAAAGAATTTTTTAAAATATTAACTGTTATGTTCCTTTTCGAAGTACTTTTGTGAATTGCTAAAAAATAAATTCTGCTCTTTTGTTATTCAAGATGGTATGACATAAATATATACCACTACTTTTTCTTAATTTACATAAAATATTTTATTGTGGAAATATATATATATATAAAAAACAAACCTAAACTATCTAACCGTTATCCAATTTCAACACTGTTTTTTTTTTGTATTTGTTAATGTCGATTAGAATTGTTAAGTCGTAATTATCTGTTCTTTTGTATCTGAATCATTTTTTATTCAATTGGCTAAAGGTTAAATAATTCAGGTTTGTTACATTATTTAATAACAGGTATATGTTAAAATTGGCTAACGATTACATAGTTCAGGTTTGTTATTTGAAATTTATGTGGGTTCGAGTTGATAATTGGGGTTGATATTGGCCGTTTTCCCTCTTTGGATCTCATCAGAAGGTAGATCTTCCTGATCTCATGACTTTCCCTCGATAATAAGCTTTAGATATTATATCCATATAATCCATAATAAAATTAGGAGATCAAAGGTAAAACATAATCATATTTATTATTTTTTTTGCTAAATTTTATCTATATAAGTTAAAAATTAAAGAAAAATTTAAACAATTTGTGATAATGATTAAATTGAATAAAATAGCAAGGTGGTCCAAATGAGCAAAAACATATTTTATATATGTTAATCTGGGTTTTTCACATCTCTCTCTCGCTTCCGACTCAGCACAGCTAGTCAAAGCTTTAAAATCAGAGCTTCAACACAAGGAGCTTCATGGGATTCTTTTCGATATCCTGAATTTATCTTCTACCTTTAATATTATTTCGTTTAGTTTCATTCCCCGTTTGCAGAACTCAGATGCCGATTCATTGGCAAAACAATCTCTGGTTTCTCTTGTAATGGGCCTAGCCCAAACCTAAGTTAAATTGAATCAGACTATGCACAAAAAACAAATATATATGTTACACTTAATTATAATCATATTTAATTTACGAAAATGACTTCAGATGATATAATAAAAAAATTTATCTTTGAAAGTTTATATTAAAAAATGCCATTTTATAAACTTTGTATATATATATATATATATATATATATATATAGGTCATAAGAGTACAAAAATTTAATAAATATAAAGTAATGCCGTTTATCTAAATACTTTAATGGCATGTTAGGTTTTAACTGAATTAGTCAATTATGATATTCTATGCAATTACCCTTAGCAAACATAATTCTTTTCAAAAATCCCATGAGGATAGATTAAAAAAATCTTTGGTGGAACTTTTTAAATTTTTTGGTTGAATTTCATTGGGTTGGTTTTATGGAAACTTTGATAAAAATAAATACAAATTTTATATTCTTTCATATGATCTTTATTTCTTACTTAATTTGTATGATTGACTAAAAAAAAATTGAATTCAAAACATAATCAAGTCAAATGTTATAAAATATTTTTTTTTAAAAAAAAAAACTATTTACTCGAGCTATATGAAACTCAAACGTCGATCCCTCTCAAACGTTGAGTAATTATGTAAAAGAAATAAAGAATGACATAAACTATCAAATAAAGAATGACTCATGATCCCATGAGTTTAACGTATTCAAGAACAAAATCATCTTGAAACAGCTTTACAAATTCATAAATTTGAAAACAAACTCTTAACTTTTTGATAAGTGATGTTAAGAATAATTACATAAATGGTTTTTCAATTTATATCATAATTTTTTTAAGAAACTTATGGTTTTCAAATTTATGAATACATATAGATCATAAGAGTAAAAAATTTAATAAATATAATGTAATGCCATTTATCTAAATACTTAAATTTATAATTACACTTTAACTTACCATAATAATAGATATAAATTTTCTCAATGTATGTATATAAATCTTATTGGTGAGTTGAAAAATAGAGAAACAATTAAAAATAGAACTTTTAAAAAAATAGAACACTTTTATGTAGAACTAATGGTGTTGGTGAACCTAACTTGAACACCATATGAAATCACAAACCTAACTTGAACACCAAATGAGAAAAATTTTGTAGATATTTTTACTATGTGGACAATAGCCTGAAATAAAGATAAAGCAACTAAAAATCAATAAAAAAATAAAAGAATGGACCGGAAAAAGCAAAAACTCTACAATTGTTTTTTTAGCTTCACATGTGGGTAATATATAGAAGTAGATTAATTGGAGTCAATATTTAGAGTATTAATTTACACTCTAAAATTAATTAGATTTAATGTTTTGAATTAATTGGAGTAATTGTGGTTATCTGTTAGCCTAATGCATCAATTTAGAGTTAACTAATGCATCAATTTATAAGTTCATTTGTGGGTTTTAATTTGGGTAACTAATTCCAGAAAAAAAAAAAAAAACACTTATATATTTCGGTATTAGAAGCCAAATGAAAAACGTTACTGAAGAAGAAAACTCGTCGCAAACATTTATTTTGAGAGAAGGCGTAACACATGGAACAATACATTAATATAATGCATGTTACTATATTTTTTTATTACAATTACATTGACTGTTACATAAGTTAGAATTTCATTCACTGAGACATTTATAATATAATATACAGTAAAACCTCTATAAATTAATAATGTTGGGATCAACTCGGAAAAAAATTATTATCTTATTAATTTATCGATTTATGTCATATTTTACACTGGTTCTAACTCGGAACCGAAAGAATTTATTAATTTAGAGAGGTTTTACTGTATGGGATGACATATTAAATTTAATAATTCCTGTAAATTATATTATACTATATAAATACATTAAATGTATTGTGTAATAAAAATTGAAAATAAATACTCCAACTTGGAGTTGTAACATGTGAGAATAAATTGGTGTTATAAATGTTTTTCTTAAAAAAGTTAGATTGGAAAGAAGAAGAAAAAAGAAACAAATTAGAAAAGATTAGAAATGTATTTTATGGAGATATGAAAATATTATGTAAGATAGAAAAATGAGGAAAACAATTAAATTTAAAAATAGATGCCAAATGTACTAATATTATGAGAAGTTTTAAAAATGTACTAATATTTTGTGAAGTTAAAATTTTACTGATCCATAATTTTGAATCAGATGAATTAGTGGTGAGTAAGTAGATAATAATTTTGGCAAAACAAATTAGATACAAATTTCAATTTAAATACATGTCAAATGTATCAATAGGATAAGAGAAATATATTTTTTGGAATTAAATTGTAGGTACAAACTTTCCAAACTAAAGATTTTAAATACATTAAAACAAACATTAATGAAATGAAGGAGGACACATGTCACCAAAAGAAAGTGCCAAATGTCGCAATGGTAGAAAAAGTTAGAAGTAAACCTTCTCATATTATATAAGATATTATGTTTTAACAATTCATTTATAATATCACATATTTTTAGTTTTTGACTAACTTGTTTTCTCGTTATTTTCTTTCATGTGGTTTCCCAAATCAACAATGATTTCTAAATTTTAGTGGTTTGACTTTATATAGAAAACTACATAGTAATTGCTTACAAACTAATATATTTTTGGGCAATTTCTATTTAGAAATTATATTTGAGTAAAAATTGATGCTAAATGCATATCGATTCCCGCGATTTATCTAAATAACTCATAAAATAACAATTTAAACCGTCGAATGATTTACTCCAGCCTAAAACTCATTCTTAAAATTGTCTAATTTTTCTAATTAGTCATTATTATTCGATGAAGTCTCAAAATATCAACAACAACGTTGGTGTTTGGTGTTCTAAAACATTCTTCGATGATTCGGTGTTCATGAGTTCGTAAATGTTGTCATAACATCTTTGTTTTTTTTTAAGTACTAAAATCTCTATATATAATATGTTAGTTATGGCAAATGAGATTAAAGACTTAAAGCTATAAACATGGTAAATTTTGATGTGTAGTACAGTAAGATTGTATGATATAGAGTAGAACTATTTTTTATTTTTGTTTTTAAAACCAAACTATATATTTTAATATGCCGTGTCATGTGAATGTCCTCTTATATCGAATATAACCTCTCTTTTTTTTTTATAACCTCTCTTTTTTGTCACAACAATAATCTAAATTTCATTTTCTTCCAAAAACGAAAACTTCATCACATGAGTTTGGTGTTTTCTTAATCTTACATGAATCATATATTTCGTTTCTTCCAAAATCAAAACTTCATCACATAAGTTTATCATAAAGATTAAAAGATTAAGACAACGAACATAATTCACCTACGTTTAGATGATACGTTAACGTTTTTGTTACTAACTTTCTAAAACGAAAATGTTTGATTCATCAAATAATTTTGACACTCAATCAAAACGAAAACGTTGGTGTTTGTTGTTCTTTTAATCTTTTATCAAACGACTTATCATTTGGTTTTATTTATTTTCGCATTACGTTTTTGGAGCCATTAAAATATGAGGATTTTCAAAGCTGAAAATACGTTGTTAACTCAGAATGTCTCCAAGGTAAATGATGCTTTTAGCAAAATAAAATTTTAAAAGAAAAGGGGAAACAAAATGAATCTTTCCAGTGACTTTGAGCAAAGACAGTTTTTTTTATATATAATTGCCCTACAAAATCTGTTCAAAGACTAATCACTCCACTCATAAATATAATATAGCAAATATGAATTAATTTAAATAAATATGTATATGCATATTGACAAGAACCGTTAACATTGCATAATTCTTCTTCTTCTCCCCTTTTTTTCCTTTTAATTTTGTCGATTCTCTCGTCTTTATATATTCTTTGCCCATATGTAAGTAAAATAGTCTTTGTCTGATAAGAAAAAACAAGTAGTCTTTGACTGGTTAATACTTAATATATCCAGAGATTGTCTAATATTTTTCAAAACTATTCCCAATGAACATAGTGTCTAATGTTTCGACAAATAATAAATCAACTAAATCGGATTTATAGTATATACACTATAATTCACCGCTGCAAAAAAAGGAAAAATTAAGTGCATAAACATAACTGAAAATTATCAAATCCGTCCTACATTTTTTTTTTGTCAAAAAAAGAAGATCCATGCATCCTGTAAAAGAAATCAAATATGACGAAAGTAAATAAATCTAGTTTTATCCGGTTTGGTTTGATTAAGTTGGTGTAATGGTGTTTATTATTTTCTCTATTTCATTTCTATTGTTGTTTAAGGTTGTTGTTACACATAAACTGAAACTCATTTATCTCATATTTTTTTAAAGTAAAACATCATTTATTATCTATATAAAAACAGTTTAACTAATAAAAAAACAAGCTGAAAAATACAAATGTCACAAAAACTGAAAAACATAATATTTTTCCTAAAGCATCAGTTGATATGATGCGGATGGAATAACTGTTTTTGATGGTATATATGTCTGTCGCTATAACTAACGTAACTATTAACTGGAGATTTGCATAAAAATTAAATCGACTATTATTAGAAATATTTGTATACATTGCTCTTTTTTTAATGATTTCAAAGTGTCGTGAACTCAAATAAAGAAATTAATAATTATTATTTCAAAGTGTTTTGAAATGTATTGCTAAAAGTACAAATATTTCTATTCCATATTTTGAAGAATAGTGCAGGAAAAATTATAACAATTTCTCCAAATTCAAATATCATCAAAATGATTTTAAAACCTATTAGAACTCAAAGAATTTAAAAATATATAATTAAAGTATCAAACACATCTCTAAGAGTCCAATTGTTATCAGTAAAAAACCTTAAAATTTAGTTCTTGTGCTTATGACCCATTAAACAATATATGTGTTTTTATTTTGGGGTTTAAATTAAAACCAAGTTTAAGTTTAAGCCCTAGTAAAAAGGAAGATCCACCAAAAATGGAGGAACCAAAGAACAAGCCCTTGCCTTTGGGGTTGAATCTTATCTAATCAATCACTCAAAAACTGATTTTGTCACATTTCTTGATCTTTTGATGATAACTAAATCTACTACAAAACACAAAGAAGTTTCCGTTTGTGTGTTTCTCAAAGTTAGACATACGAAATCGTGTAGGTCAAGCAAGTGATTATGAGTCACAAAGTCTCCAAGAAGTTAGACGAGGAGCAAATCAATGAGCTCCGGGAGATTTTCCGGTCATTTGATCGGAACAAAGACGGAAGTTTAACTCAGCTCGAGCTCGGATCACTTCTCCGAGCACTAGGGGTTAAACCAAGTCCAGACCAATTCGAAATGCTTATAGACAAAGCCGACACTAAAAGCAACGGACTCGTCGAGTTCCCGGACTTCGTAGCTTTGGTCTCGCCGGAGCTTCTTTCGGCGGCGAAGAGGACGACTCCTTACACGGAGGAGCAGCTTCTCCGATTGTTTAGGATATTCGACACGGACGGAAACGGGTTTCTCACTGCGGCGGAATTGGCTCACTCTATGGCTAAGCTTGGCCACGCCTTGACCGTTGCGGAATTGACGGGGATGATTAAGGAGGCGGATAGCGACGGCGATGGCCGGATTAATTTTCAAGAGTTCGCTAAGGCTATTAACTCTGCCGCATTTGATGATTTATGGGGTTGAGTTTTCACTGGAGTGACTGGACTCTTCCATTATTTTCCCTTTTAACCTTTTTTTTTTTAGTTTCTATGTTTAGTTTTCACTATTCTACAAGAAAATTATATCCTTAAATTCAAAATAATTACTCAAGTCGAAATTCTTGACAACAATTTTGTTTTTTGAAGTAAACATGCCTCATTGTGATTTCATATGGTCGACTTAAACAACCTTGAAACTTGAAAGCACCATCGTCAAAAATTGCAAAACCAAGAAAAGTTTAAATGAATTTATACTAGTAATGATACTGATGTATAGTAATGATCTGGTTCAAACTTTTAATTATAATCTCTCAATGTAAATGGAAACTTTATTTAAGCGTTAGAAAGAAAAAGACATTGTCATGGTTTCTACATACTTGCTTCCGAGTCTATCCACTATCACATCAGTTTCTGCAATTAAAAGTTAAAAAAAGAGAGAAAGATTAGAACTTTGATGGGATTTTGCTGCTTCATCTTTCATCTCTGTGCTATCCACTGTAAAATGTCTTTCCTGATTACACCATCAAACCTGCCACTTGTAAGATAGCTCGGTTGAATAAGACTTCCGGCTAGACCTCCACTGTAATGTCTGTACTGAGTCGTAGTTCCGTTGGGTCTCGGCGGTTGGATCATCATAGAGACGGACGGGAATGGCTTGTGCCGGAAGTGTTTCAATGAAGAAAACAAGTGCCTATCGGATTCACGGTTTTGAGGAGTCTGCGTAGTGTTCGTGTGCGTTTTGGGCCGGGACAATTCCGTTAGTCTCTTTGCCTTGTCCAAGTTCGAATTGCGGTTATGTGGTAATTCTGGTCGAGTTCGTATCTGAGCTGCTGGTTTCATCCGATCAAGCCAACGAAGAATCCAGTTTCCAAGATTCCTACCAACTTCTATGTCTCTTTCTTGTATGTTCTTGTGAACCGAAATCGCCACATCGAAGATTTTACGAGTCCTCCTGAACCAAAACAAGAAGAATACAGAAGAGGAGAACGAGATCAAGTCAATGCATAACCCAAACAAATAAAGCTAAGCTTCTATCAGATCTCACAAAGCAAAATCATAGAGAAGAAACAACATGAATCACTAGACTTTCTATGTGAATTCAACGATTCGTAACCATCAAACACAACACTGCTACAATTGCTAAAGATCAAACAAAAACGAGAGCAAGAATCGATTTCAATCATCAAGGCTCATAGATCGGTTAAAGCCAACGATTCGAAATCACAAACCGAATCAGCAATTTCAACAACAGAAAAACCTAATTTCTCAAATGTGATTTCGTTTCCAACAACAGAATCAACCAAAATCGAAACGATCTCGATTAGAAATCTCACCGATGAAGAAATTGACGGATTTTGGGATGCTTCGGACTAACAATCCGACGCTGGATCTTCAAAGCGAGCCTATAAGTCCGTCTCAGTCCCAAGAAGTAAGCTGTTCCTAGAGTTATCTCCCAAAACACCATCTTCCTTCTAAAACCTTCTTCTTCTTCTTCGGCTACACGATTATCGGATGATCGCCATTTTTGTCAGTCACTGACCTTTCTGGTTAATAGTGATGCAATCCTCACCGTCTATTTCACTTGTTCGAAGAAGTCATATTGGGCCCTTAAATGGGCCACTTTAATGGAGTAGATATATGGGCTGCATTAAACAGAACCAATCTTAATGTTTTTTTTTTCTTCAACAACCAATCTTAGCTTAGACTACGGAAACTACTACAACAGAACCTATATAATCTAGGAGAATATTTTTTCAAACATATAGACTAAATCAAACCCTACAAAATGTACTTCGTTTGATTTATTTTTTCACTTGAAAAGATTAGAGGCCAACGACGTTTATAAATATCAAAAAATTTACTAGTGATTGTTACTTCGTTTTCACAAATCTTTCTCTTAAGATGGCGGACGAATGCAGCCCTAGACGCTGTTTATGTTGGCCTTGTACTTGTTTGATAAATTTCTGTCTATCACTGTTCTTTTTCATCTGTTTCGCGTCATTCATTGCTTGGATCATGGTCAGATCCAATGACGTGAAATTCCAAGTCTACGACGCAGAGCTGACACATTTCAATCTCGAAAGCAACAACAACCTCCATTACAATCTCACTTTGAATCTCTCCATCCGGAACTCAAAGAGTAGTATCGGAATCCATTACGACCGGTTTGTAGCAAACGTTTACTACATGAATCAGTGGTTAGGAGCGGTTCCGATGCCGTCGTTCTACCTGGGAAGCAAGAACACGACGCTTCTCAGAGCATTGTTTGAAGGCAAAACTCCAGTTTTACTAGACGGTAATGGACGCAAAAAGTTTGAAGATGATCGGAACACTGGGGTTTACAGAATCGACGCGAAGCTGAGTATTAATTTTAGGGTTATAGTTTTGCATTTAGTAACGTGGCCAATGAAACCAATTGTGCGTTGTCATCTTAAGTTACCATTAGCATTAGGTTCCTCTAACTCAACAGGAGGGTTTGATTACCAACCAACAATGTGCCGCGTCGGCTTCTGAAGTTTTAATTTTTTTTGGTTTTGATTTTGTGGTTATGTACTTTTTTCACTAAAAACCAAAGATGAAAGAAACAAGGATAGTCTTCTCAAACAATCCTTATGAAAAATATTTGAAAAGGAATTAATAAAATAATTGACTCTCGAACTAATTTGAATTAGTGATTTCGGAACATGCCCCAAAACCGGCCAATACGACTTTATATTTCCCTTTTTCCTCGAAGTCGAATCATTCCCTTTTTTTGGGTTGGTTTCGGTTTGGTTATTCGGTACTTAGTATTCTTTCAATCCTCCACGTGTCTTTAATGAGTAATGACACATGTAAAACCAAAAAACAAAAAATTAAGAGTTAAATAAAAATTCGTATATGTCCTCTTCATAGTCATTCCTTAGAAGCAATTTCGAATCTTTTTTTTGTTTTCCAATCCAACATAACCCATAAATCAAAGAAGAACGTTTTGCAGATTCTTCATTAGTTACTACAATTTTGCTTCACGTTCTCGAAAAATATGAGCTTTCAGGATTTGGAAGAGTATCAGAAGGCACAGCATATTGCAGTTGAAAGGGAAACTTCCTACAGTACTTTTGATCCAAAAGCCAACCTTTCTTCAACGTATTGAAATAAAAACTACATTCACTTCAACAGTAGCGATAACCACTATGTTTTTTGTATCATCGAGTTCGATATCAGAACCTCTACAACCGTTTGGTATTGATTGATTGATTGCTCCACCTGTTATTGGTTGGAAACAAATTAGTTCAAACACATTAGTTGTTGAATACATTTGGTTTTTCTTCTTATAGTCGGCTTGAAGTTAGTATTACTGATGTTTTTGTTTTCATATATACCAGTGAGGTAGACATTGGCTATGATAGATCACAAGAGCAGCGTGTCCTCATGGAATCTAGGAGGTAAGTAAGTTCTATGCATCATATGTCTGTAAATAACTACCACGTTCATGCTTGTAAGTTGTAACCTCTCTTTCTTCATCTGAAGGCAAGAAGTTGTGTTGCTTGACAACGAAATTTCCTTCAACGAAGGATATAGGGATAATTAACCATTAATAAGTGATAGTTTCAAAGACCTCAATTAGATCATTATCTTGGAATACGACGATTCCATACCAATATACCATTAAACACCAGTAGAATCGCATACAATTGCCCCATTTTGATTAAATAAACATATGGGCCGAATCTTATTTAAAATGTTTCTAATAATGAAACTTATGAAAGTCTCATTAAAAAGATCGTCCATAGTTTAAATTTACATGGATTGTTGGAACTAATTTAAAAGCTTACGGGTAAGCTTAGACTTGAACTCAGGAGATACCAAGTATCGTTAGCTTAACTGATAAAGATCCTAGGCGAAGTTTAGAAGTCGCCGGTTCGAGTGACGTTTGAGACGAAACTAATATTACATGCTATGGTTTCGGGCCTGAGAGGATTACGGGTTTTGGCCCAGAACCTCCTGGTATCCAAAAAAAAAAAAAAAACTCAAGAGATGACTACGGAGACTACTAATATAGAACCGGGGGTGTTATTGGCTTTTAATTTCCAAAGAATTTTGATGACTTTAATAAAATAATAAAAAGTAAATAAATGAAAGATTCTAAACTATTGCTAGAGACTTTTCTATAATCTTGTTGATTAGTTTTTCATAATCTTGTAAAGTTTTTTAAACAATCTCTCTATTTTGATGATATTTTTCATGACTTTATTTTGTGAAGAAAAATATAGAAAGTCATAAACCAATAACATAATAATTTAATTCATTAACAATCATAGATTCTTTTGTTTTAATTCAATAACACAAAACTTTTAATGACTTTATAAAAGTATGAATCCAATAACTACAGATTTATAAAGGTTTTAGATTACATTTTACAAATCTTAAATTAATAAAACCAAACTTTAACAAACTTTTAAAAAATTTTGATTGAATAACAATAGATTCTACATAAAATTTAAACTCACTAAAACTCTATTTAAATCACAAACCAATAACACCCCATAAATAATAGATCAACTTCTATAATCTAAGAGAATAATTTTTCAAACATATAGACGAAATCAAACCCTACAAAGTGTACTTCGTTTGAGTTTTTTTTTTTCACTTGAAAAAATCAAAGGCCAAGGACGTTTATAAATTTCAGAAAAATTACTAGTGATTGTTACTTCGTTTTCACAAATCTTTCTCTTAAGATGGCGGAGATGGAGGACAAATGCAGCCCTGTATACTGTTTATGTTGGCCTTTTACTTGTCTGCTAAATTTCTGTCTATCACTGTTCTTTTTCATCTGCTTCGCGTCATTCATTGCTTGGATCATGGTCAGATCCAACGACGTGAAATTCCAAGTCTACAACGCAGAGCTGACACATTTCAATCTCGAAAGCAACAACAACCTCCATTACAATCTCACTTTGAGTCTCTCCATCCGGAACTCGAAGAGTAGTATCGAAATCCATTCCGACCAGTTTGAAGCAAACGTTTACTACATGAATCAGTGGTTAGGAGCGGTTCCCATGCCGTCGTTCTACCTGGGAAGCAAGAACACGACGCTTCTCAGAGCATTGTTTGAAGGCAAAACTCCAGTTTTACTAGACGGTGATGGACGCAAAAAGTTTGAAGATGATCGGAACACTGGGGTTTACAGAATCGACGTAAAGCTGAGTATTAATTTTAGGGTTATAGTTTTGCATTTAGTAACGTGGCCAATGAAACCAATTGTACGTTGTCATCTTAAGGTACCATTAGCATTAGGTTCCTCTAACTCAACAGGAAGGTTTGATTACCAGTCAACAAAGTGCCATGTCGGCTTATGAAGTTTTAACCTTTTTTTGTGTGTGGATATGGAATAATATTTTTTTTATATAACCCTAGTGTTATACGTTTTTGCTTTTGATTTTGTGGTTGTGTACTTTTTTCACTAAAAACCAAAGATGAAAGAAACAAGGATAGTCTTCTCAAACAATCCTTATGGAAAAGATTTGAAGAGGAATTAATAAAATAATTGACTCTCGAACTAATTTGAATTCGTGATTTCAGAACATGGCCCAAAACCGGCCCAATACGACTTTATATTTCTTTTTTCCTCGAACTCGAATCATTCCCTTTTTTCGGTTTGGTTCTTCGGTACTTAGTATTTTGACCAGACCAAATTTAGACGGAGCTTCTTTCAATCCTCCACGTGTCTTTAGTGACACATGTAAAGCCAAAAAAACAAAAAATTAAGAGTTAAATAAAAAAAATCGTATATGTCCTCCTCATAGTCATTCTTTAGAAGCAATATCGAATCTTTTTGTTTTGTTTTCTAATCCAACATAACCCAGAAAACAAAGAACAACCTTTTGCAGATTCTTCACCATTAACTTCAATTTTCTTCACGTTCTCGAAAAATATGAGCTTTCAGGATTTGGAAGCGGGGAAGCCATTGAAACCACCGCAAAGGAATTTGATCAACAATAAGAGAGATGTGACACAAGCGGTGGCTTCTGGTATCTTTCAGATCAACACGGTGGTTTCTACTTTCCTACGACTTGTTAATACTCTCGGTACGCCTAAAGATACGCCAGAGCTTCCTGATAAGCTGTGAGTTTTATTGTTTTTGTTTTTCTTTGAGTTCATGCATTTGATCTCAGTTTAACTTAAGTGTAGAAATTGCGAAATCATGCCTTAATTATTTAAAGTTCTAAAATTACCCTTTCTAATTACAATTCATACTTAATTGGTCAAAATGTATTTTTTCCTTTTAAAAATATAAACATACATATTGTTGGAATATTAAAATTTTATCTAACGCGTGACTATTTCATATTTTTCCTTTTTTTTTTAATTTGCCACCTTTCATATATCCATTTTTTTAGCTAGATTTCGGATTATTTTGTAAGCCAAATATGGAAAACAAAAGTAAGAAAGTAAATTCTTCTTATACAAAAAAAAAAAAGGAAAAAAACAATCACAGGCCGACGACGTTTATAAATAAGAAACTAGCTAGTCTGTTACTTGTTCATTCACAGATCTTTCCTCTTAAGACAGGGCCTAGGTCTTCTAAGGAACACATGGCGGACAAACACAACCTTCCATGTTGGATACGTTGTCCCGTGAATGTGATCAGTTTCTTTATAACACTGGCCCTTTTCGTCTGCTTCGCGTCTCTGATTGTTTGGATCATGGTCCGATCCAATGCCGTGAAGTTCCAAATCCACAAAGCACAACTGACACAATTCAACCTTGACCTCGAAAACAACAATCTCAATTACAATCTCTCTTTGAATTTCTCCATCCGAAACTCGAAGAATAGTCTCGGAATCCACTACGACCGGTTTGAAGCCATGGTTTACTACAGCGATCAGCGACTAGGAGCGGTTTCTGTGCCGTCGTTTTACCAGGGACACAAGAACACGACGGTTCTCGTAGCATTGTTCCAAGGCCAAAGTCTAGTTTTACTCGACCGTAATGGACGCAAAAAGTTTGATGATGATTGGAAGATTGGGGTTTATAGACTAGACGTGAAGCTGAAGATTAGTTTTAGGGTTATGATTTTGCATTTAGTGACGTGGCCGATGAAACCAATTGTACGGTGTCATCTTAAGGTACCATTAAGTTCCTCTATCTCACCCGGAGGGTTTGACTTTCAGTCAACCAAGTGCCACGTTGCTTTTTGAGAATTTTTGTTTTTGTTTTGGAATACGTTTTTGGTCTGTTATGTTTCATTAAACAACCAAAGAAACGAAGATAGTTTTATTATAAAATCCTTTTTACGATTTAAATTAATTTCATAAGAGAGATAAATACTTCGAAATCGATGAGCAAGAGGAAGAAATTAAAATCGATACAATTTACTTTTAAAATATTAATTAAAAGAGAAGAGGGACTGCGACTCAAAAGACGATTGGCATCGCTTGATGAACTTGAGGGAGATATAATGCTGACTTCAATTTGAATCTTCTGCCCATGAATTCAGTGATGAATATCTCTCTAATTCCTAACATCTCTGTCCTTTTATTCTTCATTTCAATCCATCATTATTCACTCTCTCAAATTTGTTTAGCCGCGACGGTTACGGCTTTTGCTCTTTTATCGTTTCTCGATAACCCATCAAATTCTGGTGGGATTTCGTGTGCGAATTTTCACACTGAATCTGGTTCGGTGTTGATTTCACCCGCTGGCAACAGTGTCTTCACTTTTCCTAGCGATGTTTATGATGACGCGTCTCTTTCAATGGATCAGACGACGGTTTCTCTCAATATCTCTAAAGGAGATTTGAGTTTTCTTCTTATCGATCATGTGGGGATGATCTTCACAATCATCGATTTTCTTCCGGTGGTCTCCGGCGTTTTATCTCCGTTCGATACAACTTCGAACGGCTTCGATCTAGTGATTCAATTTCATGATGAAATTCTCACTGCCTTGTTGTGGAAACAACCGCCATGGAAACCACCATGGACGATGAAACGTGATCTACTTTTCTCTGAAGATGCTTCAACAATATGTGTTTCCACTCTATGTGATTTTCCTCACATGATGCATCCCATAGATGTTGATGCTCTTGGAAGAACTTCGAATTCCCGTTGGTATCACATACTCGTCTCACCAAAGATAACATCAAGGCAGATGGAATCCAAGCAAGCTTTGGTCAAAGTGCAAACAGCCCAACTGGTTTTGATGAAGAATATTTGGCGAGGATCTTGGAGTATCATCTTATCGGTGAGCGGCAAAGATGGAAATCGTTTTAGACTATGTATGAATAAGGCAAATTTGCTTTTCATATCACCGAAGAGACGAGTTTCAGAATCATCTCTAGCAACATTTAATTTGTTTCCATTAATTAAGGTAATGCCGAGTGCATTTTGGAGTTTCATCAAAAAAATGATAGCCAATCGAGAGTTTATGGAAGAGGGACATAACAGATTTCATCTGTTAGCCTGTAAGGCTTCCGAAAGGATAGCGAGGTTATATCCACTCTTGCATCGAAATTGTTTCAATTTCCTTTATTTGCGTACAACGGTTGTATTGTATTTGATTCTATACTTTGTAAACTCTTTGTGATATGAAAGTATTTGATTTGCCGTTAAAAAAAAAAAAAAAACTTTTCGAATATGGCCCAATAACGGCCTAAAATATTTTAGACGGCCCAGATTAAACGCATGTTCTTTACTTATTTCACTCCCTCCACGTGTCTTTTACGACAAAACAGAGTAAGCCAAAACCAAAACTGTTTCTCAACAAATTAATTAAAAAATCATTCATCTCCTCTCCTCTCCTCTCCTCTCTTTAGAAGCAAAGTTCGAATTTTGTGTGTTTGCTTCTTCTTCAAACGTAACCCAGAAATCGTTTGCAGATTCTCATCGATTAATTCTTAATTTCTCTCCTTAACCCTTCAATTTCGGTCTATCAAAAGATGAGCTTTCAGGATTTGGAAGCAGGGAAGCCATTGAAACCACCGCAAAGGAATTTAATCAACGGCAAGAGAGATGGGACACAAGCGGTGGCTTCCGGTATCTTTCAGATCAACACGGCGGTTTCTACTTTCCAGCGACTTGTTAATACTCTTGGTACGCCTAAAGATACGCCCGAGCTTCGTGACAAGCTGTGAGTTTTTTTCTTTGGAATCATGCATTTGGTCTCAGTATAACTTAGGTTGAAATTGCGAAATCATATCTTATTTTTTTAGGGTTTTATGAAATGAGTCTTGTATTTTCATGTTTGCATGTTTTGTGGTCTAAAGTTTTAATCTTTTTGTATGTGTTGTTCTATGTTGTTGGCTTAGTTCTCTGTTTGATTGATCAGGCATAAGACAAGACTACATATTGGTCAATTGGTAAAAGATACTTCTGCAAAACTTAGGGAAGCTAGTGAAACCGATCATGGTAAAGATGTTGCTGTAAGTGTTTTTTTTTTTCTTTCAAGATGAGTGACGTAGAAAGATGGGAGATTTGTGTTGTTTATTGTTGTTGTTTCTTCTATTGATGGTGAATTGGTATTTGGTGCAGCAAAGTAAGAAGATTGCAGATGCTAAACTTGCCAAGGATTTTGAAGCAGTGTTGAAAGAGTATCAGAAGGCACAGCATATTGCAGCTGAAAGAGAAACTTCTTACACTCCTTTTGATCCAAAAGCCAACCTTTCTTCAAGGTATTGAAAAAAAATACGTTCACTTCAACAGTAATGATAAGCACTACGTTTTTTGTATCATCGATTTCGATAACAGAACCTCTACAAGGGTTTGAAATTGATTGATTTGCTCCACCTGTTTTTTTGTTGGAAACAAACTGGTTCAAGCATACAAGTTGTTGAATTTGTAGCCTATTTTACCTGTAATGTTCTTGAGTGGTAGTTTTTCACTATAAAAACTTTCTGTGTTCTGATAGTTGGCTTGAAGTTATTACTGATGTTTCTGTTTACCTATATACCAGTGAGGTAGACATTGGCTATGATAGATCACAAGAGCAGCGTGTCCTCATGGAAACTAGGAGGTAAGTAAGTTCTATGCGTCATATGTCTGTAAATAACTACCATGTTCATGCTTGTGACTTCTCTTTCTTCATTTGAAGGCAAGAAGTTGTGTTGCTTGACAACGAAATTTCCTTCAACGAAGCGGTGATTGAGGAAAGAGAACAGGGAATACAGGAAGTTGAGCACCAAATCGGTGAAGTAAACGATATTTTCAAAGATCTTGCGGTGTTGGTTAACTATCAAGGAGACATAATCGGTAAGTCTCTGAAGCGAAAAAAATAACAACAGTCAAGACCTAGAATGCTTTGATTCCAATTCTCAATCCTCTTAAAATGTATTTTATTACAGATGATATAGGTAGCCATATCGACAATGCACATTCAGCAACAGCTCAGGGAAAGTCCCATCTCGTAAAAGCCTCCAATACACAACGATCAAACTCATCCCTGGTAAGAAAAAAGAGAATAATCTGTTATTGGTTCACTTGGTTTGTTTTCATGTTCCTTACTTCTCCTTTTCTGGTGATTATGCAGATGTGTTTGCTAATGGTGATATTCGGGATCATTCTTCTCATCGTTATCATAGTACTCGCAGCTTGAGATGGCAAGAAACACAATCGTGGTCGTACATTCAAGAGAAGTCCGGTTTTTGGACATAGAAGTCTGAGTGTGCGAAGCCATACTTGTGTCTGTATATTCACTCTTCTATCATAATCGGCCTTCCGTCGCCGACTCTTTGTTGGTGCCGTATGGTTTGGTTTGACCAAAATTGTAGTTCGTTTCCGTTAGGTCCAGAGAAAAATAACCAAAGACTAGTGGTTCTAACTATGCATAACCTTATTTCATTTTCACTATACACAAGTGATAAGTCTTAAGAATCATATTTATATCAGTTAAACTCTTTTTTTACCTTTACAAACGATGTAACAAATAGTTTCATGATTTAGATAAATAATTATAGTTCTTCTCTTAATTTCATTATATTAAAAATATATTCAATTATATGATACATTCATCTATGATCTAACATAGTATATGTGGGTTTTATGTGTTAAAAGTATGTTTATGGTTTCGATTATTAAAGTCAACAAAAAAAAATGATGTAAAAATGTAAAGTCAAACTTGAAGTTTTAAATGTTGGTATATTGTTTATAAATTTTGTTGAATTTTTATCTATAAATAAGGATATTCCCATCCTAATATTCACACAATACATATCCATAAATAAAAATTTATCTATATAAATTGATGTACTACCAAAATAAGCAAAACGTAATAATCTCATTTCTATATATAAGATATCTTACATATATGTGTAAGATGGTAAGAGAACAAGAGAGTGAGATAAAAAAAAATGGAGAAGCAAATCTTTTGTCAATTCTTAGTGGTAATGATGTTAATGTCATCATCTCAAATTCAGGGAGAGTTGAGGAAAGGATGTTATGATTCAGGCATCACAGTTTTGATGGGTTGTCCAGATTCTATTGACAAGAAGCTTCCAGCTCCTCCGACACCATCCGAAGGTTGTTGCACTCTTGTCCGAACCATTGGAATGAAATGTGTATGTGAAATCGTCAATAAGAAAATCGAAGACACCATTGATATGCAGAAGCTCGTCAATGTCGCCGCAGCTTGTGGTCGTCCTCTTGCTCCTGGTTCACAATGTGGAAGTAAGTCTTATTTTTGAAGTTTTCATTCATTCACTAATTAGGAATCTAAGACTACTTGTGCTTCTTCTTTTTCCAGGTTACAAAGTTCCTGGTGCATGATGTGGGATCGATGCGAATATGCAAGATCTAATGTCAATTTCTTTGTTTACAAAATAAGTGCATAAAAATGCAAGAGTAATATGTAAACCGATACTATTTTTCTATCAGATTGTTGGTGTTGTTTAGTCAATTAGTCATTATTGTTAAATTATGTTGCCAAAAGCATATGTTCGCAGATCATATTAGATTTTTTTTATAAAAAAATACATATGTTACAACTTACAATTAGGGGTGGGCATTTAAACCGAACCGAACCGAACCGACCCAACCCAACCGAACTCAAACCGACCTAAACCGAACCCAAGCTTAGACTCAAACCATTCGGTTGGGTTTATTTTCAACCCAAATGGGTCGGGTCGGTTCGGTTTAAAACCGAACCGAACCGACAACCCAATGTGTTTATTTAATTAATTATTTAATTATATTAGTAATATTATAAATAACTAAATATGTGTTTATTTTTACTTTGATAATAATTTGAATAAATGTAAAATAGATTTAATTATCTCTAAAACTCTAACCCTAAAAAACTTAGGGTTCTCCTTCTAAAAAAACTTACAACTTGAACTTGATATTTAATTACTTTATCAATTTCAATGTTCAAACTTCAAAGACAATGATTTTTTTTGTTTTGTTACATTAATTGATTTTTTGAACCAAATTTAAACCGAACCGAAGTAAAACCGAACCGAACCAAACCGAACCAAACATAAACTGACCCAAACACAAACCGAACCAAACTAACTTCGGTTGAGTTTGGTTAGAGTTTTAAGAAACCCAAATAAACCGAACCGAACCGAACCCAAACCGAATCCGAAGTTAAACCGAAATGCCCACCCCTACTTACAATTAGTGATGCAATTTTGTTCTTCACATCCTCTTCCCGAGCTCTGAGTGTCTGAAGTATGAAAAAAAAACGAACCAATCACGAATTTGTTTTCTTGTTTCCCTGTAACTAGTCATGGGCGTTCGATTATCCGATCGGTTATCGGTTCGGTTCCATTCGGTTTCGGTTCTTTCGGTTATAAAATTTAGTATCTATTCGGGTATTTTGAAATTTCGGTTCGGTTCCGATTCTTTCGGTTTTAAAATTTAGTATCCATTCGGTTATTTTGCTTTGGATATTTTCGGATATTTCGGTTACTTTGGGTATTTTTGGATATTTTAAGATATTTTTCGGTTATTTTCGAGTATTTTTAATACTTTTATAAATTTTTCAAGTATTTTTGATTATTTGGTCTATAAATATCTAATATTTTTGAAAATATAATTGTATTTCGGATATTTTCGGTTACCCAAAATATTTCGGTTCGGTATCGATTCGGTTACGGTTATTTCGGTTATAGAATTTAGTATTCATTCGCTTATTTTCAAATTTTTGGTTCGGTTCAATTTTTTTTACTTCGATTTCGATTCGGTAGATTCAGTTCGGTTTATTTGGCCAGGCCTACCTATAACTCGTTTTATGGTCACATTTATTGGTCTTTAGCCCGAGTTTTTTTTCTGTTCTTTTTTCGGTTTACTTGGTTAAATTCGGTTTACATGATTAGTCCTCGAATAAAACAATTTCGGTTTAGTATTGTCACGGCTCCGTCAATGTAATTCGTTGATCCCAAATTTCTTCTCAACAATTTCGATTTTGATTTCGCGCTCAGTGATGAACGGCGCATCACCGGCTCATTCTTTGGTTTCGACGACCGCCGTAGCTGGTGGCGGTGGAAGCAGCGGAGCCGCCGCTGGTTTAGACGATTTCCATTTTCCACCGGATATTCCCTCTATGCAAGAGCGAAAAGACGAAGCTATGCGTGGTCAGTTCTTTATGATTTCGAATCTTAGGGTTTCCAATTCCTCGCTAATTTAGGGAATTTCTGTAACAATCGGTAATCGAATTTCTCAGTGATTAGACATTTGAGTATCACATCTCCAGATTTAGGGTTTTCGATACTAATATGTGTTTCAGTGTCAAATCTCCATTGTTAAGGTTGCTATGTGGAAATCAGAAATCTCAATTTTGTAGTTGTTCTTCGAGATGTGACTGTAAATGATTAGTATTGCTAATTAATTACTCAGAAATGATTAGGGGTTTTATTAGATTATTGAGAAAGATCATCTAATGGATTTGTTTTTTTATAATGGTGTAGTTTTGAAAGCTGATTTGATGACTGAACTTGACAAAGAGGTTAAATCTTTGGAAGAAGATAGTTGGATGTTCGAAGGTCCTCGTTCTCGAATCCATCTTATATCGAGAAGAGGTTTAGTTTCTTCTTCTTCTTCTTCTTCTTCTTCTTCAGATTCTTAGTCGATCCGGTTTTCGTGTACGGCGCAAAGCTGTTTTCTTGTCGACCAATTTAGAAACTGTTTACACCAATCTTGAATGTTTAAGTATAAAGCCTTTTTTTCTTCTTTGAATAAGTGTCAATAGCAGTAATCATCCCCAATGGTTCAAAATTTCATATATTGGCCATTCTCTAGATCTGGACAACTCGATAGGATGAGACGATTTGATAGAATCTGCGGGATAGGATGAGACGATTTGATAGAATCCGTGGGATAGGATGAGACGATTTGATAGTTTCTGCGGGGTTTTTGTGTGTTTCTTTTGGTGTTTCATCATCACTATGACACTCTACTGAACCATATTTGTGATAAAATGGGGTTTTGACTAGGTAACTTACTAAAGAAAGAAGGTGGAGCTGTGGTGAAATCAAGCTTTGTTCAGCTTCTCAGATGATCGGATTCAAGTAAGAAAATTCAGAAATGGTTGTATAAGCTTTATTTCGTGGTCGTCACAAATGTCACTAAAACGTTGACTTTATTTTTTCCCATTTTAAGGGACAAAATAGCTATTTCAATGGTGTTAATAATTTTATACAAGTGAAGGAAATCATTATTCGTTTAATGAGTCTATTAACAACAATAATTAATTTAAAACTCAAATATTTTTTTTTGTCTAACTAGTTCCTTTAAAAAAATTAGGTTATTATCATCTTCCCAACTATAACAAAGATTCTACTATATGTATGGAAAAAATTAAAAAGTACCAAAAGGTATTATTAAGGGTAAATCCCAAAACTTGTTTTACCTATTTTTATCAGAAGCAATTGATCACCATCACCTGAAAACCACAAATTGCTTGAGTTTGTTAAAACTGGCTCTGACAAGTGTCATACAAGTCTGGTCAGGTCAGGGCTCACCTCAAAGCTGCTAACTAGACACTACTCTACGGATTGGACTACCATACTCAAACTCCTCACGGACAAGACATTGGGTAACAATCGTTTATTTCTATTGAGATATGCTTTCCAAATTCTAGTGTACTCGATATGGAAAGAAAGGAATAGCAGAAGACATGGCGAAGAACCACTCCCATCAGCCCTTTTACTAAAAAGGCTTGACAAGGAGGTTCGAAACAAGCTCTCTACCATTAGAGACAAAGGAGACGGAAGATATGAGAGATGCATGATAACCTGGTTTGATACAAGATAGGAATGCTCTTGTTTTCTTTTTGACCATTTAGCAAATGTAAAGCCAACAAGCTTTAAGCTACAGTTGCACTTGATGTGCAAACGATTTTTTTCGAATAAATTTTACATTTTATTCAAAAAAAAAAAAAAACAGATACCAGTAGTCTCGGTTTGGCTTTCAGGATTGAGAAAAAACTAATCATAAACTAAAAACCGAACTTTAATTTCAGTTTGGTCCGGTTTAGTTTGAGATTTTTTGGTTTGGTTCAATTCAGTTTTGAATTTTTTTAAAAATAAGATAACTAATCAATTTTAGTTAGACTCATAGATTAAAATACTTATTTTTTTTTCTTAAATTTGATTAAAAATCATTTTTCTTCTTACAAATTTTCTGTTATCTGAAATAGTTCGGTTTAGTTTACACCAAACTTAGACTCGGTTCGGTATATACAGTATGCTTTTCTTTGTTACTGTAAAGATAAATAAAACTCGGTTCATTTCGGTTTTATTCAGGGTTTATGAAGGATTCATAATTGCAAAAAGGAGAACATATGAAAATTTCTGTTGACTTCATAAGTTCACATTGCTCATCTTCACGCGAAATGAGCTAAAAATTCAACAAGAGATTGAAACATGACACAGATTCTCATCTTTATAGAGAATTTGTGTGAATTGAGAGCTGAATGATGTAGTAATGTTATACAAGTTTGATATAAGAAAGAAGAAAGAAATGATCAGTGCATGAAATGAATATGTTGATCTCTCAGGGACTTGTGTTACCTCAAAAGACTTTAAAAACTCCCAAAAATCAAGGATTTTGCCTGAATGAAATAAACATATAAGCAAATATAGTTGAGTTATTAGAGTTTCTCTGATAGATTACTACTAAAGTTAATGTTAATTACCTTGAGAGATCTATGCTTTCAGGCGAGAGGAGACCCATCTGTTGAGTCAGATTATCCATCTGTGTAGTTTTGTCCCATCCATTTTGTTTCTGCTCTGTCTCATTGTCCACTGGTGTGAAATCCATATTATCTGGAACCGGGCTTGACATGAGTAAGTCTTCGAGTAATTTGTAATCAACAGGGCCCATATCAGGGTCCATTGGAAAGTCGTCGATGTCAAAATTGATCAACAGATCTGGGTCTAGTAATGGACTAGAACCTCCCATATTTGGTTCCATAAAATTCTCTGGAGGCTTCTCTGCGTTGTTTTCTGGTAGCATATGAGTGAATTCGGGAAGAGTTAGATCATCAGGTGAAGGAATACAGTTCTCGGTTGCTTCTGGTACTGCTGAAACATTTTCAGGAGTTGTTCCAACTGATGGTGATGATGACTGTATCTCAGAAGCTGTTGGCATTTCCTGAAGAGTTATACCCGAGGCGTGGTTTGATGAAGTCTCCATCTCTGTTCCCTCGGTAGTAGAAGTACCATTACCTAGAAGGAAACCATCATCGCCGGTTTTGTAAGGTTCCATCTTCATAAGCTGTTTAAACATTGCTTTGGCTTGCTCGTGCATTGGAGGTTGATACTTCACTATCTGTCCATCAGGAGAAGCAGAATCATTATTACGGACAATGCCGTCTCGCTTGAATCTCCTCTTCTTATTGGTATCACTGATGCGCCTGCTACTCTCGTTTTGCTGATTCTGCTGCTGTAAGAATTGAGATAGAAAATGAGGGCTTTGTACTGCCTTTGCAAGGAATGACATTAATTGTTGTTGCCGATTCTCCATGCCCTGGAGACGCTGAACCATCGTTTGAAGTTGGTTATCAGTGGACTGTTGCTGCTGTCTTAATCTGACGAGTTCTTGCATAAGGACGTTCTTATCTCTTTTAAGCCTTTCAACTTCTTCTTCGAGACCAAATTTGCCAACTTCAACACATGCACTAACAGATGAGTTCTGTCCATTCGAGTTCTGAGATTGCGGATGTCCATGTCCATGTCCCTGGGCAGGTTTTCGCCTAGTTATTGTTTTAAGCAAGTGCTTCTGACCTCTTAAGAAACCTTCATTTGCAAATTCCCATCTATCTGGGTCAACCTTCCGGAAACCCTGCATCAAGAAAAGACACGCAAAATGGAATGAGAATGGATTCCACCAAAACAAATGAGAAAGAGGTCGCCCGATAGCTTAAGAATTGCAAATCTAAAAACTTCAACACATAGTCTAACTGCCAACTATTCAGACAGCCATATATAGGAAGTAACAGATCAGTTGGCACATGCTCCGGAGCATTTTTCATTCAGAAGTCAAGTAAATGAAGCAGACCAATCATGCCATCATGGTCAATCTAATATATGAATTATGAAAAATACTAAATACATGTTCCTATTACAGGTCTTACCTACCACCAAAACCAGAGGAAAAACCAAAGTATCTAATAGGGATAATTGAAAACTAAGAGAGTGAAAATTCTCTATGAGATACCAGTGTAATCTTTATGTCACGTGTTACAAAAACAGTAACTTAGGAACAATAATATCCACGAATGTAGCAAACAAGAACTGCCAGCAGAAAAATCAAGCTTATTAAAGTGCATTCACCATCTTGCAGCACCATTAGCATCCTGCTCTAAATATTATGCAGCACCATATATCTACTTATGATCTAGTCTCTATTCCAGGCACTACTGATCACATTGGCCTGTTTAGCTTTTCAAAGACGTACTGTCTCCACTTGACCTTGACTCATCTACAACAAAATGATACAAAGTAAAACAGAAAGTTGATAACCTTGCACTCAGGTCATGATCAACATGAGACTTGCTCTCTTATTCCAATTTTCTTCTTTCTTCTCCTTTATAATGAATGCTGAGAAAATTCAGGAAGGTTTATTACTATCTTAAGACTATTACTAAACCTGATTACAGGGACTCCAACAGACAGCAAATACAACAAAGTATACATCTCTATTCATCAACACCCTCACATATCTATCATTCCCTGAACATCTTCTAGACTGTGTTGCCCATGCCGTGGTTCATATCCTAATCGTCCCGAAAATTGAGAAACTCTTATTGGTAAAAAAGCTTATGGACGATGAAATGCAGTACATCTATTGAAATTCCAAAGCCGTGAGGTTCTAAACTAAACAATCACAAGATTCCATACTTGAGGAAGCTAACTATCAATTCTATTAGCATCAAGAGTAGCCATCGCAGAAACTTAAGCAGGCCATGGTAACAACATCAATGAAACAAACTAACTATGAAGTAAAAAGCGAAGGGAAAGGGAAGAATTACATAGGTATTTAGCTGTCTAACGAAGCTGGAGAAATTATTATGCTTAAAGTTCTTAGGAAGAAGATCTCGAGCAAACTCCGGTGGATCCCAAACGATAAAACTGTTGTTATTAGCACTCCAAGAAACAATCGAATCGGTAGCTGGATCATCAACCATGTCATAGGTCTTGCTCAAGAACGGAGGAGGCGCGTTTGAACTTAGAATCGCCGCGGGCTGAGGTTGAGGTGATGGCTTAATCTCCATTGATTCTCCACCACCGTCGCTGGTGGTTACTTTGCTGGTTACACCATCCATTCGGATTTTTTTTGTTTCCAAGTCAATATTTGGGATTTTGAGAAAACTAGGGTTTCATATAGGAATTGGTGAATTACAAGGAGGTTTTGAAGGTGGGAGAGAGGTTTTGATTGAAGATTTAGAGAATTCTCAGAGAAGATTCACGAGAGAGAGGTATGGGCGGAGAGAGAGATTAATCGAAGAGTGTTTTTGAAATCGATGGAGGAAGGAGAAAGAAAGAGAGACGACGGGAGACCCATGAACAATTGCGAAATTACGGAAATAGACATTTCGCTTTTTGTCTCTAAAAAGCGGATGATTGGGGACGTGTCTAGTTTTTATTGGCTCTTGCGTTCTGTGTTTTGGGTGACTCGCCTGACACGGCAATCAAGTTTTTTTGAGGAGAAAAGAGAAAAAATTTATAAATGAATCAAAATATTAAATTGAGAGTATTTAACTTATTTTAAATTAAAATTTGAAACTTGAAAAAAATATTAAATTATAATTTCTAGATCGAAGTCGTATTTGAAATTTTGAATGATTACAATGACGGTGTTTTTTGGTCACGAAAATCATTACAATGAGTTTTTTTTTTTTTTTTTTTGGTTAAAGGGTTATTACAATGAGTTTTCAGAGAAACTATTGAAAATATAAAATTTGGGAAAATTGGAAATAAAGGATATCTACTTAAAAATTTGTCTATATATCCCTTCTTCTTGTAGATTGGTCAAATAGGTTTTTTAAAAATAAAAACCCAACTTTACCCTCATTTTCTCTCAAAATTAATAAAAATTGATTTTAAAAATAAAACTTCCTAATCTATTTACAAAAATTAAATAGAAATCTAAAGAGTCAAACCTTCCACTTGAGAAAGAGTCTCTCTATCACTTGAATGTAGATTGAATAAGTCTTTCACTCTTTGATTCATGTTAATGTATATGTGTTTGGGTTCGAATTCATTGATTTAGACAAGAGTTTTATGACTGAAATCATGTCATCTTCTTATAAAACTCGAAGTGAATATTTTTGTTCTCTTATTGATCTGTTTAGTTCACTATTTGTGTGTGTGTCATGAGTAGCTCAAGTACGTGTCATGTTTTTTTTAAGTTATAGTATTTTTGTTCTCTTATTGATCTGTTTAGTTCACTATTTGTGTGTGTGTGTCATGAGTAGCTCAAGTACGTGTCTTGTTTATTTTTTTAGTTATAGGTTTTGTCTCTTGTAAATCTTCTTCATCTAAATCAATTGTAAATCTTTTTCAGCTAAAGACATCCACATATCGTCATTGAAAATATCTTTTATGTCTTAATTCATGTTTAAATCTTTATTCAAGTTTGTTTCTGCATGTTGAAGACTGTTTTTCTGTTTCCCTAATTCTTGTGTGTGTGTGTTTGTACTTTTTCTTGTTTTTAATTGAATCTCCTCTTTATACGGTGGGTCATTTTCTTAACATGAAATCAGACCACAAGTTTATGAAATTAGAATTCTTTTGTGATCATTCTTGAGCTGTTTAGATATTTTATATTATTTTGGTTTGAAAGAGTAGTCACTGGTGATGAATTTCGAGTTTGGATTCGTCTTTAGTTTAAATGAATAAAACTCCAGTAAACTGTAATTTAATTGATTTGAAACTCTCCGCTCTTAAATTTTGTCATTGTGAAGCTCTTAGGTTTATTTTTATATCAAGTGTTTTGTCTCTTAATCACTTTCAATATTTGCAAAAGATAGTTTTTCTCTATTTTCAGGTTTTGGATCTATATTACATCAAAGGTTATCAATGCAAAACAATCTAGGAAGCACGAGTAAGACATTAGTTACTTTAACATACAATTTTTTGTTTGCTAACTGCAACTATGCACTATAATTAGTCATAACTCTGAATGATTTTATTTACATATATTTGCTTTTTATGTGCAGCCACTGCTAAGGAGTTTCCCAAGCGCTTTTTCGGACATGGTAAAGATCTCAAGCGCCTTTTAGAAGAAAAACGTGTTCTTAGCTTTTTAGAAAAAAAATTGGTGGACAACGACTTAGATGATTATAAGCTTAGGGTTTAAAAAACGTTTTGGGTTTTAATTTTGTCTAAAAAATGTAGACAACGACTTCTACATTTTGTAGATCGTAAAAACAATAAATATTCATTTAAAACGTAATCTCAAAAATATATTTTGTTTCCTTTTTTGAATATTTACTTTCTATGTTTAGAGCATTCTAAAAATTTCAGAAAACGAAATCTACAATATCGTAGAATTTACATTCTAAACGAAGATTACAATTTCTAACGATGGCAGAAGATGTAGAAATTAGTAGAACGGCTATTCTAAAATATTTAGAACATAGAGCAAAGCGTAGAATGCATATTCTAAATATTTTAGATATAGGATTTTCGGACTTCTAAAATTTTCAGAACAGAAATCTAATCTAAAATATGTAGAACATGTACAAAAATGCAGAATACACACTCTGAGTTTCGCAGAACTCTAGAAAACGTGTTCTAACAAAATTAGACGAAACTTTATCTATCAAAAATTCAACTTTTTTTTAGCCAAATCTAAAATTTTTTACTTTAAATCACCCCTACTCTTGTATATCTACCTGTTTTTCTAATTATTTTTTTAAAAATATGTTTAAAATAGAGTGTAGGGGTAGTTTTGTCCAAAGTGACAATTTCACCAAAAAAGTATATATAGACAAATTTTTAAGTAGATATCCTTTATTTCCAATTTTCCCATAAAATTTTAACAAAAGGCGAAAAGGAGTTTTTTTGTGATTTTAACGATTAAAAAAAGAGATTAATTCTGCATATCATATTAGTTATTATGTAAATAGAAAAAGGAAACAGAATAAATAAAAAAGGAAATAACAAGAACATGCATACACATGTTTCCTTATAAAATAACCTTTAACGCTCTCGTTATTTTCTCACAATCACTCTACTAGACATCGAAGAGTTTACAATTTTCAGATAGATGTCGATTATGTTAACACATCGTTACATGGTCAAAAACGTTTATGCAGTTCCGTTTCATACCAAAAACGGAATTGGTTTCCACTACTTCTCTTGTGTCTTTGATTTACATGTTCGTGTAAAGTTGGTTCCTTTCTTCGGCTTGAAACGTTTTCGTTACCCACAAAAAGTTTCTTTTAAACCTTCCAAACCGTCTCATACCGTGAAGTCATCACAATGTAAACCAGATCCGGTTATTGAGAAGCCGATTATCGAACAAAGTCAAGAAAGAGAATTGTTTGATGGTTCGGTCACAATGGGTGCTGCTCCGTCACCGAGACACTTGCCAATTCCAACTTTTTGCGTGTCTTTAGCTAATGAAGACTTGAGTGAAAAAAAGAATTAAAAATAAAATAAAGACTTGAGTGAGAAGAAGACAGAATCTTGTAAGAGTTTTTGTTAAGCAATTTACCTATTTGATTCAGACTAAGTATGCCCAACTCACAATATCTCTATAACCATTAGATTTTTTTTCTTTTTTTTTTTTCTCGTAAGTGATTCACTTTTATGCTTTGAATGGAAGAAACTGCCAAAGGGATAAGAGAATAAAGAGAAAGTTGTGTCTTATTCATATCAAAGAAAGAGTATATATACATGTTACAGGGAACCCTAAACATACTTAAGGATATTAACATAAAACTCTAGGAATTATACTATATTTACATATAACTCCCTAATACTCCCCCTCAAGTTGGAGCATGAAGATTATACATGCCCAACTTGCGCCGTAAATAAGCAAATTGCTGAGAACCCAAAGCCTTAGTAAAGATATCCGCTGGTTGCTCCGTAGTGGTAAGATGTGCAGTAACCAGTGAACCATCCTGAATTTCATCCCGAATAAAATGACAATCCCTCTCAATATGCTTCGTCCGCTCATGAAAAACTGGATTGGCAGCAATATGTAAGGCTGCCTTATTGTCACAAAACAAACGTATCGCCTGCGGATGAGACACTCCAAAACATCCTAAAAGCTCACGATTCCATTTCAACTCTCGGGCAGTAAAACTCATTGCACGATATTCAGCCTCTGCGGAAGAAAATGACACCACATCTTGTTTTTTTGTCTTCCAAGCAATCGGAGAATCACCCAACATAACAATAAATCCTGTAACCGATCTCCGAGACATGGAACATGTAGAAAAATCCGAATCACAATAAGCTGTCAATTGTAAATCAGGATCAGCACTCAACACAATACCTTGACCCGGACAGCCTTTAAGATATCTGACAACCCGTGTAACTGCAGCCCAATGCTTGGCACGTGGTTGTTGCATAAATTGAGCCAACATATGCACAACATAGGACAAATCTGGTCGAGTAAAAGTAAGATATACCAAACGCCCAACAAGCCTCCTATACCTCTCGACATCCTCATAAAACTCTCCCTCATCATCCGACAACTTATGGTTTTGCTCAAGCGGAGTAGACACTGGTTGACATCCCAACAACCCACATTCACTCACAATATCCAAAGCATACTTCCTTTGCGACAAGTAGAAACCATCAGGAGACCGAGATACTTCAATGCCTAAAAAATATTTCATAGCCCCCAAGTCCTTCATATGAAAACACTCACTAAGATATCCCTTAAACTCCTGAATACCTTTAAGATCATTTCCCCCAATCAACAAATCATCAACATAGACCAACACAAAGAGTTGCATAGATCCACGCTCCAAGGTAAAAAGAGAGTAATCGGCTACCTGCTGAGCAAACCCATACCCTTTTAGTGCTGCTGCAAGCTTAGCAAACCAACAGTGTGGTGCTTGACGGAGACCGTATAAAGATTTCTTAAGTCGACAAACTTTTGATTTATCTTGAGAAACGAAGCCAGGAGGTAGTCTCATATAAACTTCTTCCTCAAGATCCCCATGTAGAAACGCATTATGAACATCCATCTGATGTACTTCCCATCCTTTGACAGCCGCAATCTTAAGAAACTCTCGAATAGTTGTCATTTTCACAACCGGAGCAAATGTCTCATCAAAATCTAACCCTTCGACTTGTCGATTTCCCATGGCCACCAAACGAGCCTTGTAACGCTCAATCTCCCCATTCGACTTATACTTGATAGTAAATATCCAATGACTGCCAATAGCTTTCTTTCCTGGTGGAAGATCAGTAATATCCCAAGTATCATTCGCTTCCAAAGCATTCACCTCTCCAGACATCGCATTGCACCATTTATCATCCTTAACAGCTTCAGAATATGACTTAGGAACCGACACAGCAGTAATAGCCGCAAGAAAAGCTCTCTGTGAATCAGAAAATCGGTCACAACTCACATAATTTGCAATGGGATAGAGGACCGTACCTGGAGCAGAAGACGCTGGAGAGGAGGCAGATGAGAGTGTGGGTGGATCTGTGGAGCAACGTGTAGTATGAAGTACATAATCACTTAGATGACCCGGAAGTTTTCGTTCCCGTTCACTTTGGCAGACTTTGATCACTCTACCATTCGAGTTATCATCACTCAATGTTGCAGTAGTTGGTGATGATTCACTCCCCCTTTCGTCCAAAGCAAGAACCGATGTATGCTTAGAACCTTCAGACCCCTGAATTTCAACTCCCGTCGGCTCTACAGGTGGATCGATCGATCCAGGAGACTGATCGATCGATCCAATCGGCTCGGAGGTTTGTTGACCTCGTTCCGGATCGATCGATCCCTTCGGTGGATCGATCGATCGCTCAGCCTCTGGGATTCCGTCGTCGGACAATGTAGCCAGATCGATCGATCCATGTGGCAGATCGATCGATCCCGAGTCTCTGGTAAAAATTGGAGCATCGTCAATAAGTAGTGGATCGATCGATCCCGGCTGTGGATCGATCGATCCCTGTTCCAACGTCTGAAATGGAAACACATCTTCTTGAAAGACCACATCTCGTGAAACAAAAAATTCAGATTTCTCCAAATCGTACACCCTCCATCCTTTCTGTCCGAAAGAGAAACCCATAAACACACAACGCCGGCTCCGTTCCCCAAATTTATCCTTATCTCGAAGAACATTCTTAGCAAAACATAAGCTACCAAAGACCCGTAATATCGTAAAATCAGGTGACGTACCGAACAACATCTCATAAGGTGTCTTGCCCTCAAGAACTATAGATGGTGTGCGATTAATCAAGTGACAAGCGGTAAGAACACATTCTCCCCAAAACTTACGTGGTAAGGTGGCTTGAAACATCAATGAGCGAGCCACATTCAGAATGTGTCTATGTTTCCTCTCCACTCGACCATTTTGTTGAGGAGTATAGACACACGAAGTTTGATGCATGATCCCTTCATCCACAAAATAAGATTTCAATCCCATAAATTCTCCACCATTGTCACTGCGAACTACCTTCACCTTTTTGTCAAATTGGCGCTCCACCATCTTAAAGAAATTCTTAAGAGTCACTGCTACTTCACTTTTCTCACGCAACAAGTGCACCCAAACAGCCCGTGAATAATCATCTACAATCGTCAAAAAATACGCAGCCTCCGAAGTAGATAATATGCGGTAAGGACCCCAAACATCACAATGAATTAAATCAAAAATGCTAGCAGCTTTATTAGAACTTTCATGAAAACAATCACGGGTCTGTTTCGCCCTCAAACAAATATCACAAACTGTTGTGGAACTCACTGGTTTCATAATATCTAAGTAATGCGATAAATAAGAAACAACACGACTTGACGGATGACCAAGACGACGATGCCATAATTCCCATGATCCTGAACTGCTCACAGTCTTGTGTATCTTCGCACCAATCACCCCTCGAAGCACGTACACGTCCCCACACTCTTCACCAACCCCAATCAGCGTCTTCATAGCACGGTCCTGTATAACACATAACTCATCAGTGAATGTAATGGAACCCTTAACCATTTTCAATAACTTTGCAACAGAAATTAAGGAGCATGTTAAATCTTTTGAATACAAAACTCCTTGTAACCACAAATCACCCCCGAGACATATATCTCCCTGTGTCGTAGACACCACATGATCACCATCCGGAAGTCCAATCATACAAGGATTGGTATTCACCACATTAGACAAATAGTCTAGATTACCAGTCATGTGGTGTGACGCACCTGTGTCAATAATAAAGTCAACCCATTCTTTCTTACCATTCAACTTTTCATTGGGATTTGACTGTTGAGAAGCAAAAAGACCCTTGAGAGCATTCCATTGATCATCACTCATTTGGGGGAGAGATTGACGATCCAAATCAGCCGGTGTTCTTGTTGAATTAGCTTGTATTCCCCCAACAATATTTGCCTGAACACCCGTGACCGCGTTAGCCCTACCACCGGACCCGCGACCACGTCCAAACCGGCCACCACGTCCTCCACGTCCACGTCCACCTCTACCGCGATCATTGTAGTCACGACCTTGTTCTCCCCACCATTCAGGAAGGCCAATTATCTGAAAGCAATCAGCCTTTGCATGCCCATACTTACCACAATGAGTACATGTCACGTCCTTCTCGCGATAAAAATTGGAAGTTTGACCCCGTTGCGCAGCCTGGACCGCAAACCCCACAGCCTCCGGAGTGGCATCACGATTCCTAGTAATCGTGAGTTGTCTCTCTTCTCGAATGATCCTTTGATAGACTTGTGAGAGCTTGGGTAGTGGTTCCATACTTGTGATAGTAGAACGCACCATACCAAACCTCGCAGAATCTAAACCATTCAAGAAGGTATTGGTTCTCTCTTCATTACGGTCTTCTTCCAACTGAGCAGCCAGTTCTCCACAACTACATGATCGAATAGGTTTGTAAATTGCCAATTCATCCCACATCTTCTTAAGTCTCCCATAGTATACCATTACCGTATCCCCGTTTTGTCTACAGTTTGCTATATCAGCCCGAAGCTCACTGATTCTTGGCCCGTTTCCCGGAGAGAATTGAAGCTTCAAATCTTCCCACAACGCTTGAGCTTCATCCACCATAGAAATCGATGTCCTGAGAGTCGGCTCAATCGTGTTCATAATCCAAGCGATTAACATAGAATTAACCACTTCCTACTGTTCAATCTCATCATCCTTGGTAGGTTTCTCCAAGGTCCCATCAATAAACCCTAATTTCCGTTTCGTTCGCAAGGCGTTCCGCACATGCTTAGCCCAATCTTCATAGTTTTCTCCCTTTAATTGAACAGTAGTAATCACATTACCCGGTCCATCAGAAGGATGGAGATAAAGTGGAGAGGCCCTAGCCTTCTCCGCCACCGTGAGTCCACTCCCGCCGCCGCCTTCCGCAGTCTTCACCGGAGCAACCTGTTTCCCGTCAACGTCAGCCATCTTCTCTTCTTTTCCCTTTGTTTGATTTTCTTCTTAAAACCCTAGCTCTGATACCATGCCAAAGGGATAAGAGAATAAAGAGAAAGTTGTGTCTTATTCATATCAAAGAAAGAGTATATATATACATGTTACAGGGAACCCTAAACATACTTAAGGATATTAACATAAAACTCTAGGAATTATACTATATTTACATATAACTCCCTAATAGAAACGTATCAGTGCATGCATATCAAACATATTAATATTTGATGGATCACGCAGATCAAGCGAATCAAACATATCAAAACTTAAGAAGGGTAGATATATGTTTATATAGAGAAAACTAAAAAGGTGATTTAAATAGAATAAACAACTAAAATATTATGTAAACAAATTTCAAAAAAGTATTTTCATTTTAAATATGATATTGATATATACTTCAAAATGCAACTTTTTAATTCAGTGTCAAAATTATTTTTTTTCTATTATAGTGATATCATTCTCGAGAATCAAAATAAATATTTACGGTGGACATTAAAAACAGGCTCTACCGGTGAAAGTTCCATGCCTAGCAACCTTACACACTGGATTCTCACCCCTTTCCGTCGGATCTGACGATTTTGGAAAACTCCTAGCAAAAAACCTGTCGAACCGGTCCGGTGGATGCTAAAACTCGTGGTGGATCAGAGGAGTCAAGATGCTCACACTTTCTTCCTCTTACCAGAATCCACAAGCGCCGTCTAAGAGCCCGAGAGATCTACAGCTAACCACCGTGACATGTAGCGATACCCACCAATCTCCCACCGACTTCCGCCGCAAACACATCTACCATTATGGAGGTTGAGCCGCGAGAAGGACCCATGTTAACCCACTGACTGGCGTCCTTAACCACGTGTGGTCAAACTTCATATATCCTCACACCACCCGAACAGAGACACGAATGCATCAGATAGGGGAAAATACCACTCCTCCGCTGCCGTAGATGAAGACTTGCTCACTCACGCTTTGCAAAAGCAACTCCAAGACCTGCAATCATAGCTAAATCCTAACAAACCTGTCACGCGAAACCGAATCCGACAAGCAAGGCGCAAGACACCGTTTGAGAGGAGTAGATCTACAGTACCAGCGAGAGACCCACTGGAAGATGACCCCAGGAAAATCAACCAAAGCGAAGCTCCCACCCACTCCTCACGAGAGTCAACCAACCCACGGAGACACACCGACGCTCGAAGAAATCGCCAACCCAGATCCGCCGAAGAAAAGCCACGGGATCGATGAATAACTATAGTAATAAATAACTAAAAATTATTTTAAATGTCAAATCACATATCAATTCAAGAAACCCGTTTTACATTATTTTTTTTTAGCTATTTTTCAAACATTCATTTCATATGGCACTACAATATTTAACTTTCTCGACAAAAGTCTTTAGTAAACTGAGCAATTAGAAACAAGATATTTATATATATACATATTATACGTATATCAAACATGATATTTAGAAAGCAAATATAGAAAAACCGCAGCGTAACGCGGATTCTCACGTCGTGTTATATAAAACACAGTGTTGCAAAGTGTTAATACAATGGAAAACTTCACTTTGAGAACTCAATAGACTAGTTTAGCATATTGGATTATCCAAAGCAGATTGATAATCCCATTTTCATCTACTCAAAAGCAACCATCTGCATAATCTTCAATTATTAGACTAATTAAGAAGTACATTTAAAACAAAATGATATTTACTTTGTCAAATAGTACATATCAAAACAATATGAGAATGTCGAAAAAACACGAACTTTCTAATTTCGGATGAAAAAAACATGAACGTTTCAAATGCTTTTCAAATCATAAAGTTTAGTTTGACTTTTGATAGAGTGGTAAAGTTTTGTTGACTTGATCATTTCGCGCAGGCCGTTAAACTTCTGTTAACCAGACGATCACGTTGTTAACTTTCCGTTATAACTCTGACAAAATGACATCGTTGCTCTGAAACGAGATCATTTCATTAAAAAATAAAATAGAAAAACTGCGTCCTAAAGGAATAGAACTGTTGACTTATTGGACTTATGATGTGAGTCAAATTAAAACCTAAGACTACTCTCTCAAATAAGAGATCGTTGTGTAGCACTTTAGGGTCGAATTCCACAAAGCTCTCGTGTTCACACAATAGACTAACAGGTTTCGAATTAAGCTAAACAGAAAATAAGAATATTAAAAATAAAGAAAGCAATTAAATTTGGGTTTTAAAGCAGATGAGGAAAACGTTAGGCTTAGGAATTTCTCAGGAAATAAACTAATAGTAAATCTTGCAAATTAATTAGGATTATTTAACGAACCGTTCTAGAACTCAAAACACTAATGAATAGCTAACCACCCTCTCGGATACGCTAACTAACTAATCTAATATCAGTAATTCCACCCTCTCAGATACGAATTCCTAGATCTAGACTAGCATTAAACACAGGTTTGATATGTTCACAAATCTTCCTAGACCACCTCTCGATGAATCTAGAAATATTTGCTCACCTAAGATAGTTCTAGTAACAGGCGTCCTCTCGGATCAAAACCTATTATCCTATGATCAAGTTCTAGTTAGCTACTCTAGAACAAACATTAAGAACAACCTAAGGTGAAGAACTCTAAAGATTAATCCTAACAGGTAATCAATTTACTAATTCATCTAAATCCCTAATGAGAATCCCTAAACCTAACATGGTGATTACTCAGACATGATGAATGAAACAAACAACATGATTGAATAAAATTGCATTAAGAAAACAAAGAAGAGAATAGAGTTAAGAAAGATCTTCTCTGGAGGAGCTCCCTCCAATTATCTTCCAAAGGGTTCAAGCTCCCAAGAATACAATAGAATGAGAATATGAGAGATGTCTCTAAAACAAAACCCTAAAAATCTATATATATGTTCTTAAAAACGTGCAGGGACTTCTTTGAAAATAGGGAAAAGTTCTGGGGCAATTCTGCAAATCTTCATAACTTCAAAGAGACTCGAAATTGCTTTGCCGTCAGGTATTGGTGTCGACCGACACCATCGACACTTGCACTAATTTTGGTCTCCGGATTGCTCTCGCAGCATAACTTCTCGGTTTTGCTCCAAAATGATCCATAATCTCCAAATTAGTCCCGAACGTGTAAAAACCTGAAAAGACTAAAAAAAACACTAGAAACAACAAAAAGACTCTAATAACAATACATATATCACGGCTAAAATGGGTAAAATCCGTGATATATCAACTTACAAGAAACCCTTAATCGTTGAGCTAAGATTAAATTTTGATATTATACCAAACAGAACATATATATACTATATTTTAATTTTATATTTCTTTGTTTCTATATTTACATGAGAAAGATTGTATAAATTTTATGTCATATATTTAATTTTCTATAGTAAAGAAGTTTTATTTTTTCTTAAATCTAGAAAAGAATAATTTTCCAAATAAAAAAGAAATCTTTATATATATAATTAAATATTTAAAATTTCAAAATATATATTTGTGGTAAGTATATTTAATATTTGTTTATGTTTGGTTGTTTTTTAGTTTTAATATTTTTATATAATTGCATATATTTTTATTTTATTGTATATTGTTATTTGTCAGTTTATATATATATACTCGATAACAACCCGCACGATGTGCGGGCTGAAGTGATTCAAGTAAAATTATTATGATTAAAATTATTATCCGGGATCCAAGATCCGTTTGTGTAAAACGAAACATGTTACAATTTTTTTTTTTGTTTTATTCAAATTTGGGACTATTTCATATAAGAATATGTTTTACCCGTGAAATATTTGAACCTTGAATAAAGCTTCAACGTGATAAAAAAAGTATTGACGAAATGTTACCATTTATGGCAATATGTCTTTCCGTATGTTTTAAAGATTTCGAAATTTTGTAGTATAAAAAGAAATTTTTTTTTTTTAATAAGTATAAGAAATCCAAAATTTAGCAAAGATGAGATTTGATAGTTTCCAAGCTAAGATTTTGTAGTGTTCCATATCTAAGATTCTTAGATTATGAATGGATTATTTACGAAATGGTTATAATGTGGCCAGATTTTGGTTTATATACAAATGTGGTTATAATGTTTTTCTTCGAAAAGTTAGAACTCCTCCAAAAATATGATTTTAAGTATTCGTAACATATATAGAAAGGAGATTATCTTATTTATTTAAGTAAAAAATTTATGAAAGGTGTAAAGATTTTGTAGTTTTGAATTCGAGATTCTTGAACCAAATGTATATATTTTATCATTTAAATATAAACATAAATATAAATATAAATAAAAAGATTGGTTTACCCATCCGCTAAAGAAAATTTATATAAATGTATATAAAGAAAAATATAAATATAAAAATATAGTAATATAAGATAAACAAAAAGTGTATGTTTTTAATTATTAATGGGATATATGGATGTATGAGACTAAAGGCAAATTCTGTAAATAGTCTAATAAATCTTGGGTAATTATCTAAATAGAAGCCAAATCATTGTGAGAGCGACACATCAACGTGACAATCTTGTTAATAACACATGATGGTAAGATTTTTTTAAAAAAATGTTTCTCTATTAATATATAGGGGATATATATATGCTCTGTTTGCTAGAATATCAAAATGTTATCGTAGCGCAACGGTTGAGCGTCTCTTGTTAGTGCAATAGGTCAGTTCGGTTCTCCATGGAAATTTTACATTTCAAAAAAAAATGTATGAAATTGATTATAAATATTTAAATTCTGATCCGTTACTCAGTCATAATTTTTGTTGAAAAGAAATATATTACTAAGTCTGAATTTTTGACCCGTTATATTTTTTCTTTTTAGATTGAATAATTTATATTGGTTTTTAAAAATTCAAATCATAGCATATGTGGAGAAAAATCTATTTTTTTATTATATAGATGATATGATGATTTATTTGGTTCACAAAAATATAATCATATATACATGAGATGTGAAGTATAATGATTAATATGGTAAGTTAAATATCAAATCTTATATGTTCACTTTGATTGGTCGTTTTTAAAAAAATAACAATGTATTTTCGTTTTTATAATTAAACTAAATTAATTAAATTGCATAAATTAGTATTTGACTTGTTTCTTCTTAATGAGATGAATTAATTTAGTTTTTGAAATTTTATCTCTAATGACATTTTTAAGTAATTACTTACAAAAAGTAAGGTTACTTTTCATTATGTACTCAGTACTCCCTAAATAATAGTATATGATCATATGTAAGATAATTACAAGTTTTTATATACTATGTTTTTCGTTTGGACACTTTAATTTATAAACCAAAAATAAATAGCTAAAAACCTGAATTATCCAAACAAAAACCATATTAAACTCCCCTAATCATAATATTATAAAAGTTATAAAAAAAATAGCCTTAACACCACTTGAATTTGATGAAAATTAAATATCACATAAATAGTACTAGCTTCTTACCAAAAAACAAAAAATAGTACTAGCTTTGTCAAACTATATGGATTAATTGATGAGAAATTGTTAAAAATGCCCCTTTTCAATACCCCTTTTCAAAAATGCCCCCTTTGAGAGTCCATTTTTAAGTTTGCCCTCTTTTAATTTTTAATGACCATTTTACCCTTATTTGAAACAAAATTAGGTCCACAAAATACAAAATATTTTTTGGCGGGAAAAGTGATCCCGCAATTTTCCCGCCAAAACACTTGTAAAAACCTTTAAAATACCTTGTAAAATTTTCCCGTAAAAAATTTTTCCGCCATAAAATTTTCCCGCCAAAAATTTTTTTTGCGGAAAAAGTGATTCCGCAATTTTTTTGGCGGGAAAAATTTACAAGGTATTTTAAAGGTTTTACAGAGTATTTACAATTGTTTTTGTAAGGTTTTACAATGTATTTTAAAAGGTTTTACAAGGTACTTATAAGGTTTTATAAGGTATTTATAACTTGTAAAACCTTATAAAAAACTTGTAAAACCTTATAAAATAGCTTGTAAAATCTTATAATATCTTATAAATACCTTATAAATACGTTGTAAAACCTTTTAAAATACATTGTAAAACCTTATAAATACCCTGTAAAAAACCTTTAAAATACCTTGTAAATTTTTGGCGGGAAAATTTTTGGCGGGAAAATTTAACGCCAAAAAAATTGCGGAATCACTTTTCCCGCAAAAAAAAATTTTTTGGCGGGAAAATTTACAAGGTATTTTAAAGGTTTTACAGAGTATTTACAATTGTTTTTGTAAGGTTTTACAATGTATTTTAAAAGGTTTTACAAGGTACTTATAAGGTTTTATAAGGTATTTATAACTTGTAAAACCTTATAAAAAACTTGTAAAACCTTATAAAATAGCTTGTAAAATCTTATAATATCTTATAAATACCTTATAAATACGTTGTAAAACCTTTTAAAATACATTGTAAAACCTTATAAATACCCTGTAAAAAACCTTTAAAATACCTTGTAAATTTTTGGCGGGAAAATTTTTGGCGGGAAAATTTAACGCCAAAAAAATTGCGGAATCACTTTTCCCGCAAAAAAAAATTTTTTGGCGGGAAAATTTTTTGGCGGGAAAAAATTTTACAGGAAAATTTTACAAGGTATTTTAAAGGTTTTACAAGTTTTTACAAGTGTTTTGGCGGGAAAAATTGCGGGATCAATTTTCCCGCCAAAAAATATTTTGTATTTTGTGGACCTAATTTTGTTATATTTCCTTATATATTTGTGATATATTTTATTAAAAGAAGGGTAATTTAGTCATTTTGTACATAAAAGGGGTATTTTTAAAAATGGACAACCAAATGGGGCATTTTTGAAAAGGGGTATTGAAAAAGGGGCATTTTTGTGAGTCTCCCTTAATTGATTTTATTAATTATTTCGGGTGACTATTTTCGTCCGTCGGCTGTGTTCTCCTTTTAGATGCCAAAACTGATGTTTGTTTATTTAGTAAGTTATTATTACTTTCAGCCCATTCTCCACAGTAACGGGTTCGTAACTCTTGGGAATCTTTTGAAGTAATTTCATTTACAAAAAAAGGAAAAAGGAAAAAAAGAAGATGATGGTTTTGGAGTGGTGTAAGTCCAATACCCCATAAGTGCTTGACCATATGGGTCACTGACAGCTATGAAATCTCGACATCAGTTTAATATTGATTAATTATTCACAATTGACCCATTATAACATAAAAATTGACCCCTATCGAATTTTACTTTAAGAACAAACCAATATTTATATACTAGAAAATGTTAGTTCAATTTAACTCATTACAACTAAATGTACAAATAAAATATACAATAGAAACATGTCCATTAAAATGAATTCAACTTAATTATCTCTATTTTCTAGTTAGTTTATGACCTTTATTTTTCTCTTTTTTAATCACCATTTATCCATTGAAAATCCCGTTAAAATAAAATTTAAGATAAATATTTATATACGTTTTGATTTCAGGTAAAATGTTTTGATGATTTTACTCAAAACAAGGATACAAAACAAGGGTTATATCTCTTTTTTTTTTTTTTTTGTCAACCACACATTCATTAAAAACAACTCCATGATTGGTTGCCCAATTAGGAGGAAAAGAGTTTACAAAAGTAACAAGGGTTATATCTCATCTTTTAGTTTATTGACTTTTGAAACTATTTTTAATTCTTTCCATCGTAATTGCAACTGTTGAAATATGTTTTTTATAACACATTTTGTAAAAATGATTTCGGGTAATGATAAAGTTGATATCTTGTCAAGAAGTGATTGTCTAGTTTTTAATTTTTTTTTTTTTTGTCTAGTTTTTAATTAAAAAAAAATGTATTTAACGTTACCACAATCGAAACAATAATAAACTGGTTACAATAGATGAATTTTGGGAATTTGACTGAATGTACCACATTTTGGAATGTGGCATTCCAAATGTACCACATTTCCCAACTCCTTTCCAAATGTACCACATTTGGATACCACACGCATAGATCCGGACCAAATTACCCCTGATGCAGACTGAAGAGAGTGGCAGGGAAAGGGACAGGGTGAGGCGTCGCGGGTAAAGAGGGAGCAGGGTGCATTTAATGCTGCACGGTTACAATTGCGTACGAGATGAATTTTAATATTATGTTAATAGAGTAGGGTTAGGCCATAATTGCTCTACTAATACATCATGTAAAAGAGGGTTGTGTGTAGATCTGGATAAACTGGAATTCTGGGGATAAAACCCATATGTTGGACGAAATTGAAGTTGGGGTAGAAGCAGGGACAGTAAAAGCTTTTGAAGGTAAATTTATGAATTTAATTGTAGTCCTTCGAAAAACGGTTAGGATTGTTTGTTTGTGATAAATGCATCCAACTATCATACTAATTTGGTGTATTTAATGGAGGACGACAGGTTTCAATGGACGAAGGAGTAATGATATTGGTCGGATCCTGGGAATGCAAAGAAAGTGGTGAGTGGCGATTCAAGATGTCAGCAAAGAAATATGCAAAGTGTGTAGATGTAGGAGAAGGAGACACAATTAGTGATGTTGAACAGAAAATTGCTACAGCATTTGGAGTAGACAGGAAAAGGACAAAATTGGAGCTGAGTTTTTGGTTCGAAGGAGGAGACACTGTCTTCACGCAACAAAAGATGCCGCCTGTCTCTGTTGATAGCGAGAGTTCATTGTCGAAGTTCAAAAAGATAAGGGTAGATAAAGGAGGTATGAACATGTATCTAACTTTAGTAGAAGACGATGGAGAGTGTGCAAACACCGGGGGACAACACGCAATCAGCGGACCAGATTCGAATGCTGACGGGGACAACACAGAGGTGGGGGCGGGTGACATGGAAAGAGAGTGCATAGGTGCAGGTGAAAGCACACAGTTTATCCCAGTTACTTTTGAGGAAGAGGAATTTTTGGCTGACATATATGAGTTTGAAGAGTCTTTTAAGAGGAAGAAAGCTTCGCTTGACAAGGAAAATGCAAAGAAGCGCCGAGAAGAGGAACTAGTTGGAGAATTGGATACGGGTAGCGATGGCGGGAGATGGGAATCCGACTCAGAAGATTCCGGAGACTATGACTTTGACGCCATGAGTAAGTTGATAGAAACAGAGTACCCGCCGGATTGGGATCCTTGGAAGACTTCGAAGGAGAAAACTATAACGACTGAAGACGCAAGAGTGTGGGGACAGGTGGATGACAATGCGGTGGAGGACCAGGGCGAATATTTAATGAGTGGAGAATCGGGGCCCCAGCTAGTTGAAGTTGAGGTTGCTGAGATGGGCGGAAGAGAAAGGGGAACACCAGGTTGTAGTGCTGGGGCGGGAAGTGTAGAAATGTCAATCCAAATGGGGCAAATAAGAATGAGGCAAATAGGGGCAAATACGCAGGGGACAGAAACGTCGGATAGTTTAATTCCTTCTTGGGAAAGTAGTTGTGGGAGAAGGAATACAGGCAGTGGACGAACTCAGACTGAGTTAGGGCTAGTGGACGTTTCGGTTACAGCGTTGCCAAGAAGAGAAGATGCTTCAGCTTTTGATGACGTAGAAGGACAAGGAAATACAGAGGAGGGCTTGGGTGGTAGGGCTGGAGAGGATAGTCCAGAGATGTCACCCGAAATGGGCCAGAGAATAAGGAGAGATAGAGAGACAAGTTCGCAAAGGACAGAAACGTTTAATACTGACTATGGCAGGACCACATGGGACACGACTGGACGAAATCAGATGCTTCTGGAAGGAAGACCAGATGCTTCAGCTTTTGTTGAGGGAGAACGAGAAGGAAATTTAGAGGAGGAGGTCATGGGTTGTAGTGGTGAAGAGGAAAGTGCAGAAATGTCATTCCAAATGGGGCAAACAAGTTCGCAACTTACATTGGGGGAAAACATGTTTACTGAACTAGTGGGGGACGATCTTGAGATGATTAGAGATGCCGCACCATTCAAGGACAACGCAAAAGGAGTTGCTCAAGACACAGCAAACATGAATCTTAGGAAGGCGGGCGATTCAATATATATTGGAAGGATATTCAAGAACAAAGCCGAGTTGCATAGGGCGTTGTGTGTGTACTCTATTAAAAGGCTATTCAATTTCCGAATAAAAGCTTCAGACAAAATGCGGGTAATTGCGATATGCCATGATTCCAAATGTCACTGGAGAATATATGCAACGTTTCACGAGAACTCAGAGAATGTGGAAATTCGAACAGCAACTCTGAAACATAGTTGTGATGTGAAATCGCGGTCTAAGTACGGGATGAAAGCAACACAATCGATTCTAGGTGATTTGCTAAAAGCAAAATATGCGCATGGGAAGAAGGGACCGAGGGCTTGTGAACTACCAGAGATAGTATTGGCCGAGCTAAACGTAACGATATCATACATGAAAGCTTGGCACGCGAAAGAGATGGCAATGAAAAGAGCTCGTGGTAGTGAGGAAGACAGCTATAAGTTCTTGCAGACATACCTGCATCTGTTGAGGACAACAAATCCAGGTACGTTGTCCACAGTCCATACGGATTACACTGAGGAGGGGGATATTCGGTTCAAATATCTTTTTTTTGCGTTTGGGGCTTCAATTGCTGGGTATAAGTATCTGAGGAAAGTAATAGTGATAGATGGAACACAGACGAAAGGAAAATACAAAAGCTGTTTGGTTGCTGCGAGTGGACAAGACGGAAACTACCAAATATTCCCATTAGCATTTGGTATTATTGACAGTGAGAACATCGCAGGGTGGACGTGGTTTTTCGAACAACTTTTGCAGATTGTCCCCGATGAGGAAGATCTTGTCTTCGTCTCTGATAGACATGCAGCCATTTATGCTGGACTAAGGACGGTGTACCCGCTCGCAAAACATGCTTGCTGCACTGTTCATTTGTTTAGGAACGTTGTCCACCATTTCAAGTGTGAGGGGCTTGCAAAAATGGTCTCCAATGCGGCTAGATCTTACACTGTGGGAGATTTACGATATTGGTTTGAAGAAATACAGAGACGAAACATTGAGTGTGCCAATTATTTGGTAGAGATAGGGATTTCTCATTGGACACTTGCTTACTTCCCGGGCATGCGATATAATGTGATGAGCAGCAACATCTCGGAGTCCCTAAATGCTGCAATGCAAAAAGCCATAGATTTCCCCATAGTGACGATGGTGGAATTCATAAGGACAATGTTAATGCGTTGGTTTTGCGAAAGAAGAGAAGTTGCAACAAGAACTCGGACAAGATGTACGCCAGAAATCGAGGAAATGCTAATAGATCATCTTAAAGAAGCTACTGATTGTGCTGTCATAGCAGCAAGTGAATGGATTTATCAAGTGAACGACGGTTTTGGGATCGTTTTCACGGTGGATCTACAGAAGAAGACATGTACTTGCAGGGTATTTGATGTGCTAATGGTGCCGTGTTGCCACGCTTTGGCTGCGGTGGGGATAAGGAACGTGGACATATACTCGCTGGTCGGGAACTATGCATTCGTGACGGAGTGGCGTAAGCTATGGCGTGAGCATATTCTACCTCCGCCAAAGGAAAAGGACACCGAGGTCCCGAACACTATTAGTGAGGTGGTTGTGATTCCACCAAAACAAGAAGACCAGGCGGAAGACCTAGGACAGTACGTATACCATCGCAGGGAGAGCAACAAGTAAGTAGGGCAATTTAATAATAATCGATTTCGTCCTTTCAATAAAATCTAACAAACTGTGTCCATGGATGTGTAGGGTGCAAGTTGGAAAAAGAAGAAACCAAACAAATGCACTACGTGTGGACAGGATGGCCACAATAGAGCAACTTGCAAAAATCCTCTCTAAGGTTGCGGGTTAGAAGCCATTCCCGGATTTTTTTTGGTTTTGTACTATGGATTGTTAACGGAAATTAGTTGTTGGTCCATATGGTGATAAATGGCATATTTTGGTCCATGGAAAACAAATGGTAGATTTTGGTAAATGGATGTAGTATGACTTGTAGTATGTGGAAAGTTGATGTAATATAAAGAAACTTGCAAGCACATCTCACAGCTTATTCGTACAAACAATATATAAAATTAGTATATAATAGGTCTCCGAAGACCGAAGACAAAGAGCGATGGGAGACCATATAAAGAAAAAAAAATAAATCAGAAGACCCACCAATTAACACAGAGAGGACAGGGGTTCCAAAAATTACATTTGGAACATTCTGAATATCGACGAGGGGGATGGATCAAGTAGCAGGTATAGCCGGTCCAGTTGAATCTAAGTTGGTCAGGGGCAATCTTCTTAATATCGGACATCACAAGCGTGGACACACGAGCAGCGTTGCGGGAAGAAACAACTTCGTGTTTGAATAGATTCATGGCGGTGATGGCATCGATAGGTCGATTTACAGAAACAAGATAGAGACCCTTCGTGAATAGGATTTTGGGGGATGGATCGGGTAAAAGAGCGAGCATGTCCATTGCTTCTTTTATTAACCCATCGACTGCAGCGAGCCTAATGCTCTCTAAGTAACAAGCAACGGGATTGCCAGCCTTTACACACCGTAAAACAAACAAGTGAATGGGTGAACCGATGAAAACATATTGAGGATGCGCTTCAAGGAGAGCCAGAGAAGTCTCCCGCAAAACATAAGGATCAAGAGCGAGACGACGGCCAGAGTTACCAGAGAGAATTAGCGGTCCTAAGTGCCGGTAACATGACTTACCAACAAGAAGGACAATCGCAAGCTTAAGATGTTTGGGAAGCTTTTGCCAGAAAAACATGTTGGCAGTATGGAGACTGTTGGTTTCCATATAGCCACAATAACTATATATAGAAGTTATTAACAGAAGATAATAATGTGCGAGGACAATACAGGGAGTAGTTGGGGACAATTGAATGTGGAAAAGTAACTAATAAATTAGAAGTGACAAAAACCTATACAAAATTAAAGGGCTGTTGTTAGAGTATTGGAATTAGTAGGTGAGGACAATGAATGTAGTATAGTAAATACTAATATAAGTGACAAGACCTCTGTTATTATTAGGTAAATTACTATTCTAAGGGATAGCTGCTTCGAAATTTTTATTTGGGGACATGGAGATAAAAATTTCTGGGGCTCTAATAAAAAAAAATATCATCCTTAATATTTTAATTCGGGTACAAGTACAAAAGGGACAAACATATCACGTGAGTCCCCCGATATAACAACACTGGAGGACATAATAGCCGAAGACAACATAATAGCCCAAGTAGCCGAAGACAACATAATAGACATAATAGCCAAAGTCAACATAAGAGACATAATAGCCGAAGGATGAAAAAAATAGCTTATAGCTATGAATGCTTCACATAAGTGCCAAGCATGAAGGCGGCTATAAGCGCGAGGACGAGAATGAGTTTTGGAGGACATAAACGAATGACGTCGACAATGGAACGAGGGGAGCGTTGCAGGAGACCAACAGTATGCTGAAGCGATTTAATGTCTTCGTGGTAAAGGTCAAGCCGATCGCACATCAGTGGAAGATCAATGTGGTCCCCGTTAGGGGCAACAAGTAAGGACTTCAGGTATAATTCCTGTTCCCTAATGGAGCACTTTAAAGCTGAAATCTCGTCAGTAAACGCTTCATCCAACCATTTAACAAGATGGCGCCCGGGTCGGTCCTGTATACAAAGAGAGCAAATGTAAGTATAATAGATCGAATCATTCAACGAATATAGTAAAGAGGGGAAAAAAATCTTACCTCCCTCTTCTCGCACTGATAGAACTGCCTACCGGGGTTGTCTTCAGAAAGAGAATTCGCAAGAACGACAGTCCCTCCGCAGTAACAGTGACGAGGAATGCCAAGATTTTCAAGGGGCATTGGCGACGGATAAAGAGGTCCATAAGAACTAAGAGATTCTCGGGAAGAATTCATGGATGGCTGGGTATAACTATGCAGGCCCATATTCAGTGGGAAACAAGATGATGGTAGGTCGAAATGATGGAGTAAGCTGTATGGAGTAAGATGATGGTAGGTCGAAAAGAGGATAATTAAGTAGCAGAAGAAAACATTAAGGCGGAGAGAGATAAATAGAGGATTTCAGATAGGCCCCATAATCTTGAAAAAATAATATAAATTTAGAAAAGGTACCTTTTAGCTGATGTGATAACACAGAAGGCAAAAATCATGGGGAAACGTAAGGTATTAGGGGAGAGAACAGTGGAAAGCAGCTGGATTCTGACACTGTTATTGGATATTTAAATATCTAGTTTCCTGGTTTTAACCGGGGGACGACGAGTAAAAGGAAAGCAGGTTGATAGCCAAAACTTCGTCCATAGTTGTAACCGGGGGACGACGAGTGTACCGTCCATGGATTCTATGATATATATAAGTAAAATCCTAAAAAAATATGTAGTTTTAAAACCATGGGGAAACGCTATATTAGTCAAAACCAAATTCCCTTCCTAAAGCATCAAAGTAGTTTTAAAATATGAAATTCCTAAACATCCAAGAAGACAAAAGCATAGAGAAAAGCATAGAGTAAATAATAATGCAAAAGACATAAGTTCTTAGACGGAAATATTGAAAGGGGCATCAATTTCGAAGAGGCTCAACAAACTCCTCAAAGATGTCGACCGCAAATCTCATTCTGACATTCTCCACGAAATCATCTTGGGGTATGGTGTCGTGGTTAATGCCTTGGAAATGAAGTTCAATAAACTTCGCAACAAGAGGACCACTGTCGTCTTCATATTCGCATTGGAGGATTTCAGGGAGACAATCATAGACGAACTCACGGGGGACTTGCTGATTGACGAGGTGAGCTTCGGGGACAAGCGCTTTGATGATAAAAGGAAGCAAGACAAGCAGAGGTTTCATCAGCTGGTCCATCTGTTTGGCGGTTTCAGCGCCCTCGTTAGGGTCAAGTACAGCGATGGTCCCATCTTTCAAATCTATGACAAGCGCAACCCAGTGTCCGCCAGACATATGAAAAGGCGCGTACAGAGTGTCCACATCGGCGAACCAAGCCTGTCTCATGAATCTCCCGGGGACTATTCCTCTGACGTAGTCCCTTATCTTACTGTTCCACGCCCACTCAGATTTGGTTTTAGACTTCTTGAAACGAGGATAGAGGTCGCAAAGATTCAGGGCAAACCATGAATCAAGTATAGCAGCCCTACCCTGGACCAAAGCATCACCAAACCTCCGCGCCAAAAGACTTAGCATGGCATCGATGTGCTGGATTGTATAGGGACCAGAATAGTTAGAGGTCATGTAATTTAAAAAAAAGCTATAAATAAATCAGTAGATTAAATAAATCGTACCTCTTGGTGGACAGGTTGCTGCGGAGTGTGCATATCCTTAAAAAAAGACTTGGGGACAACGTGTCCATCAATAACGAACTCCCTGAGAGCATTGATGGAAAATAAAAAAAAATTTCAATAAACTCTTTGTTAAAAAAAAGAGGAAAAATATAGTAATGGGGAAACGAAATACAAAATACCTGCTGCGATAATTTTTGAGAGAGGACAGGAATTTTTTCCGGAGCTCATCATTAACTTTGGCAACTGGGTGCAGGACATCATCAGTTGTTTGCGGATCATTGTTGGTCCCTGTGACTTCTTGGACTGGGTCACGGAAACGTTGGGGTTTATTCCTTGCCCTTTTGGAAGGGAGCATCGGCTTAGAAGAATTCCCTTCAACACCATCACCAACAGAAGAATGTTTTCTTTTTTTCGACTTTGCCACTCCACCACCAGCATTAGGCTATCCATACATAAATTGTTAGGAAACAATACCAGCAATTTTCTTCTCGAAAACATAAAAGTGGACTAAATTAAGATAAACATACCTCTTGACTGTCAACCTGTTGTACATCAGCAGCTTTTGGAGATTTAAAAAGCTCTGGCGGCCATGCTTTGTTTGCCTAATAATATGGAGACGATATCTTCAGGGACAAAACATAATCAAATGAGGTTTAGTTTTCGGAAATAATTATACCTCCGCCTGTACTACATCTTCGTCATCTTGAACATCCTCGGGATCAGATACCCCATGACTCCCATCACTACTATCGTCCCCCGAACGAGACTTGTCCTCTCGAAGAACATCCTCACCAGCAGTCTCAGACACACCAACAGACTTTCCAATTACATCTTCTTTTCTCTCCTCACAATCAACAACAACATCGACGTTTACAGAGCCACCAACGGATTTCTCAACAGGGACCTGTTAATAGGTGATTAGAAGAATGGATCATATACATGAAAGACAAAAATATATGTTTGCAGAGCAGAGCAACAGACAAACCTGGTCCGTATTTTCGCCATCCTCAGATTCTTCAGTTTCATCATCCTCTATATCTTGATGAGGCGTTTGGAAGTCGTTGGGCTACAACAAGTAAAGAAGAAAAGAAATTCAAAAAAAAGAAAATAAATAAACAATTTCTCAAGTCTTTATTTAAACTTACGTTGTGATCATGAGAAAATTTCTCTTTAGCAGCCTTCGCATCGAGGACCTGTTACAAACTGTTTTTGAAAAATTTCCATTTTTTTTAAGGGGACTAATAAAAAAGGATAATATAATACAAACCTCATCTACAACCATCTCGTCCTCCATTTCGTCTGCGTTGTCCTCGTGTATAGTAGGCAATGGCGTTTGGAAGTCTTTGGGCTGAATAAGATGAAAGAAATGGGGTTATTAAGGAAGCTATAAAGAAAATTCAAACAACCAAAATTCGAAAACATGAACTTACATTGTGATCACCAGAGAACTTCGGTGTAGACACCCCAGCCGTAGAGGGACTAGAAGTAGAAGCATCAGTAGAAGCAGAAACAACAATGTCAGAAGGACCAAAAGCAGAAGGACCAGTCCCAGAAGGAACATAAACAGAAGGACCAGACGCAAATAGACCAGCAGTAGGACCAGAGGGAGATGCATAAGACTGGCTAATGTTTTGTAAAACATCAGACAATCCGCCGTATTCAGACCAGGCTTGCTTCTGAAATTCCTCCAAAATTTGAGTGTTGCTTTTCCCCTTCGACTGATCCAAACCAAAAGACGGGGTTTGAGGACCAGGGGGCGCAGGAGGATCTATCTGGACATGGGTTGAATCAGATGTCTGTCCAATTGTGCCCTTGCTTGTACCTGGTGAGGAAGCTTCAGTTGAGGGGACAGAAGTGTGTCCACCAGCTTCTGTTGAGGGGACAGACGTATGTCCACCAGTGTCCTTGTCCTTACCTGGTGAGAAAGATTTCTTGGGGGGGGGGACAATATCGTCACCGCTAGAAGGTGTTGGAAACTTACCCCCATGGCGCAGATTGCTAATGATCTCGTCTAAGAGTTCGTCTCTCATCAAAGACTTCTCAACACCTACCCTCCGGCAAAGCTCAACAATCAATTCATCCTTCAATTCACGAAATTTCGCATTAACATGTTCCATGATCAGAGCATATAGAATATCCTGTCCCTCAGGACCCTTTGGTGGACAGATATCTTCGTCTTCAGTAACCTTCCCCTTACCCTTTGATGGACCACCCTGGGATGTCTCAGGGATTTCAAAGTTTTTGTTTGGACGCCTAAAAGACACCTTCTTAGGCTTGCGAACATTGTCTTCTTTGAGGTTCTGATCAACGACTATCGGCGGCCAGGAACGCCACCCACCTCTCCAGTCCCCTCGTTTGAACTTGTATCCGCGACCGATAAGACTTTCCATATAGTCAAAAGCCGGGTCAGAGACTTCATCGCCCCAATCGTTGATCGATGGGTGAGGCGGATCGTCACAAGGCAACAGGGGGGCAATATCCAACTGCATTGAACATAATCATTAATCAAATAACAAACGAAAAGATTGAAAAATTATAAAGCTTAAGAGACATTACCCCCTCAATCAGCTCTGTCTCCATTATGTTGGAGTTGTGAAAAGTCTTCAACGGAGGCAAAGTGGTGATAGACCCATCACCCATGGTCTGCGTATCATCAGGATTAGGAAGATATTTTTCAAACTCGGGGATGGCCTTGAGCATAAGCAGTTGGAAGACAAGAGGGAACCCGTGGGTTGAAGAATGAGACTGGTTGAACTTCACAATTAGGCCTGCGAGACTGCTAACCTTCGAACTGACCTTAACCATTCGCATTGTGAGAAGGAATGACTCACGTCCCCAGGGAAACGCTTCAAAACGCTGCAAATCGGAAACCATTTCAACAACTTGTACCGAAGCTTTGACAGGTTGGGAACTGCAGACCAGTATCCCTTCGACGATGACGATAAGCGCGAGACGAAGCCTTCGCCAGTCGTCCATCTTGTCTTTTTTGGGCTTCATCTTGTCTGCCCTCAACCATTCAACGATGTCCTTAATGAGGACAACCTTGTGTTCCTCACCAATGAGAACATTCCAATAAGGATTTTTTGGTACGATGATTTGCTGCGACTTCAATATATCGGATCTTTTTGAGTACGGCCGACAATCAAGCCCAGTCAGAATAGCATACTCTCTTAAAGAAAATCGGAACGGCTGACCGGCGAAAACAAACCAAAGCTCGTGTTTTTTCTTTGTGTAGAGGCCTCTACACAACATCTGATGCACTAATTTGCCGGAAAAAGAACATCGGCGGACAGGAAGCTGAAACAGAGGACCAAAGCATGAAGCGCGGAGATAATTTAACTCTTTAGTACCTTCTAAGATCTCGACAAGATCGAGAAGATACTCCGGCTTAGAGTAAGCATTGATACGACCTATAGGCGGGTAGCAATCAGTGGCGTAAAGCCTTTTGGGAAGCTTTTCCCTGTCCGGTTCAGGGATAACCGGACGGCTTGGAGGATTAGAGTGGGACGGTGTTGATTTGGCGGAGACGAAAGGGTCGTCGTCGTCTTCAAACGAAACCGATGGCCTGGATCTGCCAACCGGCGACTTTTGCTTCAAATTACCAGCGGAGGACCTCATCTGCAACAGGGAAAAAAATAGTCAGAAATCGATTTGGGGAATGGCAAGGGACAGAACCCTAATATAAGAGGGACTAAAAATTATCCAACTCCGATGAGGACAAAAAAATAAACAAAAGGGAATTAACAACCTAAATCGCATATTAGAACTGGGGGACAAAAACAATTGAAGTTACATGCAGATAGGCTGACAGCGAAAATTACCTGTTCTATCTTCGGAGCAGTCTTCGGAGCATAAGGAGAAGAAAGATGAAGGGGAAGTGAGATAGAGACGAAGGGAATCGTTTCCTCTCAATGGAAAAATCGATGGATGATTAAAGCGCACGAGGACCGAGGAGGAGAGATTAATAGGTAAGCGAAACGTTGTCAAATCAGTGGCAGCGCTTGGGCGCGAAAACTGCCCAACGCAGAGGGGTAAAATCGTAACACCACAATCCAAATGTGGTAGGATTGGAAAGGAGTTGCAGAATGTGGTACATTTGGCAAGTTTTTGGAGAAATGTGGTACATTTCATAGTTTTTCCATGAATTTTATGATACAACTTTAATTTGTTTACGAAGAAATTTTATGCAAGTTTTATAATTAAAAGGAAAATATTTTCGACCCCTATAATATAGGTCTAAGAATTGATATAACGTGCATAAGTCAAATGACTTATCATTTCTTTTTAATGACTTATCATTTCATACTTGCTGGACGTAAGGATTTATATATTAAGCTAATTAGTTACTATTTTCAATTATCTTCCTCATTTCTGGCGATAGCTTGTCATACTGTTTTCTCTTTTATTTCTAACACTTGAAAAAATTCCTACATATTTTAAGAAACCTATGGAATGTTTTTTTTTTTATTCTTGATAATAGAGAAAGAAAGAGAAAATTTCATAACCCAAGTTAGCACGAACAAAAGGTCTGTCTTACATGCATGTGCATTTTTTCAAACTTTGACCCTATGCAGAAAATTCTCTCTTCCTCGATTAGGGTTTTTATTCCATTTATATTATAAATTTTAAATTCTTAGCGAGACTTTTAACTAAAGCCAAAATTATCATAGTTCAATTTATATCTCAGAATGAGAAAACATAGTAGTAGTCAAGGAATATATATAAAGACCCATATATATGCATATATAAACGTTGACATAAACGTCCACAGTCATGCATAATATATGAACCCTAAAAGCTTATCGCTTTATTATGACATAAAAAAAGAGAAGATCTCAAAGCTGGGGCGGTGCGTGAGGGAGAATAGGATGAAAGCTAAATAGGGAGCTGGCTTGATGCTTCAGTTAGGTTCGCCTCGTGGGGATTTGAGCTCTCAGAGAAAACGATATATATAACAACGAACAACCAAACAAACCAGAGGACAACAACGATGAGAGTGAAAATGGTCGAAATAAGGGAGATGAGCGTGATAGCTGCGAGAGCCCCAAAGAGATGACTGGTGTGTCCCACGAAACTGCGGATAAGAGGTTTGTTTTGGAGCTTGACTTCGCAGACTCGAAGGATGACGTAGATCAGATTGAGCACCAAGAAACCGAGGATAGTCATGGATCTGTGAGCTGCTGCTTTGGATGGCTGGTTTGTAACAACTTGGAGCAACGCATAAGCTCCGCCGTTGATAGCAATGATAGCCTTGTGCACAGTGGAGGAGTACACATCCTGCGCCTGATCCAACGCCTGATCTAACGCCGACATTTCTAGCCTAAGGTTTTACTTGGGTTTTTTTTTTTTGTTTTGTTTGGTTTTAGATTTTATAACTTGAGATTATTCTCATTATGTTTAGTTAATATGCTATTCTTATCTTAGACTAGCTCATTTCCTCAACTGTATATTACAATAACTCTTACTACTTAATTACCCTCTCTCATACCTACCGTATATATTCCCATAATTAATTAGCCACTTGCTTTAATTTTGTCTTCTTAATTTATAACTAACCATAAGATTCAGCTCGTTTTGTTTTTGTTCTTACTTTTACTTTACTATACTTCTATATCCCAGATTATGCATGGTAAAACAATTAACACACACACTGACCCACACGACCTAAACTACTTACTCCCATGTGTTTCGATTTTGAAGATGTTTTAGTATTAATTGCGAAGACAAAAACCATAAAAAGATCATCAAAAAAGCATTAGTTGTTATTAAAACATTATAAAGTTAAAAGATTTTTTTTGGTTCACTACAAGAAATTTGTTCATTGTTAGCGCTAAAAATATGCTATCTTACGTTATAGATAGCGAATTCATAAACGCTATGTTCTCGGCAGCTATGGTAGAGGACACCCATACGATAGCGTTTTCTGACATGCTATTATAGATCGTTCAATTATAGCGGTAATAGAATGCTGCAATATACTATATTATAGCACACATTTAGTGTTATTTTATATTGTATTGTAGCATATTTCTATTTGATATATATATATATATATATTTATAATTTGATTTATATATTATTATTATATTTAAATCATGTTTTGCAAAATAAATTTAATTGGATTTATAATATAATTTATTTTTTCATAAATCATCAAAATACATAAAAGTATTACTACATTATCCATTTTTTACATAACATCATACAAAGTTTTAAACAAAATAAAGATAACATCATAAAGATAAACTTCAATCTCCTTTATATGTTTCGCCTTCCCATATCATCCCCGTCCATAATCTCTGTAAGCATGTGTATAAAAGCATCAACATATATCACAGTCTTCAATCTTGTTTCCTCAATAGTTTTTATCTTAAAATCAATGCTGCATCAAACGCCAAAAATTTAACAAACTCAGAGAGACATCTAGAAGAAAATAAAGAGATAACTCATACATATATCAGTCTCTAATTTTTTTACATGGTAAAGAGATTCAAACCCAATAGAGGTGATGAAGCTCATGGTAATAATATTAAACAAAGAGGATGCTAAACTAATCCATGTATATAAACCAAATAACGATAAACACACCACACCATAGTAAACACACCACACCATAGAAAACACAACAGTTTTAAAATCATCAGAATAAAGAAAAGAAAAGAGCAAGGTATTTATATTCTTAAAAGACTACCTCTTTCGTGAGCATTCGTCCTCAACATGTCCCACCTCTTTCTTAACAGCTCCTAAAGATGAAGAAGAATTGATTTCCACTACCTGTTCTTGTATATTCTGCTCAGCTATCTGTAATAACATTAAAGCAAAGGTATTTGGAGCAGCAAAGTATTAACATTATTTCCCCTTGTCTTATAAACTGATCTCTGCATATCACAAAGAGAATACATAACTACAAAAGACAACCTATGTTTTTATCAAAATGTAAAACTAATTAAGATGTTAGAAATATCAAAAGCACCTGAATTATCCTTCTTTGTTCTTTATTTTGCTAACCATCAAGTCATCCACAAAAAATCCATAATATCAAACGGAGAAATTAACCAAACCAAGCACTAAAATTCAAATAGACAATGTGTAGCCAAACCTGAAGATCATCAACTTCACAGCCAACGTGGAGCAAGACCCTTATACAAGCTGCAAAATAAGAAATCAAACACAAAAGGCTAGCAGTAACAAGAAAGTACCTTCCAAAATCCTCTCCTTTAGATAATAAACTCACATTAAATCATCAGAATCTTTTGATTCACTTCTCTCCGGCTAATCTCATGTTGGACTACTAGTGCATGTCTCAGGAGCTTCATGCTTTTCAACAGGTGTAGCCGTGTAGGTGAAGACACGACTTTCTTATTTTCATTACGAGCATTCTCGTTCGCAGCTTGCTTCCTATTGTTCATTTACCTACACCAAAAAGTTCAAATAAATGAAGTTACTAAATCCGAAGAGCAAATATAGACACATCATGTGTTAGAACTTAGAATTGAAGTAATCTTACATTTTTTTACGGTTCCACCACTCGAGATATTCAACTAGTCTCTCTCAAACCGTACAAGCTCCGGCTGCAACACTTTAGCAATCAAAATGATAATTTAATAGAAAGAGTTTCACACACGAGCTCCATCTCTAGATACAAAGAGTTTTCTTTTTGGATTTGAAGCTTACAGTTTACAGTTTTCTCCTAATGAAGAATACCTTTTTGGTTTTTCAAGTTTCCAATTTCCAAATTAAAGAAAGCTGAATCCCTAATTGAGATGGCTTACCATTTTGCGAGGATGAAGAAGGAGAAGAAGAAGAGTCACTGAATCTCTACTTATCGAAGTATATTAATCCGTCCATCACCACCATTACCACGTCCTCTCTCTCTCTCTACTTCCCGATCTAAAACTCTTCGAATCATCCCTTTCTCTACTTGAATTCATCTTCTCTGTTCCCAAAGCGATTCTCCTCCACGGTAGATTGAAACTTCATCGTGAGAAATAGATCGGGATTGATAGGCGGAGATGTGGGGTTTCGGTTGCGTCTGTTTAATTTGGTGGTGGCGGCAGCGGCGGAAGCCATTGGAGGGGAGTTAGGGTTTGGCTGAGTTGATTTGAGAGAAAGGGAACTGGAGGAGGAGGGTGGGGAGAGACGGTCAGCCACAGTGGCGGAGACGGCGAGGATAGAGGAAGAGGCTGCAACTAGCTTCAACGGTGGAAGCGACGAGATTTGTTAGTGAGCCTAAGAGATTTTTTTTTTTTTTTTTCTAGTCTCTGAGATAATTTGTTTAGGTCTTTGAGAAAAGAAGAAAAACTAAAGTGTTCGCGGCTATCTAAATTTTTTGGCTAAGTATTGGCGGAATAAGTGATTTTAGCTTCCCACTTGTTGATTTTCTATTATAGCGTTTATTAAATGCTATTGACAGAAATTATTCAAAATCAAAATCTCAAATCAATCATTCATAGCAATTAGTGAAACCGTGCTATCGTGAACTGCTATCAATGCTCACTTTTTTTTTAGTGGTTTTAATTTGCTTTGTAATACCCTATCTGTATTAAGAATTTTGAAAAATAGCAGATTAGCAGATATTTTGAATTTTTACGAAAATCAACCTTTTAGTGTAATAAGACACTAATGTAATTATTCAGTTTTGTTTTGTAAAATAATTTATTTACTGCTTAATGTATATATGAAGATTGTTATTTTTGTGTATTTAACTAGTTTCCTCACATAACTTGTTTTTTTTTGTCTTTTATGTTTATTTTATATCTAACTAAAACATTTTAACCAAAAATAAACTATACCTACTTTTACGAATTATCACAAAATTATATGTTTAAACAGAAAATAAAATTAAATATAGCATAGATACTTAGAAACTATAATAAAATACGACGGAGGGTGTGGATATGTTTTAAGTCAAAGTGGTGAAGTCCATTTGACACCAAAATTCGATTCTATTAAATCGCGTTATCTCCATAGTGGATCGGACATTTTCAAGCCAAATATGTAAAAAATAATAAAAAAAGGACGGAGGGTATATATCTTTTATTATTGGGTTTTGTGCAAAAAACCATCAAACTCGTCAGTTTTTGTAATTTTATCATTCACCTCCAAAAAGTACTAATTAAACATACGAATTCAAAAATAATACGCAATCTAACCCTTTTTCATTACCTTCAAGTTTGTAAAATTTTGATGAATAATATGTTAAATCGAAGCTCTTACGACGACGAGTTCATCAACTCTACCTTAAAAAATTTTAAAAATCTAATGTATGTGACTGTAAAAACGAGTTATCTAATACGTAATATGCATTTTGAACGTAAAAGCGAGTTATCTAATATCAACTCTACCGACAAGTTTGCGCAATCTGCATGTTTTAGCAGAGATAAATGGTAAAATTACAAAAATTAGAGAATTAGAAGGTTTTTTTACACAAAATCATTTATTATTTGAACCTGTACATATAAACATATATATAGACATAAAACATATCAGTTATATATACACATATATATTTATGTATATAATTACTGCTTTGTGGAATCGGGGTTGATACCTTTTTGGGCATATATACAAAACATATTTAGTTAATGGAACAAGTTTAGGTAACTAATGATCTATTTGAAATGAGCCCGAAGGAAGTGACTAAATGTAAACTAAAATCCTAGTTATTATTATTGAATTACATAATGCCATATATGAATATATGATGTTACATTATGCAGTAAATCAAATTCTTACACATTTGACTGTATAATGATATGGACTAATTAATCCGGCTACATATAACAATAATAGCTAATTTAAAAATACGGCAAAACACCAATATATATACATAAAAATTGAAAAAGAAATTAGACATAAAAATATTACTAAATTCAAAAGAAATAAATAAATATTTTGCCATGTAGTGTAAATTAAATCCTAATAATTATTATTTGAGAATTGTACACTTCAAAGGATAACCTTGAAATATGGAGAATATTATAAAGGATGCTATTACTCCCCCTGTTTCACAAAAAGTGTCATTCTACACTTTTACACACATATTAAGAAAACTATTAAAATTTCTATTATACCCCTTATTAATACACTAAACAAAATTATCTCTCTTATTAATACATTAAAGAAATAAGGTTAAAATTGGATTTTTACTCAAAATTTTGCATTGAAAATACAAAACGATATTCTTTGTGAAACAAAAATAAAACCTTAAAACGACACTCTTTGTGAAACGGAGGGAGTACAAGAAATATCATCATCTAAAGAATAAAGTAAATAATGAATACATATGAAAAGAAGATAGATTAAGTTCATATGAACACATACATTGTCAGGTGTTAACCATATGTAAGATATAACCTGTAACTATATGGATTGATTTATTTTATTGATTGTTAACGGTGACTATTCAATTCCGTCGGCTGTGTTCTCCAAATTGGTTGTTTAATATATACTGATACTCCTTAAAGATGACAAACCATAAAAATTGATGTTCGTTTATTTTATTTATTAAGTCATTATTACTTTCAGCGAATTCAAAATTCGAAGTGGTTGTATCTCCCCAAATTTATTACACAGCAACGGGTTCGTAGAGTTTTTCTCTTCCCAGAGGGAATCTTTTGAGGTAATTTTAATTAGAAAAAAGGAAGATCGATCGTTTTGAAACTGGAAAAGTCATAAAAGACTTCAACTTACAAAAAATGTTGAAAAAAATCTCAATTTTGTAGTATATGTTAAAATAAAGTGAAATTTACCAAATTTAACTCAAAACTTTGCAAACATAACTAGATTGTCTCAATAGAAGTGGATGACTAGGTTAACCCAAATTTTATGTTAAAAAACTAAATAACCTCAATCAAGTTTGTAACTTTTAAAAAAGAAAAAAAAATCGATTTCATAATTAAATAAAAACAAATTTGATGATTACTTTTTTTTTTTTAACATCAAATCATAACTTTATTAATGTGAACCAAAGATTACATTGTTAAACCATAAGGGTATGAACACAATCAAATAGATTTGTAACGAAAAAGCAAAAAAGTTCAAGCGCCGCAATCCGAATGATATGCTTAGTTGCTTTCGTCGTATCCGTCAATCTTGTGTGACTCTCTAGCTTGGGAAACATCTTCTTTTTATCGATGCACCATCTTTTACGCTTTCGAAAGTCAAAGTCTGCGATCCATCCGTTACATCGCAAGACCCTAGATTTGGGAACTCTCGTGAAGAAAGAGATATGAAGTTTTGTGATTGTAGCGTAAACCCATACTTGTTGTTGATCTGATCTTCTGATTCGCATCATAATCGCATCTCCATCCTCCGTTGTGGGTTGATTCCATGGCGGTTTTCGTGGTGGTCGTTTTTGGTAACACCCTACACATCGTTGCCGATTAATGACACATGGTATCTTCTCTTTCACTGATATATTGCTTCTCTGTAGACTTGATTTTCCGGGATCCCATATTTGCCGACCAATACACCAACATGTTGTTAGAAGTTTATACTCAATCCCTTTACCAAAATGGTTAGGGGAATGTCGGGCATCATGGAGAGTCGAAAAACCCTTCACGGAGATAACTACGGGCTCAATTTGGATGAAATCGTAAGATCGATCCACTCCAACGAACCATGAATAAACCGTTTCCACTATGGGAGACTCATGGCGGAAACAAAAGCCTTTCCAATCACAAAAGAAGTCTACTCTTACCGAATGAAAATGCGTTTGATTCATCCTAACTGTTTGGATCGAAATCATGTTTGACGGATCCAAAACCTCAAAGACCATCACCGTTGGTCCAGACTTAATCACAATCATCATCACGAATAAGAGGCATAGAACGACACTACCGGAGACTGACGAAAGCCAATCCACCGTTTGAATCAACTGATTATCCAAATCCATTGCCAAATCAATCCTTAGGTCACCACCGGAGACCAACGAAATTCACCGTCAAAGAAGGACAGATGGAGTGATCGATACAGGATTTGGTTTTACAAAGAAACAAAAGACTAAGAAAAGAATTATAAGCAATTAAAAAAGCACGGAGCCGGCAAAGACGCCGGACACCGGCCAGGAAATCAGAAATTAGGGGTGAAGCAGAGATCTATGAATCGGCGTTGCATGTAGACTTATCTCTGTTGATGATTACTTAATAGTCCTATATAACGTCTAAAAATACAATGAAGAAGAGTGCCGAGTCACCCTAAGTTGAAATTGAAAAGGGGATGAAATTAGGGATTTTAAGCACATGGGTTATCAAATTTGGATATTCTTTTTTTTTTTTGTTTTTTTTTGGATATTCCATCTTGATGACCATGGAATTTCCAAATTCCTCACATTTGCTTCAACTCCTGGATTTACACTCTACTCGTCTTCTTCAATGCAATTCAACTCCACAACAAAACCGAGATTCGGTCCTATTCAACGTCTACTGGTTCTTTCGAAGTCTCAAATCTGTGAAGAACTCGGTGTTGACTCGGTGTTCATCACAGAGTTCTCTTCGTTTGTTCATCGATATATCCATTTATATAAATTTGTGTGTTTGTCACCGTTATGAAGAAAACAGCTTATCTCGATGGTTATGTATTCATGCGTATATGATAGAGGTACAAGGTTCGAGTCTCATGTTTGAAATAATTTCAAAACGATGTCGATTCGTAGTTTCACAGAGATTTAACAGAAATTAACGGCATGATTATTTTGGCAAGGTGATGATTTTTATAACACTTTTCGACAGTTCATTTTTTTTGACATTTTCCCTAATCTAAAACACAAGTATTGTTTAAAACAAATCTTCCATCATATAAGAACAAAAAAATCCGTCATAACATAAAATTAAAATTTAAATATATTATTACATAAAACATACTCCCTCCGTATTTTAATAATTGTCGTTTTAGAATTTTTATTTTTTGAATTAGATGTCGTTTTCAAATTTCAATGCAAAATTTCTTACTTTTTAATGTTTTATGATGTCATAAAACATTAAAAAGTAATAAATTTTGCATAGAAATTTGAAAACGACATCCAATTCAAAAAAATAAAATTTCTAAAACGACAATTATTAAAATACGGAGGGAGTATTTGTTATCACTATATAAGTCATTCCAACAATTTATATTTTCATCAATAAGACTGTTGTCATACGCTAGATTTTTTTGTAACCTATCTGAAATCTGTCGTAATAAAAAAAAATATGTCATAACATAAAACATTTTGGTTGCGACTATATTTCACTATAGCAATTTATATTTTTATATAACAAATCTGCTATCACACTATAGATTTTTGTTAAAAAATAAATAAATGTCAAAACATAAAATAAATATGTTATCAAAATATCACCAATAAGTCAAACTAGTAATTATTTTTTCATTAAAAAAACTGCCGCATTATGGCGGATATTTATCGATAAATATAACTCTGAAGCCACCAAACAAATAAATTTGTCACACATTTTAATAAATCTATCTAAATTGCCAAATTATGTGGTCTCATCATAAAATAAGTTTATCGTTGGAAAAAAAATCTGTTACAAATTAAATATCTGTCGTAACCATATTCAAATAAGTCTGTGGGAGAAAACAAATCTGGCGCATAAAATCTGTCGTAAAGTAATTTTGACTTTTTTTTCCTAACAGAGCAAAAACGGCATTATGGTCATAAAAATAACTAGACTAATCCTTACATTTTATGAGTTAGTTTAATAATTAATCTCTATATTTGGGTCAAACTAATTTTTTCTCTAAAATAAATTGTCAATTAAGATTGAATTTCTAATTTAATCGTAAATTTTTATTGACTTTGTCAAATAAAACACATCATTAACGGAATACGTTAACATGATTAAGTTTTTGGTGAAAGATTCCGTTAAACCAAAAAACAACGTTGGTTATATTAAAGAAAAAACAAATATGGACTCGAACCATTTATTTCTAAGAAAAATCAAATCTTGACTTAACCACCTAAGCTAAAGTGTTGTATCGGGAAAATGAGATTTTCATACTCGTACTATCTGCACCGTGGATTTTTATACCTGGACAATTTCGTAGGGTATTTTACAACCTAAACTTCAATAAAATTTGAATCTCATACCTATACTTGATACAACGTGCAAAAATCGGAGTCAATCTAACGGGTGTTAGTCAACTCCGTTACGGTGCTGAGTCATCGTACACGTGTACGCTGACGTGTTTCAAAACGACGTCGTTTTCATACCCGTACTGTCTGCGCCGTGGATTTTCATACCTGAACAATTTTGTAGGGTATTTTACAACCTAAACTTCAATAAAATTTGAATCTCATACCCTATACTTGATACAACGTGCAAAAATCGGAGTCAATCTAACGGGTGTTAGTCAACTCCGTTACGGTGCGTATCGAAACGACGTCGTTTTGATATGTGTTCTCAAAGTTTTAATTTTTTTTGCAAAATTAGGGACTCGAACCCGCGAGCCGTAGTCACATGAGAAGCACCGAATACCAACTGATCCCACAACCGAATACCAATTTTTTTTGTATCAAGTATAGGTATGAGACTCAAATTTTATTGAAGTTTAGGTTGTAAAATACCCTACGAAATTGTCCAGGTATGAAAATCCACGGTGCAGACAGTACGGGTATGAAAATCCCCTTTTCCCGTGTTGTATCTATACTATTAATTGAGAATCACTCAAACATAAGTAACCTTATTTTGGTAGATTAATTACAAAGAATGCCATTAGTATTTTTGAATTTGAAAAAGAAAAAATAAATAATCGGAAAATTGTATTATGTCCATTTGATATTTGTTTTTTATATAAAACAAAATCCAAAATTAAATCAACAAATTAATAACTACCCAATATTTATGGAAATTGTTTGAAGTAGTTCACATAAAATAAACAAATGAATAACTACCCAATATTTATAGAAATCTTTTAAAGTAGTTTCCATAAAAAAGCTAACTATTAATTTCAAAATTATATATATGTAAACTTATTTAATTTCGTAGTATTTTGAAATATTTTTGGAAACAAAAAAAATCAATTTAATATCATCATATATTTTCGATTTTAATTTATTTCTTTAAGAAAATATATTTATAAATTCTGATTAATGGAAGTTTTTTTTTTTGAAATTGTAGATATGTTAACTTATTTAATTTGGCAAGCTAATGTTAGATATTTCCGGAAAGGACAATCCAATTTAATATAATTGAAAAATAAATAAAAAACAAAATTTATTTTTGATTTTTAAAATTTCCATTATAAAACTATACTGATTAATTTTGATTAGTTTAGATGGAAGAAATAAAAAGCGAATTTGATTATTCCAATGTTTTAAGGAACAGTTATTATATTTTCAAATATAATATAAATTAGATATTTTGTATTTTGAAATATAGAATATTCCTCGAATAAATTAGGGATTTTAGATTCGTTAAAATCTCAAAATATTTTATGATTTGAATGCAATTCATAAGCCCTAGACAATCCAAACTTTCATCTCATGTTTTGATTTATTTTTAATCAAATATAATCATCTCAAAAAATCAGTAAATATATATTAGGCTAATAAGGCTTTATTAGTAGCCTATAAATTGTTGCCCACTACATAATTGTAAAATTTAAACCCTAACCACTCATTTGTCAACCCAAACCGATATCTAATTTCGTTTTAGTTATAAAATCTAAACCCTAACCACTCATTTGGCAACCCAAACCGACATCTAATTTCGTTTTAATTGTAAAATCTAAACCCTAAACCCTAAACCCTAACCGATATCTAATTTAGTTTTAATTATAAAATCTAAACCCTAACCACTCATTTGGCAACCCAAACCGACATCTAATTTCGTTTTAATTGTAAAATCTAAACCCTAAACCCTAAACCTTAAACCCTAAATCTATTTTGTGATTTCCTTTTTTTTTTTTAATTGTGTTTCTTTTTTTTTTTAATTCTCTAGTATTAATAATGACATGGCAAAACGATTGGCTATAATCTGTTGGGTGAATTTAAAGGTTCACCCCAGGAGTAAACCTAAGTATGGTTCTACCTATTTCTCCTATAAACAAAAGTTTTGTATCTAAATCTTCCCGAATCTAGATTACGTCGGTTTTTACTTTAAATCCAAAGTAAACCGAATACCAAACTATTAAATTTTGATTCTAAACTGAATTAAAATAAGACCCGACCCGTAAATGATCTGATCTGATCCGATATCTTCTTATTTTTCAATCGATTCTTCAAACAACAAAAATGATTTTGATAAATTTGATATCAAAATTACAAAATCTCATTAGAAAAATTCATTGTAATTAACCAATAATCAAATTCGATGGTAACACATTTCGATTTCACTCCCTCCGCCGTCACCCTCTTTGACCACCACCGCCATCTCGACCTGTCTCTCTCTCATGAAGACTCGCTTTTCCTCGACTCAACTCTTTCTCCCTTCAACCGTCACCACTTCGCTGAGTCAAATCGGTTGGAACACCTCTTCTATGAGTCGAACAAACAACTGCAGTGGAAGAGCCGTCAACGATGAAGCTGTTTCCATCTCCCTCCCCTCCTCTTCCCGTCGCGAAACGTCCAAGAAACTTCTTCACTCGTCTTCTTCTTCAACAACCTCCGGATCTCCGACGACGTCTCTCGTTTTTTTTTTGGATTGAATTTGTTCTTGATTGTTTTTCGAAGTAGAGAATTTGCTTTAGATTTTGATTCGAATCATCTTGAACTACTAATTCGGGAAGATTTAGATATAGAACTTTCGTTTCGAGCGAAAATAGATATAGAACTTTTTTCGGGAATATATAGATCGGAGTCATAGTTTGGACTTTTTCTGGCTTGATGCGAAAGTTCTTGTGGGAAAATGATTATTTTCGACGGAATTGGAGTATAATTGGTTTCTTAATAAAACATAGCTTAAGAGAGAAATCCACAAAATCCCAACAGACTTCTCTCCCATCAATTTATTTTCAAAACAAATTATAACTAATGTCACAATATGGTTTTTAAGTTTTCTAAAAGTTTGAGCCAAATAAATTATAGGGTTATATTTATTTATGTATACAATTGACCAAAAAAAATAGATTTATATCCATGGTGATTTAAAAATTAGGTAAGTAGGAAAAAGAAGGAAAGTGTAAACCGAAGTTATTCTTCTTTTTTAGTTGTGGTTCAACTAGTATACCTTTTTTTTTTTTTTTTGACAAACTAACTACTAATCTAGTATAACTTAATAACAACAATCGAGTCGATAGTATAGTCGAGATTTGAGTTTGATGCCACTAAGAAGAGTATCGAGGTTTGTGCATTTAGTAATCTTCAAATACAGTCAGTTTTACTGAGACTCCCAATATAGGAAATGTAAGAACAATTAGGTAATGTTTATCTTCAAAAAATGAACCAAAACCCATCAATGTTTTTATACCTTAAGCGGAAGACACAATAATGACAAAGTATAGTAAAATATTGAAGAGAAACCGCAGTTGAAAAATGAATCAAACTTATTAATATTTCTTTCGGACGTTAAAACAAATGACAACATTTGGAACAGAAAAACAGAATCTATGTTTGAACTTTGCAGATATGCCTTTACCCATCTGTATGCTGCTTGCAACCCTTTGGTCCATAATGCTGAGCAGATTTCTTCACCACTTTCTTACAAAGATAACAGAAATGTGCTTGACATGCCCAACAAAACAAGTGATTGTTGTTTCCCGCCTACACAATAACCAACTCAAGAATCATCTGATGAACCTCAAAAAACGATAAATCTTTGGCTTGATAAAACCAAATTAGTTTTTTACCTTTGCATTGAACTGGCGGCAATTAGGACATAACTGACCGCGCTGTGGAAACTGACCATGTTGTGCAAACAGTTGAGCTTGAATTTGTCCAATGACTTGTCTCTCATTCATCCTCTCATTCCATTCTTGGATCGCCTCTTGTGGGAACAAATCACATGTTCCCTCACTTTTCCAAAAAAAAGACAGGGTTTACTTAGTTCCAAGAAATCTATACATATGTATATACTCGTTTTCATATATGTAACATCACTAACCTGAAATGTTCATAACCAGTGATAGCTTTGTTGCAACGGTAACAAAAGTATTGGCCACAGTTATTGCAGACCATTTTGTTACAACCTCCGGTTCTTGAGATGGCTATTTTGCACGACGGACATTGTTTAGCGCTTTTCATTATCACCTTCACACTCATAATCTCATTGATCATTTCTTTTTCTTTCCGCCTTTGTTCCTCTCCAAGACGAGAAGAACCCTGACGCTCCTGAATAGAGATTTACATGTAAGAAAGAGTCAACGGTGTAAAATCTTTTGCGATATAACAAAAGAGAAGATCAAAGGCACAATAATGATACCTGCAAGATTTGAAGCCTAAGTTCCGGGCTCATGCAAGCCACACCCACATGTCTCTTTTCCTTACAAAGCGTGCAGAAACTGAAGTAGCATTTGAAGCATAAAGCAAGCTGTTCCTCGTCCTCTATGCACGGGGTTTCACATCTAGGACAGTAAGCGACGTCAGTCATGGATTCCAGTGTTTTCTGTAACATAAGAGTTTCCCAGCGTTCATACGCTTCTTCGCCCAACAATCTCTTCAATATACCTGGCGGAACAATTTCTCCACATTTCGAGTCCGGACACTTAAGTTTGTTAACTGTGCCTTCAGAGACATGTATGTCTGTATAGGTTTTCATACATTTCATACAAAAGAAATGCTGGCATGGTAACTTAACAAAGTCAATACCTGAGAAAAAATATCACGCAGCTTGAATTCAACCAACCCACAATACTAAAGAAAACAGCTATGAAGAAGAACAAGTATTACCTGCAGACTCAGTGAAACATATACAGCACTCATGCAAGCTCTGAAGGAAGCTTTCATGACGTTTCTCATCGTCATAACTCCTAATATAAGGAATATCTAAATCTGGAGAACGACTTCCAGACATAGCACGCTTATCTCTGGAAACTGTAACCCCATAAGGACCAAGAACAATCTCCTTATCAAAGCCAAGATGAGAAATTGACGAGTTCTGTAGCCAATCCGTCCATAGGTACAAGACTTCTTGCCCTGGCTGTTCCATCCATATAGAGTCCAGCATTGAGCAGAGACTTGAAATCTTATCAGGATTCATCCACTGAACACTTATTAAGAAATAAGGCGGTAAATGGCTCGGATAAGCGTTTGGTAATAAACATGTCAACACAATCGGTGGAAGGTGTTGCGCCTTGAATGAGTACAGGAAATCCTCTGACTCCTTGCTTGAATCCGCTTGTAAGTTAAGCTTCGCAGAGATAGTATATTCACTAGTAGCTTCAACGTTTACATGAACCTGCACAATCAATACTATTAGAATAATTTGATATGTCACATTATCGATACGAAACATGTCACTGACCTGAAAGTATCGCATATCTTTATGCCGATCAAAGATGAACATGTTTCCTCCATAGATGTACCCCAATGCCAAAAGCTGCAAGAATTCTTCTATGAATAAAAATCCTAAAGCTATTGAAACATCCCAAAGGTCAAAACTTTATAGCTCAATTACCTCATCTTCCTGCAATTGATCATTCATCTTTAGTTGCTCCTCTGTTAGCTCTGGCTCACTGACACTAGATCTCAAATCCTTCAAAATTGTCAACGTAATATCTTCATTCTTCTCATACTCATCAACACCATCATCAATTTCTTCACTTTCAGCTCTCTTCACCTCCGATTTCTCACAACTCGAATAATCACCAGAACTGTGATGAAATTTTTCCTCCATAATCGAATTTGAGCTCTGTTTCACCTTTAAGCTACTTAATTCATCAGCTAAGCAATCTACAACATCGGATTCAGCAAAATTCACCTCCGATTTCTCCACGGGACGAGGTTTGGAATTTGATCCACGGCTTCGCCGATTGCGGTGAGATTTCGGAGGTTTTGTAGGATGATCGAGGTTTTGGAATGGCTGAGAAGTAGACGGAAAAGCTGCAGATGATGAATCAGTGGAAGTCCTGTCTTCTTGTTGATGCTCCGATTGTGTATGATCGTTAATTGGATTCACAATCCCAGCGTCGCGACGGATGTAGCGGCGGTCGTGATTTCTTCCACTGCCTCCGTGTGTTCGTCTCATGACGGTCTTGCAGCGAAGTTGGGTCAAGAGAGACAACTCAACAACACTGTTAATGTACTTTTTTTTTTTTTTTCCCGTCCACTGTTAAATGTACTTTTTCTGATTATGTTTTTGGGTTTTTGATGGGTTGTGTCCGAAAATTTCCATGTTTGGTTATTTGATTGGGTATTGACCGGTTCGATGGAGGAACCGAATCTCAAATACCATGATTGAACCGGAGAAAACTTGGTCAAAGAGAAAATAATAATTACGTTTGCATAATTATGGCTGTGGTAACATTATCACATAATTGGCATAATGACATTAATAACATAAATCGCATAATAATAAAATGATTTTTCGCAGAATAATCGCATAATGACATAATTATCACATAAATCGTATTATCGCATAATGAAAATTTACATAATAAAATAAGCAATTATACTCGGCTTATTTGAATAATATATTTTTACTTTTATTTTTAGGCAAAACCTTAAATCATGCATTTTTGAGTTTTGGTAAGCATTTTGCAAATTTTCTTGATTAGTAAATCATGCATGTCAACCGGTCACTATAGAGTGTTACCAATCGAATTTTAATAATGTTTCCATATTTTTAGGATCATTGGTGGATCAGTATGATCTTTTAACACACAGATAGTGTTACATATAACATTATTAAAATTCTATGTTCTTGCATGGAGTACTATGTTCATACCAAATAAGAGATATTTTAAATATACTAAAAATATTACCAATATTGAACTAGTAATAAGGAATAACAATCTATATTATTAATTGGGAATCACTCAAAACTAACAAACCTTATTTTGGTAGATTAATTACAATGAATGCCATTAGAATTATTGAATTTGAAAAACAAAAGAAAAAAATTCGAAAGCATTTTTCTTTTGGTCAAAAAGTATATATATTTATTTTGTTGGAGAATTAACAATATATATTCAAAAAAGATTTTTTCTGTCTTTTCTATCTAAAACTCAAACAAACTAAATTTACTGTTATGATTTAATAAGGTTTCCGTAAAAATTGACAATAACAAATTCGAAATAATAAAAATAGAAAATACAAATTTTTACGATTAAATCTAATCTTAAATTAGTTTACGAAATCATATCACAACAATTATTATACTTGCCAAATATAACTCTAATTATAGATTTTTTTTAAAAAAATCAAGCATATAACTCGAATCTATATTTAATACTTTGATTCGCAAACATATTGTTAAGATTATAATAGTGTGTTACCCTAAATATTGAAACTTATTTTTTGAACGGGATGGGATGAGAATTCTTAAAAAAATGTCGTATAACAAATTACAATTAAACTAAAACATTGCTTGCAATCATATATTTAAAATGTTTCTTTCAATTTATCTAGCATAGCATGTGCCAAATAAAAGATTTTGGAACGGGTAAAGTTTATTTCGTGATGGAAATTTTGGGAAATTTGGGTATTTTCTAAAACATAATAGTGAAATATTGAGAATATAAAGAAAATACGGATAACTTCAACTAATTATGTAAAAATTAAATACCTAAACGAAAATACACAAAATACTGGTATTCCATCCGAATCCTAGACCTACACGATATACAATCACAAACGAGTAAATTAACGCTTATGTGATTAGATATGTGTGGTAGATATGTGACCATACGGATTTTCTGCCTCAAAATTGATATGTCTATTTTCTCTCTCTTTTTAATTATGTAATTGTCTTTACTGTAAACAAAAACAAATCCGTTTAATTATTTTGTCTAAACCAAATTGAAAATAAACCGAATACCAAATTGATATGAGGTAGGATAATGAATGTTATACCAAATAAATACATCTACAAATATAACCCCGCACGAACGTGCGGATCCGAATCTAGTTTTTAATAAATAGAAAACATTAAAATAAAAATATCACGGAGATCAACAACATATGTTCACATAAATCACATGTATACAAAGCTTTGTCACATCATCTTTAATGATATCCAATAGGAGCCGGAGCTTCCTTAAGTTCGTGTCCTTGAAATTGTATATCCTGAACACATAAGATTAATGAAATTCACATTCATACACCGAATATTGTTATATCATTTTGATAAATAAGTATACAACTCCTTACCGAAGCATAGTGGTTAATATCACGGTGGTGAGCTTCATCAGCTCGGATAACATAAACCACATCCCTAAGCGTTGCGTCTTTAGGCAACCGCCAGTAATCGATTGCGATGGCTGGAGCTGGCGAGTTTTCGAATTTTCCGGCATCAATGTCTTTGAGAAATTCGGTGTAAGAATTCACGGCCTCTTCTTCTAAGTATCCAGTGATACGATGGGCAAGTTTTGGAGAAATCACATAAGCTAAGAAATATGCGTTAAAGAAAACGCCTTGGACCGTGAACACAATCGCCCGTTCGTACCTTCATAAACCGGTTCAAATAATAAATGAATTACACAATTCCAAAAATTTTATGGTTAGAACTTTGTCAATTAGATAACCGATCCACGTTAAACCAAACTTGATTGGAGAACTTAACCAAAATGTTATACATGCCATTTAGAAATTAAGGTATATGCATGCATACATACCATTTGGGTTGTGAAAGTTCGATGAAGGTCATGAGATGCATACGCTCGTTCTCAGCCTCTTCGAGCAAAGCTTTGATCCATCCGCCGCTATGTTCGAATCTCCGGAGAGATTTCAAGTGCAAAAGCATCCCTCCGACCATTCCCGGAACCGCTGCCACCGTCTCTAGCAACATCGCATGGCACATGTGCTTCCTCTATACTCAAAATAAATTATTCAATTTTTGAAAAAAGTTTCTTAATAAAAGTCAATGAACAAATGAAATAAGAATTAAAAATTTCTGATTAAATTACCTGGAAAAATAGTTGAACCGGTATTTTCAGAGTTTGAACGGTCAAATATGCGAATTTGTCAGTGAAATTGGAGGGTTTATGATGCTTGGTTACATCAATGGATACGTCCGGTTTGTATGAATCCCATGGCTGAAAACAATTCCACTTCCAAGCTGAACCGTCCGGTTTAGTGATCTTAGCCGGAGGTATACCCCAATAAGTGGATATGACTTTGCCGTCAGCCGTTTGGACAGGTTTTTCCGGCTGGTTATTCCCACTCACCGGAGATGAAGTGTCAGAACTCAAAAATCGAACAGTGGACAAGTGGCTGATGACATGTCCTCTGATTCCTGGTCCAATACCTAAACCGGAAGACGATAGCACCGGTCGAAGAGTACGGTAAATCAATTTGGAGGACATGAGTTATAACAATTGGGGTGTGAATGTAATATCGATGAATTTTGGGGTGAGAATAGAAATAATAAAAATATAAGAGAGGGTTTTAGATTATTTTTGATCTTCAGATCGGTTATGTGGCAAATGAATTGTGATGAAATGGATTTATATATGCGAGTGATTGTTACTAATCTCGGTCAAGTTCAAAGTTTCTTGGAGGATGAATAAGAATGGAGGATATGTTTGACACGTTTCGTTATTCTTTATGTTTGTGGAAAAGTAAAAGAACATGTGAAATTACTTAAGGATTGTATATGTCAAAATCATATTATTTTTATAATTATAATTGTCTTGTTCAATAATTCATAAATTCACATTACTACAATTTATCAAGAGATAGACACACCAACTATATTAAAAATATACAAATTCGGATCATGTTACTATCATACTAAATAAAGAAGCATTAAACTTTTCATATATGTATTTAGTATATCCTTGTTATATAAACTTTTCATATATTTAGTATATTTAAACATGTTAACTTAGAATCTATACTATACTAATAATAATTTCGATAGATATTAATATTTAGAAGAGTTTATAGAAGAAAAAAAAATGTGGTTCTCTCGATTCAGAATGAATTGGTACTGTATTAAAAAATGATCAGTTGTTTAAAGTTTGTTTTGGTTTTGATCCAACAATCTAGATTAAACATAATATTTTTTTCTTTAATTATCTTGTATTTGTTCATATATTACCTTAATAATTTTGTGAATATATATAATTGACTCACAAATCCACTATTAGTCTATTAGTTTACGTTTATTAAGCAAATACAAATATTTGGCGAACTACTCACTGTATTAGTCTTATCTTATGTTGCCATATTTTTTTAAATGTTAATAATATTCAAATGAAATCATCCCGAAGAATCCAGAGATCTTGAACGTTGAGTATTTAGTTTTTTATCACTGGCAAAATTGCGAACCACAAAAATTAAAAAATCCATGTCTAGTTTTTGAATTATTCACTGTTCATATTACAAACTGGAGAAGCGAACTTGTTTACATCAAATATATACAAAAAAGAAAAAGAGATATTTTAGAATATCTCATATGGTTATAGGTCACTGTCATGTTCTTTGCTTCTTCTATCTATCTCTCTCTCTCTCTTTAATGCCCTGCTCGAGTCTCGAACCGATCATACGTTGCACTAGTGTGTGCCGTCGCTGACCGATAGAGCTACAAGAGTTAGGCGCCATTTTTTCATCATGTAATATTAAGTATACAAAATAGCTAACATAAACTTGAATAAATACAATTTTTATATATAAAAACTAGTGTACAGAAATCTTCACATTTTTAGTCAGCTAATTTTCTCCAGTTTTTTTGGTCAATTGTTGTTTTTCATGTTTCTAAATATTTTTCCACAAAATATAACGTTTAAAGGATTTCAGTTCATTAACCTTTTTACATCTAAATTTCATTATAATAAATAATCGTTGTTTATGTATATTTATTTTCAACTCTTTTATCGAGATTAATTTGGAATGTTTGGGAGAACTGGTACTATGAGTGAAATAACTTGTACGATATATACGAACGATAAATAATTAAAATAATAGTATAGTATCTTTCGAAAATACCTTGAAGCTCAAAGCAGTTTGCTAACAAGAGAGTTAGATAAGAGGTTAACTTTTGAGTGAGAGATTTGTCTTTATCTTGCTTTAGTTAATTAATATATCTTTTTTTAAGGTGAATTTGTATGTAATAGGTTTTCTTATGAATGTGTTTCAAGATGCTTTAACTAGTTATTAACATATATCTATATTATATGGGATATTATTTATGTGGTTTATCAATAAGTTAAAAATGTCGATAAGATTCTTATAGATGAATTGGGATGTTATAATATAAAATGATTCGTGGTTTGTGAGATTTTATGATATTATTGTTGACATGGTTTATGAATCTAACTTATGTTTGTAAACTAAAAAACGTCGTTTTAGAAAGATTTAGGCAAAAATTTCATCCGAATCCGATAATATCACGAGTTAAATCGTTTAAGCCTCAAAAACAGTAAATACTCCAACAAGAGTAATTAACAGAATTTCTTCCAAGTTTTTTTTCAGCCCAATAATTTAGCTTTATTAGTTTTTATAGTATCAACGGAGCCAATAAAAATGTGTATATACAGAGATAGATATTAAGGTTTAGAGCTCAAGAAATTTAGGAAAAAATGGGAAAAAATCACATCAATATCCATTGAATTGAATGAGCAACACTCATTTCATATAGATGTCCAATGATCATTTAATTTAGTGTAAGAAAGTTTAAAGTTTTCAGATTTCAATTCTCGAATCTATAAAGCTATCTTCCTTCTTTTATTACAATGTCTTACACCAAATATTACCAATTTTTTTTTTTTTTTGCTAAAGATAGTACTAATGTTAATTACTTGTTTGCTGCTCAGCTACAAATAAATTATTGTCCTAATAAATAATTAAAAGATCGTATCCAATGTCCCACTCCACAGGTTTAGTAGTATTTTTCTCCATTTACAAAAAAAAAAAGATATTTTAGAATATCTCACTTTGCTCAAAAAAAAAAGAATATCTCACATGTGGATATGGATTCGTCATCCGGAAAAGGGGATTTTCATACCCGTACTATCGGGACCGTGGATTTTTATACCTCGACATTTTTGTAGTATATTTTCCAACCCAAACTGAAATAAAATTTGAATTTCATACCTGTATTTGATAAATCGTGCAAAAAACGGAGTCAATCTAACGGGTGTTAGTCAACTCCGTTACGATGCTGAGTCATCGTACACGTGTACGCTGACGTGTATCCCATACGACGTCGTTTTGATAATTGTTCTCAAAAGTTTAAATTTTTTGCAAAATCAGGGATTCGAACCCGTGTCCCTTGGCCCAACATTGAGCACCTTTACCAATTAATCCCACAACTCTAATCGAACATTCCCCAATCATTTTAAGTTATAAACCTTAATAGTTGTGTGTTTTGGAAATAAACCAAATTTCTCTTCTTCTTCTTCTTCGCTTCAGCCATGGGAACCCTATCTCTCTCATCTTCACTCAAACCTTCTCTCGTTTCATCAAGACTCAATTCATCTTCCTCTGCATCTTCTTCTTCGTTTCCTAAACCTAACAATCTCTACCTCAAACCCACCAAACTCATTTCACCACCTCTCAGAACAACTTCTCCGTCGCCATTGAGATTCGCCAATGCTTCAATCGAGATGTCACAGACACAGGAATCAGCTATTCGCGGAGCTGAATCTGACATCATGGGTCTTCTCCTTAGGGAACGACGTCGTTTGGTTTATTTCCAAACACACAACTATTAAGGTTTATAACTTAAAATGATTGGGGAATGTTCGATTAGTGTTGTGGGATTAATTGGTAAAGGTGCTCGATGTTGGGCCAAGGGACACGGGTTCGAATCCCTGATTTTGCAAAAAATTTAAACTTTTGAGAACAATTATCAAAACGACGTCGTATGGGATACACGTCAGCGTACACGTGTACGATGACTCAGCATCGTAACGGAGTTGACTAACACCCGTTAGATTGACTCCGTTTTTTGCACGATTTATCAAATACAGGTATGAAATTCAAATTTTATTTCAGTTTGGGTTGGAAAATACACTACAAAAATGTCGAGGTATAAAAATCCACGGTCCCGATAGTACGGGTATGAAAATCCCCTTTTCCCGATTCGTCATCTTGCTTCTTTCCATGACTCTCTCTCTGTCTCTTTCATGCCTTGCCCGAGCTCGAACCAATCAAGCGTTACACATTAATGTGCCTTCGCTGACCAGCAGAGCTACAAGAGCTTGGCACTGTCTCTTCAGCAATTAAACAATAGATTAATTGGTGTTGTCAGACAAAAGGAATTAGTTGGCTTCAAATTAGCTAAAATGTTTGTAGAGTAAATAAATAAATGACACATCACAAAATATCATTTTGCATGGAGTATGATCAAGAAGACAAATTGAAAATCTATATATAGTATGTGGTTAGTTTATCGAAATGATATATATACTAACATCAAATTAAAATTTGATGTTATATTATAAAGAAAACTCGTCTATAAACAATTTTTATTTATTTATTTAGGCAGGGCCGAGCACAGCTAGGTAAAACAATTGTTTTGGGTCCCCAAAATTTTAGATATTTTTTATTTACAAATTAGACGCCCTAATTTATTTTACTTTTGTAAAAAAGTCCCAAATTTTAGAAACTACTATAAAATCTTTAAAACTTTTTTAGGCCTCCAAAATTTCAGAGCCGGCACTGAATTTAGAAAAACTAAAATTTGCATTCAATTTTTTTCCCAACAAACATTATATGTTTTGGTGAAATTCTAAACCTTAAAAATGTTCCCATGCATTCTACTTCTTAGATTGTCTGTTAAAATTATTTTAGTAGATGTTAACATGTTTTTTTTAGACCAAAACAAATTCACGAAAATTACTTTTAAACAAAATACTCCACTGTAACTTTATCGATTGTTGACCACTAAAACAGGTACACAAATTGTAAACGATTCTTTACAAAAATCGAGAAAAAAATAGAACACAAACTCGATCAAATTTAATATTCTTGGTCTATAGTCTTTAATTCTTAAAATCATCAATACAATTTATAACTAGTGTATTGGAAATAAACGTTTAAAATAAAATATGACTTTATTTAATTAATCCTTCGATTTATAATTATCAGATTCCATGTCAACACCTTTATTTCTCACATTATAAATTAGGAGATTCAGAAAAAAAAAAAGGATATTTAGAAATACCTCAAATGTTTACGTGATGACATATTGACATCACAAAGCTCTCAACTGCTGCGCTGCTTCTACTGGCTCACTCTGTTTCTCTTTAGCCCAGCTCAAGCTTCGAACTCATCACACGTTGCACATTAATGTACCATCGCAAACCAGTGAGCTACAAGAGCCAGGCACCACTGTTGCAACTTTTAACTTAATTAAACATAATTGATCACCTATATAACTTCAAATTTTTGTGTTTATTTTAGGGTGAAAAACATAATTCACTCCAACAATAGTAATTAACTAAAGCTTATTCTGAGTTTTTATTTTGTTAAAACAGAAAAAAATAAAAATCACATTTATATCCATTAAAGTTTTCATATAGATACCGAGTGATCATTAAATACACTGTAAGAACATTTAAAGTTTTTCTGATTTCAAAATTCTCAAATCTTTTTATTACAGTGTCATTCATTTTCACTTTTACCAGATTATTACCAAATTTAGTTACTTGTCTGCTGCTCTGTTTCAAATAAATTATGGGAGACTCACAGAAATGCCCCTTTTTCAATACCCCTTTTCAAAAATGCCCCATTTGGCTGTCCATTTTTAAAAATACCCCTTTTTATGTACAAAATGACTAAATTACCCTTCTTTTAATAAAATATATCACAAATATATAAGGAAATATAACAAAATTAGGTCCACAAAATACAAAATATTTTTTGGCGGGAAAATTGATCCCGCAATTTTTCCCGCCAAAACACTTGTAAAAACTTGTAAAAAACCTTTAAAATACCTTGTAAAATTTTCCCGCAAAATTCCCGTAAAATTTTTTCCCGCCAAAAAATTTTCCCGCAAAAAAAAATTTTTTGCGGGAAAAGTGATTCCGTATTTTTTTTGGCGTTAAATTTTCCCGCCAAAAATTTTCCCGCCAAAAATTTACAAGGTATTTTAAAGGTTTTTTACAGGGTATTTATAAGGTTTTACAATGTATTTTAAAAGGTTTTACAACGTATTTATAAGGTATTTATAAGATATTATAAGATTTTACAAGCTATTTTATAAGGTTTTACAAGTTATAAGGTTTTACAAGTTTTTTATAAGGTTTTACAAGTTATAAAACCTTATAAGTACCTTGTAAAACCTTTTAAAATACATTGTAAAACCTTACAAAAACACTTGTAAATACTCTGTAAAACCTTTAAAATACCTTGTAAATTTTTCCCGCCAAAAATTTTCCCGCCAAAAAAATTTCGCCAAAAAAATTGCGGAATCACTTTTTCCGCAAAAAAAAATTTTGGCGGGAAAAATTTTTACGGGAAAATTTTACAAGGTATTTTAAAGGTTTTTACAAGTGTTTTGGCGGGAAAATTACGGGATCACTTTTCCCGCCAAAAAATATTTTGTATTTTGTGGACCTAATTTTGTTTCAAATAAGGGTAAAATGGTCATTAAAAATTAAAAGAGGGCAAACTTAAAAATGGACTCTCAAAGAGGGCATTTTTGAAAAGGGGTATTGAAAAAGGGGCATTTTTAACAATTTCTCATAAATTATTGTCCTAATAAAGATCTTATCCTATGTCCACACGCTTCGTATTTTTTTTTCCTCCTTTAAATTTCTCGGAATATTCTTGTTCGATTTTTTTTCCCCGAACATGATCTTTCAATCTCAACGACGATTTTTGAGTGACTAAGTACTAATCTCTATACTTCTTCTTCTTCTTCTTCTTCATCATCATCATCTGTGATCTGTATATCTGTGTTATCTGTTCATTTTCATTTTTTCGTTTTCAATTTTTTAAATTTTTTTCTTGGGTTTCTCAAAATTTGTCGTTAATCGATGAATTTGATTGTTTTCAAGATAACCCATCTCTGGAATTCACGAAATTTCTCAGCTTTTCCGTGATTATTGGTGGAAATTTGTGAACTTTCACAAAATTAGGGTTAAGGAAAAAGCTTCTTCGAGTTTTCACACGATGAGTCATCATCACCGGCGAGATTCCGGCGGAGATGTAGTTCATGTGATACCCACAAACAATCCTCCGCCGGATAGTTGGTTTCCGAATCTCGGCGATAGTGCCGTTTGGGCGACGGAAGATGATTACAATCGAGCTTGGGCGGTGAATCCCGATAACACCTCCGGCGACAACAATGGTCCACCGAACAAGAAGACTCGAGGCTCTCCGTCGTCTTCATCAGTCACCACTACTTCCGCCGCGAGCAATCGTACTAAAGCGATTGGGAAAATGTTCTTCAAGACGAAGCTTTGTTGCAAGTTTCGTGCTGGGACTTGTCCGTATATAACTAATTGTAACTTTGCTCATACGGTGGAGGAGCTTCGTCGTCCACCGCCGAATTGGCAGGAGATTGTGGCGGCTCATGAGGAGGAGAGATCTGGTGGTATGGGAACTCCTACTGTTGCTGTGGTTGAGTTGCCACGGGAGGAGTTTCAGATCCCGTCTTTGGTGTCATCGACGGCTGAGAGTGGGAGATCTTTTAAAGGAAGACATTGTAAGAAGTTTTATACTGAAGAAGGATGTCCTTATGGAGAGAGTTGTACGTTTCTGCATGATGAGGCTTCGAGGAATAGAGAAAGCGTTGCGATTAGTTTAGGACCTGGTGGTTATGGAAGTGGTGGTGGTGGTGGAAGTGGCGGTGGTTCTGGTGGTGGTGGTGGTGGTAGTAGTAGCAATGTAGTAGTGCTTGGTGGTGGTAGTGGAAGTGGAAGTGGAATTAATATTTTGAAGCCTTCAAATTGGAAGACAAGGATTTGCAACAAATGGGAGATTACTGGGTATTGTCCGTTTGGTGCTAAGTGTCATTTTGCTCATGGAGCTGCAGGTAAAGATTTCGCCTTTTGTTTCGATTTCGTTTGCTTTATGAATGGAATGGTTAGGCCTGAAGATAGCCAAGTTTTTAGTGACTTTTCGTATGTTTGTTTAAAGTTTAAACCAATGTTGCTTGATGAATGGGTTTAATGTAATTAGGGATTGGACGCTGAAGCTAGAAGCTGAGTAATATGGTTAAGCCCCAATGACTAGCTTATTTGCTGACCCTGTCGGAGTCTGTATTTTATGACACTGCTTTCTTTGGGGTCTTGTTGGACTGTGGTTACTGTTTAGTCTGTTAGCTATTTGTTAGTTTTGATAAAGAGTAGTAGAAGTTTTACATCAATGGTACTTCATGGATGGACTAGTGAGAATGGTACTATAGGTTACATAGGAGACTAACTAATGGATTGAGTGCTTTGATCAGTTGAGCGCGCCGCAGAACTACTGAAAAACATTCATTTTTGGTCTGGTATTGTAATGAATCAGATGAGTTGTTGAATCTTAAGCTCAGGGTAGAGTTATAGGTTGCTTGAAATCTAGAAAGTTTGATGCTAATCTGTCTTACATTGTGAAAAAAGGGAAAATGTAGAATCTTTAATAGTTTCTTATGGGAAACAAACTCTTAGAATTGTTGAACTTTATGACCTTAGATCTGTAGTCGTGTAGCTTTGAAGTTTTGAGTCTTTATGATTCGCAGAGTTACATAGATTTGGCGGAGGACTCGTAGAAGAAGAAGGCAAAGACGGAGTATCACCCAATCCAGACACAAAGCAAACAGTACAAAACCCGAAAGGACATTCAGACACAACAACACTTCTATCTCCAGGAGTTCCTCATAATGCAGATGCCAGTTACCACAGTGGAGTCGCATTGCAACGAGCGTCTAGTGCGGTTACACAAAAGCCTGGAATCAGAACTCATCAGAAGTGGAAAGGTCCGGCAAAAATCAGTCGGATATACGGTGATTGGATCGACGATATTGAATAAAGTTATCGCTGTCTTTTTTCAACAGATTTAGATAACTGCTAAGAAAATTACAATCTCGCTTTTTTCTTGATGTTTGGGTTTTAGTTTACCGGTTTCAAAGTCCGGTGATGATGGTACATTTTGTAGAGTTTGTTGTATATGTGTAATCCTTGTATCTCCTTTTGTTGTTGTTGTTGTTGTTGTTGTTGTAGATTATGACTTATGTTGAAATATCATCTTTCTTTCTTTGTATCTTTTCCATATTTGATCTTTTTCATTTCATAATTTGACTATAAAGCCACAAATTTGATCATAACTAGAAGATCGATTACCAATTAAATAAAAATAAATTAATTGGCCACAAAGATAACACGTAGCTTTTTTCTCACCAAAGACTCGCTCAAAACTCTAAAAGCTTTGGCATATGTATGACCTTACCTTTCTCCTCATTTCTCTCTTCCCCACTGACATTACCCTTCCCACACGGCAACCTCAGAATAAACCCTTTCTTCTTCCTCAAGCTACCTATGAAACCAGTCACAACATCTCTGATCCGACCGTTTCACTGCACGGTCTCAAAATGTCATTATCCACGACCGAGACAGACAATTTCAAACCAGTACACACCCTCGTTTCCTCCCCGGTCACCATAGTTTTGACCGGTAGTCTTCTCTTCATCATTTTCACCGGTTTCTTCTCCTTCTTCTTCTGTGGATGTTTATTTAGGAAACTCATGAAGATTTGGAATAACCATCGAAACCGAAACCGTCCTAGTAACGTAATCCAACCGTCTAATCCACCCGAAAACCTCGGTCTCGACTCCAAGATCATTGAATCCTTCCCTGAGTATCCTTATTCGGTGAAAGATCATGGGACGGATCAATGTTCCATTTGTTTAACAGATTTTATGGATGATGACACCATTAGGCTCATTTCTACTTGTAATCACTCCTTCCACACAATTTGCATTGATCTTTGGTTTGAAGGACACAAGACTTGCCCGGTATGCAGGCGTGAGCTTGATGTAGAAGACCGGACATCGCTAGAAAAGCCGATAGAAGTTCCTGAAATCGATCTAGTTAGATCTGAAATCCACGACGAGCCTTTGCCCCGTGACACAGTGACAATCATCGTTCACGAGGAGCATCCTACTACTACTATTGGTAGTTTAGAGCATACAGATGAAATCGAAAGCTATGAAAGACGAATGAAAGCATCGAATTTGCGGTTTTGGAGGTCACATTCTACTGGACATTCTATAGTAGTTAAGACCGAAAACGAACAAGAAGAAGAAGAAGAAAAAGATGAGATTAAAATACATATTGAGATCTCTGGAGAATGTCAGTTTGAAGATCACAAGATGACTTTACCAAACAGAAAGTTGTATTGCGTTAGGGGGACTTACTCTGTAGGATAGAGCCTGAGAATGTGAATTGTCTTGGTTGATATATCATCCAATAGATCAAAGACCGGAATTAGATTCTAGTTTCTGTTATATTCTTTGTTTCGGCTGTCCAATTTTGTAATTGTTTGATACTATAGGTTATACATATAGAAGATGTTGTAATATTTGTACTTAAAAATTCTCATTATTCCATACTATACTTCAATACAAGCCATACTTTTCTTTTTCATTTTTGGATTCCATAAAATTCTAGAAATATTTGTAAATTTATGTCTAATATAGCATAAAAACAAAACAAAAAAAAACAAAATTGCATTCATAAAAAAAAAATATAATTATATATCAAATTTACATGTTTATCACGGAAAGATAAGTTCATAACTAAAAAGTTTTAAATACAAATTAATGTGTGAATCTGTATTGGCATTGGTGGAGAAGTTGTATAATGGTTTTATAACAAAAGTAGACTGTTATCTATATATACATTTTTGGAGACATTTATGAAATAAATCCTGGAGTTCCAACTTATTTACGATCAAATACCATTGACATATTAATTATTTAGATTTTCAAAATTAAATCAAAGATATTAACATAAAAATCATTTCCAAAAATCTTAACCTAAGATATTAAACATAACTAATCCTTGCCACAATTACATCCATATTCAATTCGATTTCCTTATAAGTTCTCAACAATCCCTACATTTAATCGTTGTCATTCAAATCTTAATCCGGTTTTTAATCTTCAATCTTGACCGTCGGTCATACGTAATTAATTCAAAAATTATTATATAGAATTCATTATTATTAACTAAAATTTAAAAATATATATATAAAATCAAGGGAGACTCACAAAAATGCCCCTTTTTCAATACCCCTTTTCAAAAATGCCCCCTTTGGCTGTCCATTTTTAAAAATACCCCTTTTTATATACAAAATGACTAAATTACCCTTCTTTTAATAAAATATATCACAAATATATAAGGAAATATAACAGAATTACGTCCACAAAATACAAAATATTTTTTGGTGGGAAAATTGATCCCGCAATTTTTCCCGCCAAAACACTTGTAAAAACTTGTAAAACCTTTAAAATACCTTGTAAAATTTTCCCGTAAAATTTTTTCCCGCAAAAAAATTTTCCCGCCAAAAATTTTTTTTTGCGGGAAAAGTGATTCCGCAATTTTTTTGGCGTTAAATTTTCCCGCCAAAAAATTTACAAGGTTTTTTACAGGGTATTTATAAGAATTTACAATGTATTTTAAAAGGTTTTACAACGTATTTATAAAGTATTTATAAGATATTATAATATTTTACAAGCTATTTTATAAGGTTTTACAAGTTATAAGGTTTTACAAGTTTTTTATAAGGTTTTACAAGTTATAAATACCTTATAAAACCTTATAAGTACCTTGTAAAACCTTTTAAAATACATTGTAAAACCTTACAAAAACACTTGTAAATACTCTGTAAAACCTTTAAAATACCTTGCAAATTTTTCCCGCCAAAAATTTTCCCGCCAAATAAATTTCGCCAAAAAAATTGCGGAATCACTTTTCCCGCAAAAAAAATTTTTTGGCGGAAAAATTTTTTGGCGGGAAAAATTTTGGCGGGAAAAATTTACAAGGTATTTTAAAGGTTTTACAAGTGTTTTGGCGGGAAAATTGCGGGATCACTTTTCCCGCCAAAAAATATTTTGTATTTTGTGGACCTAATTTTGTTTCAAATAAGGGTAAAATGGTCATTAAAAATTAAAAGAGGGCAAACTTAAAAATGGACTCTCAAAGGGGGCATTTTTGAAAAGGGGTATTGAAAAGGGGGCATTTTTAACAATTTCTCTAAAATCAAACTTTTAAATTGACTCGAATTATATGTCTATTAAATAAAATATTATTAAAAATAACAAAATGATGTTTAATTTCATGGGACGGGGTTATATAGTGACGGTATTAATATCACGGATGAAATCTTAAAATTAACAATCAAAATACAATTATACAATCTTAAACACTTAACAAAATAAACAATATTAAAAATACAATTTAAAATTTAATTTTTTAGTTAAATAATCGATCCGCGGTGTACCGCGGGGTAAAATCTAGTTTAGAGACAAATTGTAAACATAATGATATATCATCCAACAAATTCAAATCTATTTGGTAATAGGTTAATTATTAAAAAAAAAAAAATTGATAAGAGGTTTTCAAGGGAATGGGTTAATTGGGTGTATAAGAGCGTTGTTCTCAAGGTATTCTGACTTGTGAGTTATAACTTATAAGCAATATAGTAAACACATAATGAGAATGTTAATCTTTAGTAAATGATGTTTGCACATTTGTAAGAAACCAATGTGAAACAATTTTTGTGAGAAAATGAAGAGTATTCATTTGACTATTTTGAAAATTATGACAATCCAAAATGAGATTTTCATGTTCACATATATACAAAACTGTGTTATTTTTCATTACCGCTTTGCCAATCTCTTTTCTTTGTTTGCGTAAAGCACATTCTGAAACTAGGTGAACATTCTGTGATCACAAATCCAAAAATGAAATGACAGATTCCATGAATCGACAACAAATAAAATCCAAATTTTTTTTTAAAAAATGTAATTTTGTACTAATAAACTAAATTACCAATTACTAAGACAATCGTTAAAAACAAATAAATTAATTTTTGGTAATTTACCGAATTACTAAGAACCTAAGGAAATGTGATTTTGTATAAAGGAACTAAATTATCGATTAAAGAATGTTAATTACCAAATCTAAAATTAATTTTTGGTAAATTACCAAATTATTAGAAACTATAGAATAAAAGAAACCATAAATTACCTATTACCTAATATGAAATTGAAAAATTTATATGAGAAAAAATAATGAGAAACCATAAATTGCCGAAAATAAAATCCGAGAAACTAAAATTATAAAAAAAACAAACTCGAATTACTTAATCATCTATTTGGCGTGGTCGATGCAATCACTCTAAAATGGCTAAGTAGTTCCCATGTATTACGAATTCACGTAAAAACTGACTATAAGTTATCAAAGTCACTCCTACCATCAAGAGTGTCACATTGAATTTCATGTGTGGGATGCTCAATGACATATATAAAAGGCCACCGCGTTCATTGACTCGAGTTGTGGGGTTAGTTGAGCTATCTAGCTAGTTTCTTAATTAGATTTATGTAAATGCGCTTTTTTATATTATCGATCGGGTTCAAAGCGTTTGAATTCACATACAAAAAGCCAAAATTTTGATATTATGGAAACAATATATGGTATTCACTTTGGAATACTAACAAGAAAAACACACAATATAAACATTCTTTACAAAATACAAACAAGATTAATCCTAGTTAAAAAGTTGGAAGCTTAAGCAAAATTCAAGATAAAACAAATAATACAAAATATATATGAGACATTTTCTAGTTCAATAGAATAAAAAAACATGGATATAGTTTTGTGATTGTACATGGTGTGAACATAGTCAATTAGTCCTGCTAACACAAATGCTAAAAATTACGAAGTGATTATTAATTTTAATTCACTTGTTAACAAATTATATATTACGAAGTGATTATTAATTTTAATTCACCTGCTATCTTTTTTTTATAACAAATTATACAATTTTAAATAGACTAAAAAATTACGAAGTGATTAATTAGGTGTCCAAGTCATGTATTTATCATCAACTGATCTCATGGTATGCAATTGAGTATTAGATATCATCTTCTTCTCATTATTATTCCATACTATACTTGAATACAAATAACCTTCATTATTCGGTTTGGTTTACATGTACCGGATTGTGAACAGCAATCTACTCCCGGTTTGATATGAGGGCGTCAATTTGATAGAAATAAGAATATTGGGAATAACTTGGTATCAATCAAAAGTAAAAGGGCAGCGAAGAAGAAGAGTTTTTATATTTACAAGGTAAGACCTATATTTTCCCAATTATTGAAAAAGAGAAGTGAACAAAACCAAACTTGGAAAGAGAAATGGCGACGTCATCGGAAAATTCAAGAGGAATCGGCGGAGGTGATCGAACGGCGAAAGCAATCGTCGCCGATCAGATCTCACAAGCTGTGAATTCTACTGCTAACCTTCTACAACTGATGCGTCAATCGTCTTCTTCTCAGGTACCTTCTTCAAACACGTGCTTGCATAGTCACCGATGAAGATCGTGCGATTGGATGAAATACGATTTACGTTGAATACATTGTGATTGAGCTTGTGGGAGATATGAGTTCTCAATAATTTTGGAAAATTCTCGAACCTGTGATCCAATTTGCATTCTTCATGTGTTATGTCAATATCTTTAGAGGTTAAATTTAATCTAAGTTAGTGAAGTTGGGATGAGATTTTTGGTGACTTTGGCCACAAGTAGGCAAGTAAGTTTTGCTCTAGGATTGGTTTTTATTAGGTTTGTTTGATTATAGTCATCTTGTTCTGTATATTTTGGCCGGATTTTACAACAATGTTGGTGGTTTGTTGGGTTGATTCTAATGATAGAAACTGGGGATTTGGTGAATAGTTTCAGAGATAGACACAATTGTTATCTAGTATCTTACTAAAACACAGAAGAATGAGTGGATGTTTACTAGTCTGCGACAGGTTCGTTGTTGTTCTAAACATAAGATGCCTTGTATTTCATTGGAAACTCGTTATCTCCTCTCGTTTTCATGTAAAAATACTACAATGAAACATTGTGTAAGGTTAATAACAGATGTTTTATCTCTAATTTTGAATATGGCTATGTGCAGGCCCAGTTGGCAAAGCTCCCGAAGAATCTCTTGGCTAAAGCTTCACTGACTAAGTCCACTGGACAAGTATGTATGTTATGGTGTAGAATGTATGATGACATAAATAAGGACTTCTGTGTCTTATGCATTTTTTTCCATTTTTGTAAGGCGTTGGCGCAGCTTCCTCAAGTGATTTCATCTCTGGATGCTCATATAGAAAGCGGATTGCACAGGTTTGATCTCCTTTGACATGCAAGAATTATCCATTTTTAATCATCAAAACTTGTATCCCCTTTAATATTCTCATGTTTGTAGCTCTTGTGTTCTGACCCCAAGTTTCGTTTTCTCGATACAGCGGCGTTCATCTAAACACAGTAACCCAGTTACTTGAAAACATGGAAACCACACAGCTTCGTGCTCTTCGACAATCTAATATTTCCCCTTTGGTATAAACTCTGATCTCTTTGTTCTGTTACATTTTTCCAGCAAGCAATTGAGATGATCATAATTTACTTCTGTGATTTTTTTTCCATAGGACAATTAATCCTCCAGCCCATTTGAAAATTTCAGACAAATGACAAAGTAATGGTCTCCAAAGATAGACACATACGGCATATCCTACTTCGTTGTTCGTTCATCTTCTTCAAACGAACACGCTTCCCTAATCTCCATCAAAGAGTCGTTTCCACATGTAACATGTTCGATAAATAATGTAAATTTTGGGGGTCTTGTGTTTCATTTTTTGTATTTTCCAAACAAGTTATAATCGAATTTACAGTAAATGATGCAATTGTATTAACAAAAAGCTATAAGGGAAGATGAAAAACACATTAATCTTTTTTTTTTTCCTTCAAACACATGAATCTTAGAACTAGAATAATCATGTTTTACTTGGTTAGAACTTGAAAGAAACCCTCAAGTAAAAAAAAACCTTTCAACTAAATTATTAATAAAATGATTTTCACCAATTTTTTTTTTTTTTGAACAAATCTTTTTCACCACAATTTTTTTTTTTGTGGGTAAAATAAAAGTAGCGGGAAGGCCTCCTAAGGGAAATGGTCACATTTCAGTACTCTCTCTAGGGTTCCTCTTCTCCGTTGAATAAGAAATTCCGGTGGGATTTCAGGTGTTTGATTTTTTTCTTCCTGTGAAATTCTTTTAATTCGTCTTACTGGTTTGATTTCGAATAAGCGATTTCATGCCTCGATGAGTTTAGATATCGTTTGCTTCTCTATTGATTTGTGGTTTTTGTACCTCGCTAGGGTTTTGATTTGACCTTGTCTAGTTGCTTGTGGGTTTTTTGTATACTTCTTCACACTGAGAATTTTACACTCCTTGCTGTTTTCAGGCTTATCTGTTTAGGTTTTTGGTTCTGAACTAAACCTGTGGAAGCTGAAAGCTTTAGGATTTGAAAGTGTTTGCCTTTATGGATAGGTTAAGTCAGTTGCCTGAAGCGCTACTCTTGAGAATTTTGTCTTTATTGCCTGCGAAAGATGTTGTTTCCACAATGGTTTTGTCGAAACGGTGGCAGTTTCTTTGGATGTTGGTGCCAAAGCTTGTATATGATGAAAGCAGCTATCACGCTAATGAGTATGGAAGATTTTCTCGGTTTGTCGACAGGTCATTGACTCTGCACGAGGCACCAGTTTTAGATACTTTGTATTTAAAACTCGGTAAAACCTCCTGTGGTACTGGAGATATTCGAGTATGGATTAGAACAGTAGATAACCGTTGTTTGCGCGAGCTGGTCATTGAGATTGATACGTCTACCAGTGATAGATCTTCAGTGGTACTTCCAAGGAGCCTGTATACGTGCTGTAGAATGCTCGTGACTTTGAAGCTAAAAAACGCGGTTCTTGTGGATGATACATCCTCGTTTTTTTTTCCATCCCTTAAGAATTTGAGTCTGGTATCCATGAAGTTTCCAGGTGATGAGCTGATCAAGATGCTTCTTTCGAATTGTCCTGTTCTTGAAGACTTGGTTGTGAAACGCTGCCCCAATGACAATGTGACTATTTTCACTGTTAAAGTGTCTTCTCTTAAGTGTTTAGTCTTGCATCAAACGGAATCAGCCAGTATAAATGTTGATCGCGGGTTTGTGATAGATACTCCTTCTTTGGAGTGCTTGGACATTGCTGATTATAGGGGTAAGTTTTGTGTCATTGAGAATAATATGACTAAGATTGTGAAGGCAAATGTTTGCCATTCTTATGAACATACGCAGCAGCTCATGGGTTCTATTTCTTCGGTCAAGCGTCTCTATGTATGTATACCATCCTCAAAGGTAATATGTTTCTATAGTTCTATTATCTACATATATTATTGGTTTCTTTGTGATCAAATTACTTATGTTGTCTCTCTTATCCAGGATGCTTATCCTGTTGGTAGTGTCTTCCACTGTCTTGTACATTTAGCGCTATGCACATGTGAGACAGAGTGGCTGAATCTACTTATGTGTGTACTCAGAGATTCCCCTAAATTACGAGCTCTCAAACTTGTTAAGGTCTGCAGATCAGAACCTGACTTATTCAGTCTCTTTGATATATCAGCATATCCTTTCAGTACAATAACAGTATGATGATACCTTACTTGTATCTTAGGACCATATACATCAATCTCATAAACCGCGGCCGTGCTGGAATGAACCGAGTGCAGTTCCTGAATGTCTGTTAATGAGTCTTGAAACTCTCGAATGGGTAAAATATGAAGGAACAGAAGAAGAGAAAGAAGTAGCGGCATTCATCTTAAGAAGTGGAAGCTGTTTAAAGAAGGTGACTATCTCCTCCAAATCCACTGACATCGAGAAGAAATTTGAGATGCTCAAGGAGTTGTCATTGTTGTTCAGGCGTTCACCTACATGTCAGATTGCATTCGACTGAAGTTTGGTTCAGTCTTTTTCAAGTCAAGTTGGTTTCCTAATCTTATAGATGTTAGAAGCGCTGTAGTACTTGTGTTTTATCTTCTTAAAGAAACTAGTTTTTCCTAGAAACTCATGTTGCTCAAGTTTTTAATCTTTTGACGTTACATTGTGTTTTTTTACATTCTTATAACCCTTTGAGTTCTTATCTTCTTTAGCTTCTGCTTCTCTCTGCATATTCTTCGAGAAAGCGAAGAATGATGTTTTCATAATTTAATCCTCATTATAATTTTACTTAAACTATAATGTTTAGTGTTTAGTGTAATCTGTTATGAGCTTGGTTTTAGGTAGATCGAAATATGATTGACCACAGGTAATCATTTAGAGCAAAATGATACTACAGATGATCTTAGCAAGATGTGGATTTGAAGGAGAATCTTGCGTGAAATATCTTAACATCTTCGTCGATTTATAAATAGAGATGCTTCTCCTTCATAGTATGGTAGTTGTTTTTGAATAATAAACATGGAAGCTTTTCTCAACTTCAAACCTTTGAATTCTCTTCTCTCTCGATCCATGGATACTCGAGAATCAATCATATATACCTCTGCATTAATTAGAGCCCATTTGAACGCTTCACACAAATGGTGAATGCTTCAGCTTCTTTGATTTACACAAGTCTCTCTAATCAATACTCTCTTCTTTCTAGACCCAAAATTTACTTGTAGTCGTATATGCTCAATTTGACGTGTCAAAACAAGCCTTAACCCTTAAAGGCAAATCTCTATGATGTTTCGTAGTGTTATTGAAGAAGTCTTTTGTTAAGTTGTAGCCTTTTTTTTTGGGTGATTTTGAAAATTACCCTGTTTTTGAGTTATATAATATGACAATTTTGAACAAATATAATATTTAAAGCTATATTTTTAATAAATAAAAAATAAATTCGAAATTTAGAGGAAAAATATATACTAAATTCGAAATAATATTAATCATGGTTATATATATATTTAATACAAAAATAGTTTATTGATTTGATATATTAAATTTTAATAAAATTATATCTAAAAAACTATAAAATTTATCGCTTAATATCTGTTATATTATATAAAGGAAAAAATCTCCAACGTTCCAAACACATTTTTTAACTCAACATATTACCAAAGTTTGCCTCAATTAAAAGATTCTCTTTGATTGTTTTTTGCAAAGTAAACTATTTTATGTGTTTTTAATAATAATGAATCATTAAAATCTGCACCATATCACTTAATAAAAAAATCTTGACTTGACATTGGTAAGATGTTATTATTCATTATTGTTCTTTAAAAATATTTAGGATAATGAATCTTTGGAACTATTAGTTATATAACATTCAAAGTTACAAAACAACATCCATGGTGAAAGACGAACATGATTTGGTCAACGGACAACTTTGTAAAAATTAGATATTTAATTATTACCAATTAATTGATTTGATATTAAAAATATAGATCCTTTTGCTTAATTATTATTAAGTTTAAATAAGATTTTTTATTAGTAATTTTATATTTTTAAAAATTGTTTTTAAAAGAAAAACAAAGAGAAGGTATTTTTCAAACGTGTAAACAAAAAGAGGGTATTTTTCCAAATTTTCTCTTTTTTTTTTTTGTTGAAGAATCACATATTCGCTTTTGATTTTTTGACTATTTCCTTTTAAAATGTGCACTTTTCAATTGTTTCAATGGCCAATATTTGATGATGTGACCCAATCTACTTGTATAGCCAAAAGAACCCAAAATACGAATGGTCTCTTGTTTTCTTTCTCTCTTTTAGTTTTTTTTAGAATATTTATGTTCATAATTAGTGATGGCTTTAGTGGAATCCTAAAGTGGCATGAAAAATGCTTAGAAACAAGTGGGCATGAGGAATCAGAGTTCAGAGACGTATGAGATTCATTAGAATTTGTGTTTGGATTCTTCGATAAGAGTTGTAAATTTTTTACGTTCTATCACAAATTCACAACTTCTCTAGTCTTTTTTTTTTTGTTAAAGCACAACTTCTATAGTCTTGTTTTCTATAAATGACATTTAAAAAAATTGACATGTAATCATATAAAATATATAACATGTAACCATTTGATAGATTTAAATTAATAACATTCTTTCATATGACCAGTTTTACCAAATACACCATCTCTTTGTATGGTAGATTTAAAGACACTGCTGTTTTATGGCATGTTTAATTAAAATAAAATTTAACAAAAATGTCCAAGTTTTTAGATGTAACAGAATCTTTTTGATCAGATCAAATATATGAATATCCTATTAGATTAAATTCATTAACACCATTTGTCACTGTTTTGTAGTATTTAAAATAAAGTTAATAAAAATTCAAACATAATATTCCAAGTTAATAATGTTTAACAGAATCAAATTAATGACATGTAAATATGTAATCATTCGATTGGCTTGAATTATAGTAATAAATATTTTCAAAGACTATTTAGCCATCAACCAAAACGGTATCGTTTTAAACAATTTCCTACTATTTATTTATATTTATGTTTTGTGCAACAAAAATAAAATTGAAAAATTCCAAAAATCGAGAAAGAGAGAAGACCATCGCCGCACCGCTTGAGTCACTCTTCTTCCCGGAGAAGAACAACAAAATTCACCATTAGCTTCTTCTTCTTCTCCTTCGGTTCTCTTTCTCGAGTCCTGAAACCCTAACCCTAACCTCCTTCGATCAGTTCTCGGAATTCTTAACGGAGAGGAGTCTGATACCTCCGTGACTCAGAGATTCCCTGACGTATTCAGGTGTTTCCGACGTATATATATTCTTACATATGGCGTCGTTGGCTCTGACTTCTCCTCCCGCCGTTAAGATTCCGTCGTATCTGTCATCGTCTTCTTCGTCTCTTTTCTCTCGTTCCTCGATTTCCTTCAGGAACACTGAGTCTCGCTCTCGAATCTGCGTTTCTGGTTATGCGGTGAGCATTTTTTTTCCTTGTTAATGTATGAATCCAATATTCACATTACGTTTCATATATTTGTTATATAGAAAACTCAAATAGTTTTTGGATGAATCTATGCTTTGATCTGTTAGATTTTCTGTTTATAGCTAATTTTGTGAGAATTTGTGTTGAACGATTTAAGAACAGTGCCACATCTTGCTTTCGTCGCTCTTGGCTTGACTCTGTCCCATGTATGTGACTGTAGAATTTGGAATTTGTGTGTTGATTGCTGCATGAGTTATGCTGTGGAAATTGATAACGATATGAATGTTTGGTAAAGCTTATGTTTGTAGAGAGATGAAAGAGAGATCGTGAGGTGGTTGAAATTTGTGTCTAAACCATTGTGAATTTGGTTTCATAATTCCTTTGCGATTGTTTTTTATAGAAATGCAATTTGCCTAAGGCATTAAACGGGAACGCTCGTATTCCTATTATCAATGAGACGACAATTCCAAAGTTCTTTGATTCTTCACGGTTGGAGAAATCGGTTAGTAGAAACAATACTAAGCTGAAGTTGTTCTCTGGTACTGCTAATCCAGCTCTATCTCAGGTAGTTTTCTCGAGACCTTTCGTCCGTTTTTTAATTCTGGTTTTCTTCTGGTGAAGTATTTGCTAAGTTCTTGGAAATTTGTGAAGGAAATTGCTTGGTATATGGGCTTGGAACTTGGGAAGGTTAGCATAAAGAGATTTGCTGATGGAGAGATTTACGTTCAGCTGAAAGAGAGTGTTAGAGGTTGTGATGTCTTTTTGGTGCAGCCTACTTGCACTCCAACTAATGAGAATCTTATGGAGCTTTTGATCATGGTGGATGCTTGCCGAAGAGCATCAGCTAAGAAAGTAACAGCCGTGATTCCGTATTTTGGATACGCAAGAGCTGATAGAAAGGTAGGTTCTTTTTGTGATATTCTGATCAGGTTTCTTGGTCTTCTTAATTGGTAGATACAGTATGTCAAGTAATTTCATCTGATGTATCTATTGATGTTTCCAGACACAAGGGCGTGAATCCATTGCTGCCAAATTGGTAGCAAATCTTATAACAGAAGCCGGTGCAGATCGGGTTCTGGCTTGTGATCTTCATTCAGGACAGTCCATGGGTTATTTTGACATACCAGTGGATCATGTCTATTGCCAGGTATCTCAAGTTTCAACCTTTTTGATAGACAGGCCTCTACTTTTTATGCAACCTTTAAAATCTTACCGAGTTCTGTGATTACATTTCAGCCTGTGATTCTTGATTATCTTGCTAGCAAGTCAATTTCCTCTGAGGATTTGGTAGTGGTTTCTCCTGATGTTGGTGGAGTAGCTAGGGCACGTGCATTTGCTAAGAAATTATCTGATGCGCCACTCGCCATTGTCGATAAAAGGCGTCACGGCCACAATGTTGCTGAGGTAATATTTAAATTTACCTTCTTTTTTTTGGCCTTTTTCTAAATCCTCATTATCCTTCCTTCACGCAAGTTCACATGTGTTGATAATGCTCTCTTTCCCATAGGTCATGAACCTAATCGGTGATGTTAGAGGGAAAGTGGCAGTAATGGTGGATGACATGATTGATACCGCTGGTCAGTAAAAATTTCCAGAAATTCCAGTTTTTATCTATATGTTTGTTATCAACAAAAGCTCCCAAACTCTATTCTTTCCCACAACAATCTCTAAACACCGTTCTCATTTGCATGCCGAAAACTCTAGTCCATAGTCGAGATATCTTGCATACATTATTACTAAGAACCAGTTTTTTTTTCTTTTCTTTTTTCATATTTGCAGGAACCATTGTGAAAGGAGCAGCTCTTTTACATGAGGAGGGTGCACGTGAGGTTTACGCTTGCTGTACACATGCGGTTTTCAGGTAAACCAATTAGCTCGATTTTGCCACTTTCTTTTTCATTTGCGTATATGGAACTGAAAGACTGTTTTGTTGAATGAATCAATGTCACAGTCCACCTGCGATAGAGCGGTTATCAAGTGGTTTGTTGCAAGAAGTGATAGTGACGAATACTTTACCAGTAGCGGAGAAGAATTACTTCCCGCAGTTAACGATTTTATCGGTGGCTAATCTTCTGGGTGAGACCATTTGGCGTGTCCATGATGATAGCTCCGTTAGTAGCATTTTCCTTTGATACTTTACTGGTTTTTGTTGATCAGTTTTGATGTTCGGTTTAGGATCGGTTTAAAAATTACTCCTTTTTTTTCTACTTCTTCTTCACAGTTTCTAGTCTATCTCTAACCATGTTTTTACTTCTCTTTCTCACCCACACTATATGTCACTGAGTTCTATCTTTTCTTCTTTTTAGTATAGAGGAGTTATTGATATTAAAATGAGAATATTTTGATTATTGAAAATAATTACTTCATGGTGTAAACATTATTTTTGATGATTTGTTGAGAATTGATAAAATCTCAAAAAATTTGATAGTAACAATTTCCACAATTAATAAGGGAAAAAACCGCCATTTATTTTTTTTTGGCCGTTTAATACCTGTGTTATTAAATTTGGAATAAAAATGCCTCGTTTAATTATTGTTGTCTTTTAAATTCTTCGTTTTTTAAATTTTGGTAGATTCTTACTTCCGCGTTAACGGCCGTTGTCGATGGTAACGGAATCGCTAACTGTAGTTAAAACTTAACCCCATGGTGTTTTCGTATATATATACCATTTATGTTCATAACGTTACGAATGTATTGTCTTAGTCAGGTGGTGATAGGTAGGTTGATTTTACCTCACGTGCGAGAGTTCGATCCACCTTCAACTCTTTTAGTTTTTTTTTCTTTTTTTTCCCCTTAATTTGACTTCGTCTTCAACCTAATTCAATTAAAAACAAAAGTGCAGCAAACTTCTTTGGATCCAACTCCATATCTCGTCTCAGAACCATGCTTATCAAATAGAGCATTCTTGGTTAAAGAGGAAAAAGGGAAAGATTGGAGTAGTAGCATAGTCAATCTTCCCAATCTTGTTAATCTCCATATTAACCTACTTCTTTATGCACACATCAAACCGTAACGAAGCCACTCCACGTTTTTGTTCACCTTAACATCGTTTCAGCTTCTATTACATGAAGTGATTACTGAATTCCCCAAATTTTACAAAGTGGATAAACCCTAGATCTTCTTACTTCTCAATTTCAATTCCACTTCTCAATTTCAATAACCCTAGATCTGAGGTTACAGGAGAGAACAAATAGATCTAGGGTTTGGGCACTATATATACGGCTTCTCAATTTCAGTAAGAAAATCTGAGGTTACAAGAGAGATCTTGGTACTATACGGCTTCTCAATTTCAATCTGGAGTTACAAGAGAGAACAGAGATAGTTTGAAGAAGACGAAGTAAAAAAAAAAATCTAATAGAGCTAGAGGTGAATCGAACTCGGGCACGAGTCTAAATTCAACCCACGTATCACCACCTGACTAAGAGAATACATTCGTATACTTATGAACATAAATTGTATATATATACGAAAACACCATGGGGTTAAGTTTTAACTGCAGTTAGAGATTCCGTTACCATCGCGTTAACGGAGAGCGGAGGTAAGAATCTACCAAAATTTAAAAAACGAAGAATTTAAAAGATTACAATAATTAAGCGAGACATTTTTATTCCAAATTTAATAACACAGGTATTAAACGGCCAAAAAAAAAAATGGTAGTTTTTTCGGGTTTTTTCCCCAATTAATAATAATCTAAACATAAAAATTTGGAATAAAAAAGAACATAAATGTTTGTGGGTTTTTATGAAATAAGTTGCTACTTTTTTTTTTATGGTGTTGTGTTCTTTCTTCTTCGGTTAACCAATTTAATAATACAAAGAGTTGCCAGGAAAAAAAAAAAAAAAAAAAAGAGTTGCCCAAAATGAACAAATTAGGGTTTTCTTAACCCAGTCATTGCATATAAATAGTCTTTACTTCGCCGCTTGAAACAAATAAGTGTTTTTCTTCGTCTCTCTGGTCTTGTTTTATAGTTTTAGGTTTTAGCTTGTTTTCCTGAATTCAATTCGTATTTCATCGCTGATGGCAAACACAACCCTCTTAAGAAATTCTGAGCTTTCTACTACAAATATTTTCTTTTACAATTTGAGTTTTGTTTTTATGATTTGGGATTTTTTTTTGCGGTCGAAGTGACGATAAACAATTCACAGTCTGTCAATCCACTGACAACATTTGAGTGATGTTATTGTGATATCTCGACAGGTTCTGATCGACCCAATAAAAAACCCTTCCAATGATTTTTTTTGATTAGTTTTGTTGATTGTGGGCAGATGATGAATATAAGAAAACAAATGGGTAATTTGCGACTGATTAATTACATTGATGTGTTTTTTCACCTTGGAGAACTGATGTCCTAATCTCTCATCTTCTCTAGTCTTCTAGAGTTTTTATTTATTTAATTATGAATTCGTTAGAGTTTGATTTGTTTCGTCTTTTCAAAGCTTTCTGTGAACTTTTTACTTTAGGAAAAAAAAAGCCAATTAGCAGAGCAATGGCGTCTAGTTTAAATGACGTGAATTGCCTTGAAGGTTGGCGATAACAGTCTGCGATTCTCCGTGCCTATCAAACTTTTGCTTTTGGTATTGATAATGGCCTCGAACAAGTCGCTACATTCGTTTACTTTTCAATTTCTCACCAGGATCACAACTTTTTGGAATAACGAACCAAACGCTTATGCAATGGTCTCAATTGAGATTATAGTCCCCTCATGTGGAGCAATGGTCGGATGGTTAAAGTGCAACTATGATTAAAGCACATTTGTAAACTGGAAATTGAGAATTGGGACTAGACTAAATGTTTGGTTGGATAAAATGCAATTATGATTAACACATTTGTAAACCGGAAACAAAGGAAATGTGTGGTTGGTTAAATTAAAACGCAACTATGATGAACATAGGACTGAATAAGAAACATAGGACTGAATCAGACTGGGAACCAAGATGAATATTCATAATGGTAAATCCTTACAAAAGACTACAGAGACACAACAAATGAGTTTTGAGACCGTGACTAGGTTGATTAGAGATCTCAAATGCTAGAGTCATTATCAACCCAGAAACAAGGAACCCTAATTTTACTGACACTCTTGATTGTTACACGCAGAAAAAATAAACACAGGAAAAGAGAATTGACTGAACTTTTCAAGACTTTTAAAATGGACTCACATGATGGTGCATCGGCCCTTTTCTTCGTTTGGTTGCGCTGGCATTTGCTGGAATCGGTGTGACTCCGAGGGATTGTATGTGAACTCAGATGTATCCAACCCATACTGTTTTAAGAAAAGCCATCAGTTAATCTCGGTATCGTGCTAATGCTTTTTTACTTTTTACTTCAGCACGTTTAAATCTTGTTACCTTTTCCCTCATACGTGCACTCCAAGGGTCATTGCGGCTTGGGCGTTGGTCCAAAGTAGGAGCAACTGGGACACCAGTGACAGGGGCGGCTTGGCGGTTGATGAATGGCTGCCTGATTTGTTGCCTTGGAGCTATATATTCATCATCACTGTCATACTCTGGTGGTGTATTAGCTGCCCTAACGATAAGGGCAAGCAAGAAGAGTAAAGCCTGCAAGTAAACAAATCAGCATTAAGAGTTTATAGAGGTGACATGTTTCTATTGCCATACAACAGTCTACAAACACTTCCCCAGGGATATTTAACTTTTCAAGATAGTTTGCAGCAAATTTAATTCAATAGTATTTAGCCTTTGATTTTTAAAATTAAACAAATGAGAAGAGAAGAAATGATCAAAAGTTCTGAAAGTGTGCTAGCTCTTACCTCGAAAACAACTGCTCCTAGAGCTACCCATCTAACAATCTTCCAGTTCTCTCTCAGGAAATTATATATTGTATCGAAGTTTCCAGTCCTGTCAGAAGGAAGTTCCTAGAGAACAATTATACAAAATGGTTAGCTAAAATGAAATCTAGCACAAGAGGGAAACAGACACAAAAAGATAACTCACATCTCTCCAGCTGTTATCGAAGAAAATAAATGCTGCGAATCCAAGCTCCACCAAGATCAACAAGATCAGAAGCAGAGAGTACTAGTCTCAAATTAAGGAAATGAAAGGTTAAGACTTTAAGTTTGCTAAAGGATCCTATCATAATAACCTGAGCATATAACTAGAGTTCAAGGCATCAAATATAAAGCAACACAACATCTAATTAAAACGAAATGTTGGATAAGAAAAGCAAGTTAAGTAATAAGGATACACAAGATAAGCAGCAGACGCTCCTCGAACAAGTACCAACGCAGCCACAGCAAGAAATAACAAAGAGAGCCACTCCAATACCAATGAACAAGTATATGAACCTGCATTTACGTGATAAAACATAAGAACCAAAGAAGACATTGATTTGGACCCAATATATTTAACTAAGTAAAAGACAATAATCACATACCAGGCTTTGGGAAGATTGTCAAAGACATTAGAAGACAGTGACACAGCCATAAGCATAGGCCTCCCAAACGAAACATAACTTTGATCGCCATTTGTCAAACCGAATGTAACGGAATTATCGGTAACTCTCTTGTACTCAACAAATAAGTAGATACCATAACCAATCATGCCAAGTCCAACAACAGCAAGCAGAAAGTTTAGTAACTTCAACAAACACTCCAAACAACCTCTACAAGCCATTTCTTATTTGTCACGACTTAAACTGCTATATTGGTTCACTCAGCTTTTTCCCTTTTAATTCATCACTCCGAAGAATTATCCTACAATACACGAAAAAAATATCAAAAACTTAAATTCAATGAGTTAATATGATAAATCCCAAAGAAAGGTCAATGATAAAATCAAATTCAACAAATGACCAAATTCAATCTTCTCAAATCGACATCAAAATCGATCCAATCACATGGAAAAAAACTTGTAATCTAAAATGATTTCCACGAAACTTTTTCCGTGAAACAAAAATCTACGAAGGAATAAGTGCAGATCGGGAGAACAAAATCGAAATTACGCGATCGAAGCAGGAGATTGAGAGGAAGAAGATAATGGAAACTTACGGAGAATTGTTGAGATGATGATTCTTCGATCTTCGAGAGGAAGGGGATGAAATCGAAGGAAGGGCAAATTTTTTGGATATATTTTTTTTCTTTGTGTTTGGATTTTTGTTGGTAATACAAATGCCAGCTGGCAATTTTTATTTGAAGATGGACTGAAAAATCGAGGAGATAGGCCATTTTAGTTTTTGCAGGAGCCCAACTACGTATACGTGTCGTTGAATAGTTTCAATTACAAATTTATTTATCTTTTCTGACTTCTGTCGGCAAAATTAAAATTAGTTTTGTGTGGAATGGAATTTTCTATATGTCTATATGTCCTAAAGACTCCAAGACATTAAAAAGCTTAGTTTTATTACTTTGAAGTTCAATATGCAAGTACTTCAAATCTTTAATATTACTTTGAGTAGAGACAAAATATCTTCTTCTTAGGACTGGGTATAATACCCAAATTTTGAAAACCGATCCGAATTTGATCCGGAAAATCTGGTTTTGAAACCGAATCGAATAGTCAACCTCAACCCGAACGGATAATGAAATCTCCTACCCGAACTATTTAAACCGAATCCGATTCGAACTGAAACCGAAAAGATATCCAAAAATCAGAAATAAAATTATATATCCAAAATATTAGTTATATTTAGTTACAATTTTATACCAAATAACAAAAATATCTCAAATAACCTAGGTATTGAAAAAAATTTAGTTATATTTGTTAAAATAATACATTTTTCCAAAATTTAACCAAATATTAGTAAGATTAAACCAATTTTTATTAAAGTTAAATAAATTTTTTACTTTGTTTTTTTTTTTTTTTTGAAAACCAATCCGAATCCGACATTATCTGAACCGAAACCGAACCGAATAGTCATAAAATCCGAATGGATAATAAACTCTTCTACCCGAATTATCTGAATCCGATCCTAAATCCGTATGTCACGACGTACTTCTTCTCATGGCTGGACCGGACTAAATAAGTTTCAAACCGTATCGGGTTTGGTACACACATGGCCGGTCATCGTCAAAGGGTATACCAAAATTACGATGAGCTCGACCACAGCTGATAGAAGTTCCAAATTTTACAAAAACAGAAATTCTGTATACATACTCTTCGTTAAAAAAACAGAAGGGTTTACCTTATTTATGATTAATGTCTGAAAATTTTGATAGTTGAAGCGAATCAACAACACTCGGGTTCGTGAAAAAAGATTTGATAGTCAAAAGGGTTTCGTTTCTAACGTCCTGCGTAAATCTGACCTCTTTCGGTATGATTCTCATCTAATCTGGTCGAAATTCTTCAAATTGTTGCTATTGTTGTGTGATTTTTCCTCTTTTTCTTATGAACTTTGGATCCGTGTGAAATTGATTCTGGCGATTGGGGTTGAAATCGAAGTTTATTTGAGGTCTGATGTCGAATTTGTTAGGAGAGAAAGAAAAAAAAACGGATAAGTTTGATCTCTCTTACCACTGAAAAACAAAATCAGATCTTTGTTGATACTTTCTTGAGTTCTTTTGATGTGTTATTCTGTTAATTGAAAGATTGGCTCACTGATTGAGGGTCTTAGAATCGTAAAGTTAGGATTTTTATATATGTTATCTTTAAAAACTCAAAAAATTTAGTCGCTTTCTAATTATTTGCACTTTGATTTTCTTCTTCTTAGCATTCAGCTATCTTGTGGAAGGACTTGTTAATGGCAGACGTACCTGGATACCTGCGCACTTGTTTGGATATGGGGAAGATAGCTTTCTTAGCAATCCTAGTATCGACAGGGATCGTGTTACAGATTCTGGTATCCCAATAGATTCTTACTAGTTTTATACTATTTGTGTATGCTTCTTCTTCCAACAGTAGATTCATACTTGTGTTTAAACCCTTTGTTTGCTACTTTTGTTTCAGGCTTGTGCTCTGTTCAATAATTGGTGGCCAATGCTAAGTGGTGAGTTGTTTCGCTCGACCCCTCCGATATCTTTGTGTTGGTTTGATCTTTAATCTTCACAGTTAGTTTGACTTGAAAACTGCATTTTGTATCGATGAAGGTAGACTGTTTTAAATCTTGTTTGGTTACATAAAAAGTGTCAGTGAACTTGAAAAATCCATAATATATTAAGGTGATAGCTTTTAAACTCTTTCTCTACTTTTGCTTTGCAGTTATAATGTATGTGCTCCTCCCAATGCCTTTACTCTTCTTTGGTGGATCAGACAGTACATCTCTATTCAACGAGTCAGATAATAGGTAAGGAATTTATATATTGGCCTCCGTTGTTTGTTTCCGTTTGCATTTGCGTTTACGTTACATTCCAAGTAAATGTATGCATCAACCACAAATAGAAGGAGACCTCCAATTTGCGTTTGGCATTTCTGAATTTCTGTTTGAATTATTTTCTCTCATATAAACGTGTATGGAACAATCGATACGATATTCGACTTTCTAAGTCATGGTATATGGAAAACTCGTTGAACGTACATGAACATTTTTATATGCAGCTGGATCAATGCAGCCAAGTTCTTGACTGGTGCATCAGCAGTTGGAAGCGTCGCAATACCATCGATTCTAAAACACGCTGGACTCATCGGTTGGGGCGCATTAGCCCTTGATCTCTCATCCTACGTTGTCTTCCTCGTCGCTATCTTGGGTTACATTTGCATAGGAGATGCCAGTGACAACTATTACAGCTACATTTAAAACACACACAAATTCATCATCATTTGTTTCAACCTCAAAGTCCCAGCCTTTATCACGTCCCGGTTTGATCGATGCTTCGAAACGAAAACATCTTCTTGCTATGGAATCACTCAGCTGATTGGATTTTCACAAGTTTAGAGTTTGTGTGTCAAAAGTGTATGTAAGATGAATTTTTTTTGTGGTTTTGTTTCCTTTTGATGTATAGAACAGACTTATTATATGGGAATATATAAAATTTTCTTTATTAGTGTGTCAATGGAAAATACAAAAACTTTACCAAAGTATATATATAAGCACTTTTAAAAACTGAGTCTTTTAAAAATAGTTTGAATGCGAGCTCTCTGTGTTAAGAAAGTTTGTGGCTTTCTCTCGAAACTATCTCTCAGTTCTTCAATATCTTGTCGTCGATTCTATGGATCGAATTACGGAAGCCATCGTCGTGGTTTCTCTAATGAAGAAGCTCTTATTCTTCGTCGTTTATCTGAGGGAGGTCTTGTACATGCACGCCACTTGCTCGACAAAATTCCTCAGAGAGGAAGTATCAGCCGTGTCATTTACTGGACTTCGCTTCTTACGAAATACGCGAAAGCTGGATACTTGGATGAAGCAAGGGTTTTGTTTGAGGTTATGCCGGAGAGGAATATCGTCACTTGCAATGCGATGTTGACGGGTTATGTTAAATGTAGGAGATTGAATGAGGCTTGGACATTGTTTCGGGAAATGCCGAAGAACGTTGTTTCGTGGACTGTGATGCTTACTGCGCTTTGTGATGATGGAAGGAGTGATGATGCAGTCGAGTTGTTTGATGAAATGCCTGAGAGAAATGTGGTTTCGTGGAACACGTTGGTTACGGGTTTGATTAGGAATGGGGAAATGGAGAAGGCGAAACAGGTGTTTGATGCTATGCCTAGCCGAGATGTAGTGTCGTGGAACGCTATGATTAAAGGTTATATTGAGAATGATGGAATGGAGGAAGCGAAAATATTGTTTGAGAATATGAGTGAGAAAAATGTAGTTACTTGGACGAGTATGGTGTATGGTTATTGTAGGTATGGAGATGTTCATGAAGCTTATAGATTGTTCTGTGAAATGCCTGAGAGAAATGTCGTTTCTTGGACCGCTATGATTAGTGGGTTTGCTTGGAATGAGTTCTATAGAGAAGCATTGATGCTTTTTCTTGAAATGAAGAAGGATCTTGATGCAATATCACCAAATGGTGAGACTCTCATCTCTCTTGCTTATACTTGTGGTGGTCTTGGTGTTGGATTTCGTCGTCTTGGTGAGCAATTGCACGCACAAGTTATATCTAACGGTTGGGAAAGTATGGATCATGATGGAAGGTTGGCGAAAAGTCTTGTTCATATGTATGCATCATTTGGCTTGATTGCTTCAGCGCATTCTCTGCTCAACGAAAGCTTTGATTTGCAGTCTTGTAACATTATTATCAACGGTTATCTTAAGAACGGGGATTTTGAGCGAGCTGAAACTCTGTTCAGGAGAGTCGAGAGCTTACACGACAAAGTATCTTGGACATCGATGATCGATGGATATCTAGACGCGGGTGATGTATCGAGGGCCTTTGATCTGTTTCAGAAACTTCACGACAAAGATGGGGTTACATGGACTGTTATGATCTCAGGTCTTGCCCGAAACGAGCTTTTTGCAGAAGCTGCATCCCTACTGTCAGATATGGTGAGATGTGGTCTGAAACCATTGAACTCAACTTACTCTGTTCTTCTTAGTTCTGCGGGAGCCACTTCGAATCTCGATCAAGGAAAGCATTTACACTGCATGATTGCAAAAACAACAGCTTGCTATGATCCTGATCTCATCCTTCAAAACTCTCTTGTCTCTATGTACGCCAAATGCGGAGCCATAGACGATGCTTATGAGATATTCTCAAAGATGGTCCGGAAAGATACAGTTTCGTGGAACTCTGTGATCATAGGGTTATCGCATCACGGCTTAGCGGATAAAGCTTTGAAACTGTTCAAAGAGATGCTTGATTCGGGGATGAAACCGAACTCTGTAACTTTTCTCGGACTCCTCTCAGCTTGTAGCCACTCGGGACTCATCACCAAAGGTTTAGAACTATTCAAAGCGATGAAGGAAACCTTTTTGATCCAACCCGGAGTCGAGCATTACATCTCGATGATAGACCTTTTAGGCAGAGCTGGAAAACTAAAAGAAGCAGAGGAATTCATCTCAGCCCTGCCTTTCACTCCAGACCATACGGTCTACGGTGCATTGTTAGGCTTATGCGGACTCAACTGGAGAGATAGAGATGCGGGAGGCATAGCGGAACGAGCTGCAATGCGGTTGCTAGAGCTTGACCCAGTAAATGCACCGGGACATGTGGCGCTATGCAACGTGTATGCAGGACTAGGGAGGCATGAGATGGAGAAGGAAATGAGGAAAGAGATGGGAATAAAAGGAGTGAAGAAGACACCAGGATGTAGTTGGATTGTGGTAAATGGAAGAGCTAATGTGTTTCTCTCTGGTGATAAGTCTGCAAGTGAAGCTGGTCAGATGGTTTTGTCAATCTTTTGTGGTAATGAAATGCTTGACGAGGAAGAAGAGAAACCGTTGAGTCTATTATGCCATTGCTGAGGGTTAAGCACATATGTTCACTACAGTTTGTGTATGCTCACAACTTATTTGTTAACCAAAAACAAGTAAACATAAAGGAAACATAAAAAAGGGAAAAAAATAAAGCAACCAAAAATAAAAATTAACTTGTAATTCTGCTTCTTCTCTTTGACCTCCAGGAACCAGGACCAAACTGGGAAAATAGGTACAGTGCAAAGGCCAAGGATCAACGACAGAATCCAATTGGGTTTTACTGATAAACTTATTTTCCCCCACAACATAGATCCAAGCCCGACCAGTTTCATCACAAGAACAAATGACGAGCCTTTTATCGTCAATAAAGTAACTTGGCTGATAGTAGAAGTTGGTTTGTACTAAATCCGGCATGTTAGGAATTGACACCTCCATGAAACTCATCCATTTCACATCCCCACCGTACCGATCATCAATCTTGTTCTTGGTCACCCAAATCTTTATCTTCTTTGTTACATGGCACTGCTTCAACAACGAAAAGCGATCTTCCCTAAAAACCCTTAGGACAAGAGCATCGCAAGCATGGTTCTTCCCACTTGGTAGATCACAAAACTTCAAAAATTCTTCACTCGAAAAATTGAAGCTAAGTAAATAGAACAAGAAGGAATCAGTATCATGAGTCTTGTCATCATTATAAGCTACCCAATACAAAGTTCCATTCAACGATACAACACTTGTTAAGTTATAGTTAACGGTAACAAGTTCACTATATTTTGCTTCGTCTAAATCTTCATCTTTCCACGTACCGGAGGCAAAGTCATGGATTTCCACGTATCGATAGAGCCTAAGTCCTTCATATAAACGGAAAGGGTCTTGTAAACAATTTCCCCAACTCTCTTATTATTATTATCATAACCTATGCCAAGAAAATCCAAGCTAGGTTGGTTAACCTCGGGCTCGATGCATCTAGTCTGTCTTAACCAAGGGTTCCAAACCACGGCTCCTTCACCCATGCCACAAAGCAAGAATCCACTGGTATCAACCAAGCTTATTGGTATCTGAGGTTTTAAACCGGGAGTATTTAGGGTTAACTCACACACCTCTACCTTGGGATTGACGCTAACCGAATAAATCTTGGATCTAGCATGTTAAAATGAATTGAAACATCATCTTGTGGTTGTTGACTTGTTGATGAACGTCTTGTCGTCGAAGAGAGTGTTCCATCGTTTGCAAACGGTTCTGAATCTTACAAGAGAAGTAGGAGGGACACGAGATAGGATCTCTTCCACCAAATCCCATGGAAGCTTCTTCTTATTCGCCATTTGGGTATTTTGTTTTCAAGTAACTACTTACTACGTTTTCAAAATGTCTATTTATAAAGTTTTCTCAATTGGGGTATCATCAACCGTTTGTTCATGAAAATCTCCAAAAGTTGTAATTTTACTCTTTTGTGTTGTTTTACATAAAATCTTGATTTCTTTTCCGTCAGAATCTAGATTTTATTAAATGATAACTTGTTATTTTGTAAATATATATATACTCCCTCTGTTTCACAAAGAATGTCATTCTAGAGTTTGATTTTTGTTTCACAAAGAATGTCATTCTACATTGTGATTTTTATGCAGAATTTCCTAATTTACCCTTAACTTAAAGTTACTTTTTATTGAATTTAAATCATTAATCACTTATTAAATAGGGGTATATATGTATAATTCAATGTTTTCTTAATTTGTGTGAAATGTGTTAAAATGACCCTCTTTGTGAAACGGAGGGAGTATTTATGAGCTCTATATTCTCTCCATTCTTTATTACTTTTTTTTTTCTTTTTTTTTGCAGATGGTTTTTTTTGTTTCTTTTATTAGTTTCAATGGTTGTATTTGAATGGTTTTGTGTATCATGTAAACTTTTATGATATAATATAAGTGATTTACAGTAAAAAAAAATTATATTTAATGAAATCATTTAATTATAGAAACTAATTTATTTTCAGTTAAATATTAAATATTTAAGTTAACTTTATACGTTCCCTCTAATATTTAAATATTTAATATTTAACTGAAAAAATCAAATAAAGTGAAACAAACTAAAACCGGTAAAACTTCTTATTTATAGCTTTCTGAAAAACATGGTTTAAATCAGAGATTTAAAATTTTCTATTTTTTACTTTCAAAACAATTTAAAATCTAATGTGGATTTTGAAATCCAATAATAAATCATTAAACGAATAACATCTGATTTTAACTTGTATTTAGAAATGATCGATGGGATGTATTCAATCAAATATTGTAAATGGTTCGTGTTAAAATAACAAATCATATGTTCAATCATGGAATTTAAGAAGTCTAATGAAATCCAATGTTATTGAACTAATGATTTAGAAATCTACTTTAAAATCAACTATTATTGAAAATAATTTGAGGATTGGATTTCTAATGGATTTCAGAGGATTTCTTTAGTTTAAAATACATAAATCTATATCTTCTGGTTTTAGGAGGATATTTATAATAAATCATAATAACGTCGTAAAATCATCAAAATTATATAAAAACTCGAATCATTTAAAATCTATGATTGAATACACCCTGAATTAATAATACCACGTCGACAATTAAATAGAGCTGTCAAAATGGGCTGTCCATGTCCATTAGCTCGGTCCAATACTGACCATTTTAGTTATGGACAAATAGTGACCATGTCCATTAACGACCATGTCCATTAAGGACCATGCCTATTAACGTCCATGTCCAAACGGGCTGTCCATTGGCCACCATTAGAACAAATTTTGAAAAACGTAAGTTTTTGAAAAAAAAACCTAAATCGCAAATGTTCTCATCTAAATCGAAAGAAGTTGATGAGATTGATGTGTTGAAGCCATGGAGACAAGAGATATGCGAGGATATCGCCGGAGAAATCTCTGATTTCGATTTTAAGAAACTTAGTAAATGACTAAATGAATTTCGATTTTTCCCTAAATTGATTTGACCTAACATTTTGAATGTATTGGGCCGTCCATGTCCATTACGTCTAGTCCATTAACGACTATGTCCATTAAAGATCATGCCTACTAACATCCATGTCAAAATGGGCTTGTCCATGACCGGTCTATTAGGTGTTGGACACGAACAACCCATCAGCCTGCCCATTTTGAGAGCTCTACAATTAAAGGTTTTAAAAACAAGAATACAATAACGCATTGATTTTACTTTGGATTTCTAAATCATTTAAAATCCAGTTGTTTTTTATTACTCACAATCATAAAACTGGAAAATACCAAATAGGATATATATTTTTTTTGGACAACTTAAATATATATATATATATATATATAAAAGGAACAATACAACTATATTATTCTTCCATTCCTTACCAAAAAAAATATATATTATTCTTCCAATTTAGGGCAAGGCTTTACAAAAAAAAAAAATAGACGTAATGGAGAGAGGAAACGAAGAGAACAACCACAAGACCTCCTCACCATCGTCTACGCAACTTCTTCGCTGCCGTGAAATCTCAACCGGAGAAAAGTGCGTCGATGTCAATATCCCTCTGGATCTAAAGGTGGAGATACTCAAGAAACTACCGGCAAAGTCTCTTTTGAGGTTTCAATGCGTCTCGAAGGAATGGTTATCAATTATCAGCAGCCGTAGAGACTTCATAGACTCGATCGTGACTCGTTCTTTGACTCAGTCGCCACCACGTGATATCAAACTCATCTTCCACCAACAAGTAGATACTGGACCTAATTTCTTCATCTTCTCGTCTACTTACCCTCAAAATACGGACAAAGAATCATTAACAACTAGAGCCGGATCGTATCACTATGTCCGTGGCTTGATTTGTTGTTGGTTAGACTTTCCTACTACGGTAGACATATATAACCCTACCACGAGGCAGTACTATACCGTACCGGATACAAATCGATACCAATACATAGACACTTGCTTCTTTGGATACGACCCTCTCGAAAATCAATACAAAGTAATGGTCTTACCAAAGTACGATATGGAGGAAAAGCCTTGTCAAGTATTCACAGTGGGAGATCCCATGGAGAAGCCTTGGAGAGACATCCCAGGCATTGGACTTCACTTTCCATTAGAACATGCGGTTTGCATCAACGGGGTTATCTATTACCGAGCAAGTAATAAACTTCGCGGTTCTACTTTTTTCTTGGTGAGTTTTGATGTAAGGTCAGAGAAGTTTAATCATGTAAAGGCTCCGGAAATACTGATGGATCACCCTTGCACTTTGATAAACTATCAAGGGAAGTTAGGATTTATGTGTTGCAAGAAGGGTGTGGAAATTTGGGTTATGGAGGATGCGAAGAAGAAACAAGATTGGTCCAAGATTATCTTTTATGAGATGGAGGGTTTAGAAAATTGGCGTATTGCGGGTGTCACTCATGGTGGTGAGATCGTTTTTATCAATGGGATGTTAAAAACTTATGATAGATTATATGTCTTCTATTATGATCCAAAGCGAAATAGTATGAGAGACGTTGAAGTCGAAGGTACAATGGTGAAGGATGTAGAGGGTGAAAGTAAACATTATCTTCGTGTATGGGCTGTTCCGAATCTTGTCGAGAATACAATGCGCTTGTAACTTCCTTTCACAAGGTATACTTTCTCCTACTAATTAAGCTGACCTTCCATATTAATTATGGTTAACTTGTCTTGAACGAAACAGGTTAGGCTAGTTATATTATTTTCTTTTTTCAGTCATTAATAAAGCAAGGATATATGGTATTACTTTTGTGTTTTAGCCAATCTTAATTAGTTTAGCAAAGCAAAACATATCGAATTTCTTGACACAAACAAAGTAAATTAAGGAAGAAGAAAGAAGAGACAGAAGAGGTACTTGCGTGTATTCGAAGTGAAGTTGAATGTTGTTCGTGATATAATATCTTTGTAGGATTCGTTGCATTTGCTTATATGATCTTTTCTCTTATGGTCAAATTGTGGTTATCCTCTATATAATTTTGAACATACTCAGCCTTTTCTGATTTTCCAACGTACTCGGTTACTTGATTCTTTGTTCATCTCTTCATACACTTACCCTCTACAAAATACTGATTAAGTTGCTAGGCAGTGTATCAATAGGTCTGTGGATTGTTCTTTTGTAGTCTTTTCAACCTCCTTGCATTGGCTACAAATATGAACTGTAAGAAGATGGTTCATGTTTTATTTCTTCAATATGATTTTATTCATGTGGAGACAATACAATTCCTCAAACTGGGAACACATGATGATAACATATTAACATGTGAAATAGAAAACATGTACAAAACTCTTTTGTTGCAATATCTAAACATAACCATTTTAATACTATCCCAAAGCATTAGTAATCCAACAAGACGTGAAAGCTAACAAATTCTTCGAAATATTATTACTTCTGAATCGAATTCAGGACCACTAGAGTTAAACTGAGTTCTCTAAACATTCTTCAAAATCAAAAATAATTTTTGCAAAACAAAATGCAAAACAAAAATTTAGCTTCCGAAACAACCAAACAAGAACTAAAGGCGGATCCAAGGCCGAAAGAGATTATGGACTAAAGGTTTAGAACTTCCTTATAAACCAAAAACAAAAAAAAAAAAGACAAAAGGAAAAATATAGAAGAAGGCCAAAAACCGAACAAACATGAAACCAAACGTAAGGAAATTAAACATGTAATTCTGCTTCTTCTCTTTGACCTCCAGGAACCAGGACCAAACTGGGAATATAGGTACAATGCAAAGGCCAAGGATCAGTCACAGAATCCAATTGGACTTTACTGACAAACTTATTTTCCCCCGCAACATAAATCCAAGCCCGGCCAGTTTCATCACAAGAACAAATGACGATCCTTTTATCATCAATGAAGTAACTTGGCTGAGAATAAGACTTGGTCTGTATTAAATCCGGCATGTTAGGAATTGACATCTCCATGAAACTCATCCATTCCACATCCCCACCATACTGATCATCAATCTTGTTCTTGGTCACCCAAATCTTAATCTTCTTTGTTACATGGCACTGCTTTAACAACGAAAACCGATTTTCCCTAAAAACCCTAACGAGAAGAGCATCGCGAGCATGATTCTTCCCACTTGGTAAATCACAAAACTTCAAGAATTTTTCTTTCGAAAAATTGAAGCTAAGTAAGATGAACAAGAAGGGATGATCAGTATCATGAGTCATTTCATCATAAGTAACCCAATACAAAGTTCCATTCAACGATACAACACTTGTTAAGTCAACAATAAAACATTTTTTAATTCCCAGAGTAATACTTCTAAACTCTTGGTCTTTCCACGCATCGGAGGCAAAGTCATAGATTTTCCATGTATGAGAAGAGTCCTTCATATAAACGGAAAGGGTCTTGTAAACAATTTTCTCAACTCTCCTATTACTATCATCATAACCTATGCCAATAAAATTCAATCTAGGCTGGTTAACCTCGGGCTCGATGCATCTAGTCTGTCTTAACCAAGGGTTCCAAACCACGGCTCCTTCACCCATGCCACAAAGCAAGAATCCACTGGTATTAACCAAGCTTTTAGGTATCTGAGGTTTTAAACCGGGAGTATTTAGGGTTAACTCACGCACCTCTACCTTGGGATTGACGCTAACCGAATAAATCTTGGATCTAGTTTTTAAAACGAATTGAAACGTCATCTTGTGTTTGTTGATGAACGTCTTGTCATCGAAGAGAGTGTTCCATCGTTTGCAAACGGTTCTGAATCGGACAAGAGAAGTAGGAGGGACACGAGATAGGATCTCTTCCTCCAAATCCCATGGAAGCTTCTCCTTATTCGCCATTTAGGTATTTTGTTTTCAAGTTACTATGTGTTTAAATTGATTACTTATAAAGCTTTCACAATTGGGGTATCTCATGATTGTTCATAACATATATCTCCAAAAATCCAGACTTTACTCTCTTTTTTATTTTTATAAAATCTGGATTTTATTAAACACATATTTGTTAGTATATTTATGAGATCCATATTCTCTTCATTTCTGTTTATTATTTGTTTTTATTTTATTTCCATCTTTTTTTTTTGCAGAATGGTTTTTTAATTATTAGATACTAGGTAAGAATCCGGTTCCATGCACATGTAAATCTTGTGCTATTTAATTTTATATAGATGATGTTTTATGTTCAAATTTAAAGTATATTTCAAAAAAATCAAAGCATTAAATATAATGGAATTTCGAAATATCATATATATGGTAATAATAGAGAAATTTAAAAAATCAAAAATTGAAAATTCTAGACATATTAAAATAAAATGAGGTGTATTTGGTTAGTGATTTAAAGAGGATTAAGATAAGGAACTATTTGTTTGACAAATGTGATAGTAGAACTAAAAAAAAAAGTGAGAAAAATTGTGGATTTATCACATCAAAAAATAAAATCTCTATAAATATATAGAGGATTAGATTACATGACTATGAAAGCATTTATAATCATATATATGAAAGTTGGCTAACTCTCTCCATATGAGTGACACATCATCACTTTATCATTTGCCATGTGTCCACTAAATAATTAATGTAAGCTTTAATGTTTTTTTATTTCATAGGTTAATGATACATTTATTATTTAAGTACATATTATATAATTTTATATATTTATGTATTAATACTAACTTTATTTTATTATTATATGTAAAAGTTTAAAGAAATTATTTTATTAGATTTCTCATGGGTTTTTTTTGCTAATTTTACACACACATATTATATGAAGTAAAATGCAGAGAAAGAGAGTGTGTACATCTCTTCCATCCATAAGTCTTCGTAAACTCCCACCAGTCTTATTTATTGACAACAATAATATTTTGCTGAATTTGATATTGATAGAGATTGAATGGGTGATTTTGTCCATGTTTATTATGGTGAGTTTTTACAATTACAAATGTGTCCTCTAAAATCAATATTATTTACATTTTAATTATTCTTTATTTATTTTTTTTCCACCCCAAACTCATTCTCTATATGAAGAAGGAGACTTGGAGATTTATTTACTCGCTCAAACTCTATTTCCTCCTCTAAGAAAAAAAAATCCTCTATATCTCAAGGTTAGTGTATATATATGTGTGTGTTCAACACTTAAGTTATTAAACTTACAATCTTTGACTCGTTTTTTTTCTTCTTTTTTTGCAAATGCAAGTGTTTATTAAAACCATCACTAGGGAGACTTACCGTGTCAACGTTGAAAAAACCGACACTATCTCCAAAATGAAAATGAAAATATGTGAAGCTATGTGTGTAGAACCGGCATATCAATACCTCGTTCACGGCAAGAATGTGCCCGAGGTCCATGGCGGAGCCACCGTGGGTGACTACGGTGTGATGATGTATGATTTAGTGAGTTGGCCAACTTTCATATATATGATTTAGTGATACAATTATGTGAGTTTAAATATATTTTTTTATTTGTAAAAAAAGTGAAAATAAAAGTCATACGTATAGGAAAAAACATAGATATCTTCACCCAAAAGTTATTCCACAATTGAGATGAATGTTTTAGTGTAAATCATATATAAATACTTTATTACTTTGGTTCTTAATTATGTTTGTACATGAATCCTAATAGGTTAGCTTCTCCTTATTTTTTTATGTAGTTGAGTTAGTTTTGCATAGGGGGTCAAAAGTTATTTTTAATTCGGGTCAATGTAATTGTTGATATAACATATATAAAAAAAATAAAAAAAATTATGGGGGTCAATATGTTCTACATACCTCCGCTACTTCGCCACTGGATCGTGGAGGAAGAGATGTGTAGCGGTTGTATATATAAAAAATTATGTCGTAAATTTCTCTTTTTTAAGTAAATTTTAATTGTTTAAAAATGTGAAAGATGAAAATTTGGGACTTAAGACATGTGTCAGATTGAGAAGGATACAGATTTTTGTGAATCGACTTGTGAATTATGAGATAAAAATTTAATGTACATGCAACTGTAACTTAATACTAATGTAAAATAGTGTGTTAAAAATAAAGTAAAAGATATGTTCACATAGATAATTTATGATGTATGTGACTTGATGCGATGTGCATGATTCAAATAGTATGTGAAAATAGTGTAATTAGAAAAAGCCAATTACAAATGAAAATGAATGTGACAAATGTGATTTTATTAATATCATTTTTAAATAATATACATAAAAAAAAACACATAAAATTTAAAAATTTACATCTATACAAAATATGTATGGTGTATTTGATTGTAAGGCGATGTATATTAAAAAAGTGGAAATATGTATATGAAGAATATTATTAGCGTTTACATCCACTTTCATGAATGTGCAATGACATATTCATCATCACTTTTATCTTTCGGTATTTAGTTGAATTAATGCTTTCTTGAGTTTTTCTTTATTAATACTAATTGCCCATGTATTTCTTTGCAAAAATTTATTTTCTTTATATAAAATTTTGTACGAATAACTGACGGAATCCGAACATAACCAAAAGTTATATGAAAAGAGGCATATGTTTAAAAAATTTAAGAACTTTGAATTTAGATATTACAAATTGAACCAAGGTGCATGAACGAATCGAAGCTGATTTGTTACTAGATATATGTTGTTGCCAAAATCTAATTTTTTTTAGCAAAGTCGGAACTAATGTCCCTAAATTATCTAAAATCAGCTAAATCAATGTTTTCGTTGGAGACAAGAAATACAATTCAATAATGTAAGACAAATAAATACATCACACATTGCACAATGAAAATCAAGCAATAAAAAGACAAATAAATGAATTATGTTCAACCTCCCAAGGATACTGTAATATCCAATTTGTGTACATCGCCGATTCTTCCTTCCACCAGAAAAATAATTTTCGAAATTTAGAAATCTCCATCACGGAACTCACAACCTCTTTTTCAATAACGTCTTTTTCTAAACATTTGTTTTTCAGTATTATTTTGTTGTGACTTAGAAAAAAAAATTTAATGTAAACTTCTCTTCAAAATAATTCTTTTGTTGAAATAAATTTATAGAAAAAAGAGTTAATTGTTCGGTCATTAAGGTTTAACTTAAATTTCATTCCAGTGTGCAAATTGTAAATACATTCTATTAAAATAAATTCATGGTTAATATAACAAATTGTATAATAAGAATGTATAGATTTTGGTTGCGTCTTTTTATCGTAATTTTCGTTTTAATCGGTTATTTTTTTACGGTTATGTCGTTTCCAATAAATACCATTTGTACATCTGAACGGTTGTGTTTTTTTATTGCAACCTTTCGTTTAAATATTTATGGTTGTTTTTCTTACAGTTATTTTTGTACGGTCATGTTGTTTTATTGAATTACTTTTTACGTAAACCAATAAACTACATATAAAATTAGTTTATTTCATAGTTTACATATGGATATATTTTTAATTTTTAAACTAAAATTTATATTTTACGGGTATGTTTTTTAGAAAATTGCAATCCGAATATCTTCTGCGGTTGCTTCTTTTTATTGTACCTCTTCATAAACAGTTGCAACCTTTTATTCGAATTATTGCAATATTTAGTTTATTTCACGAACAATTGCAACCTTTAGTTTATATCACAAACAATTGTAACCTTTGATTTATATATATAGTTTATTTCACGAAAGATTGCAACCTTTGATTTATATATTTTGTTTTGTATTTCACGAACAATTGCAACCTTTGGTTTATTTTACAAATTGCTATAACATCTAATTATCTACCGTCGCGTCTTTCGGTATAATTTTCATAAATTAATATTTTTAATTTTTAATTACCAAAATGCATTTAAATGAGATTGTAATCGTTTAATTGAACCGTTGAAACATTTGGTTTATTTGACCAATCATTGCAATTTTTGGTTTTGTTTTACGAACCGTTGTAATCTTTAGTTTATTTGACAAACCGCTACAACTTTTGATATATCGCAACATTTCATTTATTTCTTTTTAAACTAAAAAAATTATTTTACGCTGTGTTTTTTTTAGAAAGTTGCAATCCGAGTAAATATTTTTTACGGTTGCATCTTTTTATCGTAATTTTTCATAAAATGATTGCAGCCGTTTAGTTGAACCATTGCAACATTTAGTTTATTTCACGAAAAATTAAAACTTTAAGTTTATTTTATAAATCGTTATAACATTTAATCATCTACCATCGTTATTATTATTTTTTTAACGATTTTTGAAATATTTTTCCCCGCGACATCGCGGGGGTCCGGAGTCCTAGTATTTAATAATATCACTTAACTATAGAAATTAATTTAGTTTCAAATAAATACTAGATATTTAAGTTATTCTCAAAGCACTCGTACTAAAAAAAAAATTGTCCTCTCTCCAATAATTGATAGGGGATTTCCACATCTTATTTTGATTGAATTAGAACGAATTTTAGAATCTAATTATACTAAATCAACAGTCAATTTTTCAATAACTGATGCATTTACTGATTGACACATCAGCTTAAGTCCAATTTTCTTACTCTTTCTTTTTTTTCACGCAAGATTTTGTTTAATTCAAAAATTATAATAAAAGAATTATAATAACAGATAAAATATCCATTCGTTTTTTAGCTTTTTTTTTTTTCCTTCTCAAAACCCTATTTTCTTTCATCCCCACGATCTCCACCTCTTCCACTTCTTCTCCTCCAAAATCTCCATGACTACTGTATGTATAAAACCTCAAGAATGGTCTTCTCATCATCATACATCGATTACTCTCAGAAATCAGTGACTTTTTCTCATCCCAAAGGTATCAATTTACCATCTCCAATTTCTGTTTTTTTATTTATTCTCACCCCAACCAATTAATTAGATTAGTAGCTTATTTTTTTTATTTATTTTGCTTTTTGTTAAAACTTTATGAAATATATATACTCTCTTACATTAGAATTTGATTAAATTCCCCAATTATTAAAATATTTAGATTACACCAAAATAAATGTTAGATGCCAAAATATGTTTAAATTTTAATATAAAAAATTAAATAAATACTATGTCCGTGCATAGCACGGGCGTAATGCTAGTTCTATATAAATCTAGTGTTATTCAATTGTGTATTTCATAGGTTCTTTTAAAAATGTCATTTGATTAAAATTTTGTAGAAATCTAAAGTAAAAAATGTGAAGAATCAAATCCCACCGGTGTATTGACTCATTTGGATAAAATTTGTCAAATATACTTTAAAATATTTCACTTTTCAATTCATTTTAATTCTTTTAAATTCTGTCATTGAATACCCCTCCTAAAAAGAACTACAAAAGGAACCATACAAATATTTTGTTCTTCTAAATTTAGGACGTGATGGAGAGAGGAAACGAAGAAAACAACCACAAGACCTCCTCAGCATCGTCTACACAACATCTTCGCCCCCGTGAAATCTCAACCGAAGAAAAATGTATCAATGTCAATATCCCTCTGGATATAACGGTGGATATACTCAAGAAACTACCGGCAAAGTCTCTCTTGAGGTTTCAATGCGTCTCCAAGCAATGGTTATCAATTATCAGCAGCCGTAAAGACTTCATAGACTCGATCGTGTCTCGTTCTTTGACTCATCAGCGGCCGTGTGATACCAAACTCATCTTCCACCACCAAGTAAATTACCCGGAACCTAATTTCTTCATCTTCTCGTCTACTTACCCTCAAAATATGGACAAAGAATCAGTAACAACCAGAGCCGGATCATATCACTATGTTCGCGGCTTGATTTGTTGTTGGTCAGCCTGTCCTACTACGTTAGACATATATAACCCTACCACGAGGCAGTACTATACCGTACCGGATACAAACCGGTACCAATACATAGACACTTGCTTCTTTGGATACGACCGTCTCGAAAATCTATACAAAGTAATGGTCCTACCAAAATTCCATATGGAGGAGGATCCTTGTCAAGTTTTCACAGTGGGAGATCCTATGGAGAAGTCTTGGAGAGACATCCAAGGCATTGGACTTCACTTTCCGTTGAAACCTTCGGTTTGCATCGACGGGGTTATCTATTATCGAGCAAGTAATAAATATCGCGGTTCGACATATTTCTTGGTGAGTTTTGATGTAAGGTCCGAGAAATTTAATTATGTCAAGACTCCGGAAATAATGGATCACCATTGCACTATGATAAACTATCAAGGCAAGTTAGGATTCATGTGTTGCAAGAAGGGTGTAGAAATTTGGGTTATGGAGGATGCTGACAAGAAACAAGACTGGTCCAAGATTATCTTTTATGAGATGGAGGGTTTTGAAAACTGGCCTATCTCGGGAGTCACGCATGGTGGTGAGATCGTTTTTGTCAATGCGATGTTAAAATGTTACGAGACATTATATGTTTTCTATTATGATCCAAAGCGAAACAGTATGAGATGCGTTGAGGTGGAAGGTACAATGGTGGAGGATATAGAGCGTGAACGTAAACATCTTCTTCTTATATGGGCTGTTTCGAATCTTGTCGAGAATACAATGCGCCTGTAGCTTCTTCTCATACAAATTAATTAAGCTGATCCTTCTTTATTTAATTATGGTTAACTTATGTTGAACGAAACATAGGTTAGGTTAGTTATATTAAGATGAAGTTGCTAGGCTGTGTATCAATACGTCTGCGGATTGACCTTTTGTAGTCTTTCACAGTATCCTTGCGTTGCCTATATACGTGAACTGTAAAAAGATGATTCATGTTTCGATAAATATGATTTTATTCATGTTGAGACAATACAATTCCTCAAACTGGGAACACATGACAACATGTAAAACAGAAAATATGTACAAAACTCTTTTGTTGCAAGATCTAAACATAACCATTTTAAAACTATATATCCCAAAAGCTTTAGTAATCCAACAAGAACTGAAAGCTAACAAATTCTTCAAAATAATATTACTTCCGAATCGAATTCAGGAACACTAGAGTTAAACTGAGTCCACTAAACATGTTTCAATCTAGTCTGTTTTAAACTATCAAAAATAATTTATTTTGCCAAAAGAAAACGCTAAACGAAGTTTTAGCTTCCGAAACAACCAAATAAAGAACTAAAGCCGGATCCGAGGCCAAGAGAGATTACAGGCTAAGGGTTTAGAACTTCCTTATAAATTAAACCAAAAACGAAAAAAGATAAGGGAAAAAATTGAAGAAGAAAACCAAAAAAGAAACAAAAAGTAAGGAAATTGAAATTGAACTTGTAATTCTGCTTCTTCTCTTTGCCGTCCAGGAATTAGGACCAAATTGGGAAAATAGGTACAATGCAAAGGCCAAGGATCGGCCACAGAATCCAAGCGAACTTTATTGATCAACTTATTTTCCCCTACAACATAGATCCATGCCCGACCAGTTTCATCACAAGAACAAATGACGAGCCTTTTATCGTCAATAAAGTAACTTGGCTGATAGTAGAATTTGGTTTGTACTAAATCCGGCATGTTAGGAATTGACACCTCCATGAAACTCATCCATTTCACATCCCCACCATACCGATTATCAATCTTGTTCTTGGTCACCCAAATCTTTATCTTCTTTGTCACATGGCACTGCTTCAACAACGAAAAACGATCTTCCCTAAAAACCCTTAGGACAAGAGCATCGCAAGCATTGTTCTTCCCACTTGGTAGATCACAAAACTTCAAGAATTCTTCGCTCGAAAAATTGAAGCTAAGTACGTAGAACAAGAAGAGATCAGTATCATGAGTCTTGTCATCATTATAAGCAACCCAATACAAAGTTCCATTCAACGATACAACACTTGTTAAGTTATAGTTAACGGTAACAAGTTCACTATATTTTGCTTCGTCTAAATCTTCATCTTTCCACGTATCGGAGGCAAAGTCATGGATTTTCCACGTATCGGTAGAGCCTAAGTCCTTCATATAAACGGAAAGGGTCTTGTAAACAATTTCCTCAACTCTCTTATTATTATCATAACCTATGCCAACAAAATCCAAACTAGGTTGGTTAACCTCGGGCTCGATGCATCTAGTCTGTCTTAACCAAGGGTTCCAAACCACAGCTCCATTACCCACGTCACAAAGCAAGAATCCACTGGTATCAGCCAAGAATTCAGGTATTTGAGCTTTTAAACCGGGAGTATTTAAGGTTAACTCATGCACCTCTACCTTGGGTTTGACGCTTACCGAATAAATCTTGGATGTAGTTGTTAAAATGAATTGAAACGTCATCTTGTGATTGTTGATGAACTTTTTGTCATTGAAAAGAGTGTTCCATCGTTTGCAAACGGTTTTGAATCGGACAAGAGAAGTAGGAGGGACACGAGATAGGATCTCTTCCACCATATCCCATGGAAGCTTCTCCTTATTCGCCATTAGTTTGTGTAAGTCACACTATTTTTTTTCATATAGACTACTCTTTAATGATAAGTTTTCTTAACTAGGGTTTCCAACCGATTTGTTCACATATAAATCTCCAAAAATCAATATTTTACTTTCTTTTTTGTTTTACTACATAATATCTGGATTTTACAAATCTAAAGATATTCTTGGGATCTATATTCTCTCCATTCGTGTTTATTATTTATTTATTTTTATTTTTCTTTTTAGAAAATATAATTCTTAACTAATTTCTACACAATTATTGACCAGGGATCGAGCATTACAATACATCAAGAGAGTAGATCACTCTACAGTCTATGGCGTATTGCTAGGCTTATACATGCAGGCTCAACTGGAGAGATAGAGATGCATGCAAGAGGCGTAGCGGAACAGCCTACGATGCTGTTGCTGGCGCTGGAACCGGTTAATGCACCGGGACACGTCTATGCGACGTGTATGCGGGTTTAGGGAGGTATAAGATGGAGAAGGAGATGGGGTTAGGTGTGAAGAAGAGAGCAGTATTTTAGTTGGATTGTGGTTAATGGAAGCTCATGTGTTTCTCTCTGGTAATAAGTCAGCTTGTGAAATTGCTCTAATGATTTTGCCAATCTTTTGTGCTAATGAAATTTGGAAGAAGAGAAACTGTTGACTCTCTGTGTCATTGCTGAGAACTTAAGTGAAGCACATAAGTTAGCTTTAGTTTGTCTAGCTGTATTTGTTTAGTAATTCTTTTATACCACTTACATACAAATTAAATTTTCTTTTTTCTTTTTTTTTTTGGAAAATTGCCGACAATGTTTTTTTGAACTTATCACAACAATTGCATTTTATTTATCTGGGTAGAGAATTGGAGTTTTATTTAAAGACTGATTTAAATTACCCTAATTTTGACTAATAAGATTGCAAATATACTAACGCTCATAGATGTTTGATTGAAACATTCTAATTGTAGTCTATTTAAAAAAAAAAAATTAGTTGTAATCTATTTAGTTGACTAGATTATGTAGTTTGTGTTAATTATCGTCGTTGTGTCACTACGCATATTAAAACCCACATGTTGGAAAACCTCATATATAATATCAAGTAAAAAATATTGATGCTGATTTATAAATTTTAGAAAAACTTACTTACCAATTTATCTTACCACAAAATCACAAATTCAATACCACCAGCAACAGAGAAAATAAGAAATCTGTTATAGAGGAGACAGAATTTCTTGGTTTAACACCAAAGCATTTCAGCTAATCTTAGAGCGACAATAAAATCTTAGCTTTCACATTAAAAAAATTCGTATAATTTCATTATTTCCATTTCATAAATACTTTGGTATATGCGAATATAGTTGAGAAAAATATCAGAAATTATTCACTGGTTCTCTCTGAGTCAGAGGGTTCAGTGTAACTGTCTACCAAACAAAAACAAACCAATACAAGAAAACAAAAACCCTCTCTCTCTCTTTCTCCGCCCCTCCTTCTCTGTCTCTCCTCTGCATCTCCTCTGTTCCTCAGGTTCTCTACACATGGCGGCTTTAGGTCAAATCTCCTCGGGAATGACTGTAGATCCTCAGATTCTCTCCTCCTCCAGAAACATTGGAGTTTCACTATCACCACTCCGGCGAACACTAATCGGCGCCGGAGGTAGGTCTACTATCTCCTTCCGTCAATGTTCTCTCTCCGTTAGATCGATTAAAATCACCGAAGATAACAGCAAAGTTAAAGCTTATGCTGATAACGGCGCTTTCGATATGGTTAGTGAATTTCTTGATTTTTTTTTCCCTAATTGCTAATTTTTGTTTTCTTGTTTGTCACGTTCTGTTTCGATGTAGGATTCAATCTGATTGTTACTATTTTGAATTTTGGGTTTCATTGTATAGGAAGTGTTGGATTCTTCTTCATCATATAGATTGGCGGATTCAAGAACAAGTAATAATGATTCTAGGAGGAAGACTAAGATTGTGTGTACGATTGGACCGTCATCGAGTTCTCGGGAGATGATTTGGAAGCTCGCGGAAGCGGGAATGAATGTGGCTCGTTTGAATATGTCTCATGGTGATCATGCTTCTCATCAGAAGACTATTGATTTAGTTAAGGAATATAATTCTTTGTTTGTTGACAAAGCTATTGCTATTATGTTGGATACAAAGGTATAATCTTTTATCTAAATTGTGATAAAATGTTATGAAAGTTTTGATTTTTAATATTTATGTATGCCATGTTTTGTGAAGGGTCCTGAGGTTCGGAGCGGGGATGTACCTCAGCCGATATTTCTTGAAGAGGGTCAAGAGTTTAATTTTACTATCAAGAGAGGTGTTTCGCTTAAGGACACTGTTAGTGTAAATTATGATGATTTTGTTAATGATGTTGAAGTTGGGGACATACTTTTGGTGGATGGTAAGAGTACTGGTATCTTTGTGGTTACTGGAGTCTTTGTTTTGGTTCATTTGTAATAAGAGATGGCTTCTTGTGTTCTTTGTATTAGGTGGAATGATGTCGTTAGCTGTTAAATCAAAGACGAGCGATTTGGTGAAGTGTGTGGTTATTGATGGTGGAGAGCTTCAATCTAGACGTCACTTGAATGTTAGAGGAAAGAGTGCGACTCTTCCTTCCATAACAGGTTGATACCAGCTAATGTTATCCCAATATCTTGCATCAAGGAGCCTTTTCTTATTCAGTGTTTTGGAATGATTATATTCTGGTTTTAACTCCACTGCAGACAAAGATTGGGAAGACATAAAATTTGGAGTGGACAACCAAGTCGATTTCTATGCCGTCTCCTTTGTTAAGGATGCTAAAGTTGTCCATGAGTTAAAGAACTATCTCAAAAGTAAGTCTGTCCCTTTTTCTTCAATCTCCTATGGCACTGGTGAAATTTCTTTAAAACTAATGAAACTTCCAAATGTTTTGCTAGCCTGCAGTGCGGATATATCGGTGATTGTGAAAATTGAAAGCGCAGACTCTATAAAGAATCTTCCTTCTATCATATCTGCTTGTGATGGGGTAGGTTTGAAAGTCTTTTCTGTGATCAGGAGGAATATTTTATCGATGCTTAGTCCTTAGTTTAGATAATTATCAATGCTTTGTCAGGCGATGGTTGCTCGTGGAGATCTTGGAGCTGAACTTCCCATTGAAGAGGTCCCGTTGTTACAGGTAAAATCCAAGACTTTGTTTACGAAACAGTACCTTGGACTCTTTGTATTTATGCATTTGCTAATTTGCCTTAATTTTAGGAAGAGATAATCAGAAGGTGTAGAAGCATCCATAAACCTGTGATTGTGGCCACAAACATGCTAGAGAGTATGATTAATCATCCAACGCCTACAAGAGCTGAAGTCTCTGACATTGCAATTGCAGTACGTGAAGGTGCAGATGCAATCATGCTTTCTGGTGAAACCGCACACGGAAAGTTCGTATTTCGAATTAACCTTACCTTTTCCGTCAATATAACTTACATGTCATGTGATCTTGAATGTTCTTGTCTTTTAATTCTCGGATGTTAGGTTTCCGCTGAAAGCTGTTAACGTAATGCATACTGTGGCGTTGAGAACTGAGGCAAGTCTACCTGTCAGAACCTCTGCAACCCGTACCACTGCTTACAAGGTACTCACTCACACATTCTTCATATCAGAAATACTAAATATGGTATGTTAGTCAAATGCTAATATTATTAATGACATTTTTGCTACAGGGTCACATGGGCCAAATGTTTGCTTTTCATGCTTCTATAATGGCAAATACACTGAGCTCACCGCTAATTGTATTCACGAGAACCGGATCCATGGCAGTGCTTCTAAGCCATTACCGCCCATCAGCAACAATTTTCGCCTTCACAAACCAGTAAGTGATTGTTTATCTGTCAATCAGAAAATGTCCTACGTATGCAACTTTTCGTTGATGAAATGGGTTTTGATCTTATCTACTGGTTTCTTTCCTTTAGGAGAAGGATAATGCAAAGGTTGGCTCTTTATCAAGGTGTCATGCCTATATATATGGAGTTCTCGGATGATGCAGAAGATACATATGCTCGGTCTCTGAAACTCTTACAGGTACATTAACCATGTTCCTTCTCATCTATCAAACCTTACATTTTCTCTAATTGCAGACGCAGTTTTGCTAACACTTAACTGTTATAAATCACTCAGGACGAGCATATGCTCAAGGAAGGACAACATGTAACTCTTGTCCAAAGCGGCTCGCAGCCCATTTGGCGTGAAGAATCAACACATCTCATACAAGTCCGTAAGATAAAGATAGGTGGATGATGTTTTTACTTCTTCAGCTACACAACATCTTGATTTTACTCGGCTTTCTTTCTCTTACACACTTTTATCCATATTTTTTTGAATCACTCACAGTGAAACAAACAACCATATATATTTTTAAGTTATTGAAGCTCTTTTTTTCCTAGTTTTAGTTGAGTACCTAAATGTTTGATATGTCATGGAGGATTTCTGTCTCACTCATCTTATTACTTACTGGTAAGAGTAACCCATATAACACAAAGAAGAAGTCTTTTCGATGAAAAAGACTAATCCGATTTAGGCTTTTATTTATGAATCAGTTTGTTGTTACATTACTGGAAAACTGAAAACCAAACATACATTTTGTTAGACTTTAGAATCCTTCTCTCGTTCCTCTTCGCTCTCGGTGTCATCGTCATCATCACTCATGTCTTGCATCTCATCTTTTCCTTCTAGTTTTATAGGTTTGTACCACTTTGCACAGGCAATGTATACCACCAGGTCAATGCTGGTCAACGCAGCCAAGAGGAAATAGAATCTGTCTAAGTGACCTTTGTTGAGGTTCCTTGGAATCCAACCAGGCATGTGATCCTCTGTAGAGATCTTCACCACCATTGTCACCAACAAGCTACTCACAAAGTTCCCCATCGACATTGACATCATACACAGAGCACTCCCGAAGCTCTTTAGTCCGTCTGGTGTTTGCGCGTTGAAGAACTCAAGCTGACCCACGTACATGAACACTTCTGATGCCCCGATGAGCGAGTATTGTGGAGCCTGCAAAGAGGAGAAGGATGTCAATATTCAGAATTTTCTTTTTGTAAGTGGTTGATTTTAGGACCGGATTGGGTTTCAAGGTTTGTGTTCATTACCTGCCAGAAGATGCTTAAGGAGCTTGAGCCATCACAGTGAGTGCAACTCTTGTCTGCGTACTTTAGCCTATAGCATTCGACAATTCCGGCTGCAATCATAGCTATGACAGCAATCACAAGTCCGATTCCCATCCTGTGAAGCTCGGTGATTCCTTTTGATCCGTTTTTCTTGAATCTGTTGGCTACTGGCTCGAGAACTCTGCGGTATAGGAATATGAACAAAGCGACGCTAAGGATGTCGAAGCTGGACATACTTGCCGGGGGAATTTTGAAATCCGAGACAGAGGTATTCATCGCAGCGCCTTGCTCCACAAAGAGAGAGGCCATTTGGGTGAAGACGACTGAGTAGATTATAGTGCAGAGCCAAATTGGCATCAGTCTAAGAATGCACTTGACTTCCTCGACTTGTGTCACCGGACAGAGCCTCCACGGATTCACTGCATCTTGTTTCTTGTCATCAAGATCTCTCGCTGTGATGTACGCTGCTTTGTCCAAGAACCTGCAATTCCAAAAGAAAGATGTTAGAACAATTCATGGCATTGACGTATATGGAAAAACTACGCTTTTTGGCAACTTACTTGAATTCATCGGTGTGCACTATCCTTCTCCCTGTATTTTCTGAAGCATTTTTCCCTTGGCTGTCTCCGTCATACATCTCCTCTCTCCCTCTTAGTGGCGCCTCCACCGATGATTTCTTCGTTGCAGCGACCAGAACTTGGCAAAACCTCGAAAGAGGATTTCCAGTGGGCTGGAAATATCGGTATCTCGGTGTTCCAACGAGGAAAAGAATCAAACCAATGATAGCAGAGCCAGTGGACGCCCAAAACCCGAGTGCCCACATTCCCTCATCCTCAAAATACCCCAAGATGGTGTTCGAAAAGAGCGATCCGAGGTTCAAAGCAAGGTAGAAGTAGCTGAAAAACGCAATCTTTGAGTACCCTTCTTTAGGATGCTCCTCATCGAATTGATCCGCTCCAAGCGTTGCAATGTTTGGTTGGTAACCGCCATATCCCAATGCGATCAAGTAGATCGAAAAGTAGAACATTGTGATCTCCATCATGGAATGCGAACCACAAGGAGTGACTTCATCCCCGCAACCTCGTGGTCTAATCAAGAACATGTACGATGATAGCGATAGCGATGAAAGTCCCTGCGTTTTCACATCCAAAAAAGCGTTCTTATTAGCTCAAAACGTTTCAAACTTTCAAAAGATGAATCACATTTTGATATTTGCTATTACTTACAATGACAAAAATGACTTGGAATATAGCACAAGTCTTGTAACGACCCCAATACGAATCGCTGAGAAACGCTCCAACCAATGAGAAGATATAAACAGTCCCTGTCCATTTGCTAACGTTGTTAGCTGCGTCTGCGTTATTCTGCTGCAAAACGCGCGTTAGGAAGAGCACCAAGTTCACTCCAACTCCAAAGAAGGCTAGTGTCGCCAACCCCTGGTTCACTGTTAAACCGGGAATTAGATTAGAAACTGGTTTAGAAAGCGTTAACCAAATTATTATTGATTTGAAAGAAACCAGAATAGATGAAAGAATGGAATGAATGAATGATTGCTAATAATTGTTCCGTGTTCGTCAAGATGATGTTAACATTTCTTTGGTTGGATTGTATTTAATGACTACTTCATTATTGTTCCACCTTCTAACGAAATCAAATGATTAAATCATACAAATAACAAAATTTTAGCAAATTGAATTCCACATGCGAAATACAAATCGTTAACTAATAACAATTTTATGAATTATATTATTAAAACTATTACGTGGACTCTACTAACTAAAAATCATCAAACCAAAAAGAAAACCCACTAAAATCTCTTAAATTCTACTTTGTATGAAAATAGATGCTTTGTGAATTATTCTAATTTTATAATTTAAAATCAACATAATTTATAAGCAAAATTTGAAAGTGTTAGGAGAAAATTGTGAAGAAGTGGACGTGGCATTAGCCAACGTCATGGAAAGACAAGATGGGTAATTACGTGTAAGGCAACGTAATTCCACTAACACATGCTTTCCTTGCTCTTATGTTAATTTATTAGTGTCGTCTTCCTCAAAATAACTTTTTTTCTTTTTTTGGTTAAATTCCATCAAAGTATCTTTAAAAAACCTATATATCTATCTCCATATATAGAATCACTTACAAATCTGAATGTTTTCTTTTTCAGTTATTTTCTAAAATGTTTAACTAGATCCATAAATATTAAAACTAAACACTCAATCATTCAGATCTCTTACATCATTTTAGTTGCGTTTGAATTATTAGTATTTTTTTTTTGGAGAAAATGATTGAAAAGTACACGTATGTTTATTATATAATAACTATTTTTCATCATAGGTATTCTTTTTTCTTTACATAAGTACTATAATTATTGAAGTCCTTATAATTAATTTATAAAAAATGGCTAGAACATATTTTGCATTTTATGATGTACCCGTTATAAAAAATTTATATATGCATTTGTCATGTGGTTGGGGTTTTTCTACCAAAACATGCAGCCTACGTTCGAACACATGGATATGTCTTGACACGTTCACGTAAAACTCGAAGTTAATTCTAGTCATTTATGTTCGTTCTATTGTCACTTTCCTAGTTTCTGATAACTTATTACCTCAAAGATAAGTATGCATATCAATCAATCTACACACTTTTAGATATACATCATATCGGTATCTAGTTTTTTTTTTCTTGTCAGTGTCGATATCATCAACCTATACGTTTTTTGTCGGGATCTATATCTCTGTTTATACGTTACATATACTATATACAAAATAATGTAAATATATATGTTTCTATAGCCATAATAATAATATGAATCCATGAATTATATAGGGACCAGCACTGAATATAGCTATGTAAAGATGCCATGAGTTTGCATGTGGTATCTTTGAGAAAAGGACGTGAAGAACAAAATAAAAATAAAAAAGATTCTATGTTTTAAGGTTTCATAAAATTACTATTTATTTGGTTCATAAATATATTACAGTTGATTTCTTAACAAAAATGCATATTTATATTTCAATTTGATGTATTGTTAAATTGTAATTTTGAATTAGGGAAGCGAGACATACGAAGAATGACGATGCCAGCAACCCATTGGCCTGAGTTAGAACGAATAGAGGGACGACCATAGTAATCCACTGTCCCATCTCTTGTTTCTTCTTCTCCTTCTTTCTTCTTCATTGTCTGCATTTTTTCATTTATTTAAATTTAATTAATTGATACAAACACATCAATTTATTTATAAATATATAGAAAGATGCTATATATGTTTAATTCTCTACTAGTATGTACCACCTTTTTTGCTCATGTTACTGAGAAGATTCATAAGTTCCATGGTTTTTTTTCTTTTCATTAACTCTAATTTTCTGCATTGCCACGTAATTCTCGTTTGTATACACAACTTTCAAGATTATATTTGGATTTATACTCGACTTTAAATTGGAGCACTAAAAAGGAAAAATACTTACATCCATATATATAAAGAAGATTAGATATAATATGCCAATATTATAGAGCTTAATTTAAAAGCTTGTCTATTAAAAATATTTTTTGAAGAAAAAGAAAAGATGTTGAGCTAAATGTTTGTTGCACATAAAGATCGTGACTTTCCATTGCACTAAGCATGTCCTTTTGATCATGCTCTTCTTGAGCCACCAAAAGCTTAGAAAGTTTTTACTATAACAATGAGTTACTTAAAAAGAAAAAAATTTCCTTTTGTAGTCACATATGAATTTTCAGAAACAAGAGCTTAATCAGATAATCAAAATCTTATAAGGAAGAAAAGTAAAGGCCCATTACTTCAAACTCTGATTAATATATCAAAGCAAATAAAGAAACAATTGAAGGGACAAGCTTTATAAAATATTACTTACGTCTTTGTTATAAATCTCTAGGCAAGACATTTGTGATGATATTGGATTATATGTATGTGAGTTTTGGGAAGAGAGTGATAACGAAATTTCTCTTTAGTTTTGGAGATTTTGTTTTTGTTTTTTTTTTTCTCTTAAGTGATATGAGAGAATTATAACAAAGGATGAAGAAGGAAGAAGCAGAAAGCAAGTTTAAGCTTGGATGTTGTAGAGAAGAGAAGATTGAGAATAAATAGAAGTTTGGAAGATGATTTGAACGGTCCTGATTTTACATGGGACACTCACATGCCCAATATCTATTTTTAATTATATTTTTTTCTGAAAAATACTTTAGCACGATGACAAAAAATAAAAAGCTCAAAAGCACAATTTTAATTATTTAGGAAATCAATATTTGCATTTTTCCACCCAATAATTTTATTTTCTGGCGCTGAAAGGCTTCTTGTGCTTTCGAAATTTGGGGATGTGGCTGAGGCCGATGGTCGGAGGATATTTATTTTTTTCTTATGCAAAAATTAGAATTTTGGTAGAAATAGATATAATTAAATTAATTATTCAAAAATATTACTATATCGGAAAATCCCATAAAATTTGTTGTTAGAAAAATCAAGTACCACATTATATTAAATAAGTACGTTGTACGTATAGAATAAAAATTTTGAAGGCTCGAATAATTTCTTATATCCAATAAAGACTTCAAATTCTAAAAGAGAAAATATTATTTCTATATTCCTGAAGTTACATTATATTTTATGCTTACTAGTCCCTCGTGATTACATTTATGTTAAATTAGAACATATATTTATTTAAATGATAAATTAATCATGAAAAATAACTAACTTTTTTTTATTAGAAAACTATAGCATAATAGACAGTTTAAAACAGAACTGTTTAATCGCTAATGTAATAGTGACGTGGCTTAATTTTTAGGGTCATTAACTCATTTGTAAAACAATACCAAAATTTAGTTACTACCTTGTTTCTGGAAACATTTGTCCAAAAAAAAAAAAAAAAAAAAAAAAAAAAAAAAAAAAAAACCTTGTTTCTGGAAACGAATAGTTTACATTTCGAGAAATTACATAAACTTTCAATATTTTTGGGCAAAGACATATATACCATTTTATAGTTATAAATTACAGCACTACTAGTTCTTCATCATTCAAACTTAAAATTATATTTTTGAAAAAACTTTAAGTTTTTATTAATTTTTGTAAAAATTATATTTTCAAAATATAAATGTGTATAACAAGTCATGACTACAATATTGCAAAGACGACAACTAATGGTAGTAGAAATAATAATATAGAACGTATATTTGTAATCGGAGTTTTTTCATTTTCTTTTAGTCTGTGTTTTTCTTGATTAGTTAGAAGAATTTTCAAATATCTGATAATTATGGTTCAAATTATTTGAAATTTATTATTTTATGACATATTAACATATATAAATTTTATTTAAAGATGAAAGTAAGTTGATTGTTTGTGAACGATAAGTCAATTAGATGCATTTTAGTCATATCTTAGTTCTAGAGTTTGTTGATATACTATGATTTTGTCCCCAAAAAAAAAAAAAAACTATGATTTAGTTGAGGAGATTTAGTAAATTTGCATTTCTTAAGAATATATTGGTTTTAAAAACAAAAACAAAAAAAAAATCTAAACTAGGGTTAATTGTTTAAAACGAAAATATTTTGGTATATTTTCACCAGTTTCCTCTACTTTGTTTTTATCTTCATAAGTTTACAACAACAAAACTATGCAATTTAAATGATCATTATGTAAAAAGAGATACATACTAATATATATATATATATATATATATATGTATATGATCAGTGTTTTTTTGGGATCAAGATGTAGAGATTTCTACCGACAAAAAATATCGTCTATGTACAACCTAACTAAACGCAAGCATGCCTTCAATTTGCTAAACTTATCTTTGTTTGATTCATGTCTATAGTGAATTTAGTTTTGTTGTGCTTTGTTTTTGGTTCAAATGAATTTTGTTTTGTTAATGTTACTTTAAATCAGTGACATTGACATTACTCTCTCTTTTTTCTTTTCTAAGATTTTGATTTTTCAGCTTTAGTTTCCATTTTTCCTCGTGTGGACCAAAAAAACGAAATATCAAAATCATTATAAATTAACATCGAATGGAAAACAGACAAAAAAACAGACTTGAACAGGATGGTATATATGCATTTATACGTGTAAATTCTGCAACCAAGTAGTTTTTCAATTATTAGTTTTCAGTGTCTTGGTTCTTAAAACTGCGAGTCGACACATACTTTTTTATTTAGTACATGGCACACAAAAAAAAAATGAAAATAGTTTCACTTTCACCAAAACTATTCTATGATTTTTCGTTTATTTAAAATCAAAATAAGTAAAATACTACATCATTATGAGTTAAACAAGCCGGTTAAAAAAAATAATCGACTAGTAATCCACATGATTGACCAGTCAGTAACCTTTTTAGTTGATAAACCAACAAATTAGCTCGTTTAGACATTAATTAACTAGTAAATATTCGACTAGCCAGTGGAATTAGTTTACTGATTTATAGAACTACTATATAAATGGGCATTTAGTTGGGGGAAAAGAGTCCCTATATTTTTTTTCTTAAAATGAATTTCTGTTAGATTTTTACAAAAACTCCAAACAATACAAAGTATAAATAATTTGAGTAAAAAATATTTAGTGGATTCTTAACATGCCGTTAAAGTTTTAATTCCTATAAAATATAAGTTTCTGATAAAAAAGACTTCGATATTCATTTTTATTTTTGATGATATATATGGTGAAATCAATTTCAGGGTAGTTTTTATTGACATTGATCTGATTTGTGGAAAAAAGAAGTGTATGGATCCACACGCAGACACATATTACAAAAAAAATATAGGTGCATGTTCTTGGTCGAAATGCTAGAGTTAGACAATGACATTTGATTTCTAGATAAAATATGTTTTTAACTTTTAAAAGAACCAAATGGAAAATGTGTCATGTTACTATGATCAGCTGATCTTACCTATCATAGGAAAAAATAAAGGAAGTTCTTCAAAAGCAATCATCTTCTCCATTATAATTGTGGAATAAAATGAGCACTGTTTTGTGGAACACACAAAACCTCCCGAGTAAAATTAATTATGCCCATTTTTTTTTTCCATATAGTATTGGAGTAAGGTTTTTATTTATGTCAATATATGACTGGGGTAGTTAAAAGTATCCAACAATAGAATATACATAATAAACAATTTTTTTTATAAATTCCAATAAAGTTAAGTATGCACCTTTTTTTTGTTTTCTACATATATTGTAAGTTTTGTTTTTGACGTCAATATATATTATAATTTAGTTTCATTTGACTTTGGGGTAGTTAAAAATTACTACTCTACGTACAATAGAATGATACATAATAAGTAATTTTCTTAAGAAGTATTACTTTTCAGCAAGTAATTTTAGACCAAAATATAGACTCGTTGCGAAGTTTGTAGAACGCCAACTTTAAACTACAATGGTTAAAGAAAACCACAAATGGAAACGCACTAGAAGTGGTTCCAAACCTCCACCAAGTTTTTGAAAGAGATATTAGATATTTTTAGTGTTAATTCTATACTAGTTTTGTATTAGTGCTAAAAGTCGAAATTTACCAAATATATGCTATTTGGAGCACTTTCAAAATAACTTGATATTAAATTTACTGTCATTGTTTGTTTTATGGAGGAGGTTTTTTTTTCTGGTCCAAAAACTTGTTATGCTTCTTAATCTGAAGAGAAGTATACGTCAACACCTCATAATGTCTAGGTTTAAGAAACCATTAACGATTGTATGCACACATATTTGGAGGTGAAACCTATCATATCGAAACTAATCAACCAGTTGAATAATCGAGTAATCAAGTACAAGAAACCTGTCCAAAACTTTAAATGACTATTTAACAGTAAAGCATTGTGTACAAATTGAAAAGCAATTGCTCGTATTACGTCCACCCACTTACTTATCAAATTGTCTCTCTTACGTAACCAAATCACCTTTTTAGTTTTTGAATAAAACAACATCCATTCAAAAAAAAAATCAGCTTTTGCTAGGAATAAATAATAAATTAAAACAGTAGAGAATCAAGAACAAATCACTTATCAGGAGGCTTTACCAATGTCCCCCCATCTACACAATAGCGCAATTAGCAAATAAAAATGTTCTTATAAAACTTAATATAATATAAAAAAGTCCGCATGAGCTCGAGTTGGATCCCACTTCACTTATGTGTGTATATGTATTGGTTTATTTTATTTTATTTTATTAAGACATCAACATCCATACCAAATTTTTTTATATAAGAGAAAATATTAGGTTAGTAAATTGTGGTGAAATTCGGTCATAATCACTCTATTTGCCTTTGAAGGAGACAATAACCTGAATTAGCCCATTGCTTAGCTCCACTTTAAATTTATTTCATTGGTCCAAGTCATATATATTCACACGCTCATAAGTCATAACATATAGCTGGATAGATTTCATTTTTTCCTATCTTGTGTGTGCTTTTTATTTAATATTTTCACGTTCAATTTCATTCTAATTAATGCCTAAGGTCGGCTCGAATGTTCGTAATAAACTAGGTGATTATGTTGCTTCTTTTTTTTTGGACTATGTTGCTTTTCTTTTATTATTACCAGTGTTTTCAAACTAAACGACACAAGAGAGCAAATTGAACCATATAGTTGTATGAGTTATAGAGACGATGGTGCTTGGTGCGATTTTGGTTTAAGAACCAAGTTGATTAATAGAAAATTCCATCATATATGTACCATTTTGATTATTTCCCACCGTTTAATATTTTATGTTAGAACTGTTTGTCCCACATCGAGATTTAGGAGATTTGTGTACTAGTAAATAAGTGTGACAATTTTCTACTCATAAGCTAACTTTTGCATGCAAAATGAAAACTGCAAACTAAACTTAAAAAAAAATGTGGATGTTATTCATAGACAAAAACAGTCGGAACATTACAAAAATGATATTTTTCCTTTCACTGTTAATACTATACACCGCGGGTTAATTATTTAGTTTTTTTTTTTATCTTTTTATAAACTGATGAATTTGTTGTGTATAATATTTTTTTTTGTACACCGCGGATCACATGCGTTGTACTTAAAAATAATAACCGTAGTATATTGTCCTGTATTAATATCGATTCAAACCCGTCCCACCATATAATCCCGTCCTGTGAAATTATACATCATTTTGTTATTTTTTAATAACACTTTTATTTAAAAGACATATAATTCGAGTCAATTTAAAAGTTTGCTTTCAAATAGTTTCCATAATATATATATATATATATATATATATATATATATATTTAAATTACTGTGTATTTTTGGACCAACCCATAAAAACAATTTATAATTGTATCTTAAAATACTAAATAATTGTATTTTGATTTGTTAATTTTAGGATTTCACTCGTAGCATACTGTCCCGTTTTACATAATTGTATAAATTAAGGAAAAATCCGAATGACTCTATTTCGGATCAGAATAAAAAACGACATGATTAAATATGCAATTTGTTCTTCAAAAATGTTAATATAGATTACACATACTTTTTTCATCGATTGAGTAATAGTGTAATATATGTCCGTTTTAAAAAATTTGAATCAACATAGAGAAAAAACTAAAATTTATTAACTATATATATTTTATAATAATTCAAAATAATATAATCTAAGATCAAATAAAAGTGAAATGAGAATCCTATATTTATGTTTAAATTAGGTAGAGATGTTATAGAAAATTAATTCAAATTTGTTATATTAGCATTAAATCATCATATTTGATTTCTTTATCTATAAAAATCGTAAAGAATATACTATAAATAAAGAGTTTAGATATAGTAATTAGTTGAAAATATATATATATTTTAGATTTATTAATTAATTTCGTTTTGAATTTTTCCAAAATTTAAGGAAAGATCCGATTGAAGATTTTCGGGTCAAAATCAGAAAAAAAAACCGACCCGATTAGAAGAGCAAAAATGTTAAGTAGATATAATGGCATGAGAATGTATCCAACGGATACCGTCGAGAAGATTAATTAAGTGGGTCAAGTTATAAATGTATGAAAAAACATTATGATAGAAATTTTAATTTGAAAGCATAATGATTGTATAAACTAGGCCTGGACAAATAAACCGAACCGAATGTATCGAACCGAAACCGAAGCAAAAAAAAACCGAACCGAACTGAACCGAAAATTTGAAAATAACCGAATGGATACTAAATTCTATAACCGAAATAACCGTAACCGAATCGGTACCGAACCAAAATATTTCAGGTAACCGAAATAACCGAAATACAATTATATTTTCAAAATAATTAGTTATTTATAGACCAAATAATCAAAAATACTTGAAAAATATATAAAATAGTAAAAATACTCGAAAATAACCAAAATATATCCAAAAATATCCGAAAATACTCAAAAATAACCGAAATATCCGAAAATATCCTAAGCAAAATAACCGAATGGATACTAACCTTTAAAACCGAAAGAACCGGAACCGAACCGAAACCGAACCGAAATTTCAAAATATCCGAATGGATACTAAATTTTAAAATCGAAAGAACCGAAACCGAATGGACCCAACCGATAACCGAACGGTTAACCGAAATCCCAGGCCTAGTATTAACAATGGGACAATAGTGAAATTTGGGCCAATAGAAACCCTAGAAAATAAAAAGGACATCACAGTCCCGTCCACTATATACTTACTCCATCACCCACAAAGCCTCAGGTCCACACACACTGTTCATGTGTGATAAATTACATCATCGGCTTCGCTTATCACAATAGTATACTGTAGACTAAAAAATGAGAATTGGACTGGATTAGGCTGCAAACAGACGGAACGTAACTGGTCTAATCTAAAGATAATTGAAGTCCAAAGCCATATGAAATATTTTATGGTTTAATTTATTTATAAAATTAATTAGATTAAATGACGTTATTAATTTGCCCTACTTTTGTAGCAAAAGAGCAAAACGACGTGGTAAGGGTACAATATAACTTTTAAAGAGATTGTTTGAAGTTCCATAGATTTGGTGTGGCCAAAATAGTTTGGTTCAGACAAATATTAGACGGTGCAAGCTGATTAAGATAGATTTGGAAGATTTCAATTATGCTAAAGACTAAAAGACACGAAAGGTTTTCTTTACATGTGTATTTCGTTTTCTATTTTTAGTTAGTTTAATCAAAGACTCCATCCTCTATAATTTTGTGAACCCTCACTCTCATCACATAAAAAAATACATAGCAATTATAATTTTGAAATGTTTAGCTGATGTTCCTTAGCAAAAAAAGATTATAAAAACTTGGAATGGTATAAAAGCTATCTTTTGATCTGAGATTGCTCGATTAGGTTTGATTCAAACCCAAAATTCTAATTGTAAAAGAAAATGTTAATCCATATTTTGAGAACATTTTTTCTTTTGATAAAGATCTCTAAAATTATTAGTCTGTAAGTTTAATACATTTATACATTTATTAGTCTGAATGTTAAATATGTATGACTAATTATCCACTATTTCATATATATATATATAAGCAAATCATTCTAGCTTAGAGGTGACTCAAACGGATCAATCATATTTAAGGGAACAATTAATTGTTTTATCTTGTATAGATATGATTACGTTTTACAATTTCAGACATTTGATCATCATTATATTACGTATTACATTATCGACAAGTAATTTGGAAATAATTAGCAAATAAAGCAAATCATGACCTAATTCTTCCATATATACTACAATGCTTTTTGTTTTAGTTTAGAGTTCTAGTTGTTTTCAATTAGTACACTTGGCTCTTTTGTCCACGCCACTAGTTTTACTTTTTCACATTTAAATTAATTACTAATCATTGGACAAGATTTCAACTTATGCATATAAATGCACCATCCATTATCTCATAACCGTAGATTATTTTATATAGTACTTTAAATTATCAAACTTCTGCCTCGCCAGAATTTGGTAAATTTGCACCACTTATAATATTTTTCTGTTATTTTATCAATCCATATATATGTAGAGTGACATGTCTCGTTGCGGTCGACATGAGCTGTCTATAAGATTATAAATTATAGTAATTCAATGGTCACTATAATCGCAATTATGCTTCTTAAGTGACCATTGGGAAATAGATTATACTTCTTTAAATGTTTAAAATGACTCTTCACGTACGGCTCTATTCATCCTAGTAGTTAATGAAAGGTCATTTTACTTTTCAAATGATTGGTTTATTGGTTCACCAAGCACGGAACCAGTTGCATACGGCTCTCAAACTATTTTTCTTTTCTTTTTAAGAAACTAATTACTATTCATTCAAATATCTAAGAGAAGATATAACTTAGCCACAAGAAGACGAACAACCAAAGACATCAACCAACATATTGGAAAATCAAGATCAAGTGGTAAAAAGCTAAAAACTATAACAATGCTCAATTAATAGAGACTTCGGGATAAAAGTGAACTCACAAGCTCAACTAAAGTAGCATACAAACAAATGCAATCGATAAAGAAAACTTCTTTAGCTTGGTAGTCTTAGTAGTAGAAACCACAAAGAGGAGGAAACAAAGCCTCCACGATCTTTAAGACCAAACAATATAGCATCAACTATTGCTGAACGAGAAATGATTGGTAGCCTCGCATCTACTCCAAGCAGAATAGCCTTCAACACAATGCTCCATGTAACAATACCACTAAACACGAGTGAAATATTTGGGAGAATGATAAGGTTAGTAAAGGAGAATATTTGGATTATGAAAGCCCAAACAGACCAGATTCGCTCGAAGGGTAAAAATAAATATAGAACTACAAAATTTCATTATTTTAAAAATACTTTTCGATTTTAGGTTATTAAGAATTATGATTATCTCAAGTTAAATTTAATTCTGTTTAAATTGGTATAGTTTACACTTTTAAATTATGCTTTCATGAAGAATGTTTTTCCAAATTGTTTTTGATGTAAATTGAGTTCAAATATTTTTTTCCTCGAGTCAATATGAGTTACGATTTTTAAAAAATATACATTAAAACCAAGCTAACTAAACTAAATTTTGATTCAAAATAGGTTCAATAATAGTCTGTTTTGACAAAATGTGTATTCATATCCATTAACAGGGGGGGAAAAAGAGACAAAATCTGCATTCCCTTTGGTTCACTCATGTTTGATATAGTCTAAAAATTAGCAATGACTTCTAAATAATATTATGTTATAGTTCAATATCATACATACGATCTATTTTCATTTATATATATATTACTTAAAAACATAAACATTTCATAGCTAGCATTGGATTCATTCGGTTCTATATGATTCAATTACACTAAATTCACTTTTGATCTTGTTTGTTTTGAATAAAAAATAATAATTCAATCAGACTGTAAACAATCTTGGATTCAGTTTGGTTTCGATTCAACTCTTAAGATCAGCCACGAGTTAGTACTTAGTAGCCTACTTGTCCACTTGGCTTGTGTGTATGTGGTCATTATTAAGTACGGGCATGGCAATTGCAGTTTTTAATTCTTATAATTTTCCTTTTAAGCTTTTCAATGGATAGGATTTTTAGTGACATTCTTAAACGTTGTTGTCAATGTCGTCTTATTGTAAATTCATGCCTATTTTTGTATGGTCTCTCGAAAGTATGTCTATTTACTGTTCATGTTATTCATTGTTCTTTCTACAAATGTGATGTCATTTTGCATAAAACCTCGCATTCACATATTAATTACTTTTTAATTAAGACAAATAGAAATCTAGGTCATGATTTGACAGCAAACCTTTAAAGCTAGCTATTACTGGTAACATCGAATCTGGAAATATGTGGAGTAAGACGATAGTAATTGAATAGAAAGAAAAGAAATTTAAGTTGTTTCCATTATAAAAAAAAAACACGGTCTATTCAATAATTTATTTTGCTGTGACTGACTGCTAAAAATCTCAATGCTAAAACACAATTATTTGCGTTTCGATGTTTTCTTTCGCATTGTGTTCTAGGTTATCTAACATATATTATGATCAAAATTCTTATGATTAATATTATAAAAATACTGCTAAAATATTTATGTGATCTTATATGATATAAGTACTTGATGATGTATTTACATTAATTTCTTTATTATATAGAATCTATTATCCTACGGATGATCAACCAAAATCAGAACTTCTATTTTGTTTATAAGTACTGATCATGAGTGATCATAACAATATATATTTGGTATTTGAAAATTCGAATATAAATGTTTATATATTCTATTAACCAAAAAAGTACGAGCCTTCGATCCATAGTCTCATTGGATTGCAGACAAGATTAGAGTAAATAAATCTTGTTCTCCGACATCGTGTTTCAAACCTGGGACCTTAACCTTCATGTGACCTTAGTTTGTTTTTCCGTCAAAAGGTTATAGAAGTTTAAATCTGTAGAGCAAACATGCAAATGGAATCTATATATGGTTAATAGATTTTGCATATTCTATAGCTTATACTTTATCTCTGACGTAACTAAGTTCCTGATCTCTTAGCCAACGCCAAAAACACTGCTTAGTGTTATAACTTTTTTTCCTGTTTGGTTATTTTATATCAATACTCTTAGGATCATTTTAGGTATCATTTCAGCATTATCCTTTAGATTTCCGTATCTCATAAGTATTAAATATCTAAAAGCATATATTTAAGATTGATTTGTTTTTAGGTAGAAAAAAGAAAATGATTTAACTAGCATAATTTGGCTTAGAAGTTAGAGGAAATATATTATAGAGTCCATGTTTCATCAAGCACTAAACTAGTAGCATTTTCCAAGTTGCGATTCATTAATATCATTTATATATCTGTACTTTATAATTATATTTACTGTCGAGTCGACACTTAAACTCATCTCGCTAATCTATGAAAAAAAACTGAGCATCTTAGCCATTTAACGCTTACAAAATAATCAGTCATGATTGATATCGCAATGAGAACACTCGAATCCCAGCTCTTCAACTTTCAGAACACATTAAACCAAAGTATCAACATTACAACAAATCATTGTTTAATAAATCTTTAGTGGCTGTTGATTGGATTATGTAATCAACTATACGTGGATATATAATCATATTTTCCCAATATAATGCGCACTAAGAAATTATCTCAGCATAAGAAACAAAAATTGCCACTACTAAAAAGTGTCATGTTACTTCGATATGGTATCGTAATCGATGCGACTTTACATGTTACATAACTTACATGCATATATTATATATCATATACGACGCGACTAGCTAGCTGTCTACCAAAAACTCGTTAATTAGTGGCTTTTAATTGGCTTATGTAAGCTCATACATCAATGGGATACGTCCTTTTATCACGTCACATATATTGATTACATTATGTTTCCTCTCTTATTTTATCAAATATGTCCTCAAACGTGGATGTAGAAGAAAGAGTGTCTTCCATGTTCGTGAGAAAACTCCAAAATATATTCAGGATCATTCATGTGTACGTAAGAAGGTTCAAGATTGGAATATATAGGAACAAGTGAACCGTTCAATTATGTATTTCGTTATCGTTTATTTTTATTTTCTTAGTCTGTTATTTTTGACAAAAAGAGAAGGAGGAGTTTCCCATATAATAATATATAGGGAGCCAAAATTGGCACACAAAAAAAGAAGTGACAAAGTCACAAAACTGTAAATAAGTAATGGTAAAATATCATGTGAAATAATGTATCATCGAATAAAATACCATAATATTTGTAGAAAATATGCATTATCTCCATGCTATTTTTTGAAAATACATGCATTGTAAGTAGACCAATTTATTTACGATTTGTCATTACTTGTTTCTGCAAATAAATGATCATATCATAACTGCAATTACTTAATAAAAAATATGATATTATTATTATTTTCAACAAGCAACAACATGCATTATGTCATATTTCATTTAAGATGGCCACTCCACCTTCAGATCTTCTTGTCACAAACCATTATATATACGACCATTTTTAATTTTGATTTATATTTAAATACTTTAAATAATGTTTTTAGCTATAATAATAAATTTAATAGCTAATTAGTACAAGCTGCATGGATATAAACCGGTTTTGATATATGGTTTGTAACAATGTATGTAAATAAAATAATAAATCTTTCTTGTGCCCTCCGTAACTTTATATGATATTAAGAAATATGACACGAGAAAAATATGTAATTATCCATTTCACTACTATGCACTAAAAATAAAAATAAAACATATATTACGAAGACTTACTGTTTCGCTGGAAATTAAAACAGTGTGACCCAAATTCTCATGTTCCCCCTTAATCTAACTTAAAATAAATCATTTTAAAGTTGAAGATTTTATCTATTTTGTCGTGTGGACAGCTAACAATGAAATTTGAACTTCACATTTTATTTTCATATTTAGAAAATAAAATTATACATAAAACCAATATAGATAATGACCTAAACATGCAATAAATCAGAGTATTTGCAATTTATGGCGATGACAAAGATACATTTCTAACTAGCTAGCGGACAAAAGTAAATTTCAGCTAACTTCGATGATTTTATTTATTTATTCTTGATAGCATATATATTTTTCTGTGCATAAACATATCATCAAAGCCCAGCCCAGGTAATTCATTTATCCAACTTCTCAATGTTATGGGTCTGACTTATTTCCTATTCTTAATGGTTTGGCAGGCTCAATAAAATATTTTGGACTAGTAGCCCATTTGAGTACACAATTTCGTTCATTTCTCAAATCTCGGTAATAACTAATAAGATCGATTACTTGGTGTTGATATTGCTGATCCGTTTTGTCTCACCCTTGTTGAGAGCTGCTGCTTTTGTAGATAATTCAGATAGTTTTCCCGCAAAGTCATCAATCTTGTCAGTTTCCTTCATCTTTATCCTCTCAAATTCTCCTATTAGGGTTTGCAATCTTGCATCTTTGACCCTATCAGCTCCTAAATGTCTAGCTTTAATCGCATCCCATATTTTCTTAGTTGTATTTAGTTTCCCGACTTGAAGTGTTAAAGCTTCGGGAATAGATTGAAGAAGAAGGGCACTGGCCATGTTATTCTTATCAACGTCCTCTAATCTGGGTTCAATAGCATCTCGGACTTTGTGAACCTTTAGCGCCATCGTCATGCGTATTGTCCAGAACGTATAGTTTGTAGGGTTTAACATTGGACACTGGATGGATGAGGAACCACCTCCTTCTTTGTTATTCGCTACCGGTATCAACTCTCCCATGTTTCCTCACGGATCACCTTCTCGTGATCGTGCTCTGTTTATCTTCTCGTGATCGAAGCTCTGATACCAATTATTGTATCAAACGCTTAAGGATTGAACAAGTTTATGAATATAAAAGACACTCTCTTTTATTGCTTTGGAAACTAACTCAAAACCAAGCGTTCACAAACTCAAACTCTCAAACCCTAACACACATACACACATAAGGAATACCACAACTCTTGGCATCTCTTATATAGACAACACTTAACCCTAATCCTAAACCGACTTAAGGACTTGTATTAGATAACTCCTAATACTATTGGATAACTTCAAATCTTCAAATCTTTAAAACCGACTTCTTTTAACATGTAATGACTTATTACTCAAGTCATCTCTTCAAGCTTATCAACAATCTCCCTCTTAAGCTTGAACTCAAACTTTGCTACATCATGAACACCAACAAGCTCTCGCATCTCTTTAAACTTGATTCTCCCGAGTGCTTTAGTAAGTATATCTGCCTTCTGTTCTTCTCTAGGAATGTGCTCTACTTCAACCAATTCATTTTGAACACACTCACGAATAAAATGATACTTCTTGTGTATATGTTTACTCCGACCATGAAAGACTGGATTCTTTGTAAGTGCTATAGCGGACATGTTATCAATGAGAATCAGAACCCTTTCACACGGTCTCTCGGTAACCTCCTGTAGAAGTTCTTGAAGCCAAACAGCCTGCTTTGCAGCTTCAGTAGCAGCCATAAACTCAGCCTCACATGAAGAAAGAGCCACTGTTTCTTGCTTTTGTGAACACCATGTGATCGGACAGTTATTGAGATAAAAGATATGACCTGTTGTACTCCTTCCATCGTCTTCATCAACATTGTGACTACTGTCACTAAAACCTACCAACTCTGTTTTGTTCCTGCGGCCAAAGCAGAGTCCATAGGATCGAGTACCTTGCAAATATCTGAGTATTTGCTTCAAAGCTGCTCCATGAGACTCTTTCGGCTCATGCATATATCTACTCAAGACTCTAACACAGTATGAGAGATCCGGCCTAGTATGAAGTAGATACCTGAGACATCCAATATTCCTTCTATACCCTTTTTCATCTATGTTCTTCTCATTCTGAGCTTTACTTAACTTCAAATTTGCACACATTGGGACATGAACTGCATTGCAATCTCCAAAACCAGTTTCTTCAAGAATCTTGCTTGCATATCTTTCTTGACATAACTTGATACCATCCTTGCTTTGAATTACTTCAATTCCTAAGTAGTAAGTAAGCTTACCAAGATCACTCATCTCGAATTTTTCTGCCATACCTTTCTTGAACCAGTAACCAGTAGGTCATCAACATATACTGCCACAACAAGAAGATCTTCTTTATCCCTTTTCTGATACAGTGAAGGTTCCTTAGAACATTTCACAAATTTTAATTCCATAAGTATTTGATTCAGCTTGTTGTTCCATGCCCTTGGGGCTTGTTTAAGCCCATAAAGAGCCTTATGCAGCTTGTATACTTTGTTCTCTGCTCCCTCTGCAACATAACCCTCAGGTTGACACACATATACTTCCTCTTTCAATTCTCCATGAAGGAAAGCTGTTTTTACGTCGAGGTTATGCACTTCCCAACCATTAGATGCAGCAAGAGCAATAATGAGACGCACTGTTTCTATACGGGCCACTGGAGCAAAGACCTCATCAAAATCTATGCCATGTCTTTGCACATATCCTTTAGCTACTAATCTGGCTTTGTACTTATTAATGCTTCCATCAGAGTTTCTTTTGATTTTAAACATCCATTTGAGCCCAATTGGTTTTACTCCAGCAGGAGATCTACTAGATCCCAAGTTTTATTTTTTTGTTATTGAAGAAATCTCTTCATCACAAGCTTCCCTCCATTCTTTTTCTTCTTTTGCTTCATTATAGTCCCATGGTTCCTCATTTATTGCAAGAAGAAGTCGTTCACATTCAATTTCAGCTAGGAGAACATAGTCATTCAGATATTTTGGTCTAGCAGTCTCTCTCTCTGATCTTCTTAGTCTAGGTTGTGGTTGTTCTAGTCTTTCTTCAGAGCTTATGTCATGAGTACCAGTATCAATGTTTTCAATATTTTCTTCACTAGGCTCCTCATCTCTGTCACTATCATTCTCTCTTTCATTATTTTCTGTCTCAGTGTAGACATTTTCTTCTCTTATGCCGTTATTTCCAAACTCTCCAAATACCAGGCTAAACATCCCTGGACTACTATCAGTCTCATGCTCTAAATTGTTCCATTTCCAGCCTTTATTTTCATCAAACACTACATCTCTGTTTACCACTATTCTCCTCTTTGTAGGATCTAATAGTCTATAAGCCTTTGATCCTGGTTCAGTTTCTAGGTGGACTAGCATTCTTGAGCGATCATCTAGCTTTCTTAAATGTGTAGCTTCTGCTTTAGCATACCCGATACACCCAAAAACCCTCAAGTGTTCTATGTTTGGCCTTTTTTCCCAGAAAGCTTCATATGGTGTTTGATTCAACAAAGTTCTTGTTGACACCCTATTTATGAGATATGTGGCATGCCTTACTGCTTCTCCCCATAGGTAGTTTGGTATACTCATGTGTTTTAAGAGACTTCGTGTCATTCCCATTAACGTTCTGTTTCGCCTTTCAACTACTCTGTTTTGCTGTGGAGAATAAGGTGCCGTTAAATGTCTCTTGATACTTGTGGCATCACAAAACATTTGAAACTCTTGAGACACAAACTATCCACCTCTGTCCGTTCTAAGTTTCTTGATAGTAGTACATGTTTCCTTTTCAATGCAGGTTTTAAAAATTTTGAATTTCTGAAATGCCTCATTCTTTTCTTTCAAGAGAATTGACCACATATACCGTGAATAGTCATCAATTAGAACAAAAACATACTTGTTGTGTGCTGCAGTAGGAGGTGTAATAGGGCCACAGAGATCCCCATGTATGAGCTCAAGTTTACTTGAGGCTCTGAACACTGTTGCTTGAGGAAAAGATTTCCTTGCTTGTTTTCCAAGCAAACACGAGCCACATACATCTTTTTCAATTTCAAACTGTGGGGGACCAATGACTAACTCTTTCTGCATCATACTCTTTATGACATCTATTCCAATATGTCCTAATCGTGCGTGCCATATTCTTGATTCATTTGATATCACAAGATGCAAACATTTAGGACTTTCTACTTCAAGACTTACTTTGTAAAGTTGGTTTCTCGACCTTATCGCCTTTACCAGCAACTTACCCTCTTTGTCATACAAAATTAGATAATCTTCTCTCATTCTAACATCACATCCAGCCTCAGTAGCCTGTCCTAGACTCACAATGTTACTTTTCAAATCAGGTATGTAATAGACATTTGGCAAAGATCTTCTTTCTCCGTTTTTGATTATGAATGTGATCAGACCTTTTCCTTTTATGTCAATACGGGAGTCGTCTCCGAACCTCACTTTTCCTGTGATGGTTTGATCAAGATATGAAAAATAGTCTAGGTGTCCTGTCATATGATTGCTTGCCCCGTTATCTAGGTACCACATGTTCTCCAGATCTAAGCTTGTCTCGAAGTTGTTTGGTAGTACATTCTTTTCATTGAGAAACACTACTTCATGCATCATTAATGATTCTGTTTGTTGTGTATCATCACTCTTGTTTTCTTGAGTTTCTTGTAATTTTAGCAATCTATCAGGACAGTCTGATGCGTAATGTCCTAGTTTATCACATCGGTAGCAAGTGATTTTGCTTGTGTCTCTGTATCCTCCATTACCCTGTGAGTTGCCAAAACGTCCTCGTCCTCTTCCTCTTCCATAAGACCGTCCACCATTTCCTCTTCCTCTGTTTGTAAACCAATTTGTTTGAGCTTTTTGTGTTTCAGAATTAGCATACATCAATTTGCCTTGATCATCTTGATTATATTCATCATCACAGATTCTTTCTTCATAAGCTTTTAATCTTCCAACGATATCCTCAAAACTTGTTGTGTTAAGATCAAGAACTTGCTCAAGTGCGGCAATGATATGTATGTACTTCTTTCTAGGTAAGCTTTTAAGGAACTTTTTGACAAGTTTTGGTTCTTCTAAACTGTTTCCAAGAGCTGCTGCTTTTGTAGATAATTCAGATAGTTTTCCCGCAAAGTCATCAATCTTGTCAGTTTCCTTCATCTTTATCCTCTCAAATTCTCCCATTAGGGTTTGCAATCTTGCATCTTTGACCCTATCAGCTCCTAAATGTCTAGCTTTAATCGCATCCCATATTTTCTTAGTTGTATTTAGTTTCCCGACTTGAAGTGTTAAAGCTTCGGGAATAGATTGAAGAAGAAGGGCACTGGCCATGTTATTCTTATCAACGTCCTCTGATCCGGGTTCAATAGCATCCCAGACTTTGTGAATCTTTAGCGCCATCGTCATGCGTATTGTCCAGAACGTATAGTTTGTAGGGTTTAAAATTGGACACTGAATGGATGAGGTACCACCTCCTTCTTTGTAATTCGCTACCGGTATCAACTCTCCCATGTTTCCTCACGGATCACCTTCTCGTGATCGTGCTCTGTTTATCTTCTCGTGATCGAAGCTCTGATACCAATTATTGTATCAAACGCTTAAGGATTGAACAAGTTTATGAATATAAAAGACACTCTCTTTTATTGCTTTGGAAACTAACTCAAAACCAAGCGTTCACAAACTCAAACTCTCAAACCCTAACACACATACACACACATAAGGAATACCACAACTCTTGGCATCTCTTATATAGACAACACTTAACCCTAATCCTAAACCGACTTAAGGACTTGTATTAGATAACTCCTAATACTATTGGATAACTTCAAATCTTTAAAACCGACTTCTTTTAACATGTAATGACTTATTACTCAAGTCATCTTTTCAAGCTTATCAACATTAAGCTGACTATTACCTATTTTGACCACCATGTTACGTAAGTGTCTTATATGATGGACAATATTGCCGCAATGCCGTATAACTCTGCTGTATGGGCTTGAAGGAGTTGAAGTAAAGCAATGATACTTAACAATTCACTACCTAATCTAAATACAAGTAAGTGAGTAACAATTCACCTAATCTAAATACAAGTAAACGGTAAGAGTAAGAGATTCGTCTAGTAATTAAGAGACAAAATTTCACCCAAACATATACTATTAATACATTTAAATCTGTAATAACAATGAATTATGTGGTTTATATATTTTTTTTGTTAAGCATATGTTTTAGTCTATAAATTAAGATATCCTACTAATATCATTTAATAAGTATATTTATGAAAATAACCTTAAATTTGTAGTTTATTACTTGATATGCACTGAAAACAAATTATAAAGAGATTCAAGTTAAGGTATAATATTTAAATTTACAATTTATATAAATATATAATTCCTAAATTTTTAAAATTCATATTAGTATGAAATAAATAGAGTATTTTTTTTGTTCAAGTAGTTTATTTTCCCTTTCTAAAATATTTTTGTTCAATTTCCCTATTAAACATCTTTTTTGTCAACTTTCGTTTTTGACATACCCATTCCCATTTTTGGTGGTCTCAACTTTCCTGTTTTAACATCTTCTTCATTGTCGTATTTCCGTTATTAGTTTTCTTTTTTTTTGGAGCAAATTTTTTTTTTTTTTACAATTTATAATTGATAGATCCGTTTTACCATGCATTTTTTCTTAGGAGACTATTCTTTTTTATTCTTTCATATTAAAATTTGAACAATTACATATCCTATTATTATTCTAAATTTATTTGTTCGCTATTAAGTTATATTTGTTTTTAACACTATCCATCTTTTATTTCAATTTTGAGTTTCTCATATTTCTAAACATTTATACACATATCATAATCTAAAAAACAATAATCAATTTTATATTAACTAATGCTCAAAAAAATATCTTAGGCTGTGATGTTAGGCTGATAATACGGTAATTAAGCGGGTTAGGGGATTAAGCCGTTTTATATATGTCTAATATTTTTTTATTCTTTAAAATTCAAAACTGTATCTAAAAAATAATATTTCTTGCTTTTTTTTTATAGTATTCTATTTAATGTGTAAATTTTCTTTCAGTTTTTAAATATAAAAATTTTAAATTTTCTTTCAGTAATATTAAATATTTTTATTATATATATATTATTATTTTAAAACTGTCTAAGCTCCAATTAGGTTTTTTAGGCGTTAGAAGAAGACTCGCTGCCTACTTAACGCCTAACACTTATCTTAACCAAGGGCTAATAAATATTCATTAAGATTACGATAAATAATCCTAAATAGAAGAGAAAATAAAGGACCTAGTTGTCAATATAAATCACCACTTGCTAATTGAAGATCATTGTCGACGTGTGAACGAGCTGGCAAAGAATATTTAACTCTTCAAGGTCAAATAAAAAACGTGGAAACAAAACTCGGCAATAAAAATCATTACCAAAAAATATTATCCAATTTGTCTTTTTTTCATTACCGTACGAAGACGAATCAACCCCAAGGTACCGATTTCTTCTCCATCTCTTTCTTTGTCTGATTTTCCGATTTCTTCTCTGTTTTTTTTTCTTGAATCCGAAAGTTTCGTTTTTTTTTCCTGGGCAAATCTCGAGAGTTCGGAGAGAAAGAGGAAAAAAAAAAAACTAGAAACTGCGTTGACTTTTGGGAGCTAATTTTGAGAATTTAGGTTTTTTTTTTAAAGATTAGTGATTGATTCGTTTCTTGATTTGTATAAATTGTAAAGTTTTAATATTCTTACATGGATTTGTCTTTGTTGTTGTTGATTGGAGAATTTGGATTTTTAATTGGGTTTTGTTTCAATGTGCAAAATGATTAGAGATTTTGGATTTGGTATTGAAATTGTTGTGAAAACGTAATTGTTGTTTTCATATAGAACAATGTAAGATGGGTTTTGTTCCTCTGGTCTAAAAATTATGCAGAAGTTTAAAGGTATTGATGGAACAACCGAGGAACAACAAGACCTCTCAAGAACAAGCTCGTGAATCGCTCATCGAAATCTCTTACACTTCACCCGAGGAAGACGAGGTTATAACGTACTCAGATGTGAAACCTGTCACTAATATCTCAAACGGAGGTACCAAAAGAAACAAAGATGATGAGGAGAAGCTTAGAGATGAGCTGATTTCGATATCTTACGACGAGTCACCGTCGCCTTCACCGGATGTGGATGTAGCTGTTTCGCCGACCCTGCCTAACGGTACATGTCGTGGATAGGAAGTTTATGTACAGCTTGAAGTCTTTACTTTCTTATGCAAAAGACTTTGGTTTGGTCTAAAAGTGAGACCATTGTTATATGTTAAACGTTTCTCCTCAAACTATATGATTGAAAATCAATGAAGTTTCTGTTTTCTGTGTGTGTGTGTGTGTGTGCTTCTTTGACATGTCTTATATAAGTTAAAAGCTCTGTTGAGTCTCATTGGATGATCTTTTAATCAAATTAGTATCACACTGATACAAGCTGAGAGTGGTAAGAAACATTGAGAAATGAAAGATTGAAACTTTAGCATGGATTCTTTTGTTTTGCTCTTTTTTTTTTAACATTTGGGAAAGATGAAAGGCGAAGAAACCCTAGTGAGCAGCGTCTTCGTCTTCGCAGAACTTGGTGTATTCCTTTGGACCCATCAAGGCTTCTAGCTCCGCGGGGCTGCTTGGTTTCACCTTTATCATCCAACCTTCTTCATAAGGGCTTGAGTTGATCTACACAAATGAAAAATCGACTAATCAGATTGATCTGCGCAACACTACAAACAGAGGTATTGTTCAAAATGTAAGAACTTACCAAACCAGGTGACTCGGTGAGCTTTGTGTTAACCTCAATGACTTCACCGGAGATTGGAGATAGAATCTCACTTGTGGCCTTAACACTCTCAACAGCTCCAAAGCTTTTTTCTTTGCTCACTGAACTGTTTGCTTCTGGTAGCTCCACAAACACAACTTCTCCTAAATGGTCCTGCACATCATCAACATATATAATCACTCTCTTTCAGACACTAAAACTGATCTAAATTAACTAGTTACTGAGCTAAACTGATCTAAACTAGTTCTGAGAGTTATGTCTTTGTTACCTGGGCATGGTCAGTGATACCAATTGTAGCAACTGAGCCTTCATGTTTCACCCACTCATGTGAATTTGCATACTTAAGTCCTTCCAACACTTAAAAAAACCAAACACCCAGTACAGAGTTTCAGACAAGAGTCGTAAAACAGAACCGATGCAACACACAAGTTGTGTCAAAAGATGTTGTTTTCTTACCTGAGGAGAAGCATCTGGAGATAGAGAAAGCTGGCAAGAGATGAGATTTGGAGCCAGAAGAAGAGAGCTTGAGAGCATTTGCTGTAGAGGAAGCCCACATTCTCAATGCCATTTTTTCTTCTGGTTTCTGTTTTTGTGTGTTTTGTCAAAGGAAAGTGGGAAAATAGTAAAGAGAGATCTTAATTTGCTTTTATTGACGTTTGTGTTCTATCTTTAGATGTATGGCAGAAAACAAAGGCCTCATCTTAATGGTGTCGTCCAAAAAAGTGTGACCCAAACCTTCTCCACCATTCAGAAGGTTTTAAATTTTTTTTTTTTTTGGTAGGTCAAAAGGTTTTGAATTTGAACAAAGTAAAATAAATATATGAATAAAAAGAAACAAGAAAAACTTAAACGGGCTTATTTCGGCCCAAAAGGCCAATAAGCATAATAACTTGAGGTTTACGGTACCTTCTGATGATATTAGTGTCGGCCAGAAATCGAAATTTAGTGTATAATCCCACATCGGAGACATTTAAGAATCTAATCTAGTATATAAGAAGCATGAGTTAAAGCATTAATTAACAATTGGCTTTGGGGTTGATACTCATGAACCTTCATCTGGAATCATAATCCTCGACCCAATAGGGTTCATTCAAATTACGAAAGGATATATACATGATCATCAAGATGATGGAACTCTCTTCTCTGCAAGGGGAAGTCGGGAAGAAGAACATGAACCAAAGCCAATTGTTTTTTTTTTGTTGTCTATATGAATTAATAAAATCGCCCACGAAGAAATGTGAGGTCTAATGTGAGGTCTAAGTCATGCTTCAATCGAGGACATGTGTTCCATTATGTTCTAACTCTTACTTTAGTCAACTCTTTAACAAAAAACTACATAGTTTTATTTTTACTCTACCAAGAACATGTCATGGACCAGCTAATGTTTTGTGATCGTTTAAAATTCATAACTGACCAAGTGGATCATCTTCCACCCAAAATTGGAGGCGGATCATGTCTCATCGATTTATATCTATCCTGAAGAATCTCAGTAGTATCACTACCGGGTCTGGAATTCAGACCCGATCCGCAACATATATGCCTAGACCTGTTACGGTTATCCACGGTGTTGTGACAAACGCGGTGGAGCAGGTGATGGATGCAATGCACGCGCCGGTTTACTTGGAGACATACAACATAAAGGGGAAAAATATGAATCATTTTCCGCGGGAAGTAGTAGACTTGATACGGAAGAACAAAGTGTGCTTGAATGGCAGAGTCAATAACTCCTTGTGTGGTGGTGGAAGGAAAGAGCTTGATCTCTTTGCATCTCTTGTCAACTGCTTTAATCTTAATGGTCAACCGAGTCGCTACAAGAACGTTGACATCGTGGTGGTTATAGAGAACACGAAAGGTGAATGTGCAGGGTGGGAGCACGAAGTTGTTCCCGGTGTCATACAGAGCTTTCAGGTGACAATGGCTAAGTTCTGGTCTGATCGTATAGCAAAGTATGCTTTTGAATTTGCTAAATTGAACAAGAGGATGCAAGTTACAGCAGTTCACAACAAGGGAAAAGACAAAAAAACTGGCTGATTCATTCTTCTTGGAATCTTGTCAAGAAGTTGCTAAAATGTATCCAAACATCACCTACAACGAAATCGGTATTAATACCTGCTGTTTGCAACTTGTAGAGAAACCAGAGCAATTCGACGTCATAGTAACTCCAAATCTCTATGGGAATCTAATTGCAAACATTGCTGCTGGTGTTTCTGGGAGAGGCAATGGAGATATTATGCCTGGAGGAAGTTTTGGTGCTGAGTATGCGATCTTTGAGCAAGTTGGACCAGTAGAAAACCATAAAAATCCTGTGGCATTACTGTTCTCTTCGGTTATGATGCTGAGACATCTTCTGCTTCCTTTATTTGCAGACCGGCTTGAAACCGCCATGAAACGTGTTGTCACTGAAGGAAAGTGTGGAAACAGTAATACTACTACACAGGAGGTTGTTGATGCTGTAATTGCAAACTTGGATTGACTTCACACACCGGGATTCTCAGTTTTCTAACCACATTTTTTCCAAAGTACACTCAGAAATGTTTTCCAAATAAGTTTGCTTGATACTTTATTTGAGAGGAAACGAAGTTACTATTTCAGACATAATATAGCTCGAGCTTTCACTATATAACAACGGGAATAAGTGGTCATTGATTTGTACTGTTCATAACATTTTAAGCATTTTCTAACAAAAACTCAGGAGGCTGACCAAAAATGAGTTAATGTAGTAAAGAGAGCTTTTCTAACAATCTGTCGAAGTCATATTTACTCACATCTGTTTCCACTATTCTTTTGCCAATCCAATCTGAGTTCTTACATTGCAGCTTTTCCAGCTCCTTTGGGCATTTTCTTTGATGCAGCTGAAATAATATTTAAGATCGGTTTTGTAAGATTCGATTCTACAGAAGACAGTATAACTGGACACAGAAAAAAAAAGGTTCATACCATCTTCAACGTCCTTGAGCTGGTAGTAGTGAGGAGCTAACTCAATCAACCACTCTGGTTTCAACTCCGTTACCTGCATTTTTGGGTATGAACGTTTTTAGCATACAAACAAATCGATGAATGAAACCAAGAGTGATTAAAAACAGGAATCCAATTATAGTTAAACCTTGCAGGATCAAACATATTAATTACCTGCCGCATGTATTCCTTGGAAGTAAGCACTAGTTCATGATATACAACCCATCTCGGCAATACCTACAATACGCATTGAGAAAAAATTTATCAATATTCAAAGTTTTAAAATTCTGTCAATAATCAGATATTTCTGGTTGTAGAGTGAGAATTCATTAACCTGAGATAAGCCTGAATTGGGATGTATGTGCACTGTCTGGGGATGTTTCACTGTTCGATAGGATCCATTCTTCTGTAGCTTTGCAGTGTGCGGAAAAAAGCCTGAGTATAAGTAAGAAGTTCATTAGCAGAGGCATACTTGTAGAGAATTATACATTCCAAATCAACAAAAACAGAGAATGAGAGTAAGGAAATTACCGGCTACGATGGATTTCCTAACGGAATCCAATTCATTCAGGTTTGAGCTGATTTCTATTTCCACTCTTTCAAGAAGTCCCTCCAATTGATCGCGGATATCTCTGGCTCTTTTCATGCTCCGGACCTGAACACATGTTTGACCCAAAACAAATGTCAATTGAATCCACATGTGATCTGATAAACATAAAGAGACAACTTGGTATTTTGACCAAAGAAAAAAAAAAAGAGACAACTTGGTACCTGAATGTAGTTCTCGTAGCACCACTGAGTAGAGTAATTTGTTTCCTTCCATGAACTGTAAACCTGAAGAGAAAAACGAAGACGATGTTAAAACATACAGAGAATAGCAGTGTAAACTAGTGGATGAAGTGGAAAAAAAGGAATACAGAAGGTTAGGTTCAAACCTTTAGCAAAGCAATATGGTCACCGACATTCCCGGTGTGGAAATTCATTCTTGCGTTGTCGGCATGAACCTGTTTGTCTTTAGGACGGTAGAAGATAGAGCCACCAATTGACAACATAGCAGCAATTGATATTATCTCATCGGAGCACTTATACTTGTCAGAAACAACAATCATCTTTGACAGCATAGGATCAAGGGGGAACTCAGCCATCCTTCTACCAGCTTTAGTCAATTCCCCGAGCTTATTTAAAGCACCCAGAGCAAAGAGCAGTTCTAAAGACTTCACAAGTGCTTCAGCAGGTGGAGGATCCATGAAATCAAAGTTTATGAGATCATGAATTCCAAGACTCTTCAAAGCAAGCACCACACTAGCAAGATTCGTCCTCTGTACTTCTGGCACCGTGTTTTCCTCCAAGTCATTGTTATAATTAAACGCTGTGTACAGACGATAACACTTCCCTGCACTTGTTCTTCCAGCTCGACCAGCTCGTTGAGTTGCAGAAGCCTTGGAGATAGGAGTAATAAGCAAAGATTCCATCCCTGTTCTCGGGTTATATGACTTCATCTTGCTAAAGCCTGGATCAACAACATACTTTATACCATCAATGGTCAATGATGTTTCAGCGATATTTGTTGCTAGGACAACTTTCCGGGCCCCTTCTGGAGTTGGCTCAAATATTTTTGCTTGGAGTTCGCTTGGAAGATTTGCGTAAATCGGGCATATGATTAATTCGCGGATCTTTGTACCCAAACCTCTTATCCTGTGCTTCAAGATCTCTTCTGCAGTTTCAATTTCCTCTTGACCAGTGAAGAAGACCAATATATCTCCAAGTGGCTCCCTCACATGGATCGTAAGGACAGTAACTATTGCTGCGTCCATGTAATCAGCTTCAGGTGCACTTGTATAGTTGATTTCAACTGGAAACCTTCTTCCAGGAAAACTAAAAATCGGGGCTGTGTCAAAATAATCAGAAAATTTTTCTGCATCCATTGTTGCACTAGATATCAACAACTTCAAATCAGGTCGAAACCGCGCTATATCCTGTCATATATAGGAAGAGTCAATCAGAATGTATCCAAGGATTTAACCTGGTTACACAAGTAAGAAGAGACATTGTTCGAGAAAATCTACTTGCCTTAACTAATCCAAACAATATATCGGTTGACAAGGTCCTTTCATGCGCCTCATCCACAATAACGACACTGAAAGGTTTTGCAATCAGTAAACAAAAACGTTTAGCTTTCCAATAGTAGTAATAAAAAATGTGCAAGAATATTCATTACCTGTAGCTGGCCAGATCTGGTTCGCCAAGCAGCTCACGCAAAAGCATTCCATCAGTCATATACTTCAGAACTGTTTTATCTGAAGTACAATCTTCAAATCGAATGGAATAGCCAACCTGTGACAAGTACCAACCGAAGTTTAGATTCTGAGAGTGAACCGACAATGTGAAACAATCAGCTACCAGCAACAAAAGACGAAAAGAAGCCACCATACCTCATGTCCGAGTTTGACACCCATCTCTTGAGCCACACGGGCAGCAACACTCATAGCTGCAACTCTTCGGGGCTGCGTACAACCAACCTGAAATATAATAGAAAAGCATTATGGTACTTTATTTGATAAAGTAACTACTTTACCAGTTACTCTTTTGAACTCATCCAACCACAAAGGTCATGAACAATGGCTTTCTTCCTAATCCAAGTATACCTTTAATTAAATAGCTTTTGAAGAAAAAATAGACAACTTCACAGGAAAATAAGAAATGGCTAAGTTTGTTCTCAGTAAGCTAACAGCTCTCAATTAAAATAATAACACCAATTTGTTAGTAACTTATACGCTAACCGTCCCTTTTTGAAGGAAATATGTGTGTTTAACTATATGCTGCAATTTGGGACAAGCAGTAGGTTGTACCTTTCCACGCTTTGTGTAACCAGCTTCATGGAGATATTGTGGTATTTGTGTAGTCTTTCCTGAACCAGTATCTCCCACAATGACAAGAACCTAATATAATGAAAAAAGTTGAAAGAAAAAGGTATCAAATTTCAATTACATATAGCAGAGAAAACCATTTACTGAAAAAAGAAAAAGCTATGCACAATTTCATAATCAACATTTCAATCTAAATCTTCATTTGCACATAACACAGAAATTTGATGCTTTCTTTTATTTAAAAATACTTCCTTCTCTATTGACCTTGTATCAGTTACACATACTCAAATGCTATAACCGAAAAATAATGTTTTAGATAGGGCTTGGTAAAGTAAGCTTCTCGTCTGTTATTAGCTGATTTCAAAAATGGCATGAAAGTTTAAATTACCTGATGCTCTTCGACAGCCTTAAGCAGTTGATCACGATACGTATAAATCGGCAGACTTCTTCTGACTTCCTGATTCATAAATAAACAGATGCAAGAACATGTCAGGATAAGTCTTAGTTTTTGCAACGGATATTAATTCAAAGAAACATACTATCTTAACTTATTCTGAATTACATCCTAAAAAGAAGATCTGGTGGTTGAGTTTGATCAAACAAAGGTAATGGAGAAAAAAACAGAAAAAGAATAGCACCTGAAGTTCCTCTAAAGCTGATTTCTCTGCCAAATCTTGTGATTTTTGTTTTGCATCCATAACATCTTCATACTGCATTACAAATACAAGTGGTCAGCTACAACTCTACATATGACAGAAGGTATCATCAGGTTTAATAGACATCATAGGCAATAATACATTTTCACCAGCCATGACAGATTCCTTTATGAAATTTATTTGGTCTTCAAACACAAACCTGCAAAAAACAAAAACACTTAGAAACCCCATATCATGGGCTAATCCATGTTTAAGAGCTAGCAAGGATTATTTATCAAACGAGATAAACAAATTCCAAAGTAGTAGAATAAGAATAAAAGAACAAATATGCAACAGATCTTACTGATAATCGTCTGAGGCTTGCTTATTCTTTGCACCAAATTTTAATGTTGCTTTTCCTGCATTACAATGTCAACGAAATTAGCATACAAGTAAACAAACTCACTTAAATCATTCGGTAATAAAAAAATGACAGGTCAAAAGAAATAGAGTTAAAAAAGAAATTACCAATCTGATGGTCCTCCCAAGCTTCTTGCTCTGCGAATGGATTCATTTTCTCTGTTGAATCCAGGTCCCTAGACAAAAAAATATGATTTAGGACGCCCAAAAGAATTTCACAAAATAATAAAGATAGATATTGCGAGTGCAACCAGATAAGAATGTGTTGGATCACTAGCAAAGCGCTCTTTGTCAGCTCACCTGTATCGTTGTACAGCAACAGAAAACCTCTTCTCCTGATCAACACCTCCATCTTGATCATAAGCATCTGGAATTCTATACTGAACTCAGAGAGGTAGGAGTAAAAGGGAGATGCGTTAGATATATAGATATTCTACAGAACCAGGTGGGAGAAGGGTCCAGAAAGATGAAAACATTACCTCCTCAACGTTATCTTCATCTTGTGTTCTTTTCTTCACGAGGTCATAAAGCTCTTTCTTGTACCTATCAAAGATAACAGATCAACCTGAGATCAATCAACTATAAGTAAACATACTTTCTTAAAGATGAATACAATTATCTAACTTTTCAATTGCAAAAAGAAAAAATAAAAAACTGCACTAGCAATTACATTTGAAAATGTTTTTTACTCATCAAAAGAAGCACGTTACATCAAATAGATGTAACAACCACCTTGATACAAGAAAGATGTAACAATTACCTAAACTCACGAAGCTCTGTTTCTGTGAGCTTTTCACCTCCAAAAAGATATTGTTCATCTTCTATCTCATCCCTATGGAGAAAAGAAAAAAATGGGAGAAATCAATTATAGAAGAGAGATAAATAAAAGAAAGAAAAATGCAAAATCTATATGTCATGTACCTTAGTTCATCCAGTTTCTTCTGTTCTCTCTTCTTCAAGTATTCTTGTCTCGAGACTTTCCTGTATTAGACCCACCAAAAGATGATCAATAACATGGACAGCACAAAATAGCCTCCAAAGAGATTATTTCAACAAGTAAGAACACCCTCAAGAGTACTTAACAAGGAGATGATTGACATAGTCAAGAATTGTTAACTGGAAGTCAAGTTTGCAACATCATATAGTATTTTAATGGTGGGATTTAACATACAACACCCAGGTACATTGTTGACTACTGTTCTTGTCAATCATGCTAAGCAACTAAACTTAATTACCTAAAATCACTGTCAAAAAACCATTATCGAAAACAAATAAAGGAGGAAAAAGTTTAATACCTTAAGGAATATAAATCATCCTTCTCCAAAGCATTTGCTCTTCGAACAACCTCTTCTGTTTTGCAATAAAACATAAAACCAAAATGAGACTATCTGGCAAATAAGACTTATGTCTAGATCACAATGTATCATAGAAATGTTAATATACATCCATGCACGAATTATAACAGATTGTACCTTGCTCTTTCTTTGACAACTTTTGCTCTGTTAGCTGATCAGTAAACAAACGAAAAGAACATGTCATTAACTCACATGTACAATAACATTGATAACAATAATAAGTCAACCATGCTAACTATATACTTCTCGCTTGGTTAGAGAAATCGTCTTAGCATACAAGATTAGATGACATATGAATGTGAATGTTTTTGCTTAATTCATCTTCCCTACTCTAGATTTGTCAGTTATGAATTACGAGAAAACTCATTCATTAATAACTTGTACATAATTGCCGACAATACTTAGCCCCTGGTTAGTTACAAAAACGGGACCTATTCAGAGCACAAAACAGGAAAAACATATCAAGATCAGATTGAGGCATACCTTTCGTGTCCGTGCAGTATCACGATCTTTTAAATGCTGTTCCAGTTCTTCTCTCTCCTTTTGGTCACGCACTCTTTCCTCTTCTGACTGTGCCGAGTGGACAAGAACGAAGAATATTATAAAAGCACAAGTGTTATCTACATATATCTATAGAACATCTCCTAGTTATTGGATTTCCATAACAAAAGACAAGGACCCAGAAAATAGTTCAAATGCAAACACCCTAAGAGAGTCCAGATATACCTCAGAACCATCATCCTCTTCTTCAGGAACCTTTCTTCTAACGTGTCTACTGTCCTCTCTAACGGCCACCTACATATATGTTCACATTTTTATCAGATCAGATGCCAAGCTATATCTTACCATTAAGAAAAAAAGAAATTGGAATCTGTCAATGAGGAAAAGAAACTATACCTCGCCATCACTTTCATCTGACTGCCCACTTTTCTTTCTAAATCTTTTCTTGCCCTTATCTGATTTTCTAGATTCAGAAACTGAAGATTTTTTCTCCACAACGACTTCGTCTTCATCATCATCTGCGTCTAAAAGAGCATATGTTTTTTGCTTCCTCACTAGCATCGCTGCCTCTGCTTCATGTTGTTGGTAGAGCTGATAGAGGAGTAAAATAAATTAAGAAAACCAACCAAAACTACAGCTAAACTTATATATTCCATACATACTTCTCTTAGAAACAGAAACTAGTAAAGCATCTAGCTCCAAAACCTTCAAAAGAGAAAACACAAGAGTGATAAAGTTTACGCAAACTTACATTCACACCAGTACTTTTACGGGGAACTCTGGCAAAAATTTCTTCCGCAAACGAACGAGTATCACCAGAAGACGAAAACCCGTAATCCACCAACTCCCCCACAAGTTCAGTTGGTGATTTTGTTTTTTTAGCTGCACAAAGATAATAACCCCATATGTTAAATTTTTGGGACAGTAAAGCAAAAGTTCTTCATAAGCTCTATGATTCAAAATCGAAACATCAAATTACCCATTGCAATGAGATAGTTAACAACAGCTGCTTGAGAATAGCCAAGTAGCACCATCAGCTTATCCGAAACCCATGTCTTTAAATCATTGCTCGCCATTCTCACTGCATTTGAATAACAAAAACAACACCAACAGTTTCACATCAAAATCCATATCTAAACCAATTTCAAAGTATTTCATTGCCATACCAATCGAAACACTAATTCGTGAAAGTATCTAACCACAAGATCCTCAATTTTAAAATTCACTTCGCAGCTTGAATTCTTTTAGCTAGCAAATCGACCGTACGCAACAATCTCTCAGATAGAATCGAAAGTAACGGAACAAACCCTAGATTTCGGTAAGGTTTAGGTTTCTCGAAGCTTACAGAGTAAGAAGATTTCGAGAGTGAGGATCTCTGTTTTCGAAGCTACCGGTAGGCGCGAGAATATATAAGGTGAAATCTATCGAAGTAGTTACACCGGCGACGGTGGAGAGAAAAGGCGGTGAGAGTCTCCGATGTTGATGAAAGAGAGGCGGTATAAAACCAAGTGTTTGTTGTTTATCAGATTTCAAATAAAAAGCGTGTTGTTTTCAAGTTTCACTTAAATCCATAAAAATCGCGTCGTTTTACTTATACAGATGCCAATAGAAACCTTTTATAAAATTTAAAATAGAACTGCACGCTATTTAACTCATATAGAAGCCAACTGTTTGTTGTTCTTCTTAATTTTTAATTAATTATATCGGCCAAACTGGACTAGATGGGCCTCGCAAGCCTTTTAACAGTAATGAACAGAAGATAAATTGATGAATCGTAATAGCAATACCGGCGCGTGAGTACCACGCGATCGATTTTGGATTATCGCTTTATGTGAAGCACATCAGAGCAAGCCTTTGACATGATTCCTGGCTTGGTCTCGGATTTCCCGATTTGGAAACTTCTCGATAACCTCCGATCCAAATGACGATATGAGAGCTCTTCTTGCAGTCTCCAAGTCGATCCCACGAGCTTGGAAATAGAAGAGCTGGTCTTCTTCGAGGTCACTGATAGCAGCTCCATGCGAGCATTTGACATCGTCTGCAATGATCTGAAGATTCGGTTTTATGTTCACCGTGGCTCGGGGTTTCAGAAGGAGGCTCCGTGTTAGTTGCCGCGCGTTGGTCTGTTGAGCTAATCTGCATATTACCACAAAGAATTTAAACCAATGCTAAGCACACCAAACCAATGACCGGAAAATCATAACCAAACTGAAAAGCAGATTGGGCATAGAGAGAAAGAGAAAGCTTACCTGTTAACTCGGACATTGCCATCGAAAACAGCTTGACCAGAGGAATGAGCAACAATACACTTGTGAAGCTGTCGCGAAGAGCCTCGTGGATGGTCTAAGACAATTTTGCTATGGAGATCAAGAGTCTGCTCGTTGACACACATATGAAACGTGGTTAACTCAGTGAGCGTATCAGGCCCAAGCTGCTGCACATGAACATTGTGCCTCCCCAATTTCCCACCAGTACTCACTTCCACAAGCTCATATTCACTCTCCGCCTCCTACAGTGATCACCACATGAACAATTCAGCATAAAACATTCCGAAGCCATACCAAAACATCCTAAGCTATGAAAAAATCAAAACTCACATGAGGCTGAAACTAAACTATTCATCCTCATCAACAATTCAATCATAAAGGTTACAACTTTCTCCAACTCCAGCAGCAAAACTAATCTAAGACACTCTACTGAAACATTCAGCAATAAGATTCAAACACTAATATAAGCTATTAGCAATTTTAACTACAAGAGTATAATAAAACCAACCTCAAAGTAAACTAAGATTTTCAATAGTATTTGTTTCTACACTAAACTAAACCAATTTGTTACTTGAAAGAAAAGAAGAGAATGAGCAAAGATGGAACCTGTCGGACGAAAGTCCACTTGACATGAGCAGAAGCCATGGATTCTTTCTGCAAATATGAATGCTTCAATTTCCCATTCTTTTGAACAACAACTTCCAAAACCGGATTCGTCCAATAAAACCCTTCTTCATCTTTACCAACAAATTCCTCAACTATACCAATCTCTCCTCCTTCCTCAACTAACACAAAAACCCTAGGATTCGATACCGGTAACCGTTTCGATTCCCGGTCACCAGTTTCACCACAAAAGTACCTCAAATAGATCGGATTCTCAACCTTACATCCTTCAGGAACATAAATCACCACCAAATCCGGTGCTCCCATACCATTAATCGACCAAAACAAATCACCAGAATCGAAATTCCCTATGAATTCAGAAACCCGGTTCGTTAACTCATCCGGTAAACCAGAGAAGCTCCCGAAGTAAACCCCATCGGGCAAATCCGATGGACCAATCGTCAAACTCGACACGAACCCATCAATAATCACAGCGTTTGGGAACTGGGTTTCCGTCAGATTATCCAAAATTTCAGAATTTCGTTGATGGGTCGAAACGGGTTCGATTTGAGAAAATCGGATGAAAGATGTATCGGTGAATCGAAAAGGTTCGTCTTTTCGTGATGGCCATGGCGTAGATAAAAGAGTCTCAGCGGAAGAATCACGGATTCTTTGGAGAGGTAAAGAAGACGAAGAAGGAGAAGCTGAGAGAGAATCTTCGAGTGATTCAGCTAATTGAAGTACAAAAGGGTCAGAGAACGAAGCTTGTGCTCGTATAGAAACACTTGTAGAAGTTGTTCTTCTGTTTGATTTCAATTTTGGTTTAGAAGATAGATTTGGTATCAGTGATAAGCGACCGAGAACTGTGGCAGCCGCCATTAATGGATTCTCTTCGTCTCTTCTTCTCTCTCTCTCTTTGCTTTTCGCAGCGATCCGACAAGTACTTTCTCCAATAGAGTTTTTTTTTTTTCCTTGTCTCTCTTCTTTTTCTGTTTCGTCTCTATTTTATTTGTATTTGTAATCTTGTTTAGTTTGGGCTAATGGGCTTGTATAGTTGTATGATAAGACTCATTTTAACTTACGACCGGCCTGATTATATCTATTTCCTTTTCTTCTTTATTGATATCGATTACATAATTATTTCCAAAAATCTTTGAAAAGGAAAACAGAAACTTAAGGTTTTAGAAAAAAAATTTATCAATTCGTACTGAACCGCATCATATCACATATGTAAACAATCTTTGCTCACATTTTTATATTAATTATTGTGTTGTATTTTTATTATTTCAATTCTTGTTAATATTTTAGGTTCTTTTTTTTTTGTGAATTTTTGTTTTGCTTTAATGAAAAGATAACAATATAAACGTATGTGGATTAGTTGAGTTAATGTTCTTATTTTTCTTTACACTATATGATTAATCGGATTAAGTGTGTGGATTTCTGTGTTTTTGAATAAAATAGTTCCCTTGAATTAAATAATGGGTTCAATTTTCGTATTTTTGTCATTGTAGATAGAGATGTCCATTAGGTGAAGAAACTACCTTTACATCTAAGAACAATTTATGGAGGAAACAAAAAAGAATAATTAATGTGAAACTACTAGTGTTTTGTCGTGTCCCTAAAAGTGATAACGCGGTAGAAGAAATAATTTAACACTTTAAAGGTTTTAGTTAATGGAGATTTATTTGATCACATAGGCAATTGTTTTGCTTAATCAATGAAAAGTTGTTCATTAAATAGATTTTCCAAGTCACTCTGAGGTGGAAGGAAAGCTAATTGACTCGTGTTCGGACTCATGTTCACATTTTCAGTTCAAGTTTTTATAAGTCAGTCATTATTGATAAATTGCAAAATATAAACTTAATTCTTTTAAAACACATCTTTGTAATGAAACTATTTATGTTAATATTATAAACAAGAATTCTACAACCTTATTAGACGTAATTAAAACTGAACTTTAATTATTAATTCTTTTTGCAAGAAATAATTATTTAAAATTGAGCACAAACTGATTATTCATTTCGAAAATAAGTAGACTAAAAACGGAAGGTTTTGTTTTTAATTGACATCGAGTCAACTACATGAAGCCATGAAGGAACTATATTGGTATGGGTCATAGAAACGACAAGGTGTCTGTAGACATAAATTACAGACGGCAATACGTTTTCAAGTCTCTGAGTGTGAAAGCTTTTTGGTTCAGGTGGGCCATTGTTGTGGAATTTGTGGGACGTTCAGACAAGTAAGTAATCTTTTAAACTTTCGGTCTGTATTATTTTAAATGTAAAAATACTATACTAATATTTAGAACACTAGTTTATTTAAGTTTGTGTTAACACTTTAATCAACCTTTAAACCTTTTAAGTTTTAATCATCTGCTATATATCTATAATCCCTACCAAACGGTCCAAACTTACATTTTTCACTCTTCCTCTTAAGTTTCAGCATCAACAACTTCCAAACTTCAATATTTAGTTTTCTTTTAACTTTTTATTAAAGAGAGAATTTTAAATCTCGTAGCACAAATAAATTTGGTTGTCTTGTTTTCCTCGGTTTCTGATATCATATACTCTGTTTTTGTTACTATTCCTTGAGCTTTAAGAAACACAACAATAGGACTTAGGGTTTTTGTTTTGTGGAAGTTTCACATTGTTTTCGACAAGAAAGTGAATCATTTAAAGAAATTATAGATATAGACGATGGTGGGATCATATTTACCACCTGGTTTCAGATTTCATCCAACAGATGAAGAACTTGTTGGTTATTACCTGCACAGAAGAAACGAAGGTCTTGAGATCGAGCTCGAAATCATTCCATTAATGGATTTATACAAGTTTGATCCTTGGGAACTTCCAGGTATGTTGCTTCTTGAATTTCTCTGACTGAAAAAGATCAATTTTTTCCAATCTACAATATAAAAAATATTTAAGATCTTGTTGATTACAGAGAAATCCTTCTTGCCGAATCGAGATATGGAATGGTTTTTCTTCTGTCATCGTGACAGAAAATATCAGAACGGATCTCGCATAAATAGAGCAACTAAATCTGGATACTGGAAAGCCACAGGCAAAGATCGAAAAATCGTTTGTCACTCTTCTTCTTCTTCTTCCTCTGTCACCGGGTGCCGAAAAACCCTAGTTTTTTATATGGGTCGAGCCCCTTTTGGTGGTAGAACCGAGTGGGTAATGCATGAGTATCGCCTCTTCGACAACGATACTTCACAAGGATCACTAAATTTTAAGGTAATAACATCATAAACCAAAAAGATGGAAAGAAAAAGAAAAAAACTTTATTCATAGTTCACCATACAAATTAATCATTTTCATTTGGTATTCTTCCGCTCTATAGGGAGACTTTGCGCTGTGTCGTGTGATAAAAAGGAATGAGCATACGCGTAAGAAATCTGAAACCAACTCACCAGAGGTTTCAGATGATCTATTGAGCAACAATGTTAAGATATTTTGTCAAGCAAGTGACCTAGAAAAGAGTTCTTGTGATGCAAGTAACACACTCTGGTCTTCACCTGATTTCATCCTTGAATCATTTTTTCAGGTTTAACTAATTAAATCCCAACTCTGATAAAGTCTCATTCGTTAATCAATGTCACTGTGTCTCAAACTTCATTACAACTTTTTTTGCAGGGAAGCTCACAATCACAAACAGAAGTAGATTCTTGTTCCCAAGTATTTGCACTCCCCGAATTCGAATATCCATCAGAGTTCTCCGCAGATTTGAATTTCGACTGGGAAATGGAGAATCCATTCATGTTTGATTATCATCCAGAAGCTCATATGAACAATGAAGTCATGAACTATCACATTCTTGGGTAAAGAAAAACATTCACTAATCTCAAAACCAAACACTCCAGTCTCCAGATGGATCATGATCTAACTATAATCCCATTTATTTAGTATATAGTTTTGTTTGTGTATAATCATATAGTATAGTTGCATATTATGTAATTTAAAACTACAAGATTCTCCACTATCAACTAGTAGTTATAAATACACTTTTCATAGACTTTTTAGGTCTCAAAAGTATGTATAATCAATGTTGTATATCTACTAATTACATAAATAAAAATGAATAATTGGATACTTTATTTGAATTTGATGAGATTGGTTTTGTGATTTAATACAAAGAAGCAATATAAGGGCTACAAAAGACCAATACATCATCAAGACTAACCTTATTTTCATCTCCAAAGATAGATTCTTTCCCATCTTTCCTCTTAGCATAAGACAAACCCAATCTTGATTTAGCCATCCTTAAATCACCAATCCCCGAGTTCGTATCTGGACCCGCAAATCCGCCCATCACGGGAGCTAAAGGCGGTCCGATAAGAAGCCCGTCAGCTCCAAATTGAGGCCCTCCACGTGCATAATCAAATAGAGCCGCTCCACTTCCTCCAACCTTAGAAAGGACGATAGGGTCATCGCAATCGTCGAGCCAATAGAAGAGGAAAGCATCAAATGTATCGTAGTAATCATCAGTACTTCTATAGCCTTCTGGGCTAAATCCACCAAACTTGAAAGACTTGTCTTTTGTGTAAGCTATGATAACACATGGACCTTTGAAATCACAACGCTCGTGGAACTTTGTTGCACTAAACCCATCAATGCTTGCCTTGTAGCAACATTTCAATTCTCTTCCTAGTCAAAAAGAATGTTACAGAATTCGACGAATTTAAAATAAGACATATACTTCTTCACAAGGATTCTATGACTCCTGGTGGTAGAATATATAAGTCCACAAGTTGCTACAAGGACTTAGATTGAGAGAAGAGAATAAATTTATTTACCTTTTAGGAAGGTTTTGTTTACCAATGAAAGAGAGAAAGGAATTTGGATGTCCCCGTGGTAGACCGGTTGCTGTGGCTGCCGGAGATTGTCTACTTTTTTGTCGGAGTTCCAATCAAATAGACCGTTGTAAGGACTTATTCTCTTCGAGGTCTTGAAGGTTACGGTGTGAATTGTGTTTGAGATGGCACACGAAGCCATTTTCTTGCAAATAACGGCCACACAACAAAACCCACAAGAAGAAAACTATGCAAAGCATTAATAATTGTGGTTTTTAAAAACTTGTGGTTGTCATGGTTTTGCTAACAAGTGTCCAATCCGGTTTAACCAAACAAAACCAGATCCAAAAACCAATTCTTTTCTTTGTCTATACACAAAACCCAAACCAAAACCAAACCTCATAATTTTAACCAAACCAAACTATAGTCGATTTTTATTTGGTAAAGAGGCCTGTTTCTTCCATATCGAATTCAAGATAATCCTTAATAAGATTAGCTCGAAATGTTTTGATCACGATAATAAGTTATTTTACATCGTGCAAAGATCTTTTGTCGAAAAAAAAAATCAAATTTCCCGAGTATAAAAAAGCTTTGAGGAAGAAGCTAAACATTTATTTTTGTACTTACAAAGTAAAAAACCTGAAGTTGTGATGATCTCTTTGAAACCCAAAGAGAAGCTTTTTCGGTTTTTATGAGGTAGCTCCAAAGATACGGATTCGCTGCTGAACCAAACCTCGGCAACAAGGACAAGTGACTTTGGTTCCCCCATTGTTGCTCGCGAAGAAGCTATCACTGCAACTACCGCACACAACTTGATGCGCACAAGGAAGAAACACCACAGAGACTTCTTCTTTCATACAGATTATGCATTCTCGATCATAGTTTGCTTCATTGTCATATGACCCTTCAAGCTTATCAAGTTCTTCAAGCAGTTTAGCAATGTTTTCTCCTTGAGATTTTTCGGGTTTCCAAGCGTTGTTGGATAAGTGGCTTGGTTCGGTATCTGAAGAGGCTTTGAGTCGAGAGAGTTCTTGCTCTAGTCTTTGGTGATCGTCTTTGTGTCTTTGGAAGTCTAGTTCGATTTTTAACCGTAGAGTCTCGAGCTTTCTCTTGTTGTGACCCTCGGCTGCTTCTTTTGAGCGTTGTTCTTCCTCCATTTGAGCCAGAGCCTCCTCCTTTGCTTTCTGCTCTTGCCTCCATTTCGCCTGCGGATAACATATGAAACGGAAATATAAAAAGAAGTCGATAGACTAACCATTCCATGTTTAATTGAGGCAAAGAAAATTAATATTTCGATTATCAGTCATCCACCACAGTCTAAGCAAACAAATCTACAGCAAGATTTTGAACACAATGCGCAGCAAGATGGATACGTACCCGCAAAAAGGTAAAACCTCAGGAACGAAAAGAAATATAGACCACTGTGTAGAGAGAAAAAGCTATCCAGTGGAACTTATCAATAGGTATAACAAATCATTTTTGAGTCTACAACTCAAAACTGGTTCTCCAAGATGACATTCATATAAAATCCAGGTCCATATACCCTAGCAAAAAAAGTGGCAGACGCCGACTATACCTCTTGAATGATCTTTGAAGTTTAATGGCATACTACCATCTAAGACAAGACCAACTTCGCAACTAGATGTGTGACTCAAATGATACGTGTGTAAATATTTGCATCCTAAGAAATGTACTTCCCACAATTTTAGAGTTAAAAGTAGTGAGGATCTAGAGAACTTTCACGGTATAAATAAATATAATATGAACCAACGTACCTCAATTTCCTTTTCATCCTGTGTGATCTGAGCTAAAGTCCTATAAAGGGCCTTTATATTTTCTTTTTCAGCTGTGATATCATCCTGCAACTTCAATTTCTGTTTCTCCCATGCCACAAGCTTCTTCAAGCATTTTTTCTCCTTCTTTGAGGCTTCCATACACGCTTTAAGCGATTCTGATGCACTTAATTTGGATCCCTCCCGCTCTGCTCGAATTTCTGCATTTTGATTCTCAAGCTTTCTTACAATCGCATTGGCCCTGTCGTTTTGACCACTAGCTTTTCTAAGTTCATTTTCCTTGTCGGATAATCTTTTCACAGTTGATTCTTCAACAGCTTGTTTCCCCTTTTTCAGCAGTTGGATTCCTTCTCTTTCATTACTCAATGATTTAAGCTCGGCCAATTCCTCGCTGACCTTTTGAGCAGCTTGCATTGCCTTCTTCTGAGCCCAGTCTTTCCTTTCCTTTAGTTTCTTCTCGAGATCCTTAACCTGATGAAGCAGATTGACTATCACACAATCCTTATCATCCTTACCCACCGATTCCAAATTATCATCAAGGTTCAGATCACGAAATTTCTCCAACACCGAACTAACACTTTCTTCACTCCCTGACTTACGTGGCTGCTGCTCACAAGCCTCCACACGCGCAGGATTACAAGATAAGCTATCACCACTAGTTTCAGACTGTTTCTGCTTCATACTAGCACGATACCCAGCAGCAACCGCTGCAACATTCCGATTCAACAAGGATTTCATGGATGGCGAAAGATTAAACCTCTTCGGACAATCAATCTCTCTCTGCAGTTTTAACTCAGCACCGTTCATAGAAAACCCGTTACCAGAAAACTCAGGTCCTCCCCCATTCCCAAAATCCCAACCTCCATGGAATCGACACAATGCTGGTGCCATAAAACCAGCAATATCTAGTGTACCACTACCAACATCTTCTACATTGCTATCTTCCTTAGTACAACTAGACCTATTCGTTGGGACATCCATAGTACTTGCCCTACCAACATGTAGCTCACTCATTAACAAACACCACATTGCATCACCTTTACTCAAATTAGGCTTAACTTGTTGCAACAAGTAAATCATACCCGCAAGCGAATACTCCTCCAAATCTCTCAAATCCGTAAAACCAGTCTCCGAATGATCCTCATTATTCCCTTTATTACTACCACCGCCACATCCGCCTCCACTGCTACTGCTATTCAAATAAGATAATGAATTATTCACTATATTTGTCAAAACATCCAATTCACCATAACAGTGTCCATTACTCAAAACCGCTTTAATCGCCACACGTTCCTCATAACCCAATTCGAGAAGCTTCGAAACAGCTTGATTATACAAAAACTCCAAATGTTTCAGCAAAATCTCTTCCAAATGCTCCTCTGTACAATAACCCCAAAGATTCTCCTCCAAATTCTCGCAACCAGAATTCGAATTGACAGAGCCAGAATCAGTAACACCTGGATGATAAACAAGGTTTTTGAGACTTGACTCAACAATTGATTGCGATAGAGCAATCTTCTCGATGAAACATAACGGTGGGTCGGATCTAAAAGCAGCGGTTCGGATCCTCCGGTTCGGTTTTACATGCTTCTCCCTCACAGTACAACCCATCTCTGAAAATCTGAAAGAGAGATTGAAACAGAGTCAGATAAAAATCAAAACTTTACCAAACAAAAAACATGGTTTTGAAGAAATGGAATTAATTTAACGAAAAATGAATGATTTGATATAAACAGAGATTCGATGATTGAGACGGAGGAGGAATACGAAGAACTCACTGATCGGTGGTGGCTGAATTGTCTCGGCTGAGAAGAAGATGAGTTTCGGCGAAAAGGTTATGCGAGAGAGAAAGAGAAAGTTTTGTTTCGGTTTCTTCCATTTCTGGCGGCGCCAGAGAATATATTTATGGGCTTTGGGCCCATTATATGATATGGGTTTGTTTTGGCCCATATATACGAGATTGAACGACAGCGTTTTAATTGATATTATTTCCGGGTATATGGGTAGAAAATCCGGTCTATTTGTTTGGTTTTGGTTCACTGTTATCGGTTATATAGAAATTGGAAAAATATTAGTATGGTTCAGTTTGATTATGGCTTTGATTCGGTTCGGTTTTAGTCAGAAAAATTAACTTTATAATATAGAAATATAATGATTGAACTAATAACTCTATTGTATTAATAAATTAAAATGTACACTATGATTATATTTGCTATTTAGCTCATTTACTTTAGTTCGATTACATTAAAGTTAGTTTCAAATTCGTTGTTTTTTTAAAACCAATTGGTTGAGAAGCAAATCTTGGTTTGGTTTTTTTTTATAGAAAAAATCTTGGTTTGGTTTTGATATAAACATTTAATTCAGTTTAGTTTATTATGTGATCCTTTTGATGCTTATCTAATCTAGAAACCCTAATCTATGACTATGGATTTGAATTATTGTCGCAACTTTGTTTTGGCATGGCATGGGCTCTTAGAATTTGGTGATATACGTTTGGATGCGCAGTGGTACGTAAATGTTGTTCGTTTGGGTGATTTACCATTTGCGTTTTGGATGTCGAGTTTTTTTTTATATATATATAACTTTTTAATGTAGAGTAACAATAGTGAACAAATAGTGTGCTTCTTCCATTTGTAATTATTCTCCATAGCTTGTGTTGCATTTATAGAATTTACCACATTCTCATATAAGGAAAAACGAATGAAAACAAAAGAGGTTTTTGTATGCATCTTCTTAAGCTGAGCCATCACAGTTTGAAGTAAGACGTGGACAACTCCATAGCCGCACTTTAATGGCTATCCAAGCGTCTCTAGAGACGTCAATGTCCAAAATGTTCTAACATGACTCTTTCCTTTGTCCTTTTATTCTTTCTCTCTCATTCCTCCAAATCCCACACACATAGATGGGCATACACACATACATAGATGCATACATACATGTATTGGCTTAGTGGTTATGATAGAATGAGATTGAGAAATTCTATTGTGTTTGCTTGCTTCTGGAACTGGCATCTTCAGTTGAACTGTCTTTTACAATTTCTTTGAACAAGATGTTTGGATTTTCTATTGCGACCTCAAATCTTTTGTTCCCTAAGAAAATCGACCATTTTGTCAGTTTGTCACATCTCATACCCATATTGCCTCCTTTCGAAACAGAGAATTTGTTTATAATGGTAATGAATGTCATAGTGTTTCGTTTTCTTATTCATAACATTCTTCAAACTTTCATATTTTCATTCTTCTAAATCCATTATATGCTAGCTATGCAAATATTAAAAATTGAACTAGTAAATTTTAAATGGTAGTAGCCTCTATTAAAATCAGTTTTTTTTTTAAAACATTTTAGTAATCCATTAAAATCAAGTTTCAACGTCTCATATTAATTATTCTGAATAAACTATATTCAATTCAAATGTTTTTGATGTTTCATCACTTTATATTACTCTATAAATTTCAATGTTATTTTTCTAATTATATCAAATCACTTATTGTCACATGTATTATTTTTACTATGATAATGTTTTCTTTTCCAATATACATTGTCTTTTTGTGTAGAGATATTTAGGCACTAGTTATGGTTTTATCCAGCCAACTTTTGGATTTTTTATGTTGGATCCAAATGATTTTCCTTCTTTTTAGCTTTTTAAATTTAATTTTTTTAGGAGGTGTATTCAATCCAACATTTTAATTTGTTTCAACAAATTATTTGTTATTAAATTATGAATTTAAAAAAGTCTTCTAAAATTTAGTAATATTGAATTGAACTAGTGATTTGAAAAAGTGCTTTAAAATTCATTGTTGTTGAAAACGTTTTAAGCATTGGATTCTTAATAACTTCAAGAGACTTTAAAAAACTTTCCGAGTTAAAAACACACAAATCTAATGATACGAGCCAAAGCTTTCTTTGTCTTAGCTCGATTAAGAGGACCTAAATACTTTGAATCCGTGATGTTTAAGAATGAAAACGATAAAGCTAGCTTCCTTTAACTCCAGTCTCTCTTAGGGAATTAGGTTAATTGTTGAAAGTTGTTTCTTATTGATGATCAGAGTCCTTTATATAGACCTTACAAACCGACCTATTCCTAAATTAAAAGGAAATTAGCAAAAGCATAATAATAATTTTAATAAAACACCAATAACCATATCATTACTCTCCTCCTCGACTTGGAGCTTGTCCTCAAATTTAAGTTTATTACACAAATTTAGTAGTTTTTGTTAACATTAGATTGAAAATGTATTTTCATTATTGATTGTGCATAATAAATAATTAGAGAGAAAAAAATCTGAATCCACTAAAATATTCTATTTGGTTCATTTGTAAATATTGATTCAACCAAATGTTAGTAGAGCCAAATATTGAGTTAAACAAAATTTAGGTAGAGGGAAGTGAAAATCTCTACTGGAGAGAGAATACCCGTTTTACTTCATTTTGTTCTCTGTAACACAATGCATCATGGATGAGTATGAACGGAGTTTGATGAGAGTAGAAACTTCATCAAATTAATCATCCTTTTACAGAAATTCAAATTCTCTATTTGACTTCTTAGATTCACTTATACGCCTTTTGAATCACAATCAACTTCTTCTGTTACAATCTTCGACAAGAGGAGATGGTGTTGGCGGCGGAGAGATTTTGTCTTTCGGAGGTGAAGGAGTTGGTGTTGAAAGTGACAGAGATGGTGTTGATGGAGCACGACGGTGAGAAGTGAGGGTTATGGTTGAGAAAGTAAGGGTTGTGGTCGGGAGAAGAATGAAGGAAGATACATAGGGAAGATGTAAAATAGTCACTTCTCCATCTCTGAAAAGACCTAAATTTATAATCACTGAAAAATGTTCAATTTCTCAAAGATTTAGTCCATAAAAGGCTCAAACAACAATAGTTCCTAGAAATTAACGCAGGTTAGTTTTATTATTACTGATAAAAGTCTTTTTTAATTGCATAATTAACGTAGGATTAGTGCCATGAAAGTGAACTAGTTTACAACTTTACATTGATATTCTAAAACTAATGGATTAACATTGTTAGATTGATAAAACATTTTGCATTAATTAATAATTACCCTAATCTAGGCCCAAGGATTTTTTCTTTATCTATAGCTTAAAATTATTTCCCGCTTTGTTCTTTAATTCGATGAAAACCAAAACAAATCTTTATTAGCTTAGATTTAATGATTTCATGTATTCATAATGTGTTAATGATTTGTTCGTTGAGGTTTGATACACTTCTATTGTAATGATTTGTCATATATTTTGTGGCAAGAGTGATTAAGGATTAAAACTTAATAGGAGATCACATCTTAGATGTAAGGAAAAAGTTATGTAAATTTTGATATATTTTTTTGGTTCGGCTAATTTACTTGATATAAATATCATTACTATAATATTATATACAATCTATAACAAAACAAAAGAAGATTTTACGATGGAGATCGTGACTCACACCATGTCACATGTGAAGTGTAGTTGACATAACAAAAAAATAAAAGACGAATGAGAAAAGTAGAAAACAGAAATGTTACAAAAAGGAAGAATCATAAACATAATAGAAATTGGCCCCATCAAATAATTAAACAAACCAAAACTAAAGCTGTTCTTGATATGATATCCAACCAAATAATCACACTTATTGTTAACCCTTACCCATTTTTATATCTTTCTTATGTGTATATGCACATAAAAGTTCACGTTTATGATTTAGCCTAAAGAATTGAATGAACTGCCAAACAATAAATTGTCGGTTTGGTACAACAAAAGAGAGAGAAACTAAATTTCCATTGATTGGGTAACTGAATTTCCTGTGTGCTATGACCCATAGTAAGTTTTATTTTATTTGTTGCCTTAGTCTGGCCTTTGATAATTGGATTAATGGCACACATTTTTTAATTAAGTTTTAAACTTAGCATACCTATTTCTTATATGAAAAAGTTTAAACAAATGTGATGAATTTGATAGAGAAAAAATATTGAATATGATAGTGAAAAAAGTTGAATTAATTTGATCGGATCGTTTACTATGTCGTCTTCGGTGCTCACTTTTTGTCGACTAGCGATCAGCGTTTATAGTATATTAAATTAAAACATCATCGTTACATATGCATATACATGTAAGAGTCCCATTTTTGTGGGATCAATAACATGCATTAAAACCGATACTTAAATTTTCAGGATATCGTCAAAATTAAAAGACAACTCACGTTTAGATCGTGAATTTTTTTATAAAAAAATACTTCCCCTGATTCTAAAAAATAGAGTTTCCAGATTTTTTTTTGTTCTTAAAGATAGATTTTTTTAAGTTTTTCTATGTATTTTTAAAAATTTAGTAATAACAAATCGTTGACTTTAAAAATATTGAATGAAAAAATGAATTTATAAAATTACTATTGGTTTAGAGTTATAGGTAGTTGTTTAGTACAAAAAATGATTCATTTAATTAAAATTAAATTTTTAATGTGTGAAAACTCTAAGAAATTAGTTATTTTCTTATAAAAAATTTAATTCATAATCTTTTAACAATAATATTACAATTTGCTTCTAGCAATGATTAATAAATAAGTTAAAATTGTTTATTTTTCTTATTCTTCTAATATTTGTTTTTCATCTACTAAATTTGTTTAGTTTAAGTGGATCCCTTATAATTTAATTGTATAATTGTATAATAAACATGCCTAGAAGACCGATTCTACATTCACATAAAAGATAAAACTATACTACATATAAATGATTAAGTTACAATAATACATCATTTTTATAGTTTAAATTTGATTTCTGTAAATCTTTTTGTCTACAACAAAATTTAAGTATAAAATAAATTCACATCAATATTAATGAAATATTCATTATTATAAGTAAAAAAGTAATTAACCTTTTACAAGAAATTTGCCTCTTTTCCTAGTGTACAGATTCTCCATTTCAATTTTTTGTTCTTCTTTATCCTTGTTTTTTTGTATCTCTTCATAGGTTTTTTTTTTCTTTTCAATTTTTCGTTAATATACTCTCTATTTAAGTGATAAAGGCAAGTTGCAAAAGAGGGTGTGTGTTTGCCCCACTCCTCACATAATGTCATAATACTACAATCTTCGAAGTTTTCGCAATTCACATTCCTTTTTTCCAAGTCCCAATACATACACATATACATATACATATACATACACACCCAAACGTTATGTAACTGCAAAAAATATATCAAAACGAGATTCCACAATTAGTCTCTAGTCAAAGAGCTTCATGGCAATGGTGTGACCCCAAAGTTAGTCTTCACATGTTTCTTAACTTTCAAACATTGAAATTTTTTTCCTTTTATAAATAGTTAAGACTTATCTTCATTTTCTAAAAAAGTTAAGATTTATTTCCCCCTTAAAAATTAATATATTTCCTTTCAAAGAAAAATTGTTAGATTTATTTTCTTTTTTGTTATCATTTTTCTGTGTGCTTGTATAGATTTGATGAAAGTGAGGAATTGGGAGAAGAAGTGAAGAACACAAGATGTGTCTTCTTCTTCTAGGTCACTAAAAACATCAACAAAGAGAGAAAGCAAGCCATTATTAGAGAGAAGAGATTTATCCAAAAACTTTTTGCAATTATTCTTGGAGTTAATAATGCCAGTCCCTCTTGCACCATATCCAACACCTCCGGCACCGGGACTTGCCCCGTCGTACACTCCTCCTCCGGCTAATGGTAAAATCATTCTTCAATTGAAAAACAAATTTTAATCCAAAAAGATCCTCTGTTTTCATATTCTTTGACAAAAGCTTTAGAATTTTTTGTAAAAGAATTAAAAACATTATGGATTTTTTACTTTATTAAACAAGATTGTTTTTGTTCATCGATTTTTCTAAAGAATCAAATATTTTCAGATTCTCAATTTGTTTACTTTTCATGGGAAGAAATTGTTCCGCATATTGATCAATTATTTTCCCAGAAACCCATTTATTTGTTCCACATATATTCAATAATCCATTAAATTTTATTTTATTTTTTGCCAAAATATAAATAAACAATTTGAGATTTGTAGGAAGTACAAGTGGGCAGAGCCAGTTAGTGTGTTCAGGTTGCAGAAACCTTCTGATGTACCCAGTCGGAGCAACCTCCGTCTGTTGCGCCGTCTGTAACGCCGTCACCGCCGTTCCTCCGCCGGGTAATAATCCGTTAAATCATAAAAAACGTTTGGTTAAAGAGATCTTTGAATTTTGTAATAATTGATTGGGCAATGCAGGAACGGAGATGGCACAGTTGGTATGTGGAGGATGTCATACACTTCTAATGTACATTCGTGGAGCTACAAGTGTTCAATGTTCATGTTGTCACACTGTTAATCTTGCCCTCGAAGGTTTCATTAGAAATACATGCATATTGATAATTATATTTGGTGTTTAATCAGATTTTTATTGATTGTTTTTTTTTTTTTGGTTTCTGGTTTAGGGAATATAATAAACATATAAAAAAAAACCTATATTAAAAATTTATTACATTTGTCGTTTATCAACAATATGTATTATACGGATTAAACCCAAATTATATTTCACAGTAGGACAAAATATTATATTATATGTTCTAGTTAATTTTATATGTGTTTATTCTTTATAAATAAATTATATTTACTTTTGTTTTTTTTACGATAAAACAACACTGATTTTGTTTACATGTGGTTCTAGTTTAGTTTCGGTTTTGGGATATAAAATAAAACCAATTATTACCGAATTTTGTTTTTATTTTTTTATTTTTTTTTAAAGGTCTAGTTTAGTTTATGTGTATTAGTATTACTAACTTTCATGTCTTGCAAATGTAATCAGCGAACCAAGTAGCGCATGTGAATTGCGGAAACTGCAAGATGCTACTAATGTACCAATATGGAGCAAGATCAGTGAAATGTGCCGTTTGTAACTTTATCACCACTGTTGGGGTTAGTTCTCTTTATCCAAAAAATCGGTTTTAAATCAGTCGCAAACTAACAAACTTACATCTCTTATATAATGTTTTGTTTTTGGTTGCTATTGTTGTGATAATTGCTTGTAGGGTTCAACGAGCACGACTGATTTGAAGTTTAACAATTAAAACAATTGGGTCTACCTATCAATATATTGAGTTATGAGCAATAGAGGAAGCATCAAATCTTTTTTCTCTCTCTCTCTTCGATCAAGAATCCGGCAATGAGATGTTATGAGTTTGAAACCATCTTCGGAAGTAAATTAAATATGTAATTCGTCGAAATTTCTGACTTTGGTCTCTTTGTCCGTTTGTATAGAGCTATCTCTCTTCTTCGGTTTTTGTTTTGACTTTTGTTGTTATTTTCTCTTAAGAAAAATTTGATTCACCAGTTTGTAAGAGTGATTCAGAAATCAAAGCTAGACTTTGTGGATGAAGGAAATAGATTGTTTTAAATGCTAATGCATATAACATGAAGGCTATTTCCTTTTCAAGCATTTTAAAGCACAAAGGACGTCGGTGCCAATAATCTAGATTTTGAATAGAAATAGTTTGATCACTAATTTATATTTTCATCAAAACATATTTACTAAGAAAATTTAGAAATGTACAAATGAAAATACATGTAAGAAAACTTTATACCAAAACTAAAAACGTAAGAAAACTTGTGGTGTATATCTATTCACAATATATTACCAACGACTAACCGCTGATTCTAAATTTAATACGTTCAAATTTTGCAACTAAAGTTTTTACTTGCTAGTCCTAAAAATAAATTGTTTAACCAATAACTATAAAGTATTAGTATTAGAATGTGTTTTGGAATGAAGAAACCCATAAATCTTATATATATATATATTAGTGTAGAATTATCGAGGTGGGACATTCTAATAAGTATAAACCAAACAAACTTTAATCGTATTACACAATAAAACAATGGGACGAATATGTAATAAATAAAACAGAACTCGAAAAGGTTTTGTCCCTCGATATTGACCAAAGTCTGAATAATTCCACGCAATCTGTCTATGGATAATTGGAGTGGACTTCACTCACGGGTTCATTTATGATTTGATATTTGGTTGGTTTAAGTGTCTTTCGAATGTCTTTTCGTTTCTTTGGATCACGGCAAGATTTTTGACATAGATATATTTGAACATTTGCTTGGAGATTTTTTTAAGGATAAGCTTAATTTCGTTTTCTTGTCTTATGTTCTACGTAGAAGAAGATGCATGTGACTTTGAGATAGATATCTCTTGATTTCCTTTTATGATTTAATGCTCATTTTTGACTAGTCAATTTATCTGGATAACCAAAAATAAATTGCGACTAACAGTAGTTTGATATAAGGGTAAAAAAAATTTCAAGAATTTCGGCAGCCAAATCTTTCGATACACATTTGACATTTCCTGTCAGTGTCACGTCACTTACCAAAAACTAATGGCTAAAATCTCTGACCATATCAAATACTGCAAGGTATCATATCCAACTTTTGATACGGCACACCAAACCGATATTTAATCACAAGCTAACAAAATTATGGCTATTAACTAACTTACAAACATGCTTTAATACATTTTTAGTGTAAAAAACCCATCTCAACAAAATATATTACTATAAAAAAATTGACATATATATAAACGCCGTTCAATATTTTCAACATAGATTAAGAAAAATGTTCTACCATTATTTTAAAAGACAAATTTCATATAAAACTTTCTTTGTCTTTTATATAATATTTCTCCCCCGTTTTATAAAATATTTTGGCTAAAAGTACAAAGATTAAAAAATAAGAAATATTTATTCATTTATAAAAATTCAACCAATAGAAAAAATACTGCACAATTCAAATAGTCATAAATTATTAAGTCAATATAAATTGTGCATAGAAACTTGAAAAAATCTAATAAAATGGAACAAAACAAAATCTACATATTATTAAGTTAATATAAACTGTGCATAGAAAACAGAGAAAGTATTTTTATTCATTTAGATCAGGAACACATTCTATATGTTTTTCTAAAAATCTACATTAAAATTCTAAAACGATATTATTATTTTAAAATAATAATTGAAAATGACATTTATTGTGATACGAAGAAAACAATTTAGTTTTTTAAAAAAAAAAAAACAAATAGTATTAAGTCAAAATTGCAATGTTTTGCATAGTTAGATAGATAAAAAATGTAAGTAAAGCTATGAACTTCAAAACAAACAGAAAAATCACACACACACACACACACACACAAAAAAAAAAAAAAAAAAGACCGGACCCCAATTACTAGCTAAGATGAAAAATGTATCATACTCAAAAAGTACATCAAACATCGAGTAGTCCATTATGACAGCTTTTAGCAACTGCCAAACTAAATCAGACCCAAAATCATCGGGTTTTTGCACACACAGGTTGAGACAGGAACATATCACTACAGAAATGTCAGGAAAGGTTGGTGAGTGTTTTTCAATCGGTTTTCAACTTCAGTGTCGTTTTGTCAAAACAGACCAATTCTATGAAAATATCAAAGAGGTATATTCTATGCAATGTTCTAGACCTTCTAGTAATTTTACATACATAAGAATATAGTTTGGTAGATGATAACAAAGGAACAAAGCATTATATACCAAAAGCATTTCATATGCCCACATTGTTATCATCATCTCTTACGGTCACAAAAGCATTACCTTTCCTTCTCACATGGACCACAAATATACAATTATGTGTTCCATGTCCAAAATTGAATTATTGACACTATTACTTAGGACCAAGGGTTACAGTTAACCAGAGGCTTGAGATACGCAAACAAAACTATGTTCGGATTTGGAGTTCACGGTTATAAGGTTCAGAAGTTTTTCATAAAATGTTGAATTGTTGGGAAGTTTTATCGGAATATCGTTGAGTTCATTAAGAGATTTACGAGGATGCACCATGAGATTCAGGACTAAGAAAGTTGAACTCACTAGTCTCTTCTAATACATAAAGTTTGCGACTTTACATGCTTCTTTTTGCTTCTACTCATCTCCCATGGCGAGTTCAAGAGCGTAATCGTCTCTTTCCTGCAGTGTAACATCGATAAAACTGTTAAAAGACCAGTGCCTATAAAGACTAAAAGAACATTAAATCATTTTGAACCCTGATAATAATAATGCTAAGTTTGATCTCTTTGACAACATCAAATCCATTACTAGTCCTAGTGAACGAGCTATAATTATAAAATTAACAAATCACTAAGTTTCGTAACAGCTTACAATCTATAGTATTTATCGATTGAGCTAGATACACTTCACCATTAGTCTTTTGACTTATATGTTGTTGCATGTTAGGATTACCAAAAGCCCTAAGTTTATTAACGGATTGCAGTCTATCCATTTAACTAGATATACTTCACCATTAGTCTTCCTATTCATTTGTTGATTTATTTTGACTTAGAAGACTTGTAACAATAAGAGTAAGACTATTTTGTTTGCTCTGAGGACTTACAATTGGTCCACGGGCGAAGTATCTTCCGAATTGTAGCCAGTAGACCTGTGTGATCCATACTATTTAGAACTGTGTAACTAGAATGAAATGAGAGAATACATGTATTGTTGCAGCAATTATTGGATTTTCAGAAGAGTAAATTTTATAATAAGTTACCTCGTCCTCGTCTTGTGTTTCTACTTCAAGGTCGGATGTAGGGAAACCCACACAAAGAAGTGCATATCCCTGCATGTATAAACCACATAACTTAAAGGTCAAAATCTAAGTGCCAAAATCACTATACTTTGTTAATGATTAGCACACTTATTACTACCCTCAAAGTTAAACCTATGCTTCAATATAATTGATTTCTAAGAAGAGGAAGATGTTCCACCTATAAATATAATACATTAAACATTAGCTAAACGCTAACAGTTAGATAAATCAAGCGATGAGATTCACTTAGGAAAATACAACCTTGCAATTATGAGATTAGTTAAAGCTTCACATTGTTTTCGTTGATTCAATAAGAGTTGGACCTAGTTTTTTACAGACACTGACTATCATCATCACAAACTGTCTCTGTAGGTCCAGCCTACTTGTGTTTCTGGCCATATCACAAACCTACCTCCCTAAAGCCCTAAGGTAAAGGGATATTATTCTATTACCTGGGACTTCAGTTCTGCTGATATTCCCAATGCTTGTGGCTGCCTCAGCTCTCCAGATTTCACACGTACGGCACAACTAGTACAGCAACCTGCCCACATAAGATTGTAAATCTCAAATTGTAGACGAGACACCTAAGTAAGTTGAGAACTTAGCCAAAGCATATTTTTAAAATGTAAATCTCACAGGAACATTTTTCATACATATATAACTCTAAGCCTCTAACATAACTACATTAGTGATTGGCTTATACTAATCATCTACATCACCTTTACAGTTTCAAAAATAGGATACATGTAGGCGACAAGAAAACATATACACATTTTAAAATCTCTTAGCAACTAAATGAAAACGAGTCAAGAGAACAGTACCATGCCTGCAAGCAAACGGAAGAGTAATGTTCTGAGATTCAGCTGAGTGCAATATATACTGATCCTGCATTTCAAATACACTTCCACATATCAACAAAAGGAAACCGGTGATAAGCCAGACAACACGGTTAAATCAACCACACTAAACAAAGTCCAGACGTAAGAATCGTTACAAAACTACAAGTTGATTCATATTTCTTTAAATCAGAAGAGCCATAAGCAGCAAATACGTTCTCATTTCCTCCACTTTACGCATAACGAACATCGAAATGGAAGCAAGAGAGTCACAAAACCTAAGTTGAATCAAGATTAACTTAGCTAGAAGAAACATCTAAAATCTTAGCATACATTTCAAGTATAACTAATCCAATCAATAAACATTCTCTAATTCCAGCTTCTATTCTGATATAGCAAACGAATAATCATCATAATCTCCTATCTCATGCTAGGAATGTGAGCCAATTGTGTCGCGAATCAAAATCAAAGAGACGTTACGGATCAAAATCTAACCTCTGGAACCTCGAATTCGTGAACCACTCCTCGTTGTCGATCATGAACGGTGACCTTATGCGAAGGAACATTCAACGATCCTCTATCTGATGGAGTGGAAACTTCTACAGGAATTCGAAACTCACAAGTCGTAGTCGTAGCTCCTCGACGGAAATTCGGAGAATATCTCCGATTAATCAGAAAATTCTTCTGCTGAAGCGAAGTACAAAATGTACACGGCAAAATCAGAGCCATGATTTTGGGAGATTTTGATTTTCGCGGCTTTTACTAGTCCAAAGGTTGAAGAAGATAAGAGAATGTTCCTGGGAAGGTAAGAGACCCAACCATTCGCTGCTAAATCATAAACCGGAAGTGTTTTTTGTTTGAATTTCCGGTTAACAGACATCAAATCCTAAACCGGATAATTTAATCACCAAAATCCGGTAGAGGCGGTGCGTGTAATGGATATCAGATTAGGCCAGCGAAGCATCTCTACGTGGCAGCTAGATAGAAAGCTGGGAATGAAAACAAGACACGTGGTGACATTAATAACACGTGGAATTAATGTGACCCATTTGGACTGACGAGGCCTTGCATCTACATTTTCTTATTTAAACCAAACATTAAGAAGAACCAATTCAATTAGTAATTTAGAGAAACAGAAAAGCAAAGAAAAAAAATGCAATCGGCGAAACAGAAGATAAGCGATATGGCTAGTACAGCCAAAGAGAAGATGGTTATATGTCAAGCAAAAGCTGATGAGAAGGTTCTGAATCGAATTATGCTAATGATTTCTTTTAACGTTATATGATTCATTAGTTAGTGATTGTTTGATTGATTCAAATATTAATGATGTGTATAGGCGGAGCAGGCGATGGCGAGGACGAAAGAGGAGAAAGAGATAGCGCACCAGCGGAGAAAGGCGAAGGAAGCAGAAGCGAAGATGAATATGCATATGGCTAAAGCGGCTCATGCGGAAGACAAGCTAATGACTAAGCAATCTCATTACCATGTTGGTCATGGTCCACATGTGCTTCAACACGGTCCTATACCGGCTCCAGCGCCGGTCATGGGGCATGGTTACGGGCATAATCATACTGGAGTTACCTCGGTGCCTCCACCGGTGACCTCGGTGCCTCCACCGGTGTATCCTCCGACGGGCCATCATCAGGCTTTTCCTCCCACGGGGCATCGTAATAATTACGGAAACGACTTGCTCTAGTTCTTTTCTTTTGTATTTTGATTGTGTTGTAGTGTTCGATAGATTTTTGGACTGCCTTTAATATTAAGTAAGTTGTATGAAAGCCGTTAAACAAAAGAAAGAAATAAAGAAATTAGGCGTTGTAGGATGTTTCTATATTATTGGTTAATACTTTGGTTATATTTTTGTTAAAAGGCTTTTAATACTTTGGTTATTCCATGCACTAGTATTTCAAGAGTTACTCACAACTAGAAGATGGCAAGCATCACATGGCAAGTAGAGATGGCAGATCTTTTGTTTGAACTAAAACTTTGTAAACACTTTTGTGTCAAATGTAAACACTTTTGTCTGAAATGTAAACATTTAAGTTTGTCTTTCTGTCCAACACAAATGTAAACACTTCTGTCCGAAACCACAACTCTGTTTCATTCAAAATTTGGTTTAACCAAAAGTTCATATGTAAACACTCGAAATTTCTTATGCATATTACACTACAGAAACTTGATAAAGAAGAAAGAAGAAGATAGAAGACAATTATGACAAATGTTTACTCAAATGATCATTCAAATGTAAACACTCAAAAGTTCATATACTCATATAAAACTTTCAAAATTTGTCTCATGTATGTTTTAATTTTTTCAATTTACAACAATTATTAAATTTTTTATAATAATAAATTTTATTTTTATATTAATATTTTTTTTTTCTAAGAACCACATGTTAAGAACCTACCATTACATAAAAATAAAATCTTAAACCAAAAATAAAATCTCTTAACTATAACTTTTACAAATTTATTACTTAAATATTCCTAAGAGCTATTATTAAGAGCTCATTGATAATCATGCTCTTAGCACAATAAATCTGAAAAAGGCATGCAGCACAAGCATCTTTTTGATATTCTCTAATGATCTGGCTAATTGATATATTTTCATTATCTCAAAACTTTAACATTTTTATCTCTAAAATGGTCCTTAATTACTCCTTAGGGACTCTGGTCATATATATTGAGTGCACTATTTAAAGTATATAAATAATGTTTTATCGGATTTATGATATGTTATTTCATCATTATTAACTTGTAAATTGTAATAAACAAAACAATGAATAAAATATCCATATTAAGAATAAAGCGGACGCTTAAAACAAAAAATTATCCTATAATTGAACATCAATGACAACTATCTTTAAGAAACCGCGTAGCAGATTTTAAACATGCTTGTTAACACATTATACTAGATAACAAAAAAAATTTGTTAATTAACTTAGTATGACCACAAAAATTCCTAATATGAAGATTGAAGATCTTTGTTCTTCTTTTTGAGTCATATAAAGTAAAAATATTTATCTATGTGAAGTAGTATTTTAAAGTTAAAAACTGAATTTATCAAAACATCAATAGTTTAAATATGTTATAAATATAATATTTTAGTTAACAAAACTTTCAGAAAATGTTACTATTAATAATTTGTATGCCTAGATTCATATTAAAAAAAAATTATTAGAGATACTTCATCTCTCAACAAATTGTTTCATTTCTAACCTTTAAGACTTTATTTTACTTGTGGTAAAAAGTTCGGCCCATTGGCCCATTAATTAAAGAACCATATGATTTAACAAGTCAATGGTTTTCGCTTAAACCCTAGTCTAGTTCATTTCTCAGACTCTGACACCTCACTGAGCTTCAATGGCGAAAACCCTAGCTCGCTCCACCGCTTCACGCATCACCAAACGCTTCTTCTCCACCTCCGGAGCCACCACTCCTTCCCCTTCTTACCTCCTCTCCCGTAGATCAACCCCAGCAATCTCCCATGCCGTCGGATTCGTCTCTTCCTTGAATCGTCTCACAACGATTCGAACTCGAATGGACAGGTCCGGTGGATCATACTCTCCACTCAAATCCGGTTCGAATTTCAGCGACCGACCACCTACAGAGATGGCGCCGTTGTTTCCTGGCTGTGATTATGAGCATTGGCTTATTGTAATGGACAAACCTGGAGGCGAAAACGCTACAAAGCAACAAATGATTGATTGTTATGTTCAAACCCTAGCTAAAATCCTCGGCAGGTTAGGGTTTCTTTCAATTTCATCGATTCATTAGTTAGAAGAAGTATTTAGTTAATGTAATTAATCATCTCTTGTTGTTGTTTAATTAGTGAGGAAGAAGCTAAGAAGAAGATTTATAATGTATCGTGCGAAAGGTATTTTGGATTTGGTTGTGAGATTGATGAAGAGTCATCAAATAAATTTGAAGGTAATGTTTCTGAAACACATTTCATTACCGGATCGTTACGTTGTCGGTTTAATGGATGAATCTTGATTCTTGTGTGTGTTTCAGGGCTTCCTGGTGTTCTTTTCGTTTTACCAGACTCTTATGTTGATCAAGAAAACAAAGATTACGGAGGTACTGTTGTTTGTGTTTGTTTTACCACAGTCTATGTTTCGAAGTTCTCTGTTTGTTCTGTTCTGTGTTATAATCGATCACGACTAAGCTTAGAACTAGGGTTTTCATATTTCTGCTCTTAATTAAGCACAAATCTCAGGTTTTGTTAATGTTATAACTGTGGAGTGTGGAAATAGGATTCAATTCCTGCACTCAATTAGACATTAGATTCTTGTTTTGTGCCACTTTTGTGTGTTCCATGAGTTGTTCCTTATAGAGAAGCCAAAACATTTTGATTCCAATGTCATCTTCGACACTGGGCTTTAGTCTGTTTGTTTGATAGATGAAGCTTGAGGTTTAAATCATTAAACTAGAGTCTCTGTTTAGGTTTACTTCTTAAGCTCACTGCCTAATCAAACTCTTCTTCTAACGTATTGCAGCAGAGCTTTTTGTCGTTAGCTTGAGTGTTTGAATATAACGTGTAGGTTAGGTTTTAGTTTGGTAAGCTCACTTCTTCTACGGTATTGCAGCTGAGCTGTTTGTGAATGGAGAAATAGTCCAACGACCTCCAGAGAGACAGAGAAAGATCATAGAGTTAACGACCCAGAGAAGCAATGATAAACCAAAGTACCACGACAGGACCAGATATGTCCGAAGGAGAGAGAACATGCGTTGAATCAAAATGTGATATCAGACCAAAGAGAAGTTGTTGTCCAATGTTCGTGTCTGCCTGCAACAGAAGCTTGTTTCTATGTTGGCTTTGTCGTTTGGTTTTATTAGAACTTGGAATTGGATGAAACTATTATTATTGCATATACATAATTTCGCCTTTGAACGATGTTTGTTTCGAATTATGATAATAAAAATCTAGCCCTCTTATATCCAAATCATTGAATTAGTAGTATTTATTTAGGGATCAACGGTTGTTTCCGATTAATTCACTAAACCGGGTTGAGAAGTTTAAACCGTCACTAAACCGGTTTCGTTACCTAGCCTATAAATAACTCTCTTCTCATCCACTGACTCAACAAACTCTATTAGGGTACGCCGTGCAGAGTTAGTTTACTCACGAAACAGAGGATTTGATTCCAATACCAATCAGCTTGAAGCAAAACTCGATCCATGGCGATTGCAATCTGTGTCAACAACCAAAAGGTATATTCTTTGATCGTTCTTAGGAAGATGTTGAAGATTGTTTGTTTATGAGAGTATTATAAGTCACTACATTTGGTAAGCAAAGTGTTGTTTCTCAAACGAAGTGACTTATAACAATCTCATGAATGGATTTTGCAACTCTTAAAGAGAGCATAGAATTGGATAGTTCTTGTGGTTGTCTTGTTGATATTAGGATCTAGAGCATTTTGTTAGATGGTTAATGTGATAATGGTAAGGTAGAGAAAACATTAGTGAAATGGATTCTTGGTTTTAGTATATACTATCATCTTTTTGTGTGTTTATAATGCAGGAATTTTCAGCCTTATGGTCCACTGTCTTCTTGGGTCAGGGATTAGAGAAAGTGAAGGGAAACAACTAAATAAATCCCATGCATCTTCCACCTTACCAGCATTGAACAATGAAAGCTGTTAAAATGGAAGATGCTTGGGATTTATTTTGTAGTCTCTCCTTCTAAAGAGTGTTGCCTAATGTTACAACATATTAGAACCCGAGCAAGGTTTCAGGCTTCTCCCATCTTACCATATATTGGAAGTTGGAACCCTATGATTCACTATCCTTTTGTATACCAAAACTTTGATATCTCTCCAAAGAAGATGTATCTATGGAATTAGATTGCTTTCCACCGTAGATTGATCTTGTTATAGACCAACTGATCAACCAAAGTCTTGGGGGGAATCTGAGTGTCATGAAACTTCTCCAACTATCTAGGTGTTTGTGTAGAAAGTCAAGATATGTGTGAGACCCTATCTTGTTGTTGCTGAGTTTGAATTTTCTGCATTCTCTATGTATTGATAAGTGTGGGATAAACAATTTTTAAGATGATCCAAACAAAGTGATAGAGTGAGTACTAGAGAATCAATCATTATCCAAACCAAAGCATATAAATATCTCTAAACCATTCTAGTTCTAACAAGCTCTTTTTTTTTTTTGCTCTATAGGCATTCCTTCTCTTTGGACTAGACTAAGACCACTTAGTGTATATACTTGCAATATGTTACAATGCTCTCAATTCTCTGTTACTATTAAAGATTGTTGGAAAACGTTGAAACTTGGTTGACTTATTTTACTTATCAAAGTGTTATAATTCTCTACTTTTTGTAAGCAAGGTTGCTTTCCAAATGAAGTGACTTATGATACTCTGTTGATAAGTTCTGTTTAATTAATGACTCAACCACCTTTTGTCAGCCCCTTTTTTCAAAACTTTAACAAAATTTTGGTAATAGTTATGTTTCTCTGAATCTCGAGGTAGATAGATTTTGAGATTGAAAAAGAGTATTGGTCCATACCCTTATGGAAACAGCAGACATGCATGCAATCACAAACTTCCATTTCTTAAGTTTCTTCTCAACTCTCCACCATGCATGTGTATTATACCTCTATAAAAAACTCTGCATCTACTAGAACAGAGAAGAAGCCTCCACATCTTTTGGCCAGTGCATGAGAATGGAACATCTCTACCAATTCCAACATTGGCTCTTCTTCATAGGTGTTTTGTCTCTTGCTCTGTGTAAGTTCTTGTCTATAATATCCTTCTCTTTCTCTCTCTTTTTCTTCTTCTTATACTATAAACCAATTCCATATTTGAATATTGTCAATGTTGCAGCTGTGAAGGCCAACGGCTTCAAAGGTTCTAATGATGGAAGAAGCATTAACGGAAACCGCACCGCCCTTCCCAGAAAGCTGCTACTCTCTCCCGGTAATTCATAGACACTGTTTGGCTTCACATCTTCTATGATCAGTCTCTGTTGTTATGTTTTAGGAACCCTAAAGACACATTTTTGACACTGTTCATCACATTTCCTCATAGAAACTGTTGGCTTCACATATCCATTAAGACTAGTCTCTGTTGTTATGTTTTAGTAAACCCTACCTTATTTATTCAGTCAAAAGATGAATCTCTGTTTTTAATGTTATAAGAACCCTAAAGGCACATCTTCAGAGACATTTTCAGACATTGGTGATGGGACCAACAGGATTGGACAAGATTGCTCAAAAGATGATATTGTTCTCTTTCAAGGCTCAACAAATCCACTTCCAAGTGGAGTTCCTTCATATACAGTTGAGATCTTCAACTCTTGTGTCTCAGATTGCAATATCGCTGAGATCCACGTCAGTTGTGGCTGGTTCAGCTCGGTCCGACTGGTTAACCCTCGAGTTTTCAGGCGACTCGACTACGACGATTGTCTAGTCAACGACGGTCAACCTCTTGGTCCTGGACAGACACTCTCCTTTCAATATGCTAACAGCTTCTCTTACCCTCTCTCTGTTGCTTCAGTCTCTTGCTTCTGATTTTAGAAATATTTTGGTATTGTACTTCATGTAGTGGATTAGATTCTAACTTCATGTAGCAGTTGAACAATGTTGCTAATGTTATTTTCAAGAAAAAGTTAATTGGTTTAATGATAAGCCAAAACAAAACTTCATAGTGAGTACCATCCAAACTAAAGCTTATAAAATCTCTCTTATTAATTTGTTTTAAGAATCAAAATTTATTATGATTTTTATGATATTTGAAATCATGGAAACATTATATTTTAAATTTATATTAAGGATTGAAAAATAAATTATCAATTTATTTCGTATGAAAATTCGAAAATCTCATCAGGACCAATACAATCTAGATCCGGACCAAAACCTCCAGGTTGAGTCATAGATGAAAATGTGAAGTTTGGAGTCAATGATTGAGGATACTCAACTCTTGTTGATTGCAATGAGGAAGCATCTTGCATTTGTTGGGGCGAGCCATTGAACCAGGAAGAGGGAAAAGGTTCAAAACCATTGGACTGTGGCATTGATTGTGTAGGATCTTGAGGTTGCGAATGAGCTTGAGCCATCATATAAGAATGATACTCATCAAGTGATTGTTCAAATTGGTCTCCATTAGATCCTGATGATTCTTCGAGTAAGCTTTGAAGATAACGCATATACAACGAGACATCAGGATCCTCTTGACCCGCCATGGCACTTGGAGGAATCGATGAGGTCCGGTTTATCGGCTCTGGTCTAATATCTTGATGATTTGGAATGTTTTGAGGTAAACGGTCACATGATTGAGAACTCGTTAGTTGTTGAACAAGGCTTTTGAAGTCGTTCTTGTCTATGATGTACACTTGCACTCGCGGTTGTGGTTGCGCCGGCTGAGGTATGGTGTTATAGTCAGCGTTTAGTTGGTCGAAGTTGCTCTTCCGCTTCACTCTCAAGTAATCATTTTGCGGTCGCTGATACATTTTTAACAAGAAGAAAGTGTCACTAGTTAAGCTAGGAAGCTTCACGAGATATATAAGAATTTTACACATATATACAACGGTTCCTTATTCATTTTAAATTCCTGATTTCTTTCCAATTTAGTTCTTGATTTATTTCAATAATAAGATGCATCCAACTTTAATACAAGGATATTGTCCTTTTAAAATTGTTTTGCATTTTTTTCATAGAAAGTAGAATATATGTATTTACATGTCATTATGTTATGTGTATCTTCCTTTTCTATTTTTTATTTTCAATTTGAATGGAAGGTATATTTTCATGGAATATAGAAAGATATGATAGTGCTAATAGTGAGATAGAACATAGAAGTATCTCTTTATTTTTTATGAAAACTTTCTATCTTTATCTCATTTCTATATGTTATCCGATCTATTTTCTTTTTATATGATTTTTTTTTCTTTCATTACTATCCTAGATATGTTTTAAAGATTATAAAATGATCTTAGTAACCAAATTTTCATAGAAAAAGAGATATCATGTAGAATGTAGATTCATTTAACACCTTAAACTCTTATTTTGTAGGATTTTTCGCATTTCATATATTTTTTGCATATGATATCATTGTTTAATACAAAAATATGTTTCCATGTAACAACTTAAATTTTCCTTTTAAGAGAATTATAATTTATAACGACCAAAAATCTATCATTTTTGAATAAAATGAGTAATACTAATATCGGAAGTATCTTTTTGGTGATATGATTATAGTTAACACTGATGTTAACGGTTCAAAGACGTATGTATCGTAATTCGTAAGTCCAATGAAAAGTGTGAACAATTCTTCATTATGCAAATTAAAATCATAATGGATAAGTATTATTATATATATGTCGACATAGTAGTTATACAATAACTATGTAAGCACGCTCTCAATAAAACTTCGTTCTCTCATAATTTATAAGATCTATCCTTTTCCCCAAAAATCACCAAAACATATCTGTTTTGATCAATTTTCCAATGTCGAATCAACAATCATCATCTCAGCTTATTTCATTGCACAAAGATGGTTTATACCTTCTCGACCTTAACAAAACCACGTTGCTGAAGCTTGATTTGCCCTTTACATTACCGCCTCAAACCGAACCGGTCTGTATCCTTCATTGCCATGGAATGATGTGTCTAACCCTCAAAGACAACAATGAGTTAGCTATTTGGAAACCTACTTCAAAAAAATTCGAGAGAGTACCGATGATTAAACCGGGTCAACACGAAAATCTTTTGGGATTCGGTTATGATCGGGTTTCTAATGATTACAAAATTGTGACGATTATCGACCAGAAAACCTATATCTTTAGGTTCAAAGAATGTTCTTGGAGAGAAACCATACCAGTTCCCTTTAAAGATTGCTTCTTCAAAGATCGGACCGGTACGGTATTGGACCATTGTATGTATTGGATAGCAGACAAGTCCAACAAGGAAAAATCCATCTTATGCTTTGATTTCGTTAATGAAGAGTACTCAAACCTAAAAGTTCCCATGATGCTCTCAGGATTGGAATTCAATTCATGGTTAGATATTTCAAGGGGACAACTATGCGTTATCAATCACTACCCAAGTCTAGAAGACAATTTATGTGTATGTCGCCGAGAAATTAGAAGCGGTAAGAAGATTGCAAGATGGGACAGTGACCCGTGGATGAATATAGCGGGAAATGATGAAGAACCCGTTGATATTAGGTTTGCATGCATAGCAAGAAACAATGAAATCTTCGTAGTCGTACCTCGTAGTGAAGAAGAAAAGGACAAGGTTTTGGTGTACAATAAGGAACAGAACGAGTTCATTAAAGTTCCATTTTCTAGTCATTTGAAAGTGTTGGGATGTATGAGTAAACCTATGTAAAGAGTTTAAGCGATATGTCGATATAAAGATGAAAATGTATGAAACTACTTAACACAAACTTATTTCTACCAAATTCCAGCCAAACAAAGCTCTTCTAACTTCTGAGAATCTCAAAAACTAATATATATCAACTTTAAGATCTTTTGCGTTCTCACAGGCACAGTAAAGTATTGTTATTACAGCTCTGTACTCCTGTAACCTATAAGCTCTGAAAGATTGCACCTTTCATAGTACACAGACACTAACCTAAAGAGTCAAGTTAAGATGATGGAGCATCTTCAGTAACCTCTCCATCTTGGACTAGAGATTGGTAAAACCCCAAATGGAGATGCAGGAGGCAGAGGAATTGTGCCCGGACCGAGAATTCCAGGTTGAGACATTGATGAGCTTCTTGGTGTTACTGGTGGAGGATATTGAACTCCTGCAGATAGCAGCGGATAAGGTGACCTAGGGGAGAGTAAATTCCGGTAAGCGGTCGGAGATTGTAGAAGATATTGGGACGTAGGAGTGGGTAATATCCCTAGACCGTTTAATCGAGGAGAAGGAAGACTATTATTATACATCTGCTGTGACAGACCGTCTAACTTAGGAGTTGGCAAAATGGGTGTGTTTCGCGCAGAACCATTTAACCGTGGCAAATGACGATTATGTAATTGTGGCGGTGGGTGTGATAGAGCTTGATCTTGCACTTGTGGCTGCCATTGATACTCATGACATGGCTGCATTTGGTTTCCATTAGGTCCTGAATCTCCTAGTGAGCTTTGACGATAAGGCATATACACCGAGACGGAAGACTCAGCTGTACTAGACCCAAATTGGTCTCCATGACACATACTTGGTTGTGAACCGTGTGGCAAAGGATGCATTGGTGGTCTAGCAACTAACTCATGATTTGGTTGAGCCATAACAGGGGGACGAACATGTTGCCGGTTTATCTGTATTTGAGCCACTGGTTTATTCTTCTGCAACCGACTATTCTGCTGAGTCTTCAATATACTCCGAGGAAGAGGAAGAGGCTGAGGTAAACTCTCACTCGATGGAGAACCCGTAAGCTGTTGAACAAGAATACTTCTAAAATCATTCCTGTTAATGTTATAACCCTGTGGTTGCGGTTGAAGCATCAAGGGATCAATACCAATTGAGAAATTGGGTTGGTGTAAAGGACTCTTCTTTATGTTCTTCCCAAACTTATTCACACCTAACTGATCATTATGCCAACAAGGCCTATCCATCTCACAAAAGACTAAACCCACAAATTCTGAGCTTCAAAGAGGGTCAGAGTAAGCAACACCTATAGGATCAAATATTATCCTGAATCAGCTAAAAACTCACTCTTTCACAGCCAAAACCACTAAATTAGTGAATCTAGAGATTACCCTTTATCCAATCGAATCAGATAGTGTTCCCAACTCATAAGCAACTATCACATTACGTCACTATCCAGCAAATCGGTCGGAGAAACGATGAAAGTAAGCAGACGAGCAAGAAATTAACGTCTTTCACATGAAGAAAATCGAATCCAGAGGACCCTAAAACCGTGATTAGGTCAGATCTCTCAGTTTTCCAGCAAACACGGTGCAGAGAGAAGACGAATTGAAGAAAAACCCTAATTTTGATCAATGGAGTTTTACTGTAATGGTAAAAAAACAAAAGAAATGGGGTGAGAGAGGCTCGAACTCTCGACCTCAGGATCACTCAGTAGCTATGAGACCTACGCGCTAGCCAACTGCGCCACCACCCCAATTTGTTAATTGAAATCAGACAAAACTTAGTTATACCTAAATATTCCTACAAGGTCTCTCAGTCAAATCTTCTGGGAGAAAGAAAGAACAACCTCTTTCCATCAATTTTTAGAGAGAACAAAGAACAATCTCTCGCTCTCTTTCTCCTTCATAAAACTTGAAAAACCACTCGAGCAAGCAGAGAACCGAGTCGGGTAATCGCTACTTTAGTTTCTTTGTTCACCGAAGCTCAAAGGTATGACCTTTATGGATTTTGGTTTTCGTTTTTAGGATTTCTCTTCTCGTAGATCAATCACTGAGATTGGTAATTTATGGGTTTTAGCCTCTTAACCCAATCATCGAATTAATCATTCAGGTTCTTTTGAGTATCGAACTTCTCTGTTTTCTCAACTTGAAAGCAAAGAAAAAAAACACAATCTTTCATTTTAAAGAGTATCGATTTTGCTAATTTTGATTCTTTGGAAGTCTTATATTTCTGGTTGATTGCTATTAACGAATCTCTAATTTGGTCTTACTCTAGTTAAAATTTAACATTTGTGTGTGTGTTTGTGCCTTTAGCTTTTTGAATTAGGTTTTTAGGGTTTTATAGGGTTAGATTCTTTCCTTTAAATGCATTACCTTTATATAGCTTAATGTTTAGAAGATTTCTTATAGAATTTGGTTTTTGTTTTTATCAGTGTTTTGAGTAATGGGAATTGAAGGAGAGATGAGTAATGGTGGTTTGAGTATTGATGAGAAAGAAGGATTGATAGACAAAGATGAAATCTTGCTCCGTCGAATGAAGAATCGAGAAAGACAACGTAGGTATAGAGCGAGGAAACGGATGCGGGAAGAAGAAGCGGGTATCGATGATAATCTTTCGTTTGAGACCATGGGAAAACAAGGAGAAGAAGAAGAGGGACTAGAGTTTAGTGGACCTAGTGGTTATGTTGAGAACTTTGTGCGGCGTGTTTATTGCGTTAGAGATTGGAAAAAAGAAGCTAGAAGAGCTCACTTGTTTATGAACAAGGCTCAAGATGGTTCTTGTGAGTCGGTTAAATGGAAGATAAGGCGGCATGGAAGAGATTGGAAAGCTGAAGCTAGAAAGAAGAAAACTTGATTCTTGAGGATTGGTTTGGTCAGGTTGCTGCTAGAGGATCTTGCGAAGTGATCGAGGATGAGAATCCACAAGCATAACTGATTTGAGATTAAAAAATCTTTTCAATATTTCTGTTTTTGTAGATATTGGAAATGATCAACGCAAAAGCAAGTGATTTGCTCTTTCTTGTCTGTGACTCTTGTGTATTCGAAGATCCATGTAGTATACTAAGGTTTTATGTGTGTTTTGTCCAGTGTAACTTAAGAGGATACAATATCACCGATAAATGACACAGCGCCAAAACTGTGAACACCGCTTTCATCTTCTCCACGTACATGTTTCAAACATCACAACAACAACAACAAAAATCAAATATTCGCTCTTCGATTTGTGATCATGTTTCCCACACCCCTAGGGTTGATATGGTCAACAATGTCTCTCCTTTGCAACTTTAGCTAATTCAAGGTATGTCTCCCTCACGACTAAACTTAAGATTTGTCTCTCTTATGATTGATGTGTTAGGAGAGACATTGTTGTCCATATGTACAAATCAGTGATCATGACCATTAATTTCTTATTTTAGACCATTTAACTCAATTTCTTTTTCTTTTTATCATCTAAAATTGTGTAGAAATCAATTTGTAGTAACTAACTCATATAAATATATACACGTTTACACATTGAGGAGATACAACAATAAACGATACAGACTCAACAACATAGAGCAAAAGAAACTTGTCGCTCTATTTTAAGATTTTTTCATACAAAACTAAATCTACAAAATTACTGAAGCCACTAAAACGAATTAATTAAGATTTGACCCCATAACTTTCTAAAATTTCAAAACACACCCTTTTAACCGATTTTTGAAATCAAACTAGCTCGGAGCTGTTCCTGCGTATAGATTCTAAATCCCATCTTCACCGTCGCTTGTTGAATCATCAAATCGTTAACCACCGACATGCTCGCGTGATTCACCTCCAGCTCCAAATCCATCAACGCCGACATCAACCTCGCCGCCGGATGATTCCTCTTACTTGATTCAACTCTAATCATCGCATCCCAACCAATTATCTTCACTTCAATCTCCATCCCCACCGGTTTAATCGAAGAACACGACGACGACATATCTCCACCACTAGCACTCGCTTTTCTTCCGGCGAGCTCGAGTTTCACTTCTTCAAGCTGGTTCATGATTTGTATTTTCTCTGATTCTGTTTTGACTACTTTAGATTTAAGCTCGTTGATGTAAGAGATTGCGTCTCCGAGAAGCGAAGCTTTATCCATTTTCGAAACGTTTGGTACAACCGCTCGTAACGCGTAGAATCTTTGGTTTAGTTTCTCGCGTCTTTGTCTCTCTGCTTCGACGTGGTTTAGTGGCTCTTCTCTACCGTTTGCTGGTTTTCTTCCTCGTTTCTTTGGACGTTTCTCTACTGCTACTTCTTTAACAACGGAAGCTTCTAGATCGGAGTGATCTGATTCCCCGGCGGTTTTATCTCCGAATGATAGGACTTTATCTTCGTTTAGTACCATAGACTTCTTTCTTTTGTTTTCGAATTGTGTTTGACCCGAATAAGAACTTGGATCCGGGTTTACGGAGCTCCGTTTACCATCATCACCGAAGCTTAATATCTCGCCGGATCTTGGTTTCACTAAAGTAGAACTTGACGTCGAGAAATTAAGTTCTCGGGAGAAAGTGTTATTGAATTTCGGATTCTGGGTCTGAGAATGAACCGGACTCGGAGTCGGATCCGGATTCGGGTTTTCGGTTATTGTGCTTGAGCTACCATTCTCGAACTGTATTGACTTTGAAAAAAGCTGGGAGCTAGAACTTGGAGCTCCGTTACCCGGTTCGTTAGATCCAGGTGCTCCAATTGGGTCATTAATCCACATAGACGGGTCGTTCTCACCTTGATCCGGGTCAAGATTCCAATTAAGACCCGACAAATCTCCAGCTCCGCCGTCGAAATTGAAAAGAATTCGAACCTTGTTAATAAGATCCGAACTCTGTCGGATCTGCTCCGTTGACCCGACTTCCACAACTCCGTTCGCCGAAGGAATACACGCAATAGTCTGCATCCCAAAAACACCACCTTGCTTCGCCCGCTCACAACCCGACCCGGATAATTGATCCGACCCAGAAACCCAAACCGCGTTACCCGTCGCAAACGCTTTACCCGCTAATCCCGCACCGCAAGCGAAGCTCTGCGTCATCGAAACCAAGAAAAACCACTCCGTATCCGTCACTTCCTCATCAACGGCGTCATCAGACGGAGCAACACCACCGGAGATTAACGAATTAAGCTCACGCAACACTTTTTTCCGGTACTCCTGATCCGCCGGAGTGGAAAACGGCGGCGAACTCGATCTCTGTCTCGACTTAGCTTTATCTTCTTCACCTTTGTAATAACCATCTCCCCAGCCGAGCACGGAGGCGCCGGAGAAATCATACGACGGTTGCCAGAATATAGCGTAGGTCCAACCGTCGTGTGTCCCTTCAATCAAAGCTTGTAAACGTTGCTGAAGAGTCTCCTGGTTAAATCCCGCCGGTGCCGGAAGCTCCATCGCTGTCGCCGTAGTTGATGTTGTCGCCGTCGTGGTCGTCGTGGTCGTTGCCGGTGGCCATAAAGTTGAGATATCGGAAGAGCTCATGAAAGCTTCCATCATAGAAGCGTTATCGTCGGTGGTCCAGAGATTCATCGTTGGTTGTAGCCGGTAATCAGTCATTCCATAAACCGGTGACCGGTAAAAAAACGTTTTTAGAGAGATAGAGGAGAAAGTCTTCGTAGTGGAGAAAATGGAGAGCGTTTGCGATTATTATATGTGTAACCGATAACGAGGGTAAGCAAGTAATTTCAGTGTTAAGGATGTTACATGGCGGATGTTGATTGGTACACGTGGATGGTTGTAAGAGAAAGAGAAGCTTCGATGAACTCACATCCCGATTTAACCCATCGACTGTTGGATCGACGCGGTAAGAATTAAGACCAGAAGTGAGTGAGATCGTACGGTTGTTTGGTCGCGCGTGTACACACGCACTTTTAATGATTGGCTGAGATTATAACTGATTGCTTCTTTTAGAACCAAAGAGTGAACTGTGAGCTCAGTGGAAAAACACTACAATAACTTTTTACCTATTTTTTCGATTTAAAAAGATTTGTCGTTTTGTCAAATTTGCGAATTTTTAAGAAAAAAATAATAATATGACAATTTTAAGAATTATATTCTTTTTTTAAACAAATTTTGATTGTAATTATATATTTTTATATCAGGTTAATTACTTATTTTGAAATATCAAATTTATAATTTATAATCTCAATTATAAAATACTGCTGTCCTAGTTTAATTAATTTTGAGATTTGCATATCTATATAACGTGACTCGTGGCTAATTAACAATTTACAAAAACAAAAAAAAATGTGTTTGTCTTCATACGTAAAATTACAAAAGAGTGAAATGCAAGGGAGAATCTTAATCTTCAAAAATGATTCTTGTCTGCTTAACTAATTAATCTGTTGACAAATAAATAAACAAATAATTTATTTATTTGACCAAACGCTATTATTAGCATATGCTTTAAGAAAGGAAGAAACCCTTTATAATATTTTTAGTTACATTCACATTTCACGATGAACACATGCTAACACTGTTATGTTGTTTGTTTATTTTTAAATATTAAAATTTTATATTTTAAGTTAGAACAATAATTCAAGGATTAGGTGAGTGAATAACACATAAATCATTTGGCATCTTTTCCTCCATGCATATATTTATCACAATAATACAACATGCCACCAATATGGTCCCATTACTCCCAACCTTTACCTAAAAACCAAAAATAAAACAATAAAATTAAGACAAAGAGTATATCTTTCTAAAATTCTTTCTTACGAAGACTAACAAAAAAAAACTAAATTTATGTTTTTGGGTTCTTGCAGATTTACATTGTCTTGTGATAAATTCAATGATGCCTTGAAAATAAATACTACGATCATATAGACTTGAAATTTTGCTACATGTGAATATGTGATAATATATTTTTCCTTATATTAGTTATATTTTCTTTTTTTTCCCTTTAAAAAAAACTAAATCTGAAAAATAATTACATGGTTAAAGTAATAATAGCTTAAAATGAAGATTGAGTGCAGAAGGAGGAATCCCACTAGTCACGCCAAAAACATATTCAATCATTTTAATTTGTTATGTTTATCTTCAATTAGCTGTCCATCGTATTATTTATCTTAAAGTTTAGGTTACATCAAAATCAGATACTATTTGAATAGTAAATGTTTCTCGTGAGTATTATTGTATAGTAAATGATAATATTATAACATAAGAGTGATGATAATGATATCGAATTATACTAATATAAATAAAAATTAATCCCTATAATCAATCATATTGGACGGCAGGTGGGACAGTTCATCAGTTTAATGTTAACAATTCACATGGACCACGTGCATTACTATGCTTTTGATCTTCTTTGTTTCCTTTCAAGATTTGATTCTTTTAACTTCTAGAAATAAGAATATACAAATACTATGTCATATATACATCATAAACATTATCTCGATAGTCGATATTCAACTTAGAAATGTAAATAAATGTCAATGCATCATTCGTATCAAAATAGTTCCGACGATTACAAAGAGATAAGTCAGTGTATTTAGATACGAATCTTATGATGTTAGTGCATTTTTTGATAGTTATGAAATTACCATGCTTGTCTATATTCAAGAAATATCGTAATTTGTAACATTTTTATTAATTCTTACATATATTTTATATTTGAGCTCACTCATCATGAGCTCGATCACTCGTTTACATGTCTTATACCGAAGATAAAAATTTATTAAATATCATACTACCCTTTTTTTGCAGTTTCAAGTTTTTCAATATATATTAGTATTATTTAGATAAAGAAAATGGTATTATAATCTGACTTTTATCATTTTTATTTGTCGTCAACTTTTTACCACTAATGGAAACTACAAGGGAATCCGTTAGATTCTAAATCGAGGGTATTTTACAAGTAGTTGCTTTAGTATGCAACATTAAGTGTATACAATTATGGAAAAGGCATCAAATGTCTTGTTTCTAGCAAATATTTAAATCAAAGATTCTTGGTGAAGTACACATATACATACACTAAAATCTCTATAAATTAATAATATTATAACTTATTTTACTAAATTTTATTAATTTATCGTGTTTATTAATTTATAGATGATATTTGGGCCAAAATATTAACTTAGAACCTGAAAAAATTACTAATTTAATGAAGTATTAATTTATAGAAGAGTTCATTAAACTTATGTTGTGGTTTGAGACGCGTTATCGAATGGCTCAATTTTTGTAATAAAGTCTTGATACTCGGTTAGAAAAGAAAAATTCTTTTTAAGAAAGGTTGAATGATATCATTCAGTTTTTTCTTCTTATTATTTATTTTCTCTATCGCAAAATCTTAACCAAGCCTTTTGCATGGGCTCGCTCTATGCATTAAAAGATTTCAAAAAAGGTTTGTCGAGATAATTAGCTGGATCTCTAATTGAGATTGAGTGAACTCGTAAACAGATTTTCAAATATTAAAACCATCAGTTTTTTTTTTCTTTTCAGAATTTTGAGGACGACCATTTATTTTCTTTTATGATGATGGTTATATAGTAATACTAATGACCACCAAATTATTATGTTTTTACTAAAAAAATATTAATAACATGATATTTTAATAGCATTTTACAATATTATTTTTTAAATAGAAAATAATTTATTGTTTAATGCGGATAATTTTTTTATTACACCGGTATAAGTATCGTTGTCATTTTACTGTTTAAAACTCGTGAGCCAATAGAAAACGAGATTCAACTAGTTTTCGGTGAAATCTAGATTTTTTGGAGTAAAATAGTATTTTCATTAAACATATTAAAGTGATACAATAAAGAAATTTCTTAAAGCCAATTTTGCTAACACATATGCTTCTCGGGTTTTTTTTCTCTAGGGATAAACATAAATCAGATTTCTTGAAAGGAATTGGAAGTCTAAAATAAAAGTTCAATCTCAACACCGTATTTGGAAGTATAAGACCTTTAAACACTTTCAATTTTTTTTTTTTTCGTCAATAAAATCTATTAGATTATAACACTCTCAATTTGGTCAATAAATTTCGACTAAAAATCTGATAGAACAGAAGTTGGGAGATAAGTTATGTAGACGAGTGTCTCACTAGAGTAATATATCTCATAATGAGTTTTAGGTCAAATTTGAGTCCATTGGAGAACTTCAGGAGTTGATCTACATTTAAAAAGGTGGTTAGATAAAGAAGCACATTATTCATGCTGCGATTACAAAAATTAGGTGGTCCACACGTTTATGAGCTTCGTCAGCTAAACTTTTCCCATCCCCCAAAAAAACAATTTTAAGTAAAAACCAAGTTCATATAATACATATCTAAACAGAATTTTTTAAAAAGAAAAGTAAGCAATTTTTCAAAATTATGAAGTTTTAAACACTAGTAATACCTAATAAAATAAAATAATTATGTAAGACTTGAGATTAAACTCTTCTATCAATTTGATTTTTTACCAAATCATTAGAAAAAAAAATGTTTTAGCATCCTATTTTGCCAAATTCTTCTGTCAACACATAATTATATAACGAATGTGTTGTCGTCTACTGAGGGGCCCTATTACGGCGGCCCATAAAGAAAACGACTGTGAATTTGTTTTTATTATTTTTGTGTTTATTTGATTTCCATTATGTTTATAGCACGTTGTGAAAACTATTTGACCCAATTCTATCTACTCCACTCCTTAAAAGATTCCGATATTGTTTTTAATAAAGTTTATTTCTTTTGAAGTGTACCAATTCAATTATCACGTATATTGTTCAAATATGATATCATAATAATTATGCTATATATTATTGGAAGATACTTTTATAATTTAAAAAATTACTAATCAATTAGAAGATTATAATTAGCAACATTTCAGGCTCTATGCGTTTTTTTAACAAAATTTTTAAGAAGAGTTGAGTGCAAATTAATTTTGAAAATCGAACCGAAATTAAAAAATGATAATATGCGAAAAAGTGCACACTGAAAATTTATATATTGATGGTCTATAAAGATATAAAAGAAGAAACAAAAAAGTCTTGTGACTACCATAAAACCTTTTTCCTAGAGATGTGTCCATTTCCTGTTTTCGTCGTCATCAGCTAGTGAAGATCTTATCGTGTTCTACATTTGGCCAAATATGTTATCTACTTTAATATATTGAGATGTTTGCCTTGGTTTATCATTTTTCTTATTACCCAACTATTTTATTTTGAATAACTGTAAAAATTCCTACAATACTCAAACCATGACTTATAATATTAAACAATATCAAAATAAATCTTATAATTCATTTTTTTTGTTTTACATACAATTCATTTCCTTACTTATTAATTATAAATGTGTCAAAACAATTTCATCCAAACTTTGTACGTATATTTATACCTTCATGTCTGATAAAAAAAAGAGACAATACATGTTAATATATATGACATATCTCATGAGAATTTGAATATGCTACAATGTTTATTTTTATCGTAGTTTCATGTTAGTTAACTAGTTTTATCGATCAGACGGATAGTCATTGTGAAGCTTTTAGTATTTTTTTTTATAGCTTTAGTGATTTGCTAAGTCACTTAACAATAATTTCATTTTCTATTATATGATTATTTCTATACTATATTTTTCGTATAGAGGTATCTAATTCATCTTTTTCAGTTTTCGTTTTGTAACGTTTCAGTTTCGAAAATTTGGTTTGGTTTGATATTGTTTTGGTTTAAATTCGGGTACAAAGGATTGTGAAATAAAAGGGGTTAGGTGTTAATTCGTAATTATTTTGGTTATGATTTATTCGTAGTATATGAAATAGATAAATAAACCGAATTAATTTTTTTTTCAGTTCGATATTCAAATTTTTCTCAAAACAATTTTGGTTGAGTTCAGTACATTTAAACTAGATGCATATATCAATTTATCTTTACGAATTAAGGAATTCTGGTATTTTAAGTCATTTTGAAAACAATAACCAAGCTTTAAACAATAACAATAACAAAGTTTTTTTAATGGGATGTTTTCTTTACTATGTTTTCTTCTCTATATTGTTTTTTCGTTGATATAGAGATTGCCGACAAAAAAAATAAGTTTCAGATATGGTTTGAGGGTTTAACCAATAAATTTGCTAAATATATCGATTAGTCACTAAACCTAAACCGTATCATTGATTGTTAAACCAAATGAGTAATCGTGGAACTAATCTACCAATCAGTATATATTGATTAATAGTTTTTTTTTTTTTTTTTTTTTTTTGATAATATATTGATTAATAGTTATTTAACAGTATTACTTTATCTAAAATTTGTGTCAGTTTAAATTCGACCAACAACAACAAAATTTGTATTCCCAATACTTGAAACATAAGTGATCAAAAGTTGGCATAAACTATGAACTATTTCCTCTATTTTTCACCAAACGGATCATACTCTTCTTATGCACCACCTCGATCTCCGAAATCTTCCTACTGCCCCTAATCATCTCTTAGATCCCCATACTCTTCCTCCACCACGAGGCCAATCAATGGTCGTTCTGTCAGATTTGTAACCTGCCTAACATATATTATCTATGCCAAACACCACCGGTGTTTTTGCTGTTCCCACCACCACTGCCTCTTCTGTTTCAGCAGTAAGAACTAAGAACTGACATACATGAAAAGATGAAAGATTGGTCTTATAACTATGTAAATGGTGTGCTGATCATCCTTACTTCGGATGGGGATTATGTAAAGCAAATCTACGCAATACGAAGAATTCCAAATCTAGGCACCATTCTCATCTACATTGCAGATTCTCTTAAGGATCAAGTGAAAAGTATGCAGAAATTGGAAGGTTTGAGTTGGGGACCAGATTTATCAGACTAGCATATACAGTAAAACCTCTATAAAATAATAAACACGATAAAATATTAAACACGGTAAAATAATAAACACGGTAAAATAATAAATTTTGCTGGTCCCGAGTCGGGGCAGTGTATAAATTAACCAAATTCGATAAGATTAATAATTTTTTTGATATCTCTATGAAAATATGGTCCCAATAATATGATAAATTAATAATCATGTAAATTTGCATCTATATATATATATATATATAATATTTTTAATGTTTTCATAAAAATAACTAAAATTTTTAGTAATTTTTCAAAATTTGAATATGCATATTTTTTTGTTTTAATAATCGTATAGATTTTTAAATACAACAATGGATGTTATTATTTATAAGTTTGAATTTATGTATTCTGTTTGTATATGTGAATTCTATAATATTTGTTATTCACTGTAAAAAAAAATTGTTCTCTCTTCGAAATATTAAATATTTAAGTCTAAAACTATAAAATTTATAACATAAAACCTTAATTTTATTTAGATCAAATGTTTTTAATTCACAATTCTTTAAAATGTTTTAAAACTAAAAAAGAATTTTATATAAATTAATAAATATTAATGCATAGTGTAAATTAATATTTATTCATTTATAGATAAATTAATATTACTATAAATTAATAAAATATTATAATCCAACATTATTAATTTATAAAGGTTTTACTGTAAATGAGTGCTACCTACCAAACAATTCACATAACCTTAAGATGCAAATGTTGGTCCCAATTTTGGTAAGAGAACATACTTGTTTAAATTGTTTCCACACAATCTTATACCCTACCCATTCTCAGGCTTTATTATGATAATGTCTTAACAGTGATCTTTATTTCACATATTTAGTGCACGTGACGAAATTGTCATCCACATATGGTTGTGTCAGAAAGATTGGCCATTTTTATGTGTGTTGTGACCTTTAGTGGTAGGTGCCCACTCCTCCCTACGTTGACACTTCTTTATGGCGAAATTAATATCTAGTGGAAACAAACAATATCAAAATAAATGGTGGAAGAAAAGAAACAATAGTATAAGTGTATAACAAATCTTCTAATTTTAATATTTTATATACTATTTATAGATAAGATGTGTATATGAATAAACATGTAGATAGTAGACTAGACACTTTGGTAGCTAGGGAACAAATTCATGATTTTATTGAGACACGTTTTTAAAGAACATCTTGTTTTTTCTCTTTAAAAGTTTCTACATTTTAAAATACGAATAAGAATAAAATAAATTCGAATTGTAACTTTTTGTGGTCCAACTAAACGAAATAGATAAAAACTGTTAAAAATTATAACTATTAGGTGGAAGTTACAGAGGTTATCAACTTCTTCCCCTCCCAAAGAGATGCTTATTGGGCCTCATATATTTTCATTCTTTTTAAGATCCACCAAGCCTATTAGATCTTGTGTCATCAAGAGGTGAAAGCAAACTACAGTAAAACCTCTATAAATTAATAATGTTGGGACCAAAAAATTTTTTTAATTTAGAGAAGTATTAATTTATCGATAAATTAATAATTATTAATTTATAGAGAGATTTTTATAATTTGTTAATTTCTTAAAAAATTTCTATCTAATTACAATATCGATAAACAATATCTTTTAAAAACTAATTACAAGTAGAGAATCAATTATTAAGTTTAAAAATAACACAAACTTTTTTCGAATAATAGATTCATATTTCATTAAAACGTTTACATATAACATTTTAAATATATATCATAGTAATTCATATATGACATATATAAATTTATATCATATATATATTAAATTAAATACACATATATATATATATATATTGATAAGTTTATACAATTATTAATTTATGATATGTAGATGGGACCATATGTTACATAGGATTTTCAAAAAAATTATTATCTTATTAATTTATCGATTTATGTCATATTTTACACTGGTCCCAACTCGGGACCGGATGAATTTATTAATTTAGAGAGGTTATTAATTTATAGAGTATTAATTTATAGAGGTTTTACTGTATAGCAAAGTTTGTCTTGGGAGTTGTTAATATAGCCAGGGATTTCATCTTGAACTGGAGCCAACTCGTTCGTACTGAATATCTATCTTCTCATCATAGAATGTTGCACGCATGGTCCTTCCTCCTAACTATTGCCTATCGAGACTGAGACCGAGAGTTAACTCGCCAGGGTTAACACTTAACACGCATTTAGGGTTTCTTCAGGAGCCGCCATGAAACGCAAGGACGATGACAAGGACAGATCCTGTAGCAGCCCAAGTAATTTAGATTTAATCCCTCTTGATCTAAAGATGGCTACAGTGCCTACCAAGTCTCATATGAAGAAGAGCCACCAAAATAAACTCAAGGAAGATGAGAAAGACACAACAAACCCTAGTAAGTTAGGGTTAGATTCGCTCCCTCTTGACCTAAAGATGGCGATACTGACTAGAGTGCCTGCCAAGTCTCTTACCAAGTTGCGATGCGTGTCAAAGATGTGGTCTTCCATCATCCGAAGCCGAGGATTCATTGATTCCTACTACGCTACTTCCTCGAGGCAATCACGGTTTATTGTCGGTTTTAGTAACGGTGTATTCGGCACGCCTGAGGAGAGGCTTACCTTCTTCTTCTCATTTTCACACGACGAGGGACAAGAGTCTTCTTCTTTGCTACCCACCTTCGAGATGGCAGTTCCCACCTACAGCTTTTGTAACCTCACACGCTCTTTGGCTTCATTCCATGGCATTCTCGCTGTTCTAGCAGGCACTAAGTGGTTGTTGTGTAACCCTAGCACGGAGAAAGTCCTTACGTTTCCCGGTAACATTGCTTTTGTGTGTTACGATCCCATTGATGATCAATACAAATCATTAGCCTGGGATAACAAAATTTGGGAGGATCCTATTGCTCATCTGAAGCACAAGGTATTAACATTGGGAGGTAGTCAAGCATGGAGACACATTAAAGGTACCCCTTTACCTTATAGGGCGTCTGAATCGAATGTATGCATCAACGGGTTTCTCTACTATGCTGCTAGCTTAACCAAAACTGATGACACAGTTATGGTGTGTTTCGATGTTAGATCTGAGAAACTAAGTTTCATCAATGCACCTAAGGTTGTTGCGCAATGGGGAAGGGAATCAGTATTCATAGAGTATAACTTATAAATACATAATCATATTTTAATTACACTTTTTACAATATTTTCTCCCCATATTTTTGACACTTTTATGTACACTCCGTAAATACTTCATTTTTATGTTTTTACAATAAAGGTTTTAGGTAGTTTCAAATTTTTCTTTCATATTTATTTATTTTAATCTACAAAAAACTGTATTGATATTTTAAGTCTACAAATACACAAAGCCGGCAAGGATAAAAATAAAACAAATTCAGCGAGTTCATAGAACCTCCAAGAAACAACAATTACTCCAGACCGAGGAGATAATCATAGCCAAAGGGATGAAAAACTTAAACAAAAACCTAGAAATTACCATAACCAGTAATATAAAGATGCAATAGTTATTCCTAATATAAGTAAACCTATATATGTTGATAATGTTGTTGCAATTACAAAAGTTAGATTGTCATAGAGTTGAATCTAATGAACCAAATTTTTGAAGATTTTGTGAGCATAGGATGTGACGAACAATTGGTAACTACTATTTAAAGTGACATAAAGAAAAAATGTATAATTATAAATTTAAATAACAAAACTTATAAGCATTTTACTCAATTGTAGTTTGAAACATTTCAAAGAAAAATACCAATAAATCACATCATGCATTTCAAGTCATGTGTGAATGATATCTCGTAAACAAAACCTTGTTATAAACCTTATATATATGCCTACCAATTTTTTTTCTCTTTGAATGCTCTTGCGAATGACTCTATGTCACATAATCAACTTCTCCCTTGCTCTTTCTTTTATGCATTTGCATCAATTGTGGACATACATATTGAAGAACATCTTATTCACCATTTTACTCAAATCTAATATGAAAATTAGAAGAAATCATTGAGAGTTGAAACTACTTAATGTACTTATGATTTTATCAGTATAAAGTTTTGCCTTATCATTTAGTTAATTTGTTGTAATATTAAATATTATCCCTGTTCTTCTTCAAGTCACAGAGAAGCGAGCGTAAAAACTATAAACAATTGTTGTTTAAGGCTAAAGTATGTGTAGAAGGTCAATTGTTAAGCCTTAGACAACAATTGTTTATAGAAGCGATTCCCAAAAGCTTTAGTGACCACTCACACTCTTTGGCTTCTTTCCATGGCATTCTCGCAGTTATAGATCAATATTTGTGGTTGATATTGATTTTCAAGAAGACCCCGAGAAACATGAATGAATGGTGCACGCAATGTTCAACCCCTTCCAATTTTCTATTACAGTGTTGGAAAAAAAAACATGAGAAGAGTTAGGAATGGGTGATTGTGTTTTGTTCTTATGCGCACATCGAGATTATTGGCCTTTTTATTTATTTATTTATTTAAGGATCCTCTAATTTAACATGATTCCATGGATCGTAGTGTAAGAGAGCGTTGTTTTTCAGCAACAAGAGAACTTGTAACTTTGTTATCTTAGATTTGACGACTGGTGTTTCGGGGATTGCTGAGATGTTATTTATTTGTGTCCATGTTTAAGTTTGTTTCTCTGCTCTGTTTTGTAATTATAAGAACACAGAATCAACGACTATATGATCTTATTTTTGCTGCGAATTCTAAATTAAGGGAATGGTGATTTTTGGGAAAGTAACATCATTGTGCATCAACAAATAAAAAAGAACTCAAAAGTCATGACAAAACGAAACAAAGTTATTGTAGAATTGTTTTGGGTAATAAAACTAAATAACCACTCTTCCCCATTTGGTCATGGTCATATCCTCAAGGAATTCCCGAATTCTCATCATTGAAAAGTGCATCATAATCAAGGTAGTCATCATCGAGCTGGTGTGGTGGTAGAGGAGCATTGGCAAATTCAGCTAAGTTGATATCAAAATCAAAGCCATCGAGCTGGTCTGGTGGTAGAGGAGCATAAACCAGTGGAAGAGCGAGCTGCTGGTCTGGTGGCTGAGGAGCGAGCTGCTGGTCTGGTGGCTGAGGAGCGAGCTGCTGGTCTGGTGGCTGAGGAGCGAGCTGCTGGTCTGGTGGCTGAGGAGCGAGCTGCTGGTCTGGTGGCTGAGGAGCGAGCTGCTGGTCTGGTGGCTGAGGAGCGAGCATCCTGACACATCATCACAAGAATGATTGAATAGAAGCTGCGAACACGTGTATTCTTTGTCCCTTAATTATCAAATGAATATATTTTTAATGACCAAAACCCCAAATTTACATGTTAGATAACAAAAGCAAAACAAAGGGTGCAAATGGTAGACTTAAAATAAAAGGTTGAAAGAGTTGAATGACCATTCATCTCATTTTTTATCATTTGAGATGAATAAGTTGGAAAATTGATTCAACCCATTCAACCCAAAAAGTTGGAAAAATGAATAGATTATGCTACAAATGGTTATTTTAAATTGAATGGGTTGAATATATTAAGTTGGAAAATATTGGGTTGAAAATCATCCAATCCATTCATCTACAAAATTGTAGTTGAATGAGTTGAACATTTTTGCTGTAGAATTTGTTCAATTTTTGAGGTTTTTAAGTTGAATGAGTTGAATCTTTTTTTCAACTGTTTCAACTTGGTATTTTGTGTCAACCATTTGCAGCCTATGAAGGAAAATTGTTCAATCCTTTCAACTACTATTTCGCAGAGGAATGAGTTGAATGATGTTTAACTTTTTTTGTTCAACTCAAAATTTTCCAACCATTCATCTATATGTCATCCATTTGTATACTTTCACTCGTTTTAGTTTTTACAAATCTGAAGATACATATGTTAAAATCATCAATACATTGTCTCCACTTAGCGAGAAATTTGTTGACAAAAAACCACGGTAGTCGACATTGGAGACGCTCACAACTAAAAAAAACAGAAAGAACGTTATTTAACATTTATGTTATTAAATTTAGAACTAATTTTTTAGTGTAAAACGTTTACTTTTTGTCTTCTAGATCGAAGTAAATTTCATTTCCATCAATATTGATTGTTTTTCCTTCGGCGTCGCTATCAACATTCAAAACACGCCCAATTAAATCTACATATAAAAGGTAGACATGATTATTGGCATAGTTTGCGAAGGAAAAATGGGTAGAAAACCCTTACCTTTCTTAAAAACATAGAAAAAACCCTCAACTTTTTTTGTGGATTTTTAAACCCTGACCTTTTTATAAATGGTAAAATAAACCCTAGTATTAATAAACTTAGTTTAAATTTAAACAAATCGTTATATAAAAACATAAATAAATAGAAATAATTTGATTTAGGGTGTTTCTTCTAATTTACAATATTTTTCTAAATTGAAAATTTATAAGTCATGATGTAAAAAAGTTAATTAGCGGATTTTTATTCGGTGTGTTACAAAAATTGATCAACGTGAAACCAAACAGATTTTGTTACGAATTATATGTAAATTCTTATATCGAAACCGAATATGAATTTATATTAATAAAGGTTTATTAGGTTCGATCACACAAATTTACTCACGTGAAATCAAACAGATCACACAAATTTAGGTGAGAAACGTCCATGAAGGCCGAATAATATTTTGGACGCAGCACCTTGGACACTAGTCTGTCCGAATTGGGCTTTAGGAGTTAAAGCCCGCTTGATTTTTTCCTTCTTCATTCCTTGAGATTTAGATGGGCCCAAGCCCAAATCTGAAACAGGGGAGCCACAAATCTTCTTCTTCTCGTTATTCAACTTCTCCTTGTTCCTCTCAAGGTCTTCCATTTCGTCACCCAGAAGATCATCAGTCTCCAAATTTTCTCCTGCTCCTGACATGGAATTCTCGTTTTCACAGTAGTCTTCGTCTTCCTCTTCCACCCAGTCAAGATCGAGATGATCCTCTTCATGATTATTCTCCTCCCAGTCCATGTCGCCATCTCCCGTCACTCCTTAATGCGTATCATCGACATCCTCATTCATGAATTCCTCTTCTTCTTCCCAGGTTCCATGACCTTCGAAGTCCATTTCTTCAGTGCCAGGATCTAGAATTGCTGGGATAGCACTCGGGTCTTCCCCAATTTGGATTGCCGATGAGAATCTTGTTTCGAGAGGAGCGTCTCGAGCCTCCTTTTCCTCTTCCTCAACAGTTTGATCATACCAGCTTTTCTCCTTGTCTAGAGACATTATTGAAACCGGAAGATCAGGGGTAATGCGGGGAGCATTCATATCAGCATCCTGGGTCAGAGAATCAAAGTTGAGACTTTTCTTTGCAGAGCTTCCTGTGTCTGAAGAATCACCAGCAGTATGCTTCTCAGAAGCAGGAAGTAATTGATTGGGGTCGGATCACTTTTTCAGATTCAAGCGAAAGGGTCTCTCTCTGTTAAGTGCTAGAGAAGAAACGCCTTGTGTGCTTAACTCAAATTAAACCATAAACCAATCTAAGCATAAATCTCTAATCGGACTCTCTCAAAATCATTATAAATTTAATTTGGACTTGATCCACTCAAATATAGCCATAATAATATTCTAAAGTCTTTTTTTTTTTTTACTCAAACCATAAACGAATATATGCATAAAGCAGTAATCGGACTCTCAAAACCGTAATAAATGCTATTTGGACTCCTTCCACTCAAATACATAACAATATACTAAATTCTTCTTTTAACTCAAACCATAAACGAATCTAAGCATCAAAACCCAAAACCGTGATAAATATTTACCATCTTAATTATGTTCCGTCGCCATTTTAGCGTAACCACAACAAAGCAAATGTCAAGAGACAAAAATTCCTAAAGTGAGGAAGGGCTTGATTTTTTTTTTTCTTTAACATGTTTGGATTGACAAAGCTCAATCCATAGCCAAATCCTATTATACGGGAGAACGCGACTTAATTAGTGGAGTCAAACACCGGTGGAAAAAGTAAAGTTGGAATTAACCACTTGACCAAAGACATTTCCCGAGAAAGTGCTTGATTGGTTGTGGCTTTGAAATCTTTCTACAGTCGTATTTTGGTCAATAGCTCTAAATCCACAACAATCATGCTTTGCACATATTTCTTAAGTCTACAACCATTTTGTCTTTTTTCCTTTTTTTGGGCTGTTGAAACTTAAAAACCTACAGCCATCACTTTTGAGCTGTAGAGAATTATATATTTTTTAATGAACGTTAATTTAAAAACCAACTTGATACGAAAACCTAGCAAAAAAACGTATAAATTTAATCAATCTTTAAAATCGATCAAGCAGCCAGCAAGTTAGCAGAAAAAAGAAGGTACATACATAACTTTCGTCATCTTTTTCCCTTTCGACTTGTGTGTATATAACCAATAAGTCGTGATTTTTTTTTCTTTTTTGTTGCTTGTCTTCCACATGAAATATTTATAAGTAAGTTTGAGCATTGATTTATTATTATGTCAAAAACTTATAAGCTAGTAAGTTTATAAGAAAATGTTTATATACTCATTTAGTAAGTTTATTTACGTCTTAGATGGTGTGTTCGCACGTTTTAGTGTTTATATTATTATTTATTTAACTATCAATAATATGAAATTTTCAATAGATTTATTTTCTTATTACACCTAATATCTGCCATATTTTTTTCATTTTTTAAAGGGATTATTGTCTAAAATGCCATTTTTTGGAAAAACTTACGAAAATGCCATTTTTGAATAGTTTACGGATTTTGCCATTTTTAACACTTAAAAAATGTACGTATTTATGATTTTTTTTTGCAAATATACGTACTTTATACCAAATACTAAACCCTAAGAACAAATGGAACCGACTAAACCCAAACATAATGAGTGAAACACATGTTAAATCATATTTTTGGAGCCTGAAAAATGGCAAAATCCACAAACTATTCAAAAAATGGCAAAATCCACAAATGCCATTATGAAAAATGGCAAAATCCGTAATTAATTCTTTTTTAAAATCACAGCTATATTTACCAATCAAGCTTTGGTTTGATTCTACCGTTACATGCCAAGAAAATGTACAACTAAAATTCTATGGTTTCAGCTGAAAAACTTACAGCCAAAATTCTAACAGCTACAGCCACAACCAATCGGGATCGAAGTCTCGTGGAATGGTTTTTTTATATCTTTCACTTTTTACCTAAATTCCCTTTTTAATCTTAATTTCATATTTGCCCCTCAAGTTTTTTTTTTTTTTAAATATATATAAAACTCTGACCTCCTTATTAAAACTATAACCATGTTAGTTCAGCCCACTCGTTGATGTGTTTTCTCCTTGTAGATGCAAAAGCTTTACTCTGTTTTCACTTTTCAAGGCTTTTCTTGAATGTTCTATCTTTCAGCTTAAGCTTTTTAATTTAGGGTTTGAATACTCAGATATGAAATATAGCTCTGTTATGAAATCTTAGTTAATCAAGCTCTGTTATGCTGGAATTTCTATTTGTTCAGTGGAAATTTGGTTCCTTTGTAGCTGCAGCAGATCGATAATTGCACTAGAATCTCAAAAAGCATTTGGAACTTTGGAAAAGGAATCATCGCCTAATGATCTAGATCGTGACGAGGACGATGTGTAAGAAGCAAACCCTAGTAAGCTAAATTCGCTCCTTTTTATCTAATGATGGCTATACTGACTAGAGTGCCTGCCAAGTCTCTTATTAAGTTGCGAATTTGATCTTATGCTAAAAGAGCATTTGTTAGGATTACTAATGGAAGTACTGTATTCATCATCATTATCTTAGTCCCAGTATTCAAAATGAACTGATTCTTTTGATTGCTTCAAGAATTAAGTCAAAAATAATTATGAAAGTTAAAGAAGCAAAATATTTTTCCATGATTTTGGACTGCACTCCCGATGCTAGCCATCAAGAACAAATGTCAATAATTCTAAGGTACGTTTCATCTTCCTCAAATTGTTTTAAAGTAGAAGAGCATTTTATACACCATGTGCTTGTCATAGTCTTAATTTGTTTTGTGTGATATTGAAAATAATTCGGTGAAGGTTAAATTTTTTCCGAATACTAGCAACATTTGTATTCTTTGTTTGCTAATTCTGTAAAGAGGAGGGATATTTTAAAAAATAATGTGAAAGTTTTATCTCTAAAACACTTATCAACAACTCGATGGGAAAGTCGTGTTTGAGAATATTAAAGCAATACGATTTCTTATTATGGATATACGAGAATCTTTATTGGAAGTGGGTGAAAATGATAATGATTCATTGATTCAAAGTGAAGCTAAATATTTAGTATTGAATGATCTTAGTAGTTTTAAATTTTTGCTATCTACTATTATTTGTTTGACATATTGCATGTGGTGAATATAGTTTACAGTCAAATTATATGTAAATTGATGGTGCAATGACTGAGGTAAGTGACTAACTGCATTAATTTCTTATTGTAAGAAATATAAAGAAACTGGATTTGTTAATGCTATGGCAAAAATTAAGGAAATTACCACAAAAATTAGTATTAAACCCATATTTATTCAAAAAAAGAGTTATCCGTAGAAAAAAATAATATGATTGAGTTAATAGTAGTGAACCATTATTGTATGTAGAAGAAATATTTAGGATTCAATATTTTTTGTATCTCATAGATCATGCTGTTAGTTCATTTAACAAAAGGTTTGAACAATATCAATTATATGTAAAAGATGTTTGTTCTTTTGTTTGATTCCACTAAATTGAAAATGTGTGATGATGTGAGTTTAATTTCTCATTGTGGTTATTTAGAAAAGAGTTTGAAAATGGTGAATTTAGTAGACATTGTTGGAGATGAACTTTTTATTAAGCTAAAGTTTTTCAATGAGCTTTTACCAAATGAAAAAATGGAGCGCGTGATATAATAAATTTTCTTATATCTTTTGTTCGTTTTCCATATACTAAAATTGCATATAGAATTTTACTAACTATTCCACTTACAGTTGCTTCAGCAGAAATAAGTTTCTCCAAACTCAAGCTATAGAAGTCATATTTGAGGACTTATATACCGCAAGACAGATTAAATATACTAGCTTTGATGACTATTAAGAATGAGTTTTTGGAAGATTTAGATGTGAAAACTTTGATTGATGATTTTGTTTCAAAAGATGTAAATAGAATGTTATTATTCACTTGAACAATGTATGTTTTTCCCCTGTATTTTTTCTAAGGCAGCAGTTACATCACAATCAATGAGCTATAGTAGGCGTGTGATGAACTAGGGATGAGTGATGTCTTTCTAAAAGATGTGATCAACGAAATCGATCAAGACAATGGGAGAGATCTGTATGCATACATATCCTTTGACTTTGTGATTATATGGGAAAGACCAATGACATTTTGTTCTTCTTGTTTTAGGAAGGAAAGATTGCTTACAGATAGTTTGTAACGATAATGCAGAAGTGCACTACGAGAAAAACAGTGACAAAAAGAATAAATATGAGCCTCATGAACAATGTTGTCTTTGTCTTTGAGTGGCTGACAAGCAATATCATTGTTATGATATACACGGATCCTTAAAAAAAATTATTTTTTACTTAAGGTGTTTATTTTCACCACTGCATCGCGTCTAGCTAATGACTGAGACAGACAGGCATGCTAGAAGTTACAGAGCTTATCATTTTCCATTTTGATTAGCAAAGAGATGCTTATTGGGCATCATATAACAAATATCTTTTCATTTTTTTGAAGCCCAAATGATGTAGTTATGGCCCAAACCTATAAAATCTTTTTTTTTTTTTTAAGAAGAGATTATGTAAACTAGCAAACGAGCAAACTATGCCACAAATACAAAAATAAAAATTGAAAAGTGTGAGTTCTTAATTTCAAAATTGAAATTCCATATTTGCTTTGGGCCATGTTCTTTTGAAAGTAGGAAGGACAAAAGAAAGTGACCAAAAAGTTATAAACATAGTTGCTTAAAACCCAAATATGGTGGAAGTCCCTTGACTAATGGTTAAGTATTTATAGATTTTTATATGAGGTCTGGAGTATGATTCTTTGGGAACACAATTTCTTACAGATTATTGATGTAAAGTTTATCAGATGTTTTAAAACTCAATCAAACCAAACAATGGATTATGCCTTTATTCGAAACAAGACAACAAAGTTGCACTATTTAATGTAAAACATATGTTTTTGTTGAATACAATTTTTTTAAAAAAAGTTGAAGCCAACATGGCCTTATGTTGATCCCATTTAAAAATCGTTGTTGTTCAAAGATACGCATGAATGTTTTTTTGTTGGGATAATTTTCGTAGAATCGGATGAATGTTGCGGTGGAATGCTTTCTCCATTACAAATCACTTATAACCAACAAGCAGTTTATTATATTCAAATTCAGAGAATTAAGGTTCAAAAAGCTTATGATGCAGATATTTGGTACATGGAATCTATATATATAATGGAGAGTCCTCTCTCCATTTAAGTTATCCACATCATCATCCACATAAGCAACTCTATTTATTTTATATTAAAATAAATTTAAAACATTCATTTAGTACATATTTATGTTACTTATAATTAATGGAAAAATAAATAAACAAGAAACAAATTATGTAAAATATAAAATTGTAAAAAGAATACAATAAAATTTTTATTAGTAGTAATAATAGAATTTAACCTTTAACGGACAAAAATTAAAAATGATCATACTTCAAGTTTTTTAATGTGTTAATGAGTTTTAGAATGATAATAAATTTAAATGCGTAGTAGAATAAAAATAAATTTATGTAATTCTATATATAAATTTTAAACAAGAAAATAAAATTTAAAGTAAAACATTAGTTTTAAGAACAATATACTACCTATTTTTATTTATTATTAAATTTTTAATTTTAAAAAATAAAAACAATTATTAAATTCAACTTAAATTTATAATTTAAGACGAATATATTGTAAGTCACACTTTATCTTGTGAAATTATAATAAAAAAATCATAAAATTTTTAAAACTTACCATCGATCTTTATAAAAATAAATAATCAATGATCACATTATTCATGATTTCTACAACAAAATATATATAAAATGATATATAAGCCGTAAAAAAGAAAGTGATATGTAATTTGTGTAGCATATTCTCAAGTAAAACTACAACTTTAAAACATGATCAAAAAGAAAAATAGTTCATCAATTGAATCAAATGCTATTAACCCAAAATATTGAAAGATAAGAATTAAGGAGAAAATAGTTATGATATATCTTGCAAATCAATTCACAGTCCAATATATATATATATATATATATATATATATTATATGTGAGTTAATAGAATGTGAAAAGAAAGTAGATGTCGAGAGGCAACAAATTTATCATATAAGATGACAAAAGAATTGGTAATTAAAAGTGTGTGAAAATAAATTTCTAAAACTTAGAAAGATAATGCACATGACTAAGGTAAAATCTTTGAGATCTCATTCATTGTGTTAAACGAATGTGTTCTTAAAAAAATATATGACATACATTATTAAACAGATTATTAGATTCAAAGTTGGGCTTTACAGTTTGACAATGTAATCATGGAAAGTGAGATAAGATAGACACGTTGATGACTTAATCGAGAATTATCTTATGGCTCGATGCACTTGCTTTGATGTGTAAAACAAGTTCGCTAAAGTTGTTCTAGCAACATGGTATTATAGATGTACTTTTAGACTAAATAATGTTCATGAAACTCGGTATATTCGCATTTTACATGGAATGGTGTTATGTTTGATCAACATTTAATCATAAATCATATATACAATTAAGTCAACAATCGATAATTAACGTCAAAATTTTTAAAAAAATGTCTTCATGGAATATGAATAAGAAAAAACTCTTTTAGAGATAAGATAAAAGATCATTAGATGGTCCTCGATGCCTTTTATTCTTCTTGCGAATTCCTTAAGTAATTTTTGTTACCACGTGATATATATCAAACCATTTATTTGTCAAGAAAATATCGACAATATATATGTTGTATATCGCTTATTATATTTCTGCTCAAGTATTTATTTTTTAAATTTTAATGATTATATTTTATGCTGAAAACTTTATATAAATAGAATAGATTTTAAATAAAAATCCTACGCAACGCGCGAGTACAAAATCTAGTATGAATAATATGGTTTGGGTATTGGCCCAATCTAATCTATATCTAAAACCTTATTTAACATAATTCGAAGCGAGAAATAAAAAAAAAACAAGTTAAAGATTTTTGTCTTTGTTAAAAAAGAAAGCAAATTTTCACTCGCTCCACCACTCTTGTACAAAATTTGTTCTTAGGATAGCTGAAAACAAGCTAGATACAAAGCGAGCGTAAAAACTATAAACAATTGTTGAGAACAAATTGTTCAATAACGTATTCGAATTGTATCGAGCCTGTCTTCAGCTTTCTTTTCTTGAGAACAAATTTTTGGATATGTCCAATAACATTTTTATTGTTATCATCGTGTATGTTTTCTTGATTTGAAACAGATTCCCATCTCCCATAGGTACCCAATACTCGCTTAACACTTGTATGTCCCTCCTTCACTGGGACTCGGTCAGTGAAAAGCCAGAAGTGGTTCTCCAAGAAGTATGGATACAGAGCTCGTTACCATGAATCATTATGCGAAAAGATAACTTCAAAAGAACAATTTCAATCAGGCATATACCACCCGGGTCTGTGTGCAGAAGTTTTGGTATCAAAAATTTCTTAATGACCTCTTTACTATCAGGACATAATCTTACGCAGACTGGAACAACAACACCTAATAAAATACAAGAAAAGAAGAAAATTGTGACATGCGAAACAATCAAGGACATAAAGATAACTAATTACAAGCCACACAAATCAAACCGTCAATTTGTTACCATAAGTCATTATATTACCATAAGTAATTAGATGCCACAAATCAAACCGTCAATTAAAACACAGTAAATCAAATCAATAATCATAAATCAAGAATAAATGGCCATCAATTTCATAACCATAAATGACCTAACATAATAAATCAACTTTAAGAACCTAGAACTACGTAATAAAATGAATTATACGATTCCATAAATGATATCATCAAACCTAGAATTCCATAAATGATATTATCACATCTAGAATTCCATAAACCTAGAATTCCATAAAGGAATTGACCACATCATACGATAATCATCAAATCGAACCATCAAAATTCTAAAATGATCATAAATGAACAAGATACCATAACGGAAGAAGAAGAGATTAAGTGTTACATGATGTTGCCGCCATCATGAACCAAAACCAACAAAAAGCCCTAAATTTCTGCATGATAAGAAGAAGCTTTTATAGGAGAATTTACTTTTGAAATTTACATAAAAGATGCCCTTTTCACAGTTTACATAAACAACTCATATTCTAAAATTTCACTTAAACAACCCATTTATTTATTCTAAATATGTGATTTTTGTAGTAAATAAAGACACCACATACGAATTGATATACATACTGCTGGACCAAAAAGTATGCAACCACACAAAAAGTAAGAGCAAACACACATAATGGGTTAAAACGTGACAGACCTCTTGATCTGCTTCAGCTTCTCCACAAAACTTATTGTCCGTAACTCAAAGTCATGCTTCGCCACACAACTTATTGTCACGTACCTGCGTAGACCGTAGTGTAAAATTACAACCATCAGTTCAGTATCATTTATGATTAAATAATGTGAAACTATATACTAATCAGAATGAGAATGTATCTAAAATTAGTATGCGCTTATATATACTAATACATACCAAAATTAGTATTATGCAAAGAGGAGAATCTGAAAACTTCGCAGTGAGTACCATACTATAAAACACAGAAGCATACAAGAACTTACTGTTGTGTTAAAGATCCATGAAACTTGTGGAACATATGCGACTAATCCTTTTAGGATCCATTAGCAATTAGCACCTACAAGAGTAAAGCCTGGTCAACAGCTGCAAAAGAAGTTACAACAAGGACTCATCTCGAAAAATAATAGAGATGGAAAACGAAAAAACATAGAGGAAGCCACAAAATTTAGTAGTGGAAACAATATTTTAGGGAATCACCTGAGTTATGTGATGTTTGGAACCATGAAGAAAGGGAAGCAAATCACATAAAAAGAGAGAACTGCAGGAGTCAGATGTCCTCCAAGCAATGAAAATGAGAACACACCCAAGTCAAACAACATGAATGCTGTTTAGTAAGAACATACTGACATGCAGATCAAATAAACGACCAGGAATGAGTCAGAAATTTACCATGACAAGAGAAACTCGAAACACAGTAATGCAATATATGTATGTTGAAGAGAAGTAAAAACAAGCAAAGAAGACCTCTGAAGTCTGAATCCGAGGAGAAGTAACCATTTTTTATTGAGATAGATGGCTGTCCAGGTTCAGGGGGAGGATACATAGCAGCTGCAAGAGTAAAGCCTGGTCAGCAGCTGCAAAAGGATCCTTATGTAAGAGAGCATTGAAAATTCAGCCTTTTATTTTATTTTTAATTACTTTTAGTTTCAATATATAAGCAACTGTTGATTTTCAAAATAAGTAGAAAATGAAATCATGATCATATATTTACCAAAGAGATGTTTAAAACAAAAATTTTGATGAACAGAATCAAATAATACACGCCAAGCTAATCAAAAGCAAATGACCTATAAGGTAGCAATGGACCAGAAAAATATCAAAATACCAAAACTCGTATAAATTTTAATATGCAATATATAAGGTGGATCATCTCAAACTCGTCAACACTTGTACACCCTTTAACGATATAATGACTTTGTACATCTGTTTGCATCAACCGGGGAAGTTTCCTGAGGTAATTGATGAGATGAGACAAAGATATCTCTGGCTAGCGAGTAAAAAAAAAGATGTGGTTAATTTTTTTTTTTTTCAAGAAATAAAAAGTTGAAGCCAAACTCACTTCGTCTTTCAATGATCAGAACTCAACCAAACCAAACGATGGATTACGCCTTCGGTAGAAACGAGACGATATGCTCTGTTTCTTGCTTTGTTTTACAGTTTTACTATTAAGCTCCCTTTTCCATTCCAAGTTAAAACAAGCTTGCATTTAATGTAAAAAGATTCTATTGGTTGAATACAATTTTCTCTAAAAAAAAAAAAAAAAGTTGAAACCAGCATATCTGTATATGGGTCTTATGTGAATCTCACTTATTAAGCGTTGTTGTCCAAGGCAACGGATGAATGTTGCGATTGAATGCTTTATTCATTACAAGACCCATATGGTCAGTGGGTTATGGGTACCGAGATGTAAATATTGGGTACAAGGAATATGAACAATATGGTTTGGGTATTGCCCAGTCTATATCTAAAAACTTTACATAATCCGAATCGAGAAAGAAAAAAATAAAAAAAGAAAAAGAAAAAATTAAAGATTATTTTGGGTAAAAAGAATAGCAAATTTACATCTAAATGGTAACACATTACGAAAACTAGTACACGTGATTAAAGTACATGTTCTAGTCAATTACTTATGCTTTTTTATTACAATTTAACTTGAACTTAAATCAAAACTATACAAATCTATAGTTTTAGTTGTATTTTACTTTCTAGTTATCTAAAACCAAGTTTTCAAAAGTAAAAGTCATAACTTATATATGATAACAATGAAAGTATGTAAATAAAATTACATTTCGATATCTTTTTGTGTCAGGAACATTAAGACTTATACATAGATCTATAAATCTCTCCAAACTAGAAAACAAAGATTAACACATCTTCTTATATACTATGATATTTTTATTCGTATGAAAAATTCACATATAAGAAAAGACATTCCAATGCGTTTTATTTATCATTTAAGTTTATTGTATTTGGGTATATATCAATATATAGTTTTTACGTTTTAGGTTATATTTTCTTCTTTTTTTCAAATCAGAAGATCTCATATTGAAATCTAGATTAATTCCCGATATGATTGACTATGGTTAAAAATATAATATAAAAATCGAATTTTGGTTTTTCAACTATATATCATGGTGAATTTTTGAACAATAAGCCCATAAATTGGTTAGTTACATGTTTACGTTGATATATTATATCATATGTAAGTAGTTTTCTATTTCTAGGACGAGAGTACCATAACATCTTTTGAAAGTCCGCACTTTTTTCTATCATCATGTAGAATTATTCTTTATTTTAAACTCATATCGTATTTAATTAATAATACTATACAACTGAAAATGACAAAATTATCGTGATGGGTTTCTTTTGGAGGAAATAGAAGCAGCACGAATGTTGATAAGGAAAAGGAAAGGCCATTCGTGTGCCACTCTTTGTCGTCTCTCTTTTTATTTTTGTTTTCGTAACTATTCTCTGTGAAATAAAATTTCTAAATTGGAAAAGAATTAGAATTTTCTAAGTTGCAAATAGGGGTGGACATTTCGGTTTAATTTCGAGTTCGGTTTGAGTTCGGTTCGGTTCGATTAAAATGTCCACCCCTAGTTGCAATGAGAAGACACCTTTTAGTAGTTTCATAGTGATGTTAGGATTTGGATCCTAATCTGATATTCAGAAAAATGTTAAAAACTAAAGTTTGGGAGAAAACAACAATTAATTTCTAAAACTTGTCTTCCACCATTTAAACAAATAAAATCTCAATATATATTATTAATCTCATTCCAACTGTGTCTTCGCTTTATAAATCTAGAACCTAAGTCAAGAAAAGCTCCAAAAAGATCAGTAGTAGTAGTTCTATAACTTACGATAGTTTGTGATATACGGACCAAACCTAGCTATCTTAATGTTAGCATGTCTAAGTGATAGAACAATTAGCAAAGTACAGAAATAATATAAAACCCTAGCAGAGGACGAAAAGCACTTCCATACTATATCCCTAATCTCTTGATTTTTTGTTTTCTTTGTATTAATTATTTTTAAATCCAACAACGTTACACTTCGTTTAGGAAAAAAAACCAGTGTAACAAAAAGTACTTCGGTTTGTGGCCATTACTTTGGCTCAACATTTACGATTAAGAAAACGTAACAAAATATATTCTACAAAAAGAAAATTGCTAAGATAAAAGTATCAAGATTCAACTCTAGAAAAAAGACAAAGAAGATAAAGTTGATATTTATAAAGTGAAGACCAAAGGGGAAGAAGAGGTCGATCACTTGTTTTGTAGGGCTTCCATGCACATGCTATTGCCTCCCCCTCGATATTTTTCTTATATTCAAAGTTAATAATTATATTAAGATTTTTTTCTCAATTATTGAGTTTTTATATATATTAGTGAAGGAAACTACTAGAAAAATTACTTTAAATTATTTATGTAAATATATGCTTGTTGGTATTCCAATATTTTTAAAATTCGTTTAACAATTCATAAACTAAAGTTATTATTTGGCTTTTCTGAACACCATTTTCTCTAGTATATATTCTAATAAACTTCTAGTTTTTTTTTTCTTTTCCGTCAAAGTAACTTATATTAATTGAAAAGATCATTATACAAATCTTTTACAATCCAAGAAAGAGGATTAGTACTATCTGAATAAAAGTTGGACCTTAGACTTTCAAATTGAGCCAAACTATGAGCTACTTTATTACAACAACGATTGATATAAGCAAAACGTATTTCTTGAAACTTTGTTGCCTAAAATTTGATGTCGAGTATAGGAGACCTGCAAGAGATGCATATGATGATGAACCATTGTTGATGCTATTTATTAGGATTTCACAGTCTCCTTCAAAGTAAACGTTCATGAACTTCTAGTTTGTCTCCTTATTTTTGTTGCTATTTGAAAAAATTGATAAAAGAGTATAATTAATAACTAGTTTATATGTTAGAAAATATAAGGTCCCTCAAACCATGATGTGTTGTTTCAGTCACCACGAATCTAACATATTCTTTTTGCTCGAAATAATTAGTCTGTTACTTAGACATTTTCAAATTCATATTTAATTGTAACTACACATTGTATCTATTAATTGTTTATTGCTTTAAAGGAGAATGATTGATGGTCTATGTAATAGTGGACCAGTACCTAAATAATTAATCGATTGATGTGCAATTGGATAATGCATGAAATTCCGTGATTCTTTGCTTTACTCCTAAATCGTTAGGGCTGTAACACGTGTCAGCCTAGGATTCACTAAACAGTTCTAAATATCTAGTCTAGTTTTCTTTTAAAAGAACTGTTTATAGCAAATAACTTCCAGCAAGAGTTGTACACACATTCAACATATTACCATTACGACTCTATCCAAGTCTATAGAAGATTGGAGTCGTTAGAGGCTAATTAGGCAATTTACATTATTGTTGTCAGACTGATGAAGATTGAATGTTGTCACACTTTGAGCAGAATGAGCAACAATTTTCTTGGATCAAATAGTTTTAGTTTATAAATTCATTAACATACATGTATAGCCAATGCTCTAGCTTCTTTAAAGCTTAATTTGAAAAACTGATTGTGAATGAAACTGACACATCATAGGTTCTCATAATTTTCATCCCGTAGTATTTGGCACTCTGACCAATTGTGTTGTCTTTTTATGACCTAAACGATGAAGTATCTTCGGAATGATAACACTCTTTTTGTTCTTCCGTGAACCATTCTAACTATGTTAGTATTTGAGAAATGCTCATTTGCTACAAATTGGCGAAGAAAATAGTTTAACTCCAAACACCAATGAACAACCTATCTACATTCACCAAAAATCGAACACTACCGACGTTTGGACTAACATCACTTCTCTAAGTAAACTGTTAGGTGGATCCTGAAAATTTGAATCGAAGACAGATAGAAACAAGATTATTATTTTTGTAAACAATAGGAATAGTTAGTTGACAAAAAAAATGAAATCTTAGTATACATAATGATATCCATTGTTATGAATAATGTGATAATAATTGTTTGTGACATGTTCTTAACTTTTTTGTATGAGATGTGAGCTTAATCAGCTGTCGTTTTATTTTCCATGTGAACCAATATCTCCCATACGGCTCACATAAGATTCGATCAAGTAATGCGAATTATTTTACGGTATATTAAATTAATAATCCCCAGATTATTTTTAAAATATTTCCATCACTCTTACATTTCCACTTAAATTATTGTGATAAAGATATATAGAATCTTTAGGTAGATTTGATTAACGAAAGTTTATATGTTTTAGTATAGTATGTAATTAACGCCAATAGATAATGAGGTTCAACGAATCTAACGAATCAATCGGCGGATTCAGTTAATCAACTGAGTTTAAAAATCGGCGCATTTGATTTAGCTAATCTGTTAACATTAATTAAATAATCTAAATGGTTAACTTAAAGTATGAAATACCAGGGTTACACAAATATGAAGTAAACTCAATCAACACATATTCTAAAACTTATACATATTGATTTAGCTAATCAATTAACATGAGTTAATCCACAATTGTTTTTTGGGGTGAAATGCCTATTAACTTAATCTTCTTTTTTTTTTTTTGGGCAAAGCTATAAACTTAATCTACATTGGACATTCTACAAGACGATGTCGATATTTTTTAGCAGTTTCAACTCATATAAATTGTTAATTATCCATAGAATTCGATTTAAAAACCACTATTCTTTTATATCAACAATATGACGAGATACGTTTTTGACCAATTATGTTTGTGATGCTTAAATTCAACTTCATACAAGATAGTGTTTGCATAGTTATAAAAGAAATTGGTGTTGCATGCCAAGAAATAAAGAAACAAATGATTGTCTTTTATACAAATTTGCGGATAGGCCAAAACCGATCTGATTGGTGGTTGGTGAACCGACGCCGCTCTCGTCGTATGATGTACATGCAATGTATGTATGCATAGCATAGCATAGCATTTTTTTTAGGAAGACTTTATTATACACTCTCATATTTTTTGGTCTAACATAATGGGAAAATGCGTTTTTATAACTATAGAATATGTAATTAGATAAATGAATGCATTTTACAAATAGTCACATGTTTGTTTTGTATTGTAGCTTCCTAGATAACATAAGTTATATATAATGATTCTTAATAATATTCAACTTAATTAAATTGGGCCATCATCTTCGTCCAACACATGCTTTTAACTTATGAATAAACTAAATATAATATAGATATATATATATATATATAAATTAGAGAAATATATTAAATAACTAAATGTTTCATGTTTATCTGGTATCATGAAGAGATTTCATATGTATTCAATCTCATTTATTTTGAAGTATCAAATAAATTATACGAATTTAATACATAATAAATCTCATTAGAGTTAAAAACTTTTGTCAGCATATAAAATTGATGAGTTAAGACTAATTTTACTAGTGTTATTGTAAGGTATCAAACATTACAAAATTAAATGGTGTACGCAAACGACGCATGGATGATGATATGTAAGCATTATAAGAGATAAACAAAATTGTAGCGCTAAATTTTACACTGTTTTCACTTTCTCTATTAAAACAAAAAAAGAATAATGTAATTTTTTGAATTGAAAATACAAACAACTATTTATTTTCCAACGATGAAACACATAAATTATTTTTCTATCAAAGTAAATTTTATTATAAAAATAGTGAATTTAAAATGAATAGAATTATATATTAATGAAAAAAAATTTTAAAAAGAAAACTAAAATTCAAGTGTATATTGAGCGAGTCTACCTTAAATGGAAGACGTGAAGTAAGAAAAAGTCGGAAGACTTCGCAAAGATGATTAGTTCTGTAAATTAATTAATAGTCAATCATAGATTAGATAGTTTAGCTGGCCAAATCACTTTTTCTTCAAATCAAAATCTCCTTTTAACCCAATCTTTAACAACTAAAATTGACAAGCTATCAAGTATCAACAACATATATACATACATCAACCCTCTGTCATAATCTCCCTCAAATCACTAATTATGAGTATCATAATAATCCCTCAATTAAATTATCTTTAAAACGCTAGAATAAACAAAAATCCCAAACATGCTTCTGGTTCCTGAATTTCTGCACAATATCCGCCGAAAATATATTTTATACTAAAGCTTTTGCAGTTAAAAAGTTACCCAATTTGCAAAAAACAATTTAAGTCAAAACTAAACGATTAAAGACCAAACACCAACACCAACAACTATTAAGCCAGTTTTATTTTATAACTCAAAAAACTGATATACATTTTAAGGTTTATATTTTCAATTTTGTTATTGAAATTGTAGAATCACAGAATAACTAAACATCAATTTAAATAATTCCGCAATTCGAATAGGTTTTGTAATTGATAAAAACTTTGCAGAATCACATATCTATAATACAAATTATAAACAACAATTAAAAAGAATTTCAAGAAACTAATATTGTTGTTCCCTTTTCTAATACAAAACATGTAAATGATCAAACTAATAATTTGCAAAACCAAAAAAAAAAAAAGCTTAACAAAAATAATGATCTCAACCTCTATACAATGGAGACCGTTGTTGAAATATCATCTTCGAGACTCTTGATTGCCGGAAAACCTTAATCGGACTCGGAAAATTCCAACCTTTACCCTTTCCAGTCGCCGGAACCGGAACCGGAACCGGAGAAAATCCCGATTCACCGGCGACCGCTATGGATCTTGATTTCCTCATAACCGCCGGTTTAGTATCTCCTCTGTTTCCCATAAACATCCTCCAAAACGACGACGTTTTCTTACTCCTACCGGAATCAATAACCGAATCCGGTTTAATCGGAACCGCCATAGATTTCGATCTCCTAAACGCCGGTTCGCATTCAATCAAACTCGCGACTCGTCCCACCGATCCAACCCCTGAGAAAGTAAAACTAACATCTCCGGCGAAGATAGAGAACGATGAGGAAGACGAAGAAGACGACGGAGAGAAAGATACGGCGGCGCGTGAGCTACACGAACAAGGAAGATCGTGAGCACAATCTGGACAAAGAGAAGAGAGACGTTCGTAAAGACAAAATGGACAAACGCCTCCGCCGCTAAAATAACCGCGTTTCGAAAAGTGTTTTGAACATTGTGAAAAACCATCTTCGTCCATGTTTTCGCGATTTGATTCAGAGAATTTTTCTTGTTTCTTCAGTTTCTCGGAGTTTGAAGAAGTGAGAGAGTCGAAAGAGAGAGTTTTTATAAAGGCTTTTGCGTTTTAATTACGGTTAAATTATTACTGCGTTTGGTTATTTACATTAACCTTTATGGTTTAACTTAGAAGTGTATAAATATAATCATTATGACATTGATTAACGAAACGGTGCGTTGCATTTAACTACTTGAAAATTGAAATAGCTCATTGGGTTGATGGTTATTTACGTTTGTACCATCGTCAATATGGAACCATTCAGTTCATTCACGTGTGGCATGACTTTACATTATTAATTTCTATCTCTTTCCTCTAGTGATTTATGAACGTATAAATCGAACAAATTGAATTTGAATCGAATTTTAAACGAATCTGAATTCAATTTTATTATATTTTTAAAAACATATGAAATATTTGTATTGATATTTTTAAATCTTAAATCAAAACTCATACATGTGGAACGTTATCAACTTTTACTATTTAAAACATCTACAAAGTTTAACCATGATAAAAATCACAACTAAATTTACTAACTATTAAATCAGAAAATTGATCATAGGTTGTTCTCTGCTGGTGACATACAATTTTAGTTATCAAAAAATTGTAAGCTCGTATTTTTAGAGGAATTGAGGGCTTATCTCGAGTGCGGTGTTCTTGCGGTAAAATTATTGGTTATTGGAGTCCTTCTCCTCCAACGTCTAATTCTTTTGTTGTTTCACTCTCGTTTTATAGTTTTATATTGTATTGTTTTTTGTAGTAGTTTTCGGTCTTCTGATCTCTTTGTTGAATCTTTGTATTCTGTTAAAAACTTAAAATGATATAAAACTTAACATTTTATAATAAATAAATAAAAAGACAGTATTTTCATATATTCTGATTAAAATATAGGATAGTACCGATAGTTATAGATCAATATTGTTTTCTAAAAATGAGCTATACCGATATTTATAGATCAATATTTTTTCTGAGAATGAGCTAAACGCAAACTTTAACAACGAGAAATTTCTTATAAATCAAAATTGAACTTTGTTTCAATTCAATGAAATTTTTTGAACCTGTTAAATTTTTTGAATTTAGTAGAACAGAATTGAATAGCCACCTTTGATTTTAAAAATTCAAAAAATATTTTGTGGATTGAATGATCTGAAAAATATTAAAATGGAATACAGGAGTCCACGAATCAAAATATTTGACGTGTAGAAATAAAAGCATGTATGTGCTTAGAAAAAGACAGTTCCGAGTTATGGAGACAAGCTTACTTACAAAGAAAGAGACCTGACCAACTAAAGATTTAGATCATGGCCACTTGGTTTATAGGCAAAAACTGTAATAAGAAAAGTTGTTGAAGTAAAATGGAACACGTAAGGTTCGAAGAAAACAAATCTAATTTGCTGGTTCAGATTTCTGAACCCTTTTTGATTAAATTTTAGTTTTTGACAAAACTCACTACTTCAATATATCCTCGTAGAACTTCAGAATTAGATAAATCTAAGTTTATTATTGTTAAGTCAATTAGTAGAGTGTTTGTGCTACTAAATTTGAGTTTAAATTCGCCGGTCTAAAGAGATGTTACATCATTCTTAAAAGATATTAAGTGATGATTTAAGTTGTAATATTGTGATAGTTTTATTTAATTTATGTTGTTAATGCTCTTAAATCTCTATGGTCGAGTTATTTGCCATGTTCCATTAGAATTTGGTTATTGATATGATTCAGTGGGCTTTGTCGCTAGATATTTAAATGAACAAAAATAGATTATTTCTATTATAATAAATTGGCTCTCACTAACAGATACAGCTAGGAAATGGGCCTCAAAATCTTCTTATTTCTGGGCCAAACGTTCAACAAAAATAGTTATAATTTCTATTATAATAAAATTTAAAAAGCTAACAGAGCTTGATTACAAAAATAGATATGGGCCTATTAATCTTTCACAGTTACGGCGACATTGTCGACCTATATTTTTTCGTCAACTAAAATTCTCTTGTTTTCTTTCATTATGTACTTTTTTTTGGTAAAACTATAGTGTTTGTGTAGTTTGTTTGTTAAAAGAGAATTGTTTGATAAAGTTACCGATGATGTTTAGTGATGAAAAGGTTCGAGATAAAAAACATCCATATTCTCGAACCTTTTCATCACTAAACATCATCGGTAACTTTATCAAACAATTCTCTTTTAACAAACAAACTACAATGTGTCTAACTGGTGATAACTTTATAGATGTTTTTTATTATAAGATTTATTTTTACTGACATGTTTCTATAGTCTTATCTTAATTAAAATTTAGCTATCAATGTGTCTAACTGGTGATAATAAATGATAGTAAATGTGATGGTCTAACTATAATATTAATCAGCTAAAGATGGAGGTATATTGATATACAATAAATAATCTTTCAATTCTATTTTATAAAAATAAGATAAATATTAGTTAATCATTTACTATAAATAAACATTTATTTTTCCAACTAAGCATTATAAAATTTTACTGCGATAGAAAAAAAAACATTATCCTTACCTCCTCAAAATAGAAAAATACTTGGGTTCACCCCTAGGGGTGAACCTTTATATTCACCCCCTTTATTTCTCCCAATCATAATCTGCCACCTAATAATAATAACTTTTTTTTATTTAATTATAAAATTTAATTTGCCACTAAAACGAAATTATGTATCGGTTTGGGTTTATTAGAAAAGGTTAGGGTTTAGATTTTATGAATAAACAAGGTTAAATATCGGTTTGGGTTTATAAACGGGTTTAGATTTTACAATTAAACGAGATTAAATGTCGGTTTGGGTTTAGAAAGTACGATTATGGTTTAGATTTTTTACGATTAAACGAGTTTAATTGGCGGTTTGGGTTTAGAAAGTACGATTAGGGTTTAGATTTTTTACGATTAAACAAGTTTAAATGGCGGTTTGGGTTTACAATGGAGAATTAAGGTTTAGATTTTGTAATTAAACGAGATTATTTATCGGTTTAAATTTATAAAAGAATGGTTAGGGATTAGATTTAAAAATTAAATGAGTTTAATTTTTTTTTTATGTAGCGAATTCTGATTGGTTAAAATAAAAGGGGGTGAATAAAAGGATTCACCCTTTAGGGGTGAACCCAAATATTGCTCCTCAAAATATAGGCCTATATTTTATTATTTTTATACAATTTTGATTTAGTAAAATTATTTTGTACAACCAAACTTTATTGGTAAAATAATTGATGGTACACTACACTCAAACAAAACCAAAGATTTTTTGGTTCGGAAATTTTACCTGAAAAAAAAGTAGAGAAAAGCAAAGAGACAAAATCAGATTACAAGTGGGTTATGCGCTACGTGGCGTTCAGAAAAGTCATAATGCCACTTCCTTCACTTCCACTTCCACACAAGTTGCTGAATCGGCCAACAACGTTTCGCGACAAAATTTAACAACACATTCACTTTCTCAGTTTTAACATGTGGCAATCATCCAAGCCTCCAGATCATCTTCGCCGGTCCACATATGGTTAAGCACAAAACATATTTTCTCCTTTTATAGGCTGCTAACATATGTTATTAGAGTTGAGTTAAGTAGATGTTAATTGGTAAATATTGTTGGAACTCAATTTTTACAAAGTAGCTCCGGCCAACTTTCCGGCGACTTTTTCGGTGAAGTCCGTCACCGGAATGACCGGATATGCCGGAGCCACTTTTTAAAAATTGAGTTCCAACAAATATATAATTCTTAACTTTATTTTTAACGAATTTTTGTTGATTTCCTAAATTTAATCGCTAGTTTTTTTATTGATTTTGTCAGATTAGTCAAGTCGTAAAATCACCTTAAAGAAGAATTAACAGTTTTGTCAATCCACTTATCGATGGAACTAATTTGACAAAATCAACAAAAGTTAGTAATTATAATACACTAGAAAATAACTCATGCTAGATTTAGCAATATATATATACTATTAATTGGGAAGCATTGGATAATAATTAACCTTATAAAGGGTAAAGAATTACAAAGGATGCCATTACAAATTTTTAATTCTATGACTAAATAAAAGAAATCGTTGAAGGGTAAAATGGACATTTACGCACTCTGAACGACGCGGATCTTGGATCATTATTCGGATCCCCATTTGGTAAAACGCGCGGATTCCGGGTACACAAACGGTAAAGCACGCGGATCCTGCAGAATAATCATATTGGGCTTTCGAGTAAATTAGCCCAATATTTAGCCTGATATTTATGGACGAGATCTACATGAATTCAAGTAAAAATAAATTAGATTAACTACCTTCACATATATTTCCATATCAAGCAAATTTAAAAATTCGAATTAGAAATTATCACTTCGTAAATATTTCCATATCAACACAAATCCCATATATTCCGTAGATTTAAAACTTAATTCGGAACATATTCGATTTCATTTATGATTGATTATTGCAACTAATAAAATCAGTATATATCCATATTTAGTTATTATTTTTTAATCACAAAAATCAAGGATATGTGTTGCATCAAATCGGAACAACTAAAGAAAATTCCTTAATCTATACATAATTTACGGAATGTTAGCAATTAAAATTTTAATAAATAAGATTCGATAGCTTCAAATATAATTCCATAACAAGAAAAACAATAAATTTGATTTATAAAAAATCAGTTCACCGATATTTTTATAACAACCGATATTTTGAAAATACAAAATCTCTTCAAATCTGTATATAGTTAATAATTTTACTAAAAAAAAGCTTTCATATCTAGATTCATATAGAAACAAATCAGGCATATACCTAAAATATGCTTTCTCTAAAATATATTCTTATGCCGAAATTCACTAAACCCTAACAAAATGCTACGACTTGAGTTTACTATAAATATAGTGTAAAGAATGGAATTGAAGACACACTCACCTTTAAAAAGCTTTCATATGTTCCCTTCATGACCCTTCTAAGAAAATGGCAGCACCACTAGCATGCACCGATCTTGCATGCTTCTTACTATAGGTAATGATGATCATCAAGAGAAATGATCAATAATGTAATGAAGACAAAACCTAATACCAACAGAAATAGAGGAAACCGTTTTGAAGAGTCTGACTGCAGCAAGTGTAATCAGGTAAGGTTGTTTTGAGCAACAGCTTGACATAATTCATGCTCATAGAAGAGCACTCGAGGGTGCTTTGGAGCCATTAGTTTGAACAAAGTCGGCCTTTGGATAACAGAAGGAACGATGCATCATGAAGGAAACGGTGTCTGGTCTTGGAAAAGAACAGCAGTGATTTGCTTCATCTCTGCGAGTTTGGTTCGAAAGGGTGGACGAGGTGCATGTTTTGGTGCTTTTGGGATATGTTGGCTTGACACCATTGTTCGGTTTCCCTCTCCTCTCCTGATTTAGATCAATGAAGGTTTTGTTAAGAGCCAGCCAAATAAGTTGTTTGATGCTCTTTTCGAAGGGTAAAAATTGAAGCAAAACATGTACCTACGGAATGGCCAACGATTTATTGGCATTGGGCTCATGACACTCAATATTTCCTGTCTTGAGCGGTCTGCCGTTGTATAATTAAAACTTACTCGGTTTAATTAACAATAGTCACTATCAAAACAAATAATTGACAATTACATAGTTACTCATAAAAATTGATAACGTCTGTAACTATTGACAACTACATATTTTATATAACAAGTCTACGAGTTCAAAAAGAGATAACATACTCTAAAATTTCTATGGACTAAAGAGAGATCTTAAACTTATCAACTCACTAACCTTTACCGAAGCTTCTATATTTCTGAATTGCTACAAAGGCAATATCAAATCTGCTTCATCTCTGACAATTTAACTTTGAACTGATGCTTGGACTGTATACATTGAACAAACAAAAAGGAAACTTTAGTCAAATCTGAAAACATACAATGACAAAACAATGTTTTTTATAACAATTATACTAATTCAGAAAGAGTAACAACTAACAATAGCTAAATATTATTATGGATTAAACAAAAGTTGAATCCTTAACACTTTACTAACCTTTAACATTGCTTCCAGATTCTGGTATGGCTTCTAAATGACATCAAATTTGCCATTTAAATTTATTCAGAATCATCTTCTTTTGGCAACATCGTTGGACAAACCATTATATGAAATATATATAGAAAAAATTGTAATTAAAACACATATCATGACACAAAATCAACTGTTAATAATTATTTATAGACAATCGAATTTCTAAAAATCTTAAATCGGAAAACAGACTATTTATGTAAAGAAATTGGTTTACTAGCTAACACACTCAAATAAACTATCCCACAACTGACGATTTATGTAAAGAGATTGAGATTTCTGTAATTCTATATGTAACGATCTGGGTTCTTGACAATCATTGCCCAAGAACTCAGTTTAAACAGAAAATTTCAAAGTTCGAATTCGAATTGATATTTTAAAAAAAAATTTTTTGTCAAAAATAACAATCAAATCCAAAGCTTACCTCTTTTATGAATTTGACATGAAAAAAGGATAAACGTAATAGCTTGATTATCAGAAAATTTTGGGATTGATTCTTAGATCGAACAATCACCTGAGATTTGCAAAATTGTTTCTACCTCTTTATTCAAAAACTTTAAAGATATAAAATTAGCATTACTTACCCATATATTATCGGGTTCTTGATAACCAACGCCCATGAGCTCTGTTCAAACATAAAATTTCAAAGATTGGAATTTCAATCGAAACATATGGAAAAGATAAATTCAAAATCTGAAACAATAATAAGTTTACCTCTTTGTAGAATTCCGGTGTTACGATTAACAGATGATAAACGAAGACATATTATCTTGATTATCAGACAATTTTTATTTCGAACAACCGTCTGATTTTTTTTCGGTGTGTTTTAGTGAAGACGATAAGACAATGTTCTAGAGTTATCTGTTCTGGAAAAAAAAATCATTTATGCATTAAAAAAAATCAATCGTTTATGTGAAACGATCTGAAGACAATTTTGTCTCTTACGGCCCAACTGAAAATTGGTATCTGATTTATTATTGGGCTCCTAAATTTTCGTTGGGTTATAGCCTTTTAATGACAAATGATATCCATTATTTTCGTAGGAGCAAAACAATTGTTTGCCATTTAATTAAAATTACATATTACATATTCTATAAACAATCATAAATACTATTATACTATTATACACCAAGATTCTGAAACTATCAAATTTATCAATCACCCAAACCAATAAACTAATTCTATAAAACAATTATACTTACTTTTCTATTCAAAATTTATATTCTATCAAACAATAAACCAATTTGTGTACCAAAGTTTATTTAAAACACAAAATAAAATTTTCCAATAAATTTATAATTTTATGAATTATATACAATTATCTAAAACACTACAAAAATAGAAAATAATTTGTTAAATACTACTTCTGAAAAACATATTTTATAAAACACATATCGTAAAATATAAACCCCGCACGTACTTGCGGGTCCGGATCTAGTTATATTTATATAGAGGTAAAATTCTTATATTCACAACAATTGAAGATAATCCTAATATCAAAGATTTGACTAATATCTATGTTGTATCTTATTTGAAAATATACATTTGATATGATTTTGGCGAAAATATATTCTTTAAAGATTTCATAATCTAATGTTTAACTGCGTTTAAAAATGTTCTATAAAATATTATAGCTTATTTTTCTTTTTGACAATATTTACACGTTCAACACTTGACTTCATTGTAGAGAGTGTGTAGAGAGATAGAAACTATGACTGCCCGCTTCTGCAAACTCCCATAACCGCAACTGCAACCATTGTGTATAAACCAGTTAAGCCTTAAATTGTTGCCATATGGTGGATACGTTTAATCTAGAATATGATAAATAACTGGGGAACCTAAAAAGTAAAAACCCAATCGAAGAAAAATAAATCTATTAAATACATCGTAATTTGGACAATTAAAGAGATGTTTTCTCGCTTTTGAACAAAAATATTCTTAAATCTGCCACTTGAATACTACATCAGCTTTTTTAATAGTAGTTTTGATCTGAATAATATAAAATTAAGTTTAAAGGGGCAGTAATACTGATACATGTAATATCTATACTATTATTTGAGGGGCATTTTAGAATAAATAATTATAAAATGTTAGAATACTTTGAATGTCATTGATAATTAATTATTTTAACAAATTCACTAGGAATACAATAATACTCAACATATGGACATAATTAATTAAAAAAATCTGCAAAAAAATATTTTCTGTAATTATTATCTCAATAAAATAGTTAATTTCCAATCAAATTCAATAAAACTTTGATACCAATCTTATAACCAAAACTAGATCATGGTCCGTGCTATACAGCACGAGATTTAATATTTTTTATGAATTAAATTATATATTTTGTTTGAAAAAATAAGAAATAATATAGTATAATAGTATAGTATAAAAGAGAATATATCATAATATTTTATTTTTGTTACTATTTGGATATAATGTTATATATTTCATTTGACGATGGTTGTATATTTTGTTTGTAGAATTAAATAATAGTATATGATAAATTTTAAATCTATATAATTTTTTATAATTTTAAGCTAAAAATGAGAATGTAAAATTTTTCCGCCAAAAACGTAAATCCGTAATTTTCCCGCCAAAAACGTAAATCCGTGATTTTCCCACCAAATAATGGTGACGTTGATTATTATTATTATTATTATTATTATTATTATTATTATTATTATTATTATATTTTAATTATTAATTTATTTATTACATTAATAGGTTAATGAGTCAACCCATTTAACCTTCTAACCCATCAAATTAAATGAGTTGATGGGTTGAGTCAACTCATTTGGCTAAATGAGTTGAGTCAACCCATGAACTCATTTAACTCTAAACTCATTGGGTAATGAGTTGAGTTGAGTTGGGTTAACCATTTTGACACCCCTATCTATATTCTATATCATATTGGGTTATTTTATTGTAAGAATTAAATGTTGTTTATTCTTAACTTGGTTGAAAAACATGACTTGGTAATAAAGAAGGAGGGAATATTGTATTGTATATCAAATATATTTAGCTGCATTAGATTTGTATTTTTGTTTATATGAGATTAACAATTTATTTGGTTCAATTAGGTATTCATAATTGCATTGTGTCATTGAGAACAAAAAAAAAATAGTTGTATTGGGTCTAAGTTTTTACGTGGGCTAAATCTGATTTTGTTTGGCCCAGTATCATGTTGTTTAAAAAAAAGAAAAAGAATATTTGATAAGAATTTTATCTCTTCTTCCTTGATTACGGATTTTTTTATCCAGATAATGTGAAGCAATGAGTTGCTAAATCTACGATTTAACAACGTCAAGACGCAAGAGAAAACGCAAATATCAATTAAAAGGAATTTTTGTTAGCAAGTCTTTCAAATATATTTTTGTTAGCAAGTTTTAATATATCTATACTAGTATTTTTGCAACACTTTAGTGACGGGTGGGTAAAAATGCTTCTGGATTAATCGGATATCCGACCCGTTTTCTAAATTCCTTCACAAAAAAATACTTGGATCGGGTTAAATAAAATCTAACTCATACACCGGATATTCTATATTTAATAATTTAGATATTTAGAAGATTTGATTAAGATTTAGAATTATGATTCTCCTATCATCTTTCTTTGATTTGTTTTTAACTGTTTTGAATCATCATATAATACATAAGTAAAAAAAAAAATCTATTTTTTTTTCTGCATATACTGTGATTCGAAATTTTAAAAACGGACATATATTATCCAATTGACGAAAATGTGTGTTCAACGTTCTACATCGATTAATATATTTAGACAATGATTCAGAATCATATCATAAATAAGATCAACACTAATAAAATAAATGAGTTTTTTGGCGGGACGGGTTTGGCGGAACGGGTTTTTGAATCAACAAAAATAAAAAGATTAAAATATCATTAATCCGCCGTTTCAATACGGATTAAATCCTTAATTTTTTTTAATACCACCAATATTAGACATATTAAATCAGTCTCATTTAGAAAAGATTGTATAAAACCAAAAATTGTCCCGTGGTATAATGTTACTTAATAAAGATATTTATAAAATTTTAAAATATCATTAACATGCCGCTTTAATACATATTAAATTTTCAGTTTATTAAAATATAAATGTCTTAGAGAATGATATGATTTGTAAACTTTTATATATAATAAATAATCCTTAAATTTTAAAATAAAAACAAATCACGAGACGGGTTAAGAAATTACGGAACGAGTTATATTTCGGAAAGGATTTAGATGGCGGACGAATTTGAATCAATATTTATATACCGCTTTAATACGGGTTAAATCCTCAATTTATTAATAATTGTCTCGTGGACTCGTGGTATTCCGTTACTTAATAACAATTGTAAACTATAATATAAATAAATATGTTATAACGAGATACAATTTATAGAATATTTTTATACTAACTTTAAAATTAAATCATCCCGCGGTGTACCGCGGGTTAAAATCTAGTTTGAAAGTAAAAATCTAAGCTTACAAATATTATCATTTTTTCGTTGTAATTTTATAGTTTTCAATCTTGAAATCTGGTTAAACCATATATCAAAGTAGCAGCAATGGAAAATTCATATATCCTAATCAAATGTGAATTTTGCTTTTTCATTATCAAATATAATATGCACCTGCATAATGTAGAAAAAAAATTATATTAGAAAAGGATATTAACATCAATGTATATGAAATTATATATAATCTGATAATAAGAAAGTTAAACTGAAACAAATAAATTTGATTGAGCAAAATTAGAAAGAAAAAAAAAATCATATAAAACTGGGAACAAAAAAAATGGATGTCTTGTTCAGAGAAATGGATGATCTTATATAATGAAGAGGAGATGTCGATTTAGGGTTAAGAAATTGAAATCTTCTAGTAGAATATTCTTTTAGCTTGCAGAGCAATCTTAATAAATTGAATGATAATCTTTTGATTAAATCTTTTAATATTTACATATTCAAACTAAAATAATTAACTAAAGATAGAATATTTTTTTATAACAAAAAGCCTTATTTAAGGAAATAAAAAGATTTGAATATGATCTTGACTTATAGAATATTCAGCATTAAATATATTTAGAAATTTTGTATTTATTATGAAAATCTTGGAAATTTCTTTTACATATGTAGAAAATAAATGGAAAAATAGATTATGTAGCATTTATTTTTTAAAATTTTAATAGATACTAAAAATAACAAACAAAAATATAGTTACCAAACTCGGATTAGTTAGCAATTTAGTTTTTAAATTTTAGATGTACACCACAAAATTCGTAAAATTTTTATTAAATAAATTTTAATAGCACGAATTTATATCTAAATCTAAACAAATTATAACTACCAACAATATTTTCAAATGATTTTATGGAAACTGAATAACAGAAAATATTTGATGCGTGATTAAGGTAAATAAAAATGATTCTATTTATATTTTTTGATTAGTAAATACTTTTATCATACGTGAATAACAACATTTTCTTTATAAATTTTATTTATAACAATTATAAAATCTAAACAAAATCTCTTTAATATCTTTAAACCCGTTGACCCGTTAATATATATTGGTTACATGGAATTAAAATGATTATGATTAGAGATCTCTAATGGCATATATTGTAATTTCTTACAAAATCAACGTTACGACTTATAGGATGTACTTCCCAAATAATAGTATAGGATTATCATAATCATTATATCCACCATTTCATATTTATTTGATCATATTATTTAATTAAATTGAATCATCATTTCATACATGTATTAAAATATGTTATAATTTGAATTTTAAAAACCAAACATATATTACTACTTGCCAAGAGAGATGTGGAATACAAAATGATAATTATGGGATCTTTATCAGTTATTTGATCCAGCTACAATTGTTTTTTTTATGGATTCTATGGACCATTTGGAAAGATAGAAATCCCAACCAAAATTCCTAGACATCTTATATCACACCATAATATAAACACTTTCTTGAGAGTAAGGTCAATTGAGAAAACTGAGGTGAAAGACTCCCAAAAGAAATGTTCACAGTATGATAGTTCGTGGAAGTGTCTAGACCTAACACTGGTCCATGTTGGATAGCACATATAATACTAGCTAGGGACAAAATGTCATCCGATGATTCCTTCGCGTTTTCACTTGGAAATGAAACTTTTATATTATATGATAGAATGTCTTTTCCAAAATAATGATAGAATGTCAAATTTTTGAAACAAATTGTACATAATTAGTCTCTATAATGCATTCTTCTTATGAAGAACTAACTTTTACTTCTAGTACTTCTATATTATACATCAATGTTAGAAAACTTTTACAATAATTATTTTATTGAAATCAAATATATGCATTACTCAAAACGCAAATACGAACCTAGGGAAAAATGGTCTATTTCCCTACGAGAAATATCGCATCATAACAGATAGAGCCCAAACTTTAACCTCGGTTTATATGTCTCTGGAACCATAGTTTGAAACCTAAATCTCCCTAAATCCATAGTTTTCACCTAATTACCTATAAACATTGGTTTTGCTCGGTTTAGTGTTTACCAAACAAAGATGAACCAACTAAAAACGAAATTAAACCAATTTCAATCCAATAACAACTAATTGAACATGACCCGACCAAACCCACCCAACCCAACTTTCTTCTTCACCCGATTTGTCTTCTTCATCTTCTTCCCTCTTCTGTTTTTTTTTTCTTTCTTTTTGAATTCATTATTTTCAAGGGTCTTTTGCAAAAGTAGCCATTTTGGGAAAAGTAATTAAATTTATAGCACCATAATGTGAGAAATGAAGTAAGTAACACAATTGGTAGCTGAAAAGTCTAGTTTGCCCTTCTCAATTGTTGTAGCGGACGCGCGTGAAACCAATGTAGAAGTCTAGTAACAGTTTTAATAGCACCTCAACTCAAAAATAATAATAAAAGAAAGGGAAAAGCTGAAGAATGAATAAAATTGGCATATATGCATCGTCTGTATCGTAAATTGGGACGTTGTGTACTTGTGTGGCTTCGCTTGCGTCAACAAAAGGCATCTCAGAGTAGCGGTAAAAGAGAAGATTAGGGTTATGGTGGGTTAGGTTTTGGTGATCGAATTAATGGTTAAAAGAGCTCCTTTGATCGTTTTGAGTAAAACGTTTTTTCTACGTAGAACACATAAAATGAAATAGTATAGAACAAAAAACACTCTACATTGTATTTCTATATCAAATTATTAAAAATCTTTCAATCATACTAAAACACACCTATTTTTTTGCTATTTCATATGGTTTATACCAACAAAAATAAAATAGAATGATTTGTGTTTTATATAATACAACAAAATCTAAGATAATAAGCCAAACAAACCGTACAAAATACAAAAGTAATGTTTGTATGGACTATACTATATATATTGTACTATTTGTTTTCATTAAGTACCAATTACATTGTTAATATGTTTCTTGTTGGCGACAACACAAATTTCTAGCGAGCTTAGAGGATGTAAAGGCATTAGAAGTACATAGAAGTGAGAGGATCTGTCCCAAGCCAAGTCCAATCAAAGTCTTCTTCGTCTTATTTATCTAATTGAAATTGAAACCCATTATCATTGCAGAAGATGTTGAGATTCGAACTTGGCAATGCTATAAAATAGCAACTGCGTGAAAGTCACGCGCCCCTCTTTTCTCTCTCAAATCAAAGGAGACTTGCAGAAACCTAGATCTGTTCTCGTTTGCCTCTCCGGTCACCGGCGCTCCTCGTCGGTACCGTGAGAGGGCTCCGTTGTCTTCGCTGTTCGGCTCATTCCATCTCCGGCAATTTTCTGTAAGTACTTCCAATGGATCTGAGCTGTTTTTCTTCAGGTTGGAGGCTATATTTGAGGCCAAATCGGCGGTGGTTTGCTGCGGCTCTCCTCCTTACAACAGCGACTCCATCTTCTCAGTTGTCTTCCTCATTCCCCTGATTGCTTGAGGACGGTGATTATGTCTGAGTGAAAACTCTCCTTGATGGTCTTGCTCACGTTGGGTGTGCTGCTCGGTTTGGTTCGTGGCGGTTAGATCCTCTCTGGCTTGTTCGGAGATCGATCTCCTCTGATGGTGGCTGGTGGATTTCAGAGATTTGCCGGCGTTGGTGAACATGTGTTCGCCTCTTCTCCGACTTCGTTTTTGGCTCCTTCCGCTTGGATGTGCTTTTCCGGTGATGGTTCTTACTTCTATGTCTCAGTGTTGTTTTCCCATCGCTCGACGCGGCATTGCTCCGGTGGTCTGATGGTCAACCACGTTGGCTGGTGGTGCGGCTGGCGGTGCCTTGTTTTCCGGCGAAGCTGCGACGTCTCCGTTGTGGCGGGTCCGATGTGGCTCGGACGGGTTCTTTGTTCTGAGACCAATGGCGAGAGCCCCTTGCTTTTCCAGCGAAGCTGCGGTGGTAATAGTTGTGGCGGGACTGATGTGGCTCGGAGTTACTTTGCTCATAGGCTGAAGCGAAGCTGGTTCTCTATCGACCTTGGCTCTAGTGTTGCAGCTCGAGTTTTCTTTGCTGTCGGGGTTCTACATTTTGGAAGTTTGTATCTCCGAGGTGGTGGCACTTGTTAGTGTAAATTCTTTCAATATGGCTTGTCTATGCAGGTGAAAGATGATCTTTGCGCTCGGAAAAGCTGTAGGCCCGCATCGTCAGAGGATTTGAGGACGTTTCTCGGGTGCGGAGGACTCGTGGCAAAACCGATTGAATTGGGAATCTTCCTCCTCCAACGAATGCTATTTCCATTGTTCTTCCCTTGTTTTATAGTGTTCTTTTGTAATGTTGTTTGTTTGTAGATTTTGGTTTTCTGCTTTCTTTGTTGAGTCTTCGTGTTATGTAAAAATTCAAAAATTGGTATAATAAATCTTCACCTGTTTACCAAAAAAAGATGTTGAGATTCTCATTGCTTTAGTTGACGTGGGAAAACAGAAAATGAACAAAAAACAATTATGTGGATCTGAATTTGATTACATCGATTTCGATTTCCCAAAGGAAAAAAAAAAAAAAAAAACCAAAACCTAGAACCTAAAATGAATCTCACCGAAAAGCAATTAAGGGACTGAAACCGGAAAACAAAAACAAGCAAAGAGGTCGGCGCCAAGCCTAAAAAATCTCGTCGGGACTTCACTCGGTGGGGAGAGAAAAGATGTGGTGTTACGCAAAAGAGAGAAGAAAGAAACTAAGAAAGCGTGCAACTCAGTCACAGAGGGCAAACTTGGAATTAATATACAAAATATAGAGAATATTACCCTTCTTTTTTTTTGGTGTTACTTTCTCAATTATAGATTTTTTTTGCGTTAGTTTTGCAAATTTCCCTATTTTCAATCTCTTGAGTTTTGATGTGACTTGAAGAGTATAAATCTAATAACCTCTGAAACTAGCTTATATTTTTCATGATTTTTCAAATCAAATCCTCAAAGAACGAATCAATTACATATTGAAATCAAAATTCCCAAATTTAAATCTATACCTCTTTCCATATATCAAATTGAGAGAGCATCTGTTTCATTACCCATTCTGAAATCAAATGAACCAAATTAGGCGGAAATTAAACACATATAATTGATGAATTTATGCTCCTGTCTTATTCTTAGATCACGTTTTGCTTTCCGATCTCTCAAATTCGCCGTTGCGTCTTTTACGTATCTTCTCTGCTCCTCCGCTCCTCCGAGAGGCCAGATTCCACGACGTTTCATCATCATCTCATCAATCTCAGAGATCTTCATTGCGAAGAAGAGAGACTAATTGAAGCTTATCAATATTTTCAGGTGAAGAAGAAGAAGTTGGATCGGATCGTTAATGGGTAGGCCGGGTTGGGTTAATTTTTGATAATTTTAGTTTAGTTTTGGTTAAAATTTGTTTTAAAGTGGTTAAAACTGAATTGATATACGTTAAACTGATGAAACCCAGACATGAGGGTTAATATATCTCGAAATATTAATTCGGGGAGATTTAGCAATTGAATTTACGTTTCAGGGAGAAATCTTTTACTAATAAAAGATGCTAATTGAGGCTTCTTAAGCCATCCACATCAGCTATTTTTATGATACTCTCTCTATTTGCCACGTCAGCGTCAGGAAAAAAAAAATTGCCCATGACAAAGTCTTATGTCTTTCCAATAAGAAAAGAAGTCCAACATACAAAAAATCCATTCGCTCAGTACCCAATAATTAGCCCATCTCAAAATCTAAACAGTTCAAAGTTTAAAAAAAAAAAAACCTTTGTCGTCGTCACCATCAAGCCGTCGACTCCATTCTCACAAACTGTATCGATTCAGTTTCCCATTGCCACCGTAATCAATTCCCCACTATCTCACCTTCACTCCCCCATTTATTCACATAAATCGAAACTAATGTCCACTACCTTCAAAATCATAGCCTCTTGCGAGAATCTCCTATAAAACGTCAGCTCTCCGATCAAACAGATATAAGCAAAAAACTTCAATCAAAACATGGCACCAAATAAAGCAAAACAGTCTCCCCAACCATTCACCTTTAAGATTTTCGATGAGATTGATGGAGATTAATGTGATGAAGAAGTTTTAGTCCGACCTCTCCATCTCGCTATCTTCTTCTTCATATCCAAATCGGTAGCAACGCAGATGTTAACTGGTGAATCTATTACTCTGTGCCATGTCAATAAAGAATTTCGCCCAGATTTCAATTTAGGATCGGAGGTCAGTAAATCAACACTCCCTAATTTTATTGTCTGCGACAATTTTTTTTCTTTCTTTTTTCATGTTCTACCAATTATTTTCCCTGCGTTTGACGTTTTGTTATTTTCGTTATACCACCTTAGCCACATTTGACTATTCTATCTTTTAACCTCCTCGCATAGTATATGCGTATTATGACAAAGAAAAGCTCAAGAGAAAAACTATCAAGGTATGTCTTTGTAGGAGTTCATTTCTATATTCTTTAAGCTATTAATCAATATGGTCATTGTTTGGAAAATTAACCTGCATTAGAAACTTAATTTGAAATCTAAAATAAATAAAAAAATTTGGTCATGCATGTGAAGATACTAATGATTTTCCTTTCTCTCCTACGTCTCAGGTGCATATCTTAATATGTAGACATGATGCATTGAATAATCTGCATTCTTAGTTCTTCACCCAACTGAATCAGACCTCATGATCAAGATCCCAGTAACTATAAAGCTTTTAAAAGTTTTACGAAGAATCTTTTTCATTATTGTATATTCATTGTCCATCCTATGATTCCTATTGTATGATCTAAGCAGATATAAGCAGATGATTAAAAATAAAGTTGTAGAGCATATGCAAAGTGTGACTTAGAAAAATACATTGAAATAAAGATATTGTTTGCATGATAGGGAAAAAGAGGAATAATATCGACTGGAGGAGTATGTGCAGTAAGAAGGAATGGCAATTGTTTTGTAAGGTAGATTTAACATTTTCACAGAATAAATAAGGATCAGGTTGTTGTTTGACCTTTTTCTCACAAATCTAACATACTCCAACTAATTCCATAAAACTTGAGAACATATAGGTTTCTCCCTCTAAACTATTGGCCCAAGTCAATTCCGGATAGTGCATGCTAATGTAGCAAATGAAATTGAGAAGAGTACGTCTTTTAACAATTGCATCAACACATTGCATTTGCTTGCCTCGCTTTGAAACTAAAAGATGGTGTTATCCTTTTTGTGGCAAAAAAAGAAGTCTTTTACAATCATGAAACGTTCAATGGCAAGACTACTTCTATTTTTAGCCCACAAGTTGATTATTAATATCACAAAAACAAAAAGTATCAATTGTTAAATATTTATATCCGGGCGTAGCCCGGATTATCTTCTAGTAGATATAAAACATTGTTTTCAAGGACATATAATCTGAAGTTAAAATTTGGGCTATATTTGTTATGATGCGATACTTTTCGTGGGAAAATATACCGTTTTTCCACGAATCTAGTATACCAATTATGTGAGCTGCTAGTATTTTTACATAATTCGACTAACGTACTTGGTTCTAAGTTTATATCCTACAATCTTATAGACGAAGCTGAAAGATTCATAATTTATTCGATAAATTTTATTGGTCAAGGCCAACCACCAAGTTGTACATTTATATATTTATATAATTTATTAAATATTAAAAGAAAACTGATAAAGATCTTTTAATATATGCTCAAAAAAAGTTTATTTTAATACTATAATTTTTTTTCTTCTGACAACATTTTAATTCTATAATTTAAACACAGCTTTTCATAATTAAATCCACAAGCATCGAGGTCTATTATTGATTTATTTTATGTAGTACTTTGTTTTTTTTTTTTTGGGCAAAATAGTACTTTGTTATGGTAGTATCAAATTTCACAGAAACATTATAAGTACTAATTTTTTGTCACAACATTATACTATATTTAGCGATATATTTCTCAACATCTATTATTCAAAATTTCACAGGCAATATTTCAGAGAAGATCCCTTATATATTAATTGAGAAGCATTATTAAAAAATAACCTTACTTTTACGTGTGATTAACGAAAATGCCATGCTGACGTGTCGCGGTTACAGAGCTCCTTAAGTCATTTAATTAATTTTCCATCCTATACTAGAATATTTACATCAATTTGCCATTGGTACTAATAACACTTATTTTACTCATTCATTAATCAAAAATTAAAATTATGAAATGCACTTAACGTGGGCACTTAACATGTTCTTATTTCAACCAATTAATTAAAACGAAATTATATTTAATATTTGCAATTAAGAGTTACTAATCTTTAGAAGATGAAGCACCTAACATTTTTTGTATTGATTAACTTTACAACTATACATGTTTATATCATATATACACGTTGCATTTAAAAGGATGAATCAATTTAAAAAGATTAAAATCCACAAAATATCTAAAATATGGAATCTAACAATATTTGATAATTGATTGGTAATTCAAATTCTTCCACCGATTATGGTACTTGCTAACTATAAGTTAATAACCGAATTTATAATTACCTCAAAACTTTCATATATGGACTTATATAATTTTACCATGCACCTAACAAAAGAATATTGAGATATATTAGTTGACTTATTCAAAAAAAAAATCCTGACAAAAGATATATAAATATTAAAAAATTATGATTTAGAAAATATAAATATAAAATAATAAATTTTGGACATACTTTAAATGAAATATTTATTTTAAAACTTTAAGGATGTAGAAAATGTAAGAATGATATTGTGAAATTAATGGAACCCATGTTACTCGCTCGATCTTTTAGTTTTATTTAGTTGATCAATATTAAGGCTTTTTTTTCAAGAGTCTACATGTAATCATATAATGAGGCATTTTAGTTTTGATGTTTTGTGAATGTAGTCAAAACATAAATATATTTAATTATTAAAAACACAAAAAGATATATGTGCCATGAATGATAATATTTCATCAATACTTTCTCCACATAGAAGTTTTTTACCACGTTCAAATATTTTACGGGTGAAAACAAATTCTTATACAAAATATTTGCAAATTTGAATAGAACAAAAAACTTTACTATATGTTTCGTTTTATACAAACGTATCTTGGATCTCATTAATAATTTTACCTATTATAATTTTACTTGAATCGTTTCATCCCGCACATAGTGCGGATTTTTATCTAGTATAGCTTATATTTTCTAGTTCTATTCATAAAATATATAATAGAGATATGCATCACGAATATTACATCTCATCTATTGGATCAAATATAATATTACCAAAAATTAGTGGACTAATCGATAAGAGACATGGAGAATTCTAAACATGTAATATTCTGATTAGGTATTTTGTCTTCTATTTCCGGCAAGCGACTTAAAAAAGATAAAAATCCTTAGAATTATATAAATATATAGTATTAGAAACCTAGACGATTGACTTAAACCAGACCCTCAAATAATTGGAACAGTATAAAATTAATAATGGAGCTAGTCTACGATATAAGTCATTATTATTCAAGGATTAGTTGAAAACTTAGCTAACCCAATTAATATTTTCTCTGTTGCTTCATCCAAGACTCATCCCTCGCTTGATTCGATACGGCAACACTATTTAATTTAATTTTCATGAAGGTAAATCAATTTCGGGATTCTACATTTTTATTTATCGTACAAATAATTTGTAACAAATTATTGCCTAATTGAATTAGATTTACAATACAAATGTAACAACGTGCTCAAATTCTATTTCTGATTAATGGCTAACATTCTTTTTTTTAATGGCTAACTTTCTTAGGCATATAAATTTAATGAAATAGATCTATGTGAACTAATCATATATAATATATGATCAGAAAACAAAAATGTGATAGAAATGGGTAAATGAAATTTAATCGTGTTATACACTTAGACAAATTGTAGACCCAAAAAAAAAAAATTACACTATTTAAAACTGATTTATTGTGGAATATGGAAACCAATGCTGGATTTTTAATATATTAATTAAAAATAAGCAAAGGATATGTTTTGTCACTATTAAATAAAGGAGGTTGATGGATAAAATAAAATACTTAAACAGAACAGTATTAGGACAAAAATATAGGCAAACAAGAAATAGGTTAAGGATTAAGACAGTACATAAATAAGGATAATATATGTAGAACCATAGAATAAGATGGTGTCCATTGATTAGGGTTGTCAATATCTCTTTTCTCATTGATCATTCACATCCACTAAATTAAAGAAAACTAATGCATATAATAGTAACATAAATGGCATCATCACATTACATAAAATTAATGCCAACTATACACAATTAGTGACATTTATACACATACAGCAAATTTGATTTTATATTCATATTTCTTTTTAATGGATTTTTGTGCATAGTTATCCATTGTTGTGGTGATGATTATAGCCGGGTTTTATTTGGAAAATTTTGAGTATTGTTATTGTTAAACACTGAAGACCGGGATATAATCTGGATCGAAATAGACTAGGCCTGGGCGTTCGGATATTCGGGTCGGGTTCGGGTTATTCGGATTTAGAAAACTAAGACCCGTTCGGGTATTTTAAAACTTCGGGTTCGGATCGGGTTCGGATCGGATATTTCGGGTTTGGATTCGGGTTTATCCGAAGTATCCAAATATTAGAAATTTTGTCTCCGATTCTATGCAAAGTATTAAAAAAATTTCAAAAAATCTATAAAACCCAAGCATTTTATACCCGAATCTAGCCCAAAGTAGCTAAAACACCCGAAAATATCTTAACATCCGAATAATTTAGGCACTTAGGTTATTACAAGTATAAATATTACTAATAAAATATAACTATGTACTTATATTTTGGGTATGTTCGGGTACTTGTTCGGCTTGGGGTTCGGGTCGGGTTCGGGTTCGGGTTTTCGGGTTGTGAAGTTTAGAACCCGTTCGGATATTTTAAAACTTCGGGTTCGGGTCGGGTTCGGTTCGGTTTTTCGGGTTCGGATATTATGCCCAGGCCTAGAAATAGTTTTGTCCGGTTTAATATTGTTAAAAAAGAATGTAAAGTGAATAATCAGTTAGTCATAGATCGAATTCATACTTAGTAGTTAAATCTATAATAAATAATCAGTTAATCATACATAGATCGAAATCATAGTCTACAAAAATCAGACTTAATTTTTACTTGGTAGTTAAACCACCTATAGTGGCTGATGGAACACAATCCTGCATTAACCAGCAAAAGAAGATTCTTCGACCACAAAACTCCACAATTAGTTTGTAAGAACTTTTGATTTGGACCTAACAACTTTTTTTTGGTCTTGTTTAACTGAAAAACACCATTACTATAAATATGTTATCTACGTTTTCGGCAAATCAATTGGATTGATAAACACAGAAATCAACTCTCATCCGGCTCATGGGAGACAAGCGATATGAAAGCGGTCTTCAAATGTGGTTTGTATCTAGAATTTAAAACCATGTTTCTGTTAGCAACTTAGCTTAAAGTCTTTTACCTAAACGCTGCACTCGTTGTAAAACAGTCATTTTTACTTTGAATTTAATTTAATATTAGATTACAATAATAATAATAATAACAATAAAAAGTTTATTGTTGATGGTAAAAATGTTTATCTTATATATCTAACCAAATAAAAACTTAGTTCCAAAACCAAATTTTTATTTGTTTTGTTCATTTTGGTTTTTTTTTTTTATTGTTGAACTAATTATTGTAGAAAAATTGGATTCAATTACTCGATGGTAAGTGGTAAAATTCATGCAAAAAATGAACAAACATGTATTTGTTGTGAAAATGAGGTGTTTTTTAAAGAGAGATTTAACCATTTACTTAGATCAAACCATTTTAATTATGACTTAGCCACTCGATCATCCCATCTAATTGTGGCTAAGCCTCTGACCGAACATTTAGATTTCTACGAACCAATATGAACTTCGATTTGATCTTGATTTTTTTTTTGATCCAACTTGGTCCCATAATCCCATGGTCATTTGGATGGGTGAAACTTAACCCAATGTCCATTCATGGTTAAATATAAGATTTGACCCAAAACTCAACTATACATATCTCCTATAGAGTCTGAGGGGGAATTTCCAACCTTACATTAGAGATTAGTCATTCAACCACGCACCTAGTTTACACCAAACTTAGATTTAATATAAAATTCCATTTTTAAGTCATGTTTATACATTATTCATATTTTCCAACTAATTTTGTGTTGATTTCGATTGGCTTCCGGATTCAGTGAAAGTCTTCGTGCCTATTCGAAGAGATTCCGATCTATATTTTAGAACTTCAAATCTTAGTTTCAAATTCCTCCACAAAAGAGGGTTAATTATTGTCAAATTCTTCATTTACGGAGAGATCAACTTTTTTCCTCTCTTCCTACATAGAAAAAACCTTTCCATCAAATTACTAAAAAATTATTAAGTATCCTAACTAGTTTATTATTTCTGTAGCGGTTTGTTTGGGATTTGAAGATGTAGCGTTTTTCGCCACGGCTAGGTTATGATCTCCTTCTCAACGTCACTTTGCCAATGTCAAGTGATCAATCTACTATCCGAATTGTTCGTCGATGTGCATTTAACTCACGACTCTCTCGCTTGGGGCAAAATGCTTTATAACTCATGTTTTCAAGCTCTTTTGGATTTTTTTTTTTTTTTTTTTTTTTTTTTTTTTTTTTTTTTTTGTCAAACTCAAGCTCTTTTGGATAAAAATTCTTTTATCTTGTTTATGTATACTTTTGTTGAATGCTCTCACCATTATTGTACTAATCTTAATGTTCATTGAACTTATATCTATTGTTGTAATCCATTTGATATTTTGAATGAAATCAAAATTGTTTTGACAAAAAATTTTTGTACATTATTCAGATCAAATTTCATCAAACGATATTTTTGTTTTTGATAAATCAAACGATCTTGTTTAAAATTGTATGTGGCATTTCGCCCCACAATTTAACAATGGCAAAAAAAACATATGCACGAAAATAATTCAAGTTATACTACTCACCTCTTCAAAATTCTGTGGAATTTTAACATTGTTGTTCTTGTTTTAAAATGTATTTTTTAATATGTAATTTAAATTGGAAGTAAAATATTCTACGGAACTCTCAGTCAAAGGCTTTTTTTTTAATGAAAAAAAAAAAATTAACACAGTGTAAAGTAGTGTCAAACGTGTAAAATCATTAATCAAATGAACTACAATTACGTTACTATTCATTCATGACGATCCAAAACAGTTACTTTTCTTGATTAGATTGGGTGAATTTCTTTTCTGTCTCTCGAACTAGTCTTTTGTTGAATTAGATATTTTCATATTTTTGATTTATTTCCCATTATGTGCAATTAAAAAGTAATGAATAAGAAAGAAAAATTAAAGACATGGAGATTAATCAATACAATAATAACAATAAGAATCTCTCCAGGTCTGACACCTCAGCATTTTGGGATGTTCTCAGGTTGACACGTCATTAAAATCGTCGTCCAATGAAAACATTTCAATTAATACACATCAGCTCAATCTTTGCCAACGTGTAACATTTATTTTCCCTCAGCAAAACCATATTTATTCTCTCGGTTCTTCGTCTTCTTCATCTTCTTTTTCTTCGCAGAATTGTGCTCGGGAACGGTTTCTCTACGATTCCTCCAGAATCGACTCTAATGTCATTCTTTTTCTTCTTCTTCTCCCCAGCCATCAAATTCCGGCGAATATTTATTACAAACCCTAACCAAAAAACTCGCCACGACGTTAGCTCAAATCCGAATTCGGTTGAGTAACTCCTATTAAGCTTTCTTGAAAAAGGAACGAGACGGAATTTTTTTCTCTGTTGCATCATCAATTGATATTCAGAATCAGAAGGAAAACGATATGAAAATCCGAGTCGAACTGAAGAATCCGGCCCGCCTGTTCCCACCAGAAACCATGTCTTAGAATTATGGGTTTTGTATAGATTCGGGTATTGATCAATGCTTTGTATTCAGATATTTATGCCATAAAGATCGATTGTCTGATACAGTTTTGTTGATTTAGTAAATTGGGATTCTTTGATTTTTAAGACATGGTAAAGAAATCAGAATTGAGTGATTAGTGTATGAATGAATCAGTTGCATTAGTTTCTTTCTTCTTCTGAATTCAAATTCCATATTTGGCTTTGGTCTTGCAGGCAAGTTTACAAGGCTAAAGAAATCAAAATTGATGTCCATCTAACCACAAATCGAAGGAGAGATGCCGCAAGAACCTCACCGGGGACTCGCTTATGCTCCAAAACTTAGGTACATATACATATTTGCTTATGTGACATTGTGACAATAGAATGAGTTGGGTTGATTTGATATGTTACTCAATTGATGTGTCCAAAATGATTATTTTTAGAAGAAAAAAGTTCTCGAATTAGGGATACTTTTCTTTTGATGAAGAAGGTCATGATCTAAAGACTAAAAAACCCTCTTAGCAAAGCAGAAGGATCGTTGTTTTGTTATCAACATCATTAGTGAAAAGAGAGGGAACACATATCTGATTAGAGTTCTTGGTGTCTTGAAAATATTTGAGGTTGAACACTTTTGATCATAAGTCATATTTTCTCAGTTTGCATAGTGTGTTTAAAAGAAAAAATATGTCTGCGGTAAAGAAAAATAATAATTTAAACATAATACATATGGTCTATTGGAGTTCTCAAATCTTTTAGATTGGTGTAATTGATTGTGGCCTAGACAAGTACTGTGAAATTCAATTGCATGTAGGCCATTGAGTTTAAGGTCATTGTACATTACTCTGCAATTGAAGGTTAGAAATGCATGAATTGACTCATGCTTTGTGATTTTTGTTTAGTAATTCTGAATTTTTAGGAAACAATCTCAAGCAATGCACCAAACCTTTTGTAATTATGGAGTGTCTCTGATTTCCTTGTTGATTTTGACATCATTGTTTTGGATTGGTGCAGTTGAATTGTAACCTGAACAAATACTGTGTGATATTCATTTTCATATAGGCAATGTAATCAAATATCTATGAGCATTGAGTTAAGATCTGAGCATTGAGTTAAGATCATTATTGCACACGACATAACTAAAGTAAACTTGTGTCTCTCTGCAGTTCTAGGCTGAAAATGTATGAATTTGGCTCTTCTCCTTTGTGTTTTTTTTTTTTAACTTGAAGATAGAATAAGGTACTTTGTACCATAGAGAATATTTTGTAATTCTGAATTTCAAGGAAACAATCTCAAGCACTGCACAAAAACTCTTGTGATTGTTTTGTTAATTGGCAATACGTATATTGCTTTTGACATTTGAGACATAACTTAACTTAGAATCAGAGCCATGCCTGAACGAGGCATCTAATAAATACATAGATAAGTTGTTTGAGTTTAAGGAGAAGCCAAAGTACATGAGAATTTCAGAATTGTTAAAATCTGAGAATGAACCCAAGGAATTTTCACCCGGTAAAAAGGTGAGGAAGCTTGCTGTTAAAATCACTGAAGAAACTGAACAAAAGGCTGGCGGGAGTTACACAAACGTGTGGGAAGTAATGAGTGATGTTGACATTGATTGGAGCTTCGATTAATCAATTTGGATCTGTGGAGATTCATAATACGATATATACCACTCAATTGGTAGAGAATGAAATCGTGTTGAGTTTGGAGATAAAGATAACCAGAACGAGAAGGATCAAAAGATTCGAAACATTTTATGTTACCGACACCGTTTACAAGATCAATCCATCGCCAAGGAATAATGTTCGGTAATCTGTCTCATTTTGTGATGTAATAAGCATAATTGGGAAAGATAAAGATCATGAGCATAAAAAGGAGCAGCTTGAGGAGGAATCACATGATGGTACAAGCTTCAAGATCAGCCATCTCCCTCCTTCCGTGTCGTACACATTACATGTGTTTGAGTCTCATCAAGTGGATCCTTTGGTGGCTAATTCCAATTTCTTTTCAACTATAAGCTCAATCCAAAATTTTAGCTTCATTTTAATGAGTGTAGGTATCTTAATGAGGTTTTTATCTCTGAAAACGTTTCTACTCCTTGTTATGAATTATTGATGTAATGTTTTTGGTGGATCAAAATTACAATAGGATCGTGTATGGGTACATTAGAAGGAAGCATGTGTAAATGGAGCATGGCTTAGACTATACAGTATAAAATTAGATTTTAAGTAATAACTTTATTGTCTAAATTAGAGTTAAACATAATTAAAGAAAACTACCCCGCAGCGTAGCGCGGGTTTTAAACCTAGTTAAACATAAAACAAATAATAAATGTGAAAAGGAGAAGAAGAAAGAAGGAAAGTGGGAAGGATGGGTTCGGTTCATTGAACCCTCCGTACCAAAAACAAAGTCTCTCTCAGCTTCGGACTCTTGGTTCGGTTTTAGGTTCGGAGTAGTCGACTTTTGTGCGGATAAGAACGACTCTTCGCTCTTCTTTTTACACGAACACTTCTCTCTCTCTCTCTTCACTCTCTTTCTTCTTTCTCTCACTAAAAAAAAAACTAGCGATCGAAGAGAATCATCAAGAAGCTACTGTCAGAGAAATCAAACCCAAGAACACAAGAATCATTATGGTAATCACAATACAAGAAAGATTCAAAATTTGTTAAAGTCTCTGTTTTTTTTCTTCAAATGGGTTCTCTTTAATTTGATCATAAATGCTCTGTTTTTTTACTTCAAAGATCGATTCAAATTCCATCAAGAACTCTTTTTTTCTAGCTCTGATCAATCTTTATTCGTTTTTACCTAATGGGTTCTCTCAAAACTCGAATCTTTTTCCTCCCAAATTGATTTGATTCTTTCAAAACTCGACTCTGTTCTGTTTTCATGGTTTGTTTGATTCTCATTCTTTTTATGGTTCTTTTGTGTTACAGGGAGCTGAAGAAGAAACCAATAAGACATGGCCTCCATGGCTAAAACCTCTACTTAGAGAAAAATTCTTCGTACAATGCAAATTACACGCAGATTCACATAAGAGTGAGTGTAACATGTACTGTTTAGACTGTACCAATGGTCCTCTCTGTTCTCTATGTCTCTCTTTCCACAAAGATCATCACGCTATTCAGGTTCGTTTTTTCTTCTGTTAGATTCTTTTCACTTTCAAATTACATATAAACTTTTTACCTTTTTACCTTTTTACCAAGAGAGAGAGAGAGAGAGAGAAAATAAACATGTGGTTAAATCCAGATTTTGTTAGTTTGGTTGGTGATCTAACTTTTTTTTCCATTTATTATTCCGGGATTCTCGGGAAAACTTTCTCAAAGAAAATGCGAGAAAGAAACAAGAGAGTGTTTTGATTCCGAGCTTTGTTTGTTTGTTACAGATAAGGAGATCTTCGTATCATGATGTTATAAGAGTGTCGGAGATTCAGAAGTTTCTTGACATAACAGGAGTTCAGACATATGTGATCAACAGTGCTAAGGTTGTGTTCTTGAACGAGAGACCTCAGCCTAGACCAGGCAAAGGTGTGATCAATACTTGCGAAGTCTGTTATCGAAGCCTCGTTGATTCCTTCAGATTCTGCTCTCTTGGTTGCAAGGTAACAAAAAAAAAAAACGTTTTTTTGTTGGATTTGAGTGAAAAAACATTATTGTCTTTGATCTTTAATGCTTTTAGGAGTTAGTTGTGTGTTGGTTTGGTTGAGAGAATTGAGAAAGTAAAAGAAATTTCTATGTTTGGGTGAGAAAATGCGGGAAAATCAAGTATAACCCGGTAAAAAATGTAACATAAATGTCAAATTTTTGGTCTGGTAAATATATATTTACTTGTGGAGAAAGTTAACTCAATAAATAAATATGTGTAGCTATTTTGGGTCTATGTAATGAACCAAATACTATTTGAAGAAGAAAAATAGAATAAGTCTAAACTTAGTTGAATAGGTAAACTAACTACTATTCAATAATTTTCCTTATTAATATTGATTTTGTAATTAGAACGTCATTTATTCTTTAATCCTTGTTTGATGGGGAATTGAGAAAAGGACTTAAAAAAAAAAAAAGATTTTTCTTGTTGGGTGGGCTAAAATGTGGGGTAATGATAGCAACTTCAAGAAATTTTGGAGTTGAAAAATAATAATAGCATTTGGGTTGACGAGAAAGTAGGGGAGAAAATTCCAAGTCAATTAAAAAAAAGCTTCGTCCTTAAGCAACACTTCATTTTAAAGGTCTTTTCATTTTCATTACTTTTCTAATGGATTGTAACATCTTCCTATTTGTTGTTTATAGGAGATAATTACTAAGATAACCCTATCAACAACTTAAATACTTATGTTGATCTTATAATGTTTTTGATTAGATCTCTGGAATATCGAAGAAGAAAAGAAAGGAATGGACGAATAATCTTTCGGATTCCGATGATTCGTATAGTAGTACGAGTATCGGAAGGCTCAAGAAGAATGATGACATTATGAATAATGGTTTCATGCCATCAACACCGCCTCTATCAGCCGTGAATCGCCGAATTGCAAAACGAAGGAAGGGAATCCCTCACCGTGCTCCTTTTGGAGGACTAATCATAGAATACTAAGAAAATGGTAATGTATAGTCTTATGCTAATAACCATCACTAGTAGTTTCGGGGTATATATATGTATATATATCTATAATGGTATATAAAACAATGTAAAATAAAAGCTTAACATCATAGTATTGTGTAGATATTAAAAGGGTTAAAAAAGTGGGAAAGATGATAGAATGAGGCATGAAATGAATACTTGTGCCTGTATATTTTGGGCTCAATGGGCAAATATGTAAATGTAGAATAGTGTTGTGGAAAAGACAATAGTAATAAGTATGTGATAAATGTGAATGGAATAAAGGGCATTTTACTTTCGATGTACTTGTTTCTTGTTTTTTTGTTCACATTATCTCATTTTTCAGTTTCTACTAAATATCAATCAACTTGTATTTTTCTGAAAAGTGTGTGCATATAACCAAACCCATTCATGGCAAGGGATCTGCGAATAGAGAGAAAAAAGAGATTTATTTCGCTCACCTTTATATGTATTTGACTATAGAATCGACTTCCCAATTTAAAGATGTCGTTATTAGTTGATCTCATTACTATTGACATTTACAGGGGAAATCAGTACATGAGGCCAAATAAACAAGTACATATAAACAATGATTTTAGTAACATTTATAAAAATTCATCGGTAATATTTCAAATAATTTAATATACGAAAATTTTCAAAGTTTTTTCAGTCTTAAATAACACATTTGTCTGCGGGACTTGTGGTAAGGAGACGGGCTTGCGATGCCAACACGCTTCAAGTTTGATCCACCTGTTATGCGAAACTTCAACACATTTCTTCTGGACACCCATACGGATATGGATCCATGCTTACAGTCCATTTGAATATCCAGAGAAATGATCTATCTGTAGGCTGCACTTCTCCCAGAAATTAGTCTGGCCATTCTATAGATCTAGGATTTACCGTGAATTATATATATATATATATAACACTATATGTTTAATGATTTTTAAAAAATCTTAGTTGAATCTTTAACGCATGATTGAAAACGTTTGTGGAATGGATCTAGACACTGAATCACCGGCTACAAACTAAAGTGATCTATGTGATTGCCAAGAGTGTAGTTAACGATTTTCGACGAGTTTTTAAGTCGCGGCAGAATATCCAACAAGGTATCCGACATGAATTCATGATCTAATGACCATGATCGCTCTTTTATCATTTTGTAGAAGACAGAGCTCCATTTGGTTTCAGTTTATTCTAGTTTTTATATATTCGGCGTGACAAAACCCTTGGTCCGGTGGCTTTTGTGTTTCTTTTGAGTTTTGAACTATCTTTTTTTTTTTTTTTTGATAAACCCTATCGGCTGATACGGTCAGCCCTGGTAGAAACGCACCGAAGTGCTTCAGAGTGGACTTCTCCCCGAAGGGCCACCACACTGTCTGTCCCGAATTTGGAATGCTTTCCGACTAATGCCAGGGGGTAGGCAGATCGCCTGTTACTGGACTACCAGGTAAACTGTTTGGACCAAAGGCCCAAGCCCAGACTTCCCACACAAATGTGTTTTTTTTATTTCCAGCGTGGATCGAACCTGGGTTAGTTCCTTCGAACCTTACTCGACTACTATCTTCCTTTTCTTCTTAATAAAACTAAAAAGGACCTAGAAAAACAAACAAATGTTAACCTGAGTTGTGCACGTGCGGTGACTTAACATGTTGTGCTAAACTGCTAATTGGCAGACGATAATGGCTCGAAAGGGACGAAGCCAATGATGTTGTTTTGGAGGAATAAAGAAAAAGGAAAGACAGAGTCCAACGGCATCTACTTGTACTGAGAGTGGGCTTTTTAAGCTTTTTAATGGGCATTTTGTGGGACTCATTATCGACTTATCGTCATCTTCTTTTGCCCATCCGATTGTCCCAAACGGCATATAATTGCTGCCGATTGTGTAATCTTGGCCGTTGGATTCTCTAGAACTTGTTAGAAACGTGACACAAAATTTTAAAATCCACATTGTTCGTCATGTTGTCATTTTGTTATTGTAATCATGTAATAGTACTATTAGTATTACTATAAAATAAATATAAAAAGGAACAATTCTGGAACAAGCATGTGTCATGATGTTGCCAAACCCACTCACACCACGCAAATTGTTTCGTCCGATTGTCCAACAATTTTTAAATATATTAAGAATAATAAAAAAAAAGATAGAATGTAATAATTTAATTGATTTTTAACTTATAGTGATAATCGTAAGCTAAGTGGTAAGTGAGATGTGATTAATCCATAAAACAATTCGTTTGTTTTCGTTTATGAATAGGTGACCAACAATCACCTACCTTTTTATACACTGATCGGTTGATTATATTTATAACAAATCCACATAATATATAGTGCTCTAAGCTATCTCATTTATTGAGGATATGTTCGAAGTGCTGTTAAAAAATTAGGGATAATGGAAAAGAAAAGAAAAAACCTTAAACATGGATCATGGAATTAGCCTATGAAAGTGAAATATATCATACACAATTTAAAACTACTTAAAAAAAAATTATAGTCGTCTAGTGTTTTTTTTTTTTGGCTGAAGTTAGAGAAATTCGTTCAAATCTTTTCATATGTGGTTTTATATCGACCATTGTTGTGTATTTAAATGACAAGTGTAGAATCTTTAATTCTAAGAATATTATTTTGATTTATGAATTAATTATGTCATCTTATTAATTGCGAATTTGATATATTTCTTCTTGGAAAGTCTTGATAATGTGAGAATTTGACTTTCCTTTTTATGTGTGTTTTAATTCTCTAACGTTCTTGTGCAAGTTGTATTTGCTCTTTTTTCCTTGTGAGAAAAAGGAAAAAGATATTGCAGGTTAATGAGAAGATACGTTGGTGGTGAATAAAAGGGAGAAGACGCTTCTTCTCAAAACACACTTGCTACACTGTTAAAACAGAGAAACAGAAAACAGAGTTCATTATTCAAGTGTTGTGTGGCTGTTTAGTTTGAGAGAGATAACCTTGGGAAGAGGTTGCTGCCGCTGTGAGGAGCACGGAGCAAGGACTTTTGCAAGAAGAAGACATCCATGATTAAGGGGGAGTAAATGTTTTACTCGTGACATCTTAGATCATTTTTTAGATAGATGTGTTAAAACTTGTGTAGAAGTTTTATTTCTATCTTGTATTATCTTTTTAAAGTTATCTAATAAACTTGTTTGCAGCCGAGGACTAGTGGTTGGTTTGAAAGAGAACCAATCGATACCTCGTTAAATCTCGTGTCATCTCGTTTATTACTTTATTGTTTATTAAGCTTCCGCTATTTATTTATCATATCTAGTCTCTAGAAATTTTACAACAAGAATACATTATGATCAACAAGTTTTGAGGATTAGTTAAAGCCTCTTATGTCCAAAAAACAATTCTTTATCATAACTATTGTTTTAAAAGCCCAAGCATCTGTGGTCTAGTGGCAGAGGAAGCTTTGGGGAAGGGTGAAACTCCCAGACCTGAGTTCGATCCTCCATGGAAACAAAAATACATTTGTTTGGGAAGTCTGTCAGTTGGACCTTGGCCCAATTGGTTTACCTGGTAGTCAGAAATGCAGGCGGCCTAACTACCCCCTGACATTAGTCGAAAAGCACTCCAAACTCGGATGAAGCAGTGTGGTAGCCCAATTCTGGATCTCATGGATCTCATGAATCTCATGGCCCGTTCGATCCGAGTCTGCTAGGAGCTCATGGTGTCCGTTGAGTCGTTGAACCGTTGAACCACGAGAGTAGTCTACTCTGTTGCACCTCGATGCATTCCTACCGGGGCTGACCGGATCAACCTATATGGTTTATCAAAAAAAAATCAATTGTTTTAAAAGTGCTACACATTAAAAAAATCATCAAAATGATTAATCAATTTTTAAGTGATATAAGATCAAATACAAAATTAAAAAATAAATTGATTTTTTTTTTTTGTAACCATACATTAAATTAAACATTTGGGATTGTTAATCGACAACATTCTTAGCCTAATGTTACATGCTAAACAGTTCTACTGAAAATTTTAACAACGTGAGATCAAAGAGTTGAAATTTGAAAATAAAAACTACTAAGAGGAGATAATTAATTGAGTTTAGAAGGATAACTTTTATCCCAAACGATATTATACTTTAGGTCATTTCATGTTGGGCCAACCATACCTTAAAGAGTAGACTAATATGCTTTATTTAGGCCCATAGTATCAACACTTGAAACGTTACTTAGGCAAAGCACCCAAATTTTGACCATACCAAAAGAAAAAACACATGCAAGTCTCTCCATTAAGTCACGTGTATCTCGACCGCTATGATGTGGCCTCTATCCTCTGTTCTTAAAACCTTGCTGTTGAAGGCAAAGATGAAGTAATTCAAGAACAAAACTAAAATTCTCAAATCGGAGATGTCGTTAGAGCAAATGGATCCACACGACAAGATGAGATCGCGCGACATAAGTAAAGTCGCGAGAGGCCAGCAAGAGCCAAGACCAGCTCACACTCCCGGCACAGTGTCGCCACCACCTCAAAACGAGGCAACGTTTCGAGCGAAGAGAGGAGAAGATGGCGGAGATAGCAGAGGAGAGACGGATTCAGCTGTGGAAGAACGGTTTCCGGTAACTAATGAAACGCGACATTGTTTCAATCGGTTCATGCAATACCATAAGTAAGTTTTAAAAATTGCTTACCACTAAATAAATGATTAAAGTGCGTGATTAGTATATTAATGAAATTATTTTTTATACATAGATGTATTGAGAAAAATGGAAGAGATGATTATGATTGCAACAACTTGAGAGATTATGTACGTTCAATGTGTCCCGAAGATTTGGTGAGCATATTTTTCGTAATATTTTTGTTTACATAGTAAAAATTTAGATTCAAAAAAGAATAATCATTACTCCTATTAAATCCTACTTCTTTTATTTTTTAGGTTGATAAGTGGGAGGAACAAAGAAAGTCTGGGACATTGCCATTGTCAATATGAAGATTAGATTACAGCATTAAGAGTCTCTGTTATAATGAGAAATGTTTAGTTTAGTTGTTGTGTTATAGTACTTATAACCAAACCAATGATAAATTAAATAATTAATTAATTTATAAAACAAATTCTTTTGTTCTTCTGCAAAGTCTATCCAAACCTGACTCTAAATGTATTTAAACTGCAAAATTAGCCAAGGTTAAGCAATAGAATCGTTTAGCTATAAGATACATTGGACAACAATAACTTGAAAACGATATTAATTGAAATCTACAAAACACTATGTAGTTAAATGCATCAAAATCAAGATGGTAAATCCCAACTACATTTTTTTTTCTCTGCCAAGTTGACTAGTACCTTGAAGATTTGATTTGAAACCTTCACATGGTATCAGAGCTTCAAAGATGTGGAAGCTTTGATACCAAATGAAAGGTTCAAATCAAAGATTCAAAGTACAAGTCAACTAGTAGAATGATTCATTGTTTTTGTTGATCAATTTCAACATTCTAATGAATATTGAGGAAGAAAGAAAGTTGTCGGCAACCCTAAACTACTTCAATTGATGTTCATAACAAGTCTATATATATGAATCTATTTGCTAGAATAACCTAATTACATGGGCTAAAAAAACTGGATATGTGGGTTTGTATTGGACTTGTCATGTGTCACAAACTCACAATGTTGGGCTTTAACAATTAGAATTAAGTCTTAAAATTGGTTACCACTAAAAATCTTTCGTAAAATTTTATTGTTTCTCAATAAAAATTTAAGATTGAATAACAATTATTATCACTCCGATAAAATTCTACTCTCTTTTTTTCGTTCTGTAAAATTGTTTTTTTATTTGTAAAGGTCGAAGAACAAAGAAAGTCTGGGACATTGCCATCGTCAATTTGTAGATTAGATTAATTACCGCATACGAGTCTCTCATGTGCTTGACAAAAAAAAAAGTCTCTCATATAATTGTTTCTGATATAATCTGACATACTTGGTCGTTGTGTGGAACTGGCCACATTACTATTAAGTCTAAAACCAATGATAAATCAAATAACTAAATAATTAAATAGTCTATAAAACCATTTTTTGTGTTAATCCAGATTCTGTCCTGATAAATAATGTGGTTCTTTCCGCAAGTCCATCCAAATCTGGACTCAGTACTGTTCCCTAGCTTCCATGGTTCTTGGAATCCATCTGGTCACTGTTGCATCGTCAATATATTGAACCTGCAAAATCAACCAAGGTTAAGCAAAAGTTTATTCTTTAAGGATTGATGTCCAAAGAATCGAATAAAGAAGATTTCAGACATGGTGTTATAAGTTAAAAGAATATCAATTGAAACCTACAAAAACACTCTTATAGTCTTATCATATGGAAAACACTATGAAGTTGAATGAACCAAAATCAAGATGGTAAACCCTAAGTGAAATTTATTTTCTGCCAAATTGACTACTACCTTGAAACTTTGATCTGACTCCAACAATTGGTATCAGAGCTTCAAGATAGAAGCTTTGATACCAATTGTTAGGTCCAAATCAAAGCTACAAAGTACAAGTCAATAGGCCGAATGATTTATTGTTTTTGATAATCAATTTTCACATTCTTATGAAGAAGAATTGAAGATGAAAGAGAGTTGCCGGAAACCCTAAATTGTTTCCATTGATGATTGATGTTTAAATACGTCTATATATACGACTCTGTTTTGCTAGATTAACCTAATTACATGCGCTAAGCAACAATGGATTTGTGGGTTTGTATTGGACTTGTCATATGTCTTAATGTTGGGCTTTAACACTTTATTTTATTTTCGGCCTAAAGCTTCAATACTTCATATACTGTACACAAACAATACATTTGCAAACTGAATCCACAACAAAAGTTCCTATAAAAAAACGGAATTAAATATATTTGGAAAATTTAGTCACGTGTCACAATGTTGGGCTGTAATACTTTATTTTACTATTAACAAAAATATTTTTTAATACATAGGTGTCTATTGAGAAAAATAGAAGAGATACGAATGATTGCAACAACTTATTATCACTTCGATACAATTATATTTTTTGTTTTGCCTCTAGGTGTGCTTGAAGAAGATTTGGGGAATTGTATGCCACCTTGAATAGTGGTGGAGAGCTCCGGAAAGCCGACATGATACTGTAAGGTTGTGTCTGGATGTGGATGGCTTGAAGATTTGGGGAAGTTATCACTTTCATCTGCATGATCATAGGTTACTAACTTTTGCTACTCCTTTTTTCAGCCGAAGGAGCACCATGGACAGATCATGCACATTCGACATGGTTATCAACAAAGTTAAGAGGTCTAAATTTTGTTTTGTCTCTAGGTGTGCTTGAGGAAGATTTGTGGAACTGTGCCACCTCGAATAGTGGTGGAGAGCTCCGGAAAGCCATCATGATACTGCAGGATTTTATCTGGTTGTGGCTGGCTTAAGAATTGAGTTTTAACACTAGATGAAGGTGATAGTGCGAGTGAGTATGATGGATTTGCAGCCTCTTTTTTCTTGACTTCAATGAAGTTATCACTTTCAGATGCGTGATCATAGGTTACTAACTTCTGCTTCTCCTTCTTTTCAGCCAAAGGAGAACCATAGATAAACGATGCAGACACGACACGGCTATCAACGAGGTTAAGAGGACTACATTTTGCTTTGCCTCTAGGTGTGCTTGAGGAAGATTTGGGGAACTGTGTGCCACCTTGAATAGTGGTGGAGAGCTCCGGAAAGCCATCATGATACTGCAGGGTTGTGTCTGGCTGTGGCTGGCTTGAGGATTGAGTTTTAACACTAGATAAAGATGCTAGTGTGAGTGAGTCTAATGGATTCGCAGTCTGATGTATGTTCAGTATGCCCTAAGATTTGGTGGTTAGCAAATCTTTCGTAATATTTATTTTTTCTTAAAATATTGAAGAAGATTTATAATTCTTATATTTAAAAATAAAATTTTTAGTTTTGCGAAATTGTTGAGTACTGATGATGGCCGTTTATTGTTTGAAAGACTTTATAAGTCGCATTAGTTAATAAAGTAAGGTTTCCACAAAGCTTAAGCTCGGAAAAGCTAATACGTGGTATCCCTCCTTTGACATGTATCTTTTTTTTTCAAAGCTAAATACACTAATATCTATTTTAATTAGCGTTATTCATACAATGATATTTATAAGCTACATATAAAAAAACATTTAGTATTGAAATACTTTTTTAAAAGATGTATCAAATATACTAATATCTATTTTAAATAGTGTTATTCACATACTTGTCAATCTCACATACTTATATTTATAAGCTATATACAAACAAATATTTAGCAGGTAAATATATTTCCTAAGGATGCATAATTTATCAATATTTTAAAATTTAAATAATTACCATAACATCTTATATATAAAAATCATCCATTTTCTGTTTACTTTCTTTTGTTTAATATCTCAAATTTATTCTACAACTTGTATGTTTTCCCTTTTTTTTATTGTTGTTTATACAATATTACACTTCTGTTTTGCTTACTTTTTTCTTATTTGTTTTATATTGTTTTTTTTCCTTAGTTTATTACTCAGAAACACATAAAAAATTGCTACCGTATTGTGTGATATTCATCCTCAGAAACCAAAACAATTGGAGAAATAGATGTGTTGGGACATAAAAAAAGAGTAGAGATTTGGTGTTGATATGATTTAAAAGAATTTTATTCAAATAAGGAGTTTAGAATGAAGTTGAATGCTATGATGGATCAATAAAATTTAAAATAACTCGTGCTATATATATGGAGATATTGTTTCTTACGATTCATTCCACGTGAAGAAGCTCTCCACAAAATTCCTGAAAAACGAAGCACCACGGTATCGTTTCTCGATCCAGAATGTATGAATGGAGTGTTACGAACATAACAACTATTCAAAGAAACTTACAAATTATTAACTTGGTCGCAATCACCATTAGGAATCGAACTTTGAAGAGTAAGGTTATTGTAAGATAAATCTCTGCGCACATGATCAAAAGAAAACAAACATCATTGAACAAGCACATTGGAAGTTAGAAAAGACATAGATATATCTCTACACGTCAAAAAAACAAACATCATTGAACAAGCACAATGGAACATTAGAAAGATGTGTATCCAATACAAATTTATGTTTTTTGCCATGTATTCATTTGGAATTCCCCTGTCAGCTTGTTTCCTGTCAAGAAACTCATAGGAAGTACTTCAAAATTATCTCTGTGATCAGATAGAAGAAAAGATTATAAATTAAACTAATATTCAAATACTTACACGATATCAGCTGTCTTCAAATTGGCGAACGACGAAGGAATCTTGCCAGTTAAGAAATTAAAACTGAGGTCACAACAAAAAAAAAACAAAATAAGTTGTAAACCGATTTTTTTTTTTTGATAACCCAGGTATCCCAACGCTTCCCGACAGGGCAGGGGGTCCACGTGTTAGCTATCGGATACCCGGCAGAGCAGGAGTCCACATGTTAGACTATCGGTTCGCATCAGACCACGTGGTTGGCCAAATGGCACTCCATGTGTCGGCTCCTGGACGCTGCAGCCCGCATGTGAATACCGCAGTGGCCGGGGCTTGAACTCGTGATGGCGGGTACCTCAGCTGAGGGTCCTTTACCACCAGAGCTAGAGGCTTCGGTTTTGTAAACCGATTTTAGGGCATAAAGATCCAGTTTAAAGTAAGCAAAAAAAATTCCTTACTTTTTAAATTCTTCATATGGCCAATAAAATTTGGAAGTTCCCCTGCATCTCCTCAATTTCCTGAATCCAAGAAAAGTTTATATCGTTTTCTATGATAAATTTAACTAAATACAAGATGGATAATTTTAGGTCAACTTACAATATCTTGAGAGACTCCAAATCCTTCAGTGGAGGCCGGGAAGGAAGACAACTTTCTGCCTAAGTCGCTAATCTGAATAGTAACAAATCAACATTGTTACAAGAGCAAGAGGATTTTATCAGGTTATATGTTCCGGTTAAGTTGGTTTAGTCTGTTGGTTTTATTTAACCATGTATAGCTTGTGTATAGGCTATAACTACAATATATATACGTTGTACAGATAAACAATATTGGGAAAAACATTGTTACAAGAGCAAGAGGAGTTTATCAGGTTATATGTTCCGGTTAAGTTGGTTTAGTCCGTTGTTCTTATTTAACCATGTATAGCTTGTGTATAGGCTATAGCTATAATATATATACGTTGTACAGATAAACAATATTGAGAAAAACACATTTTTAACCTTCAAAGTGTTACTGGGTAGCACTTTAAACCTCGAAAGTATTTCACTAACACTATAAACCACCAAAATAATTTTACTAACACTTTAAGCCTCCAAACTAGCTTTTCTGTTTGTCCCGCCATAAAAAATGATGAAAAATTTAATTTCTATTTGTTTAATATTTATTTATTTAATTTAATTAAAATTAAAATTAATTTTATTATTTATTACAATTAATAAAAATCTAAAAAAGACAAAAAAAAAAATCACCTTCTTTGTTTACTCACCGTTCGACTATGAAATTTCAAAATTAAACATTTGAAACTATAGACTTAAGCACAAAAGAAGTTTATAGTATAATAATAGAAACTAAATAATGTAGAATATGAGATACAAGAGAAGCTTAAATAGAATAATAAAAACCAAAGATTATTGAAGTTTAGTCAAAAAAACGAGCATTCCCCGTAGCGGAGGAATCTATTTTTATTTTACTTTTCTTAATAATCGTAAAATCATAATAAATAATAAAATTAATTAAAATTAAATAAATTTATATTAAACCAACATAAATTAATTATTCCATCATATTTTGTGGCTGTGCAAACATGAAAGCTAGTTTAGAGGTATAAAGTGTTAGTAAAATTATTTTGGTGGTTAATAGTGTTAGTAGAATTCTTTCGAGGTTTAAAGTGCTACCCAATGACACTTTGAGGGTTAAAAATGTGATTTTCCCAAACAATATTTACGGCTAATGAGAAATTATCAATTTCAAATCTCTAACAAACTTTCTCTCATCTTCTTCGATCGTAATCGATTTGAGACTAATTTGGTATACCATACATGTGAGACAAGCTAGTTCTATTAAAATTAAACTAGTGTCTAGCATTATCACAGCTTTCAGGTGATTTTGGTACGGACTCTAACCGTACAACTTAGAGTCTCTAAGTTATCGCTGCATAATATGCATAGATATGTAGATAAATCAAATAAGAAGACACTTTCTGGATAAAAAGATGAAAAGACCAAAAACTAACCGCCTAAAATAAAGAACACCACAACTTCATATCTCTTCTTTAATTTGTCATGAATCTGGTGGAATTAAACACGTACATAACAATAATTTTTAAAACAATAAGAGATGAAAACACAAAAAAGGCAACAGATAAAAAAATAAAATAAAAATAAGACACCCAAAACTTCTCGTGGAACATTTTAAGGTCGTAGAGATTGCACGTCGTCATCCACGCATCTACAAAATAAAAGGAACATAGTAAAAGCTTATGTAAGACATAGCCACATAGGTTATAGGATGTGCCAACAAATAAATGAACTTACTTAGATAACCCGGAGTATTCATTACTTCCGTCAACGAATCACATACGTATTCCAATCCTTGTGTGGTCAACTTCAAGTCTAATGGCGGGGGATGAAATTCTATGCCAACTTGGCCAACAGTAATTTGGAATGAAGAAGAGCTTTTCGCAAGGTCGGCTTCTCTAAACCATGAAGGAATGACACCATCCTTGCAACAGTTTGCTACATTTCGGTGGTCATCATCAGTTTGTTGGGGTAAGTCCACAAAAGTCACCCTATGCAGGCAGCAGTCTACAAATTTCAAAACATTACTTTGTTTTGAAACTTTAGCACCCATAGTGCTCAATAGAATTTCGTCTTCGTACCATGTCCACCCTAATTCCCATGGCCCTTCAATGTCTTTTTGCTTCTTCAAATAGTTGAAGATTGTGACATTAGCCGTAAAACTATCACGACTTATATTCATTCATAAAGTCCCACCTTATTGTCACATTCCCGTCTAGGTCCACTTCGTCTGAGAAGAACCAAAAACAAGCTTGTAAAATGATGACATTAATTATTAATTATTACCATAAGATTTAGCTAGAAATCAGAATTACATGTTACCTTCAGGAGTGGGATAACTATATATTTGCCTCGAAATTTATACATATTTCGATTCATGTAATTTAGGTAATTGTTCATATCAAAATCATCAGGCTCCGATGGATATTGATTCATCTCAATAACATCACAAGAACAGTCATCTTTATCCAAGGATCGACCCAATGAAGCTTTCACCAAAGTTATAAATGCACTATTTATTCATACTAAACTATTTTTCATAACTATTAACCAATAGTAATTTATCAAATTTTAAAATTCTCAATTAATGATTCTTAAAATTCATAATTTATTAATTGATAAAAATTTACAGAAAATCAATCTTTTTGATACAAAAATAAAACCTCAAAAATCATTTTTTATGATATAGAGGGAATAGTTGTTATGCAACAGAAAATAATAAACACATTGATAATTCATACAAAAAATAATAAACACGTTGATAAATAGTTATACGTGCGCAAGAACTGCGGATTAGTAGTAAGGCATGCTCTTTCTTCTTGGAAGCAGATTTGGCTAGGCTGATTAAGAGAATGTAACTGCGCAAGATCAAGCAAATGGTTAGCCTCACATACTCTCTTTTAATTGAGCAAAGTTTGGTTTGTTTAGTGTTCTTAAAGCTTTCTTCAGCATCTTCTGTTTATATGTCAGTTGAGAAAGAAAGCAATCATCCGTTTCAGTGCAAATCCAGTCAGTGGTGACACCGGCTACTCATCTAAGAGCAACTCCAACTATGGAATACCAAATTTGGTGTTCCAATTTTTTTTCATCTCCAGCCATAACACTAAATCTCACATCAAAAACAAAACATTTTTTATTATATTATCAAATTTAAAATTCTCTTCATTTTTAATAGTGCATTTATAACTTTGGTGAACAATTATTTTTAAAACTGATTTATTTTAATTTAATTAATATAAGATTACAATCGATAAATTAAAAACAATAGAAATTTATTGTCTCATATTAATTTTAATGAAAAGTTCATATTGTTGTCTCATTAATTTTAATTAAAATTTCATATTATTAAAAATGAAAACACACAAAAATATTGATAGTATACTTGTATTTTATTTGATAAACAACAATTTAAATATAAAACTAAATAAAAACAAAAATAAAATAATAATATTTGTTTTTAGTGTTTTGTGAACAGTGTTACAAAACAAATATAGTCACATTGTTCACAAAATACCAAAAAAAAAAAGATACCATCCATTATAGAGTCAATTGTTGGAGTTCAAATTTGGTGTTTTGGTGTCTCTTTGAAGATGGTCTAATAGATATAAACGTCTATGTGTAAGTGTAATTAATAGCGATCTTGGTAACTCAGTTTGCCTAAACGAATAAAATCAAAGCCTTTAAATTGCTCTGGTCGTTGTGTAGACTATCCACACTAGTAAAACCAATGCTAAATCAAAAAAACTATTAATCAAATCATGTCTATAAAATCCTTTTTCTTCTGTTTCCAGATTATTTCTGGATATACGCTAACAATAAGATGAATACGATATCAATTGAAATTTACAAAAAAAGTGGCATTTTAACCAAAACATTAAGCTTCAATATAGAAGCTTTGATACCAAATTATAGGTCCAAATCAAATCTTCAAGGTACACGTCAATAGGTAGAATGATTTCTCCTTTTTGTTGAAGCTATATGAAGAAGAGATGATGAAGAAAAAGAGTTTTTTTTTTTCAAACGGCAACCCTAAATTACTTTGATTGATGTTATTGTTCATAACATGTCTATTTATATATGAATCTATGTGCTAGGTCTAACCTAATTACTTGGGCTAGGAAACATGGATTTGCGGGCTTGTATTGAAATTATTATGGGTTCAAGATTTATGAACTTCTTACTATGTTAAAAAATAAAAACACGAAAAAAAAGAAAAAGAAAGAAAAAACTTGGATAATCTGATAATTCTGAATTTCTGATCAACATATCCGGATTAAGTTCATTGATTTGGTTAAGTTCGGTTCAATTTTAAAAGAAATTGTATTGGGCTTTCAAACCCAGGCCCATAAAAACCGACTCTCGTGGCTAATTTTAATAACCGGAGCCCTAGACCCGCCGCGAAATCGAGCGTAAGAGAAGAGAGAGCACTTAGCAAAATCAGAGCGACAAAAAAAATAAAAACCAATCCTTTCGATTCCAACTCGCACGAGTTTTTTGGTCGTTAGCTTTCTCTTTCGTCAATAACGGTTTTAATTCAGACCGTTAAAGTACCGTTTCTTTTTATCTCCGGTGAAGAAGAAAGATGGCGTCGTCACCGTCTCTGAGTAACAATGGTCTTTCCTCCGTCGTCACGCCTCCTAAGACTCTCCGTGGTCTCAATAAGCCTAAGTGTATTCAATGCGGCAACGTCGCTCGCTCCAGGTCTTGCTTCTTTGCTTTGTTTTCGTCTAGGGATTTGGATTTAAGGATGGTTCTTGGGTTTTTGATCTTGAAAGGAATCGAATTTGTCTTGTATACTACGGTTTTGTTTTGATTTAGGGTTTATAAGTTGGTGGGTTTGGGTTTTTATTCATGATCTGGTGATTGATCTGTTTAAAAAGTCTTGAGATTGTTTAAAGTTTTGAGCTTTAGTTTCGAAAGATCAGTTTTTTGAGATGATTAGGAGTGATTTTGGTTTATTGATGTTATTGCTTGGATGTGTTCAATGCAGGTGTCCATTTCAATCTTGTAAGGGTTGTTGTTCAAGAGCAGAGAACCCTTGCCCGATTCACGGTATGGTTTCCCCGACAATAATTAGCTTATGAAATCAGATTTAGAGTATAGTGTTGATAACTTTGATAGGGGAGTTCTTGTCATTGTTTCTTTCACTTGGTAAGTTTAGAGTATAGTGTGCATAACTTGTATAGGTTTCATATAGAGAACCTGGAACAAGAGAAGAGAGTAGTGGAAAGCTGATTCTTTGAGACCTGCATTGTTATTGTGGACTGTTTTGTGTTTCGGCTTACGTGTTTATGCTTCTGCAGTTCTTAAAGTAGCTTCAACTTCTGGTGAGAAGACGCAGGCACCAAGTACTCCATCATCAGAGCAGAAAGCATCCGAGGGCACTCCCGGGTACATATATACAAACCAGTTTCCTTATTTTCTTTTCGTGCTTCCATGGGCAAATGAATCTTAGATGATAAACCATGTGTTTGCTTACTTTGTTAGGACATTTGTCAGCTTTCTTGTTTATTGCATATAGTTGATACTGAGATGGTATATCGGTGGAACTAATATATGGCTCTTTATGTTGACATTTTCTTCTATTGGAAACTGCTTCAGGAGTACAACTAGAGTTTCGTCCATCCGCCAACTTTCTAGCAACTTTGCTCAGTTTAATAACCTGAATGCTTCTTCCCGCCAGAGAAAACCTTTGACGATAAAGGTATACTAGTTAAGACGTACTTCATTGACTTTAGTACTCTATGAAAAATCTCCATTTAGTTGTTTTCCTCTTCTCAGTTATTGTTCTGTCTATATTCTATAGGATGCACAAGCTTTAAACGAGTGGCGGTTTACAAAGCTAAAAGAGTACAGAGACAGAAACATTGAAGTAGAAAATGAAGCTTTTGATCGGTACATGAGTAATGTGAATTTACTCGAAGAAGCAATTTCATTTACATCTGTTCCTGATGAAGAGGTTCATGGAGCAGCAGCTTCTGAGCTAAACAACGAGGAAAGTATTGTTTCAGAGCTTAAACTGAGGCTGAGATCGAACTCCGCAAGAACAGAGAGCTTCAAGAAGAGGATCGCGGAGACTGTCAAAGCCGGTTTGGTGAAGCTTAAGAGACCGGATTTAGGCAGTTCTTCAGATGATCAAGATGAAATCAAAAGGCGGATCAAAAGAAAGAAATGGGAGGAAAAAGGTTCAGCTTTGAATGAAATAATCGATAAACTGAACAAAGCAAGAACCGAAGAGGATCTCAAATCTTGCTTAGAGATGAAAGCAAAGCTCTGTGGTCAAGTTTCTTCCACTGCTACTTCCGAGGAGAACAAGGTTTTTCCTGCTACTGTCCGAGAAGTTGAGATGAGCGAAGATGCACTTCAAAGAATCGCTGAGAGTCTCCAATCTTTTGACAGAGTGGAAATGTTGTGAAGTCGAGAACATCCGTTGATGAATTGAAAGTTTGTGTGAAGAGAAAAACTCAAGATCTTTTGTGATCAAGGTATTGTACAATGATCAAACATCCCTCAAATCTGATCTTGAAGACTCAAGACTCGAGATATTCTTGCAAAGTAGTGTTGAGCATCATTTAGATGTTAGAACTCAGCAATGGATAAAGATGTTGACTCTATCTCATTGGATTTTTTCACTGTATGTTGCTTGTTAGATTCAAAATTGCAACTCATAGAGATGGAAAAATTATTTTGTAGAATTTTCTATTGACTTTAATAAATAGTTGGTTTGGTTTGGTATTGGTATTTGATAACCGCTGAGTCTAATTAAACCGGTCTTTTTTGGAAAGAATCCATCCATCATCATAATTCATAGGCTATTTTCAACACGTATAATTGAAAACGACTAAAACCAAACTTTTAGATTCTAATTTGGGAAAAATGTCGTTTAATAGCCGAACTTTCAAAAAATGGCCGTTTAATACGTGAACTTCTTATATGGCCAATTTAAACATGAAGTAAACGTTGACCGGCCAATTTAAACATGAAGTATTCGTTGACCAGGCCAAAAACCACACGCCGTTATCTGTCGTTAACAGATCCGATAATAACCGTTAACGATTCTGTTATTACCTAAAACGACGTCGTTTTAGGCTTAATCGAAATCCCTAAATCCCCAAATCGACGTCGTTTTCTTCGTTTTTGACGCCGGCCACGAGCTTTGTCTCCGATATTCGGTTGAACTAGAATTCCATCTCTGCCACCTAGCTCTGAAACGCTTCCGTCGGTGGAGCTTGAACTCCGTCTCCGACAACAATCTCAGATTCGCCTCGAGCTTCAACTCCAGCATCCACAACACTCTCTGCTTCGCCTCGAAAATCGGCCTTAAATTTTTAATTTTGGGGATTTTTCAGAATTAGGGATTTGAAAATCAATTTGGGGATTTTCGGGGTTCAGATTAAGCCCAAAACGACGTCGTTTAGGCAATAACGGAATCGTTAACGAGAGTTAAACGGCTGTTATCGGATCTGTTAACGACAGATAACGGTGTGTAGTTTTTGGCCTGGTCAACGAATACTTCATGTTTAAATTGGCCGGTCAACGTTTACTTCATGTTTAAATGGCCATATAAGAAGTTCACGTATTAAACGGCCATTTTTTTAAAGTTCGCCTATTAAACGACATTTTTCCCATTCTAATTTTGTTTTGCTGCCCCAATTCCACTATCGATGAAAACAGATCCAAAAGTTTTTGTGGAAATAAAAAGTAAAAATAACGTTTAGTTTGTTTCCAATTTGAACCATATATATCTTATTCATATATGCATGTTGTCTCGTGTGTGTAGATTATTCATTATGCAAACCAACTGGAAACATGTTGAATGGGTTGGTGGTTGGGACTTGAGGATCAAACAACTCATATGAGCTCATTATAAGTTAAGTTAATTTATTTTTATTAATTACCACCTAAGTTTCTACAAGGGTTGGTCTAACAATTGTTAATTGTAAGATAATTATGTAATAATTCTTTATTTTATTATGTAATAATTCTTTTTATAAATTAATAATATAACCCATTTAATACTCGTTTTTGGTACCTTCATCAGCGTATACGCCAAAAAGATGTCGAGTTCATCAACGGCGTAAAAGAAACTAAATTAATACTCCCTCCGTTTCTTAATATAAATCGTTTTAGCTAAAAGCACGCAGATTAAGAAGATCTACTTTTTAAAAATTCAACCAATCATAAAAGAGACTGCATAATATAAATAATCATAAAATATTAAAATAATATATAATTTGCATAAAAACTTGAAAACGACTTATATTGTGAAACAAAAAAATTTCTCCAAAACGTCTTATATTATGAAACGGAGGGAGTATGTATTAGTCATTTATTAGAAGAGATTGTAGGTTTAAATCCGAAACTTCTTAGTTAATTTTTTTTCCTTTTATTTTACATCATTTGCATGATTCTTTTTTAATTGATATTTGAATCTACATGATTTTTCTCAGATATATAATAAAATATAATATATCAAATTCACTTCTTTTTTTTGTTAATCACTTTTAATATGTTGACTGAAAATTTTGTTTCCTCATTTACACGTTAACTCATGTATTTTTGTTAACTTTTAACATATTGCTTATGATATTATCCATTACAAAAAATGTAAAAGAGATGAAAAACCAAGAGTAACTAATGTCACCAAACTATCAACAAAAAACAAAAAATGAGTGAAATATTCAAAGATAAACGAATAGTAATATAGAAAAAGGAAAGGTGGGAAGAAGTAGTTGTCTAATGATGTAATTATGTTAACTAGTGTGCTAAGGAAAGAAATCAAGCAAGTCTCACACATGTTATGATTAGTGACTTGCACCTTCATTTTCTTTTTGCTAAGCAAATTTTATTTAAATCATTACATATCTTTCTTTAGTTAAAATAGAGCATTTGCATAAAATTCCAAACTTTTTAAATATCTTATTTACATTTGAAAAAGAAAAATCGTTTGTAGAAAACAATGTTTTTTTCCCTCTTTTGTAGTAAGAAATTACAAAATAGTTTACTTTTTAATACATTACCACTATCAAAAACTTGGTCACCGAATAAACAGTACAAATATCGATTTCCGTTTTTTTATTTACACTTTATTTTTTTTTGTTTTTTCTTGGAATATGCGAGAGTAATGGCGTGGTTGAAGACACGAGAGAGAGAATCCTAAAGAAAAAGCCAAAGCATAAGAAGAAGAGAACCAAAACGAACAAACCCAACTCTAAAGAAACACTCTTTCTCTATTATTAAACCTATATTTTTAGACATTTATAGAGAGAGTGAAAGGTGCAGAAGAAAACATAGACAGACTTCAAATACGTTAAGATGATGATCATGATATTGATAGAGCTTTTGTATCATTAAATTTCTTCTCTTCTCTTAAAATGGCACTTCAAGCTCAACACCATTCCTCTAATCTCATCTTCTTCAATAAAAGGTTCATTTTCTCTGTTAATTTTACATTATTTATGTTTTTTTTCTTTCTCTTTTACTGATTACGGTTTTGTGTGAACAGAAACGGGAAAGAGAAAGAAGATAATTTTACATTACAATCACAAGCTGGAGATTTTCTTGATCAAACCAATATGTTATACAACAATGGAAGTTAGTAAAAAGTTCTATTATATTCCATTAAAAACTTCAAAAATCGTTTGACAAAATGAGAATGTGTGTGTATGTCTCTTATAGGTTTTAATCAGAGAAAAAGAAGAAGAGAAACGAACAATCATCAGTTCTTACCTATGCAGTCTCATCAGTTTCCTCAAGTTATAGACTTATCTTTATTACACAACCATAATCATCCACCGTCGAATATGGTTCATACAGGACTCCGGTTATTTTCCGGCGAAGAACAGACACAAAAGATTAGTCACCAGCTAAGTTTTGTCTCCGATTCGTCTGAAGATGTTTTTGCTGCATATATCAATAGGCAAAGCGAAGAACTTGATGAGTTTCTTCATGCCCAGGTTTTGATTTCGTCTGAGATGAATTGGGTTTCTGAAAAGTTTTGATTTTGTTCTCACCGGAAAGTTAAAAACTTTTTTTTTTAATTAGGCGGACGAGATACGGCGCACATTAGCTGAGAAGAGGAAGAGGCACTATAACGCGCTTCTTGGTGCTGTGGAAGAGCCGTTGGTACGTAAGCTGAGGGAGAAAGAAGCAGAGATAGAGAGAGCCACGCGCCGTCACAATGAGCTGGTGGCGCGTGACTCGCAGCTGAGAGCGGAGGTGCAAGCATGGCAAGAGAGAGCTAAGACGCACGAAGCCGCCGCCGCGTCGCTGCAAGCTCAGCTTCAGCAGGCAGTTAACCGATGCGCCGGTGAACATGTATCGGCGCAGGATAGTAGAGCGGCGGAGGAAGGCACTGCGGGAATCAGCGGATTGGACGACGCCGAGTCGGTGTACGTCGATCCGGAGAGGATGAGACGGCCGAGTTGCAAAGCTTGCCGGAAAAGGGAAGCGACGGTAGTTTTGTTACCATGTCGGCATCTGAGCATATGCCCGGAATGTGACCGGACAGCTCTAGCTTGCCCGTTGTGTCTCACGTTGCGAAATTCAAGTGTTGAAGCTATCCTTGGCTAAATGGGCCTACTTCAAGCCCATTAGGTTGTTATTGTAATGTACATAAAAACATTTTAGGAAAAATGAATTCAAAAACAAATTATTTTTTTGTTGAAGATATAAATTTCATGTAAGCCCTCAAAATTTTACAACAGAAGAAAGATTTTTTTTTTTTTTTCATTACTTCAGCTTTTTTACACAGATATGGCAATTGTTTCTTCTATTCGTACAAATCATGAGCTAAGCTAAGAAAAACCCATTTTGGGGGACTAAAGAGGGTGATACAGATTCTATCTTACAATATTCTCAGTCATTTGGATCTATACCTTTCTCTGCTTCTTTTAACTGCTCTTCATAATCATCCAACAAGTAATCACAAATCTCCAGCAACTGATCTGCCAAAGGTGGTATTCCTGGGTTACGTCCATCGTTGTAAAGATGAGCATTGTACTTTATCTGCCAGACATCGTGTCTAAACTGTTCTCGGTTTCTGTACTCTATCTTTCGTACCTTATCCCGGATTGTCGAGAGATCCATCGGGTTTTCCACGACATCAAGATAATCTGGAGCCTCCTTCTTGGATACTGGTTTCAAGAAGAGACGTGACACTTCTTCTTTTAGTCTTAGTGTGTCCACTATGCGTTCCAAGATGTTTGCTAGGCCAACCTGTTGGTCAATGAATAGAGGAGAGAAAACAAAGATGAGGATATGTAGACACATGAAAGTGTGCTACATGGCTATAGAGCAATAACTTCAACTGAAAAAAGTAAAATGCAAAGAGAATTTTACCTCTCCTTTTTTGCGTCGTTTTGGTTGAGGCGCATACTCTGCACCATCTCTTTCAAAGTCGGAGACATAGCGGCTTCTGACGTTCCGACCTCTTTCTGACAATCTCCTATCGTTTTTACGAGGAGGATAGTCTTCTAGATACCCTTCTACTAATTCGGGTTGCAGTTTCTTTTTCTTCTTTTTCTTCTTGGCTTTTTGTCGTTCCTCTTCCTCCCTCTCACTCCGTATTACCTCTTCGTATCTTCTGATCTCAGCTATCTCATTGGGTTCTTCTGATACAGTCATATCATCATAATCTCTTCTCACCATAACTTCCCTATGTCTTCCCGTACTTATTTCCTCTTCTTCCCACCATACTCTATCCTCTTTTGGTCTCCGCTCTAGAGAGTTCTCTGACAATCTGAAGCTTTGCTGCCTCTGAAAACCCGCTAGTTCTGCCATTCTTTTTGTTTTCCGGGACTCAAACCGGGGACTCTCTTCAAGACTACTCATGTCATGATCATTTATTTCTTTCGAACGTTTTATAACAAGTTTCTTCTGAGGCTGTTCTCTTTCTGTCGGCGGTCGTATCACAAGATGAGGCCTACGCGATTCAGCTTGATCTGTGTCCATGCTTAATGATGGCCGCGGGATAGAAATAGTGTGCCTGCTTGAGGCTGCCTGAATTCTCTCTGTACTAGACAAGGGTTGTCCAGAGACAGAAGGCTTGTGTGATTCGCTCTCCCCTCTCTCTCTGCTAAATGTAGGCATCAATGAATGCGAAGGTCTTTCAGATTCAACCTTTGATTCTTTAGGTTTTGCCTTGCTTGAAATCTTCAGTTTGCTGATCCTAGATGTGGACTTAGTCCCAATGTCTATGTCAGACACCACCGCTTGCTCAGAAGTTCCTGGAGCTTCAGAAACAGGTTTATCTGACAAATCTCCAGTGGGGATACCATATCTAAACTTCAGAGGGAGACCCCCAGTTTTGGAAGTTGAATTATCTCCCTTCAGAGCTTCATCTACAGAAGTTTTCATTGCACTTTTTGGCGCAGCCTTGCTGTTCTTAATAGGTTTCAGCTTTGGCAGACCTGATGGTTCTGAAGAGCTCGGTTTTCCGGCAGACTTATCCATATCTATGCCTTCGGTTTGTGATTCTGTATTTTCTCTGTATCTTGGGCAGTGTTTATTGGTTCTCATGTGTCCATGCTGGCCATAAAGATAATATTAAACACTTTTCTCTAAGAAATAAGTTTAGATTCAAAATCTAGTCTAATAAGTAATTATACCTGACCACAGGCTCCACAAACAAAGTTCTCTCGCGCCGATTTCTTTTCCTTGAATACCTGGTTTAGACCAAAGAACAGGCAACACCTCAGAATGACCATAAACTAAATTTTATACATGCTATACTGATTTGATTGTACCTTTAGGTTTTCGTTCAGTATTTTGACCTTCTTCAGCTGGCCCAAAGTATTGCTGCTCTCTTTTACCTGTTTACCTTTGGGGGTCTTTATAATAGTATCAACCTGCCAATGAAGATACGAGTTGGTCAAGACATGCAAAACATCATGGTTTGACACAGTAATTAAAGAAAGCAAGAGCAAAGGATTTTTAAAAAATTTAAACTTGTACTGACATTTCTGTTGTCTTTGATGTTGCTCTCATTTACTAAGAACGATGCATCAGGTTGGATGGCAATAGGTTTCTTGTCCATGGCATTGGCCTTTCTTACAGGTTCACCTGTCTGAAAAGCTATATTGGGTCGTGGAGGAGGAAAGGATGCCATTCCCTCTCCCACACCTTTCATCTTCTTCTTTTTCTTCTTCTGATCCTCATCTAAATAAGCATCACGAGTCAGTGATTTATTGACAAAATGAACCTTAAGCTAATAGCACAAATGCTTAGTTGAAAGCAAGTACCTTGCATCAGCAGTCGGCATAACTCTGCATATTCAGTAGCTTCATCTTCAATCTCTTCGTCTGTCTCAACTTGAGATGGCCGCCGTCTCATCTTGAGACCCTTTACTCCATCCAACTTGTCAGTCTTAGACATATTAGATTCTTCCCCCTCCCCACCTTCCTCAGCATCAAGTAGATTTTCCAGATCTCCGGCAAAGGAGTCCAAGTCACTATTCGCCTCATTTTCGCTTTCATTCTCATCACCATCAAAAGCTGAAAGGGACAAAAGCTGTCTATCCCAAATCTCCTGACACTTTTCTCGGGCCTGCTGTTGCATCTGCAGGAAAGACATTCTCTGGCCACGAGCATACTTGCCTATGGTTGTAGGGTCAACCTTAACACCGGATGCAGCCTGCTCACTTGATAGCTTCCGTATCATAGCTATACGATGCCATCGAGTTTGCTTGGCAATTATATCATCAGGGACATTAAACTTGATAAGAACCTATAAAGATAACAGCCAAACCATATCTTATTTTCAAATTTTCGATGGGATTTACTTTAGTAATAGTTTAGAAGAAAATGGGCAATTTGTAAGTATTTTTAGGTTCCTAGAGGCTAGACATCTGAACCAAAGAAGTGTACCTCTCGAGCTGCTTCCATGCTTAATCTGCGAAGATCAGCATCTGTACCAGTGACAGTTGGGGCTCCACGGCCGGCTGCTGCCTTTTTCTTCATATGCCCGGCTGCAGCTGGTGCTTTTGGCGCAGCTCTGACGTAGCTGAATCCTAGACCCCGTCCAGAGGGATCACCAACCCCAGTAATTTCCAACCGCTCTATATTTGCTCTGTCCTACTCAAACCAACAAATGAAAATCAGACATGTGAGTATTGAACCAGCCAAGTAACGCAAGCATGAGGGATGACTGATAAGTAACGAAAGCATGAGCAATGACTGATTAGCAGTATCAAATCCACTTCCACTGACAAGATTCAGAAAGGTTCTTTACAAAACTAGAGAAGATAGATTTTGAAATAGATTATAGTCTTGTTTGCAAAGAACTAATAATGTATCACCCTGGCGTATCTATAAGAGAACCAAGAATAAACACGACTTTTACGGATTATTGATTAGGGATGACTAACTCCCAAGTTCCTAACATAAATTACAGATAATAATCACTGGCTAGGTAACTACTAACTCCCAAATATAGATAAGTGATGCCCACCTGATTTGTACAAGCAACAAAATTACTGCTCAGATTCCATGGAGTAATCTGCAACTCCCGCTCAATATGTGATGCAGCAGCAAGAGCAATAGCTTCGTCTGGGAGCTGAGCCAATGCAGTTGATATGCTGGCTGGCAATGTAAACCGGGTGATCCCTAAATGTTTGAGCCGATACAGCCCAGCTAGCATACTTTCATAAGAACATACCTAGGCCAACAAAATAGAGAATATCATGCATCTTTCCATTTAATGCAACTTTGGACAGTGGAAAACAGAGTGGTGTATAAACCAATGAAATGACCCCAAAGGAGAAACTTACATGCTCTGGTGCTACAAGCTTTTTCAGCTCATTCTCAGCTGGATCTTTTAAACCAGGTTTTTTGGCCCAATAAGACTGGCCATTTTTATCCCTCTGCATTGTGTACGTCCATGTAATAGATCAGCATGATACATAAGCATGATGACGCAATAAGAAAAAAAAAAGAGAAAACGCAAGTGTGCAACTCTAGATGCTGCTGCTTATGCGGAAGTGATAATATGATGAGATACCTTCAAATTAGCACAAACTTTCATATTCCTCTTGATGATTGCATCTGTCAAGTTAGAAAATAAGAAAGACAGCTCATCTGCAGGAATTGGGTGGCCCCCCCCACCACGCTTCAAAAATTCTCGGTACACATAAACCAACATTCTGTTCACTAAATAAGTCTGTAGATTCTTTGATCCAGGAGACATTACTTCCATGCGAGGTTCCTGGAAGAATATAATCAAAATAAGATGTAGATTGCCACAATTAAGTACTGCAGGTAAAACTTATAACCAGACTCTTGTAGCTTTTTACACAACTGAATGAGCATCTCACATCTCTCTGATCACTCGAGTATCTTCCCCAACAATATCTATTTTATTCTAGATCTGTTAGCTTACTATACCCTTCCATCACTTATCCTAAAATTTTGCTAGGGCACCAACGTCAAAATACCAAAGGAAAAAGTAATTACGGAAACGATTAATTTAATTTGCTCAGGCTAGTATGCCCCATTGTTTCGCTACTAAATCACAAGCATGGAATATATAGATTCAATCTTAATTGTGTATGTGTGTGTGTCTATGGCTATATATATGTAGTTGGACCTTCCCTGGACCAAAATTCTAAGAGAGAAATCTTGCGAAAGGCAAACCTGTTGTCCAACAACAACTATCTTGTCAATACGCCTTAGAGAGAGCTTTCCTTTAGGAGACCGGACCAACAAGTAATCTGTTGACTGCAATCTCTGCTGAAAAATAGGTGCTTTATACATGTTTGTTTCAACAGATGACTGACAGCAGCCAGCGTGTATCTCCCCAAGGAAAGGAGACTTGTCCCCAGGTTCTAGAATCATCACATTCCCTAAGGTGTCACTTTGATTGCGCAGCAAGTTGCCACGTTGATCCTCTGGGGATGACTTCTGATAATATGTGCACAAATTTGCACCCATTCCTGCATTGCTGAGCATCAGCGGCCTCTCCTCGCAGTACCTACAGAGATCAATGCAATGAAATAGAGACGTCCAATAAATGTCTTTTCCTGCTGATAGACAAAGATCAAAATAATCGCAAGAGCCACAATTTGACACAGGTAAGTCTCAAATAGAAGTTCATCTTACTCCATCAAGAAAACATGGCCATCTTTAGTAGATAAGTCAGATTTCTTTTTGAATGCCCCAGGAGGTCTCAAAGATTTATTTTCGCCAGGTAGCTTCTGCGCCCATGGCCACATATGTACTTTAGTACGTATAAGATGAACCAAGGAATTTGGTTGAACATTTTGTGCAGCAAGAGACTTTTCATCCTCAAGTTCCTTTCCCATATAGAACATCTTCACTGCTTCTGTTTCCTTAAAATCTGCAAAACAATTGTAGCAAGTGAGCTCCAAGATATTTCAGTGAAACCAATAAAATAGAGTGTTCTCCAAATAGAATCTATGTCATAATGCAGTAGAAAAAAAGTGAAAGTAGAACAACAACCTAGCTTTCTAGAAGCCTTGGCTTTTAAAGAAGAGACAGATTCCTCTATGCCAACGTGTAGCTTGCTTCCTTTACCCCCCAGGCTCTTAACTATAATTTTCATGGATCCTCGGGTGGGTAACTTTCCTTGCTGTTTGATGGCTAGCTCATTGTCATGTGGATACCACAAAGCTTTGGGCCGGTGAAAATTTGCTATGTCTTTACTGCAACGAGTTAACTCAACACATTTTAATAGAAACTACTAAAAATGGATGTACAAAGGCATCCAGTGTGGAAAAATTTTAGAGTACACAAAAGAGCGGAAATACAAAAAGATATGCGAGTGCCCACTTACTTGCTTAATTTACTCTTCATCGTCTGCAATTTAATCGCTGGTGCTGAATGAAAAACTCTCAAACTATGAGCACCGGATTGATTAGTATTTGCTTGCAGTTGCTGAGAGCTTTTCCCATTCATATAAAACTTGTCATTGGAAATATTGAATTGCCACCCAGAATTTGATTCACAGCCTTCTGGAAAGGTTTCATCCTTGGATTTTGAAGACCGGGATACAATCATAGCTCCAGCATGAAGTTGAAGATTTTTGCTTTCCTCATTATCCAAAATTTCAAAGACCATTTGCTCATCTTGAAGATCAAAAATTAGTTTAGATCTGCTCAACTCTTTATCTGAGTCCCATATTATACTATCTAACCATGCCTCATCCCCCAAATCCCTCTCTCGCAATACAAGTCTGCTAAAGCGCCCAAGGGCGTCGTTTTCAAGTCGCTTTATCTTCTTTACTCCAGCTTCATCATTTTCACTAAGATGATTCTCATCCCACTGGGATTCTAACCTTAGCAGTTGTGGATGATGTCTACTTTTGTTAGTGGACTCGTTTGTAGACTGGGAACCTCTTGAGCCAGAAGACTCCAACAGATTGGCAGAAAAAGGCACAGGCATATTATCGTCAGCTTGAACTTTCTCTCTAGAGTTCATCACATTCAAGTTTTCTTCTTCAGTCTCTGCATTTGTTCCTTCAACCAGCATAGCTTCCGGCTCAAGTCCAGGTTCGAAAACCTCACCAGAATTACCACTTATTTCAGGAGAATGTTCCCACAGAATCCGATGTTCCCATTCATGCTGGTCAAGAGGAAAAACTTCCATTGATAATTGAGATTGGCACAGAGATGAATTATCATCTATTAAGTCTTCCTTCAACAGTTCACCCATGATACATGAATCCCTTCCTAGCTTTGTAAATTCTCTTGATTCTGGTGCGATATCACCCACTGTGCTAGCTTTTACCAGCTGTAAACCCTCTCTAATTGGAAAGGGAACATCCAGCTGAATTATATCAGCTTGTTTCACAAGAGTATCAATCCTACCATGGCTCTTCAGGAGTACCTCCTCATCGTCTTCAACAAGCTCAGAAATATCCATAGATATGTATTTGTCTGTACGAAAGAAGGCTATGATGTAAGAGTTCCACATGAAGAAGTGAATTACTAACAAAAAGAAAAAAGAAGGAATGCAGAGACAACAGAAACGATAAGAAAAAGGAGAAAATTGGACAAAAACATAAAGTTGCCTGGAAAAAGAAATAGAAGAAACAAAAAGAAGAAGAACATTCCAGATCACATACCTCTACAAGTGACATATCTATTTTCTCTCCTGTCCCGTTTCTGTGGAGGCTCATGGATAGCAAATATCTCGGAGAACTGTAAGATGACCATACCATCTTCGACATACAACGTAGGCAGTGGGGTAGCGCCTTTGTCATCCAATGTACCATCCAATAACTCATCCACCTCCTCCTGAATGTTTTGATGAGATCACTAACAGAACAAAATCATCCCACAGCAAAACAAAATGTTGTTCGGGCCTTTATTTTGAGGGGGAAACTGACCTCCTGGACATCTTCGGTGTCCATATGATCCTCGTTTTCCAAGATGCTAGCCTCCTCTTCATACTCCAAGGCCTTGTCTTCCTTTAAGACAACTGCAACGCAAATTGTTTTGTCTTATAAACAGTGACGCAGGAGGCATAAAGAAAAATCCTATATGTTCTTATCTCAAGGACTTAAATTACACTAGACTACAGCTTTGCAAATAAATCATTTGCCTGAGCTCAACATATAATTACCGGAAGAATAACTTACCAAAAAAATTGAGTGATGAGATGACACAACAAAAGTACACTTAACCAATGGTCTAATCGTTTTGTTCAAGAAACGGAAATTTCGAAATGCAAACCTGGTTCCGTCTTTTCAGTTTCAAAAGATTTTTCAACTGGCGCATGCTCCTCCTCTTGTTCTTCTTCCTCATCATAATCTTCATCATCAAACACAGAAGCTCTTGACTTTAAACTACCCAAAGCAACTGCAGTCGAAAAATACTCCTTTTTTGGTAGTAGATGATCTTCCTCACTAACTACTTGAACTTCGGGCCCATCATACTCTTCATCAATATCCTCATAATCAACAGCATCCTCAGCTTTTCTATCATAATCTACACAACATATCATCACAGTCAATGAAGCTGATGACCAAGATTTGGTAGTGTAAATAGTGTCAGTATGTAACTGCTATGGGCAGGAATGCTGCATATATAAAGATCTAAAACGTGAGTTGTTAAAATGTTTGTGCATATGATTTACGCAAGACACGGTCTTAAACACTCCAATATAATTAGATTATGACTACAACGAAAATAGGAAGAATGCAAGACCATTGTGATGGAAACGTCCACTGACAGAAAAAGTTTCTAGCAGGTTTCCTAATAGCTACTCCGGTATGGTTTAAAGAAAGGGTAGAATGCAAACTAGAAGTTAAATGAAAAAAAAAACTGCATGAGATAGACGACCCTAGCAGACAACATCACCTTGCTCAGCTGGATCACTTGCTGTACGTTCTGATTTTGCCAATAACTGTTGAGTTTAGAAACACCATTATTGGCATCCCAGTACAACAAAAAGAGGATTAAAATTCACATAAAAGACTCGCATTTCACTCGTCTATAACCTTTAGGAGATAAAATGTCAAAGAGTGCGTAGAACGTTACATTTATATCTGGTAGAGATGAACCCAGCTTATCTGCCAATGCAGAAAGATGTTCTTTGGCGTCCTGTAAAGTTTAAATGTTATCATTGGCACAGGTATTCTTGGTGGAGAATTTGCAACTCATAGTTAAAAAATACATATATCCTAAGTCCAGAGAGAAAAGACAGCAAAACTGAGGCCGATAATGAAAATAATGTGTTCAACAAGGTCATCATACTGAAAGCGTTAAACAGATTACCTCATCAAGGTAATCAGCATCCAAGTCGCCAGAGTTATCAACATTTCCAAAGATGAATCCAAGGTTAAAACCCCTGCTGTTGTCCTCATATTCCTCATCGTCGTCTGCAGCAGACATGTAAAATATTGGTGCTCACAAAAAAAATCTTGGCTAGCAAGGGGAATGCATGTGATAACTGATAATCATCATGAGTATTTAGAAATCACAAAGATTGCATATTAAAACTCTTGTTAAACTGCTAAATCCAAGGTCACCTAATGATTGGATTCTTCTCTCTATCATCTTATCAGGCTACAGTTCTTGGCTTCTATCTAGTGATACTACTATTCTCAAATCTCTCCGTCAACTTAGATCCTACAAACCCAATGCCCACTAGAAATTTAGAAAAAATGATCTTAACTATACCCTAGAACATGTCCAGGATCACTCAAGACTGCTCCTTTTCTACTCAAAACCGTAAAACATTCATGACCTAGCCTAAATGCACCGAGCACTAGCTAGACAGGGACATCTCTAGTTTCACAAATTGTAGTAATCCACCTAATATTTCCAATCTCTTTGTCAATTAAGATTCTACAAACCCATGTTCAGGATCACTCAAGGCAGCTCCTTTTCTACTTAAAGAGACGACACGAAACTCAATCCGAAATATTCAAAACCGTAGAACAGTCATAAGCTAGGCAGGGACATCTCTAGTTTCAGAAACAGTCATAAATTGTAGAACAGTCATAAAGCAACAAAATTTGATAAGAAAGCAACATGTATTTACCTGAGGAAGTCTCATTGTGGGAACCCTTGCCGTTGGATTCAGCCATATTCAAAGCTTTAACTACAATGGTGGAAATCAGGAGACGACAAGACAATTGTCCTTCCCAAATCCCCAACCATTAAAACTCAATCGAAACCTTCAAAAACAAAAACAAAAAACTATACAATTACAAGCCAACCTAAAACGGACCTGGAAACAAAAGCTAACTTCTTTATCTGAAACTTCATCAAAAGAGACTCAATTTTGGTTTTAAATCACAACCAAATCGAAACCCCATTGATCAATTTTCGTGTTAAGCTGAGTTGCAATCAAATCATTGGATAAAATTGAGAAGACGATACGATACGATACCATTCACTGAACGTGATTGTTGGATTCGGGGGCTCTTTCTTGAAACCCTAATTGAGGGTATAAGTAAGCTTCGTCGGAGAAGGTGAACCAGCTCAATCGGACGAGACGGTACGATGTCGGAGAGAAGTTCCGAGGTAAGCAAACTCTCAAATCGGAGGAAAGAAAAAAAAATGTGTAAAAAGAAGAAATTGCCAAGCGACCAAGACAAGATTGTGAGGGCATTTATAAAAGTTTATAACCCGACCCGAATAAAGTTTGAGTCCGGGTCTAATTTCTAAACCATAAAAAAATCAGTTTCGTTGTTTGGTATGGAGGTGGTTTAGTAGAAGTAGAGTCGGTTATGGAGTAATTGTTTTTGTTTAATCAATGGCAATTTTACGAATTTAATAGAAATATCTATAATATTTTTAAAAATTAATTTTCTTTTAAAATTGAAAAAGAAAATTTACCCCTCTCCGTTCTTTTATAAGTGATGATTTAAAAAATGCACATAAATTAAAAAATCATTTAATTTTTGTTTATTTCTAAACTAAAACATCATTTATTATCTAATCAACCAATAAAAAACAATCTACAGAATATAAATCGTCAAAACCAATAAAAAAGTAATTAATTTTACTATTATAAAAGAACGGAGGGAGTACTATTATAGTTGAATATCTTAAATAAAAATCGTTTGAATGAAATTATAGTATCATCAAATTAAAAGCACATAAAATAAAATAATTCATAAACAAAAAATTATTTTAACGCGTAAACGATCTGAATAATATTAACTAAAGCCAGTAGAGTACGTAGGCTATGAAAGAAACCACCAATTGAAATGATACCAAAAAGTAACTAAAGAAGAAAGCTTAAAACATATGGAAATCGAAAAAAATATTCCAAATGAAAATACCCTTTTTACAGTGAGTTCTACATATGAGAAAAACCGCCAAATTAAAAGTTCGACATTGATGACCTCATTCAGCCATGAGCGTCCTTTACGAAAAAACAGATCCATGCAAACCAATAGATGGTATAGTTATGAATCAACGACTAAATAATTGTTAAAAAGAAAAAACATACATTTAAACTTTTGTTTAACTTTTCGTTAATATCAAAGTTCAAAGAACATCAGTAGATGTCGAATAAAACTTTGAAAAAGATCAAACTTAAAACCTAATACTGATATGGCTTGAATGATAAGAAACTAAACAACACCACAATCAAACTTACGATGCAGAATAGATCTCGAACCAACAAACATAATAGATCCCGAACCAACGAATATAATAGATCCTGAACGAATCAGATAAATAAAGACAAGAAATAATCATCGTCTAACACCAAATGAATCAATTTAACAAAATATTAGAATCTAAGAGTTGTTTATAAAAAATTAAAATCGATTTATCAATATTTCAGTCTTCTTATCTTCATTAAATTTAAAATAGATAAGATTCCAAAAAAATTGACTGATTAATACTGATCAGTTTGTTACAATCAAGGCATATGAGTGGTCATGAGATTTTAAACTTTTGACAACTTTATTTACAAAATAGTGAAATACATAAGGAAATCATTTTTTACAATAGAAACAAATCTTCATAACAAATTGTAACAAGCAATTTTTTCTTTTTATGGTTTAACCTAAACCAGCAATCTTCATAACTTGTTGACTAGTAACTATCTCTATCTCCTTCTAACGAAAGTATTAAAATGACTTTTTCTGCTCCTTTAACACCAACCAAATAGTGGTCCGAATTCTAATCCTAACTCAAAGATTAGCTTTGTTTTTCTCTTTTTTATTTAACAAAAATCCTTAAGCCAAAAAAAAATTAAGAACTTCTTTATTCAACGAAAAATATGGATATTAATAACACCAAAGCCACGTGCATTGTCACTTCCAACTTTAGAAAATTTGTATTTTTATAAACAAGTTTTATCTAATTATCAGTTTTGTTATTTTGTCTCTTTAATCTCACTTCACCGTCTCTCTCACTCAATCTCCGTGATTCTTCTCCGACGTTAAAAAATCCTCGAATTCTCCGGCGATGGGTGGTTGCGTCTCCTCCAACCTCCTTAATCCAACCGATGACAGCTTCTCTCACCTCAACAGCTCCTCCTTAAGCCACCATTTCGTCAAGCTAACTTCCACCACTTACGGTCTTCTCAATCTCGACTCTTCACCTTCTCCTCCGCCGCCTCCTTCCTCCTCCGCCGCTACCTCCGTTATCACGCCGATGACTCCACCTGAGAGATTTACTATCAACGGTAAGGAGGCGGCGATGATGGTTAAGTCTGAGCCGACGACGGAGGTTATTAACTTCTGGGAGCTAATGTCAGGTCTCGACGGCGATACTTGCCGATTCTCTCCGATTCCGGTGAAATGTGATGTATTTTCCGGCGGATTAAACAAAGAGAACTCCGATCCTAATTTGAAAAACCCTAGGAATTCGAACGATTACGAGGTTTTGAAACCGTTAGATCCGAAATTAGCGGAGGAATCTGAGAAATTATGTGACGGCGGAGAGAATCGTGTTGTGATTTACACGACGTCGTTGCGCGGTGTGCGAAGGACGTTTGAGGCGTGTAACGCCGTGAGAGCTGCAATTGAGAGTTTTGGTGTAGTAATCTGTGAGAGAGATGTGTCAATGGATAGAGGATTTAGAGAAGAGTTATCGAATCTCATGGCGGTAGAAAGAACCGGAGAATCGACCGCAGTGTTGCCGCCTCGGGTTTTCGTGAAGGGGAAGTACATTGGTGGATCAGAGGAAGTGATGAGATTGGTTGAAGAAGGATTGCTTGGTGAATTGCTTAAAGGGATTCCGAGGAAGAAAGATCGATGTGGCGGCGGTTGCGATGGTTGCGGCGGATTAGCGTTTTTGCCGTGTTCGGGTTGTAATGGAAGCTGTAAAGTGGTGGAAGGATGGGGAAGTGATGCTATAGTGGTGAAGTGTGTGGAGTGTAATGAGAATGGTCTGGTTCGTTGTCCTATTTGCAGCTAAAACAACATACTAGTAATAATCTCAAATTCGGAATCATATATCGAATACTACTGTTAGAGTCTCTCTGTGTCAAGATTATGCTGAAACTAAGGCAAAGATCTTGGTTGTGGTAGAGATACGTTCTTTGTTTGTTGGTTAGTTTACATAAAATCAATACAAAGTGTTTGTGTTATTTGTTGGGTTTTTGTTAGTTTCTCTAAATAGTTTTATGGTTTGTTCAATTTGTAGTTGTCTTGTTTTGGTTACATTTTGAGTCGATGAACAGAAACTGAGATGATGTGATCAATACATCATCATGCTAGTAAAGTAAAAGTTGGATTAAGTGTGGTCACAATTGGCTATGGAGACTTGGAGTTAGAAACCAACATCAGGCTATAACTCTTCTGGTCTAGTAGCGAACCCTTACACTACTCAAATTGAAATGAAACAAAAACTAAGCGAATTGAATAGGCCCAGCTCCAAAATATCTAAAGTCGATCAGATAGGCCCAGGCCCAGCCCGCAATAGATCCCTTTTTTTTTTTTGATAACCGAGTGTCCTGGCCCCACCGAGGTGGTTCAGACTAGAGACCGAACCCTCACTGGCGGACCTACGTTCATGAAAGGGGTGGCAGCTGACCTCCCCATTTTTCAAAATTTTAGTTATAGTTATGAGAAAAAAAATATTTAGCCCATCAATTTTTTTATTTTAGTTATCTTTGACCTGGGTGAAAAAAAATCCTGGGTCCGCTAATGCGAACCCTTACGGCACGGACGCACACCCGAGGGTGGGTCATGGCCAGGTAACGGTCTTCGGTCTCGGGCGCCAGAGCAAGTCCGTATGTAAATTCCCTGGTGGCCACTAGTATGTAGCAAGGGAGAATCGAACCCGGGCGTATTGGGATTACCCCCTCAACCACGAAATCCGTCCTACCACTAGCCCACCTTGTAGTGGTTAATAGATCCCTTTTTCGAATGTTTTCAAGCAACTTTCTCAGCTACGTAAGTTCACTATTCGAATCGAGCATACTGCATACACACACATCAATGGCTCATCTCTGATCTCTCCATGCAACAACTAAACTAATGTGTTAACACTTATTTGCTTGTTTGTTTTTCCTTTTTCTTATTGGCAATATTGGCTTTGCGTAACAACAAACAAATTAGTAGAATAATTAATAACTAAAATCAATTTTTTTTTTTTTTTTGAATTTAATGTTAAATTATATTCAAAAGAAAAATAACGGTTTTACAACTAGTGCAACAGAAAGCCGAAAAAAGATCGAAAACTGTTTTCAACAAATTTTAAATGGTAAAAAGATTATCAAGTTTGAGTCCGTGCTTGGAGCCAAACTTGGAAAGCCATGTCGTATCGTCGATCTCCCATCCGCCTAATGGTTGTGAGCTGATTGCGGATTTGTTTATCTATCCATCCTACTAGTTGCGCTGAAGTGTTTGAAGTTTCTCCATTGTGCCGCCCATTCCTTTCTCTCCAAACAGTGTAAATAGTTGCTTGGAAAATATACCGCAATAGCAAGGTCTCAACACGGTCTTGAGATCGATCCGAGACAAGGTTGAGAATTTGGGGCCAGCTTGACGTGAAGCGGGTCCGCAGCAGTCCCTTTGCAAGAGGAGACCAAACTTGAGTGACATAATTGCAGGTGAAGAATAAGTGATCGCGAGTCTCCATGTTATTTGCACAAAGCACACAGTTTCCCGAGACACTTCCATTCCATTTCATCATTCGGTCGCCGGTTGATAGTTTTCCTTGAATCGCTAACCACGCACAAAAAGAATGCTTCGGTGTTGCATGAGCAAACCAAACTCCCTTGTGCCATGGAACCGTGGGAGATATGGATCGAATATTGTGCCAAGTGTTCTTTGTTGAGAACTTGTCCTTGTAAACGTCATTCTTTCCCTTCCACAGCACAATATCATTTGCCTCATTTCTTTGATGTCGTTGCACCGCCAGCTTCTCTTCAATCTCATTTAAGTGATCTACTCGATGCCTTCTTCTCCGCCTACTTCTCCATGCATCCGCAACTGACGATTCTCTGCTTATCCCCATGTCAATTATTCCACGTTCTCCCACTGTTTCAAATAGACGTCCTAGTGTCGACCAATTGTCATACCAGAAGGACGTGGTTTCACCATTCCTCACCTCCACTTTGCTGAAAGACTTTGCAAGATCTCTGTATTTAAGGATTTTTTTCCAGATCCACGAGCCTGCATTTGTGTTCTGTTTCACCATCCAGAACGACGTCTTTCGTAGTAAATACGTATCTATCCACTTGACCCACAAGGAGCTTCTGTTTGAGACGATTCTCCATATCAACTTGAGACAACACACATCATTCGCTTCTTTTAAATTCCGCAGACCCAGGCCTCCCTCTGCTTTTGGTTTACACACTTGTTCCCAAGCTATTTTGGCCTTCTTCGAGCTCATTTCTTTACCTGACCAGAGGAATGCTGAACACAACTTATCTATCTCCCGGATGCATGCCCGTGGAAGACGAAATGCGGCCAGCCAGAAGTTGCAAATACTCCAAAGCACATAGTTTATGAGATTTAATCTGCCTGCAAAAGAGAGATATCGTGCAGTCCAAGATGTTATGCGTTTCCGGAGTTGTTCGATAAGTGGCGTATAATCTGCAGCCGTGAATCGTTTAGTGACCAGAGGTAGCCCTAAATATCGCACCGGGAGCTGACCAACTGCAAACGGGAATTTGTCTTCAATGCTTTTTGCCGGATTATAGGAGAAATTCCGGCCATGTATACAGTCGACTTCTCCATGCTTATTCTCAAACCAGAACGCTTCGCAAATTTATCAAAAACATCTACTATGCCCTCAATGGATCGAATCTTTCCATCCGATAAGATCATTAGGTCGTCTGCGAAACTGAGATGAGTTAAGCCTAGTCGCTTGCATTTCGGGTGGAAGCCACACTGCTTTGCATCCGCTGCCCTGTCTAGCATTTTTGACAATACATCCATGCTCATGACAAACAAATATGGGGATAATGAGCATCCTTGTCTCAATCCCCTTGCACTTTGAAAATATCCCGCTAAATCTCCATTAACCTGAACCGAAAAAGAGGCCGTGGTAATACAAAGAGATATCCAATGAATGAAAACCGGAGGAAATTGCATAGCTACCAGGACATTGATGAGAAAAGGCCATTGAACCGAGTCGAAAGCTTTGGAGATGTCTATTTTTATAGCACATCGGGTAGAGATCGAGTCTTTATGATAGTCTTTTACCAGCTCCGTTGCAAGCAGTAAATTCTCGATAAGTAAGCGGTCTTTGACAAAAGCCGATTGGTTTCCCGCAATGAATTTTGGAAGCAGAATCTTCGACCGATTTGCAATAATCTTTGAAATAACCTTGTAGATTACATTGCAACAAGAGATAGGTCGGTAGTCCCTCATTTCCTTTGCTTCGCTCTTTTTTGGAATTAGAGCAAGAATTGTTGAGTTGATGCCTTTAGGAAGAAAACCTGACGCAAAAAAAGATTGGACTGCCAAGACAAACTCTCTTCCAATAATGTCCCATGTCGCCTTATAAAACTCCGAAGTGTACCCATCTGGGCCTGGGGATTTGTCATTTGGCATAGAAAATAACACCTTCGTTATCTCCTCAGCCGATACTTCACGTGTAAGCATCGCTTGATCTGTTTCAGAGCAACGAAATTTCAATAAATCCTGAAGCTCTTCTACCTCAATACCCTCATAGTCTTCTGGTTTGAACTTCAAAAACTCTTTAAAAAAACTTTCAGCTTCCAATTTTATTGCATCTCCTGTTACCAGTCTACTAAGATCAATTTTAATAATAATAAAACGACAGTTGGGTGATACTTTTGAAATGAGCAAGAACAAAAACAAAAATGTTCTGGTGCATGGCTTAAGAAGACGTACGCGCATAGGTACATAACCTCTTAATCATTCACAAAAAAAAAAAAAAAAAAAAAACGAAAACAAATTGAACAACTTATTAACTCAGCTTTTCATAATATCATTTTTGCACCTCATTATTAACAAAACATAAATTATGCTGATGAAAACGGTCAAAAAATTCGATAGACCTAGCATAAAATCTAAAGTCCAATTTGATAGATGTTGGTGTCGGATCCCGCAAGTCGGATCCGGCCCGGAATGATAGAGGTCCAAAGGAACGTAGTGGGCTGCTAATCCGGCCCACTGATGAATCGACATGCCCATTAAGTACGAGTCCGTTGCGACGTAACGGTGGAATCTCACGAAGTAAAGAGGAGGCGGATTCGACGGGATTGACTAGTAAAAGAAGATTCGAAACGGGCACAATAATTAGGACTTAATTCGCGGCTAGATTTAAGACTTGGGGGTTCGATCGTGTAACTATAAATAGAAGTCGGGGATCATTGTACTAGGGGCCGAAAATTTGAGCAATAAACATATACATACACTTTAATTTTTTCCACAGTTTCTACGATTGTTATTCGAACTATCAAGGTTAGACGACCCGATACATATCTCAAAATCTGTATTGCGGATTCCGACATCCACAATAGACATATATATGATCAAATTCGGATTTCTACCTAGCTTACAATCATAATCTCTAATTAATTGTTTTTCTTCTGAATCTTTACAAAATGTTTTCAAGATACTTTCTCTAATGCCAAACCGTAGGATCATATACCGCCACTCGTTAACTCAAATTAAACCCTAATCATATTGAAACCCACATATAGTTTCAAATTAATTGCTTTGGAGGTTTCTAAATTCATCATCAATGATGACCCGTAAAAAACTTGTCGTATGTAATAGTTGACTAATTAAACAGTAATAAGAGTATGCTAATCGACTCGTCTTAATCTATGGGAAGAACTTTGGCAAAACCAAAATAAAAATAATACTTCTTAGTAATTTGTTTTTTAATTGGGATTTTACATTAAACGACATTTGAACATTAACTTTGGATCCATGGCAAATGTCTATCTTGCCTATCTCTAGAGATGGGACTGCTCGTGCATTGTGATAGTAGCTCATACTATTGATTAAAAAAATATAATTATAAAATTATGTTATTTTATTGCATTTATGATTTGAGAAAATGCAACAAGAGAAAACTCATAGAGATCGGTTTCAATCACTTGGTGCAACAACATTTATTTCCGAAAGGAGAAGAGGTAAGACATTGTCCTGATGAGAACCCAGCCTTCCTACAGTCCGCGGCACATTTACCATTCCCGTACGTTGCCGAACACATCCGCTTGCATTGATCATGAATTCTCCCTGTAGGTTTGATCTCTGCATGTCCAAAAAGTAACCACATGAAAATCATATATAATCATATCTATATATATGTACAGACATATATATATCGATGTTCTTGCTTTCAAATGATGAAACCTAATTAAAAATAACAACATATACAAAATAGAAACATACCTGAAGCCAATATATTGTAATTAGACACAAAAGCAGCAAATATTATTAAGAATAAAAAAAGTCATTGAATTCTTTGTGATGCCCATTTAATTTTGTCTTTGCTCTATTGTATCAAGTATAAAGTATAGTAACAAAATATGTTCTGTGATTTTCTAGATTGTAACTAAAAGCTCAATTTATAGAACATTTAGGTTCTTTGATTGTAACAAAGAAAAGGTTGGCACTTCTCTTTCTTACCATTGATGGATCTTCCATATATACTAACAATATTTTATTTTGATTTAGGGGGTGTAATTGGTTTGTGATTTAAATATTGTTATAATGATTTTAAATGTTATGTAGAATCTGTTGTTATTTAATAAAGTTTTTATTAAATTCTGTTAAAGTTTGGTGTTATTAGTTTTTGATTTGTAAAAAATCTTCATAAATTTGGGGTTATTGGATTCAGAATTGTATAAAGTCAATAAATTTTTTTTGTTATTTAACTAAAACAAAAGAATCTTTGATTGTTAAATGAATTAAATTATTATGTTATTAGTTTATGATTTTATACACTTTTCTTTACAAAATAAAATTATGAAAACTATCATCAAAATAGAGAGATTGTTCGGAAAACTTTACAAGATTATGAAAAAACTAATCAACAAGATTATAGAAAACTCTCTATCAATAATTTAGATTCTTTCATTTATTTACTTTGGATGATTTTATTAAAGTCATCAAAACACTATTTAAATGACAAACCAATAACACCACCTTAAAGATTTGTTTCTTAACATTGGTGGATATTCTTTCACATATATACTAATAATATTTTATTTTGACTATAAGATATTTTCTTTAAAAAATTATATTTAGTACATATGCAATAAACATAGTTTTAATTTTAACAATAAATTAGTGCATAAAGTTGTTTGTTTCTAGCAATATTAATTCATGCAGTTTATAATGTATAAGTCGAAGATGTGTGGTCGAATATATGTCAAGAAGACGTGTGGCGCATTTTTGTCGGCATAACCCAAATTTTGAGATTGCTTTCATAGATAGGTCTTCTTCTAGTATTAGACTACTACTAGTCCTAATCAGAATGTTTGAAAACTATATAACAACTCTTTTGTTTTGGTAAAAATTTAAATGGAAACAAAAATTTGTGAGATTATGACTTACCATCTGTTCTAGTCTTATGGGCTCCCATTGTTTCAATATTTTTTCCAGAATCGTAGACAGAATTATGACCCTCAATTTATTTTGTTGTAAAAAAAATAGTAATTGTAGGGAAACTCAACAATTTTTTCACAGTGAAATGTATATTATACGGGTTACTTAGTTCAGGAAAAAAAAAAGAAAAAATTCCTGAAAAAGTTTGAGCAAATTAGATCAAATATTGATTAAGATTAATTGAAGTACAATTTTCTTAAATTATTTTGAATGAGAATGTTTTTTAGCTTTCTTTGTCATCTTTCTCTTTCAAATGTTTTAGACACATATCTCTTCCAAAAGGAAGTAAAGTAATCCATAAGAATTTTATAATTGTCCTGATCATAATATTTATCAATGCATTATTTTTTAAGCATCTTAATTTTACTTGTTAGTGTATTGGAAAGGAAAATGATTGATAAATGGTTTGGTTATTTATCAAGCAAAAATAAGAAACAACCAAGGGTTTAACTATTTGGTCGCCTTTCACTATTCGATTCGGTCTCTTACCACCAACAATGCCCTACGACATGCCGAAGCATCAAGTTGATCTTTAATCTCACAATGCAAGTCTCCTTATATACGATTTGGAGACAGTGCATGACATATTCCATTTAACTAAATCACAGCATGTAGTCTATCTCAGTAGGATATCGTTCCAATTCATTCGAGCCAAATTGGATCCATTATCTTGTATTTAAACAAATTCTCAATCCATATATAACCATACACGACTGGTTTTGTGTGTTCCAATCGGCATACTCGCACTCAACAGTTGCAATTTATCTTTCAAATTTCATTATGAGCCTCTTATTATCCTACATTTTGCTCGTGGTAACTCTTTATAAACTATCAATTTGTAACACAACCTTTTTATTGTAATATTAGTCAGAAAATCAAAAAGAGAAAAAAAAAACCAATGGTTACGTAATTTGATAAGTGGTAATTGGATTGTCGTATTTGCACTATAGAATATATATATTCTATATGCACGAGAAAAACGACATGATGATTTTCCAAGGAAAACGAAAAGATAACATAGTTACACCAAAAGTCGAATTAATGATACGAAGCGAGAATCTTATAAAGCTGTCGTTATTGTTTGGCACACTTTACTTAGATGAAAGTCAAAATAAATATCACTTCATTTATTATTATACAAGTCTTTTGTCAAAATGACAATGATACTTTATCCCGATAAATGGCCGTGTTATACGCGAGTTTTGTTCATACAATAAACTTATTTAAATTACTGATTATATTACAAAACATTTTTATGAATATTACAAGGCATTTTAGTTTTGGATCGAAACAATATAAAAATTAACAAAATTCGAAAATATAAAAATATAATAATTATTGAATCTTTATATAAAATTAAGGTTCGATTACTATCATAAACTAACAATATTATAATATTTACAATATATGTATATATATAATATATTACTGTATGGTTTTAATTTTTTTTTTAAAACTAAATTTTCGTTAGACTTTGTCTATAATTTTTATTATATCAAACAGTTGTTATTTGTGTTGTCAAATATTGTATTGTAAGTTGTAACACGGTTGTTTTTTTTGTACGACAAAAAAAACACCGTCTATAACTGTATAATTATATTTTTAAGATATAACCGTATAGTAATTTGTCCAAAAAAAAAAAAGATATAACCGTATAGTGATATTCAGGGGCGGAGGGAGAGAAGATTCATAGGGGTCAATTGACCCCGGTGAAATTTTAAAAAATAGTTTTAATTTTTATATAAAAAAAATTATTGACCCCAATCCAATAAAAATATTGACCCCTATAAAAAAAATTTATGTTACAAACCCAATAATTACACTGCACTTATAGATAATATATTAGCCTAATCAAAATTTATTTTAAGTAAATCTACTACAATTCTATTAATATAAACTAATATAATATTTTAACATTTATTTTGAGCTGATCTAAAAACGTTTAACCTTCTTCTTCTTTCTTCTTTGTGTTTTTAATCAATCTTTGATCGTGTGATTGTGGAAACAAAAAAACATCTTTCACATCTTTTAGTATATCGACTTATGAAGCTACCTTTTATGCATCTTTTAGAAGAAAAAAAATATTTTGACCCCGATTAATAGATTTTCTGGCTCCGCCACTGGTGATATTAGAAGAAGTACATAATCTTTAAAATAAGGCTATTTTAGTTTTTATCATATACGGATCCACCATGTGCGTTATCAAATTCTACGGAATATTAACACGCATTATTGGTTTCATGATTCGCCATTATAAACGTTTTATGTGATAAAACACGAAATGATCAATAAATCTTGATATTAACGATATATATCGTGTGGTTTATACAAAATACGACCATTGTCATATCATATTTTGGATTCAAATTCAGTAGTGTGCATGCAGGAAATGTAGATTAAAAAAATGAATGATGAAAAACGTAAGGGATGTGAAAGTTATACAATTTTCTATATAATATCATTCTTTAATTTTCGTAAATTATGATTATAATATTTAAATGTTTTGCCCTGTACCATTATTAATTAACAAATGATAAACCCCAAAATCAAGACATGGTATCATAGAGCATATGAGACATTTTTAACAAACTTTATTTTTTAATAGATGAAAGTAATACATATTTTTTATTTTGTGTATGTGTATGTAAATTTGTACAGATAATCATACAGATAAATGAAGAAGAGGGTCTAAAGACGAAGAAGACTCAGTGAAACTACTCCAAAGATCGACATTATCATCATTATTCCAATGAAGATCCCATCGCTGCATCATAGTATCACCATTTTCTTCTTCTTCATCAAAACTCTTACGATCACACGGATTATGATGAGCATTGTTTAATTGCCAAGCTACAAGCCGGTCAAGACTAGCCCAATTACTACAAACCGGTCTGCCGGTTAGAATCTTCTCTTGGACCAGAGATGAATCAAGTTGGTTTGGAGTCATGAAACTATGGTCGACCGGGCTCTCAGATTTGGGTGTCTCAAGACTAGGGAGTTGCATGAATAAGACATCGTCTTGATGTTGAGTTTTGGTCGTCGTTTGGCTCTCGGGCATGCAAATGTTAGAACCGGTACGGTCCATGTAAAGAAGAACATGGTCTAAAACGGTAACGTTTTGAGTGTTGTGATAGGTGGGCCTCTTCTCTTCCTCCGTGTCATCAATTGAAGAAGATAGAGTGATTTTAGGACAATCGTCGATCTTTTGATAGTTCTTCTTCCTGAACACTCGACATACCACCCAACCTTCTTCGTTGTAGCTCATTGGATCTTCGGTTACAACATCAGAATAGCCCTGATAATGGAATATGAAATGCAATAAGAGCTGATTAAATCTTTGACGACATAAATGCGACTCTTTTTTTTGGACATGCAACTATTGATAAATATTATTTGTTCAACGCTTTTTGGTCGCATTATAGAGCCGTCTTAAACTATTTTAAGCCTTATGCAATTTTTTTTATAATAAAAATGTATATATGATGTGTTAATTTTCATAAAAAATATTTTATTTTAAAATCAGAATCATATTCTATTACTTTTATTGCACATGCTAAAAGAAGGCTCTAGCTAGTACTAAATGAACCAAAACCTTTTATAGCATGAAACGAATATAGCTAATTCTTTGACTATAACTTAGGAATGGTTTCTTCCGACCTAAAATGAATATTGATGATCGCTATATACTTACATTAGACATTGGAGTATCGTCGAGGCGATATTCATGCATGATCCAATCGGATTTCTGACCATGAGGAGCTCTTCCTTTGTAGAAGACGAGTGTCTTCCTCAGTCCAATCCTCCGGATACAACTGCAGATAATCTTGTCACGTCCAGTAGCTTTCCAAAATCCCGCAACTGTTGCCCGGTTTGTCCTGGTCCCGGTTGGATACTTCTTGTCCTTGTGGCTGAAGAAGTACCAGTCGTTTTGTGGCGTCGAACCGATTCTACATTCCTCTGCATTTGCATAACAAAATGATTCAATAATAAAGAACAAAGAAGAGAGAGAGAGTTGGTAGAAATGAAAAATGTTCTTCTTATTAGGGTTTATTGTTAGCTAGAAGAACCTTGAATATCCCAAGGCTCGAGCTTGTTGAGATCAACTTCACGAATGACATCAAGATCAATCTTCTGAGAGTTAACTTTCTTACGGAGATAGTAATGGAGAAGTTCTTCTTCGGTGGGATGGAATCTGAAACCTGGAGGCACTTTTGATTGTCCATTAATAGACAGATTTACCTTATTATCCGCCATTGACGATGATGACGATATCTTTTTGGGGTTTTGCTCTAGAAGAGTAGAGAAGTTGTATGATTACAAGTGGAAATGGTTACAACTTAGAACAAGAAAGCAAGAGATGAGATAATTTATAATGGTGGTGGGACTCGACGAGACATAGCCCCCAAAAGGGGGAAATTATTATTTAAAATAAAGAAGTTGTAAATTATCATGCATTAAAGTGCCTTTATGGAATTAATATAATTTAGTTAACAACTTAACATATGTTTCTTTGTTTAAATCAAATTTGATCATTCACGTAGGTTCTGACGTAAGACTTGTTTCTTTTGACGTGTAATGTCATGCATGTGTATGTATAAAAGGAAAAAATACTGACGTAAATAATTAAACGGGTTTAGTGGGGGAGAAATCTTTGTTTTTCTTGCAATAATTTATTACAGAATTTGAATTTATAATGGATGAAAATATAAAGTATAGATTTTCATATAAGAAAATAAATTACATTATCTTCTAATAGAAAAGTTACGTACATTAAAATAAGTTTCAAATAGTTATTATAGTTACTAGGACTCAGGACCCCCGCGATGTCGCGGGGGAATATATTTCAAATTTTTTTTTTAAATATATCAAACAAAAAAATCATAATGAATTGTAATAATTTTGAATTTTTTTAATAACAAATCAATATATATTTTACAAAAATTATGATAAAGAAAACCCTCACAAGCATTTATTAAGTATATTAATATTAGAAAAACAATAATTTGTAACTAAAAAACTATTTTCAAGTGCAAAAAGCATAAACTAATAAACCAAATATTACAATGGTTTGATAAATAAGCCAAAACGTTCAACGTCAAATAAACCAAATGCTATTGTGTTAAATTAAACGGTAACAACAATTCATTTAAATATATTTTAGTATTTAAATATTTTTTAAAAATATGACGAACTTATCCGAGAAACGCAACCGTAGATATCAAATATTTCAAAAACTGCAACGGTTCGTCAATTATACCAAATGTTGCAATAGTTCATCAAATATACTAAAGATAACAATTGTTCGTAACACAAAACCAAAAGTTGCAATAATTCGTCAAATAATCCAAATGTTGAAACAGTTCAATTAAATAGTTACAATCTCATTTAAATATATTTTAGTAATTAAAAATTAACAATTAAAATAATAATTTATGAAAAGTTACACCGAGACGCGGCGGTAGATAATTAAATGTTATAGCTATTTATAAAATAAACCAAAATTTGCAATTGTTCGTGAAATAAACTAAAAATATAAACCAAAGGTTGCAATTGTTTGTAAAATAAACTAAATATTGCAATGATTCGAATAAGCGGTTTCAACTGTTTATGAAGAGTTACAATAAAAAACGCAATCGTAGAAAACATTCATAATGCAATTTATAAAAAAAAACATAACCATAAAATATATATTTTAATTAATAAAAATATTAACGAAAAATTGGGATAAAAGACGCAACCGTTCAGATGTGCAAATGGTATTTATTAGATTGCTATTATATATAGATTATTCTGCAAAAAAAAAAAGAAGTTTCAATTATTATAATCATCATTAAAATATCACACACTCGTTTCATGATCTACCAGGTTAATTAGTTGTCTAACTTTTTCCATGTTTTTGGTATATGCTCGTTCTTTTCGATGTATCATAAAAATACATCACAAATGTTTTTCAGAATTTATCATCTTCCATTCTTATATCTTGTGTTAGCTATTCACTTAGTCTTATATGATAATGAGTATATATATATATATATATATATATATATAGATCTTGTCTTTACTTCCATGTTTTTAATCTTTTTTTTTTTGTGCCATGAGATCAATCCTTGGATTATACAATTTTGTAAAATCTAAACAATTTTATTTTCAGTGAATATTTGCATTTTTAGCAAAAAGAAAAGAAAAAAAAACTCTCGATGGTTTTCTTTTTTGGACGATTTTCAATGTTTTAACTGTAGTATCTTTTTGGTGTAACTAAGTGACAAAACGTGATGAAGTCAAAGAAATTGAAACAAGCGGAGGAGAAGAGATAAGGGACATGCTTTTTGCACAAAATGTGACATTCCATCTTCATTTCATCATCAATTCATTCACCTCTGCCTAGTGTCCAATTAGTGCATGTATATTTCAATCTAGCTATTCATCTTAAACCGGAAATAGTTATAAATCAGACTTATCTTTCATACAATAAGTTTAATTTAGTGAATACTAGTAATTCGATAGTTATGGGAATACCAAAAAACTAAAATAACTATTTAACTTTAGATATTGAAATAACTAAAAAAAGAGTAGAGAGTAGGAAAGTGGGAGTGACAAGTTGGAGTATCTACTTCCAACTAAAAAGGCGATGGTTGGATTATGTACACACATATTTGAATTAATTAGCAATATTGTTTATGAAATTGTTTGTATATATTCAACCATTTAACATAAATATATGTGTATATGTCTAATTTATGGACTTAATTATTGGAACTAAGCGTAAGGATATAATATGATTTACAAATAGAGGCTGGAGGCAATGGCATTTTAATCGTTTTCTTATTATATAATTGTAAAATAAAAGTTGTTACCCTACAAGCACTGTTCTTATCATTTGTCTGTTGATGGGATCTTTGTGTTTCAACATTAATAATGATGTTTTATTTCTCTAAATTCTATGCTTAATCATGCTTTTGGGTACACAATTGATGGATTAACTAATACCACATAATGATTAACCACATTTGACCTCTCATTCTTTCACTTTTTCCATTTCTTTATTCTAATTTTAATTGAGTTGAGTGTGAAGTTTCACCTCGTAATTTGTTCCCATACTAATATTGATCTGTCATTTGGTCATTCCCTTTTGTTTAATCATGTCCCATGTTCACATGTATGTTAATAATTGATAAACTAGTTTAAAAAAAAAATACCACAAAAATTTATTCACACTAAAGTTGAAATATATTGAAGCTTGAATATTTAATTTATTTAATATGCTAACTAAATTGTTGAAGGTGCTCCAAAGTTGATCTTGCTGGAGGAAGTTATAGAGCTCACATCATTAGAAATCGTTATGGAGAAGACGGATGTGACAAAGGATGGAACCGGTTTAGCCAATGTGAGGATTTGTTGGTTTTGATTCTTGGTTTAGCCAGTTTGGTTCAAATGGTTTAATGGTTTGGAATAGAAGAGAAGTGTTGGGCTCGTATAGGCCTGGACACAAATATGGATCCACATAGAACCGAACCGAACCGAACCGAAATTGATGGGTATGGTTCGGTTCTGGTTCTAATAAAAATATCGATTGGATCTTGAATTTCAGATCCATGGGTATTGGTTCGGTTCGGGTAAGAACCGAGATCCAAATGGGTACCCGAAAAATATAATCTATTTACCTATATCTATATATCCCAAAGCCCAAATCCATACAAACCTAAACCTAAACCCAAGCCCAACAACCCACTATATATATTTCATAAACCTAAAGAGAAACCTTGTAATATCTGAGATTGAAGATCAAGACAAGCTTGAGAAAGGTAATATCTCTTGTCAATTTTCTTGAATACTTGTAAATCTGTGTAGTCTAAGTGTCTTAATTATTGTCTGTTTTGATGTTTAGAGTTTGAGTTTGGCTGCGAAGGGAATTAAGCTGACTCATGTTTTGTTAAGGAGATGGTGATGGACTCTAGTATCTATTCAGGTCATTTTTTCCCTTTCTCTAGTTCTATTCTCTGTGATTCAAATTTCATTTCATTGTATTAAAAGTCTTTTTGTACATTTTATTTCAGGTTTTGTGGTGTTTTTTGATACAATCTTTGGAGAGAAGAAGAAGCAGAAGATTGTAATTTGAAACAGTTTTGGTGTCTTAAAAACTTGTGTTTTTCGGTATCTTTGAAACTTTGGGTGTCTTTTGACATAACACTTTCCAAATTTCGAATATTTTTTGGATTTGTAATGGTATGCTTACTAATATGTGATTGCATACTTACCTAATTGCATTTGAATATTGTATTATGATTGTTTTGTTTTCTCAGTTCCAAAAATACCCGAAATAATTTGGTTCCAAAATTTATTACCCGAACCGAACCGAACCGTAGAGGAACCGAACCGGAACCGAACCGATTTTGATTTGGTTCCAATATGGTTCCTAAATTTCAGAACCAAAATACTAAGAACCGAATGGTTCGGTTCTAGAACCGAACCATTTACCCAAACGCCCAGGCCTAGGCTCGTACGTTGTTGTGCTCAGCTTGAATTATTATTATGTTTATAAAATCTCATATATTTTAAGAACATATTAACGCAGCTTCGTCTTCTTCTTTAATTTGCTTCACTCTTCTTGTTCTTTTTCGTAAAAGAAACATGTAAGAGAGAAAAATAAGAGTGGGAGAGCTATAATTTGTAACTCAAACTAGGTTTAGTGGATGATGCAGAAAGAGCTATGCCAAGATGTACTCATGTAAGTGAAGTACTCGTAAATGTATTTGTATAAATTCTTTTATACAAAATCGATTAATATAATAGAGAATTCTCGAGAATCAAGGTTCTAAACTCTACTGTTAAAAAACCATGTAAGGAAATAACCAATTCATGGTGGTCGAATGGCCAATTTTCAAAATTGTGGAATTATGGTCCAATGACTCTACTGTGATTTTAGGTATACAAGCATGTATAGCAAATGTAAATGCTTTAAATGACAAGAATATTCGGCTCTTCCACAAATTATGAGGATTAGTTTGAGTTTCCGTTAGAGATTCTCAGATTATTATATTTTGTTTCCTTCAATTTTTAATATCACCAAAATCCAATTAATACATTTGAATGTGATGAGTTGTTATAGTTGCATATGGTGTGAGTGGTGATAAAAGAGAGTACTATGTAATTCCATCAAATAACGTTTTGAATGATTAACTAATTAGTGCTTAATTAAATAGCCATAGTCAATAGTTAATAATTATGTGAAACTGCATTGGTTGGTGAAGCATAGCAAAGTTTGCATGTCAAGCAATTCCGACAAAAGTCATGTAAACCCATGCTCATACTGACGTAATTACCCACTTTCTGCTTTTATTTGAATTACAAAATATCCACGTAGTTATTTGAATAGTTTGGATATACATCATGCATGAGCAATAACTACGTAGAACTCGAATTAAATAGCATTTTTATGATATAAATCCGTAATACGAGAAATTAGACAGGAGTATATAATATTGTGAGTTTTGGATTTGAATAGAAAGAGACATCCACACATAGTTTCAATAAGTAATCAAATTCTTTTGACTTATAAGTTAAATTATGTGGTTCATTATTTCCATGTGTAATAAGTCGCAAGTGTTCGTTTTTCTTGCTACTTCAAATGTCTTTTTAAGGCTAGCTCTTTGAGCTTCATATGTAACACATGCTTATTTTATTTTTGTTCTTTAATAAAACATAGCTAATTAAAAAAAAATCATCTATATTGTATATAAGTATTTTGTGGTTAGTTATAACTCAGATATTCATATATAGTCAATTATATATATGACATATAACTTTAGATCATTTGAATTTAATTGAAATCAAATAATCCTTCAGCACAAATAATCGCGTTATTGATGATATGCTGATACATATATATAGGTAAGAGAGTAAATGGATAATGCAGTAAAAACAAATGTTTGTTGGGTAAATTATATATAGTGTAGTAAACTTTGTGAATGTGTAGAATCATCTCTTGAGTAATTTAGAGATTTGGAGAATGCACCGAAGAGATTTTCCATCGCGAAGCAGCTGAAACGCATCGTTTATCTTCTCAAATGGAAGCTCATTGGTAATAAAAGGTTCCAATTTCACAACCTACAAATCAAAGATTCCAATTAATATCACCAAAACGCAAAATTATTTCGATTCTTTTTTATAAAACTTATTATAGAATCTAGAGATAAAAATTTCAAACCCCTTTCATGCATTGTTGAGCGAAATTTGGAAGTTGAGATTTGGGCTTGAAACCGCCGAAAACAGAACCGATGATTGAACGGCCGTCGAAAAGCTCCATTGGATGAAGAGGCAATGTTCTTGGCGTCGGATATATCCCCACAAGTACCGTCGATCCCCAACCCTACCATCGAAATAATGTTTCTCATTTACTTCTTTGTCAAGTAATCAACTTGTTAATCAAGTAAACCAAATTAAGATTTTGAACTCAATCCATATTTTTATTAAAGACTTACGACGTGAGTGGATAAAAAGGCTTCGCGAAGAACATCAACGTTTCCTGTGCATTCGAAGCTATAGTCCACACCTCCTCCCGTTATCTCTCGAATCATCTTTTGTGTAATGGTTAAAATTTTAGTTAACACTAACTTCTTTATATAGTTACTGATATTTTTTTCGTTATGAAATTGGTATATATAATACCTGATGTACTGGCTTAGTTAAGTCTTTAGGGTTTATGAAGTCTGTTACTCCCATTAGCTTACCTGTAATATTTGATTGGAGTAATATGGACCATATGGTGTTTATATGGACAGTCGTAGATGAGTAAGCTCCGCAAAATCTAGTAAACCTTATAATCTGTCCATTTGGTCTTGTAAAATATCATTTTATTTATGTTCCAAGATTGCGTATAAATGGAAACTATTGTATTCGCATTCTTAAGTCATTTGCTTCACTACTTTTCGAGATGCTTAATTCGATTAGCCAAAAAGAGATCGGGAAATTTGGTTTTATTTTACCAATATCAACCTTAATATGAAGAAAATGAGAAGCAGCATTGATAAAAAAAAAGAAGAACTAAAGTACCTTTTTCAAATTTGGAAGCATTAGCATCAACACCAATGATCCTAGAAGCTCCTCTTGCTCTTGCACCTTCAGCAACCTTCAGTTTTCATTCATGAAATAAATATATCATTTTGAATTCATATATATAAATGAAAAATTAATTAATTGATAGCATCAATGAATTAATTAAATTATATCTTACAGCGAGTCCAACAGAACCCAATCCAAAGACAGCAGTGCTTGTTCCTTCCTTCACTTTTGCAATGTTCCAAGCTGCTCCAACACCTATTTTTTTTTTCCCAAAACGACGTCGTAACATTAACAAGGAAACACCTCAACCTCATGAAACTATGCATGCTTTTTATTTTTACCACTTATATATACATGAGGTGGTCAATGGACCACGACGATATGTAACATTAAAATCCAAATTTAATTGAAAGAGACAAATTGAAATAACTGCGTTTTGGAAAGGGAAGTAAATGTGTTTATGAACCAAGGTCCTATCTTCTCCTATATATTGATATACCATTTCTAAATAAAATCGCAAATTCTCAATGTTCAAAATTATAATATGGACAAAAATCCATGAATTCAATTGCTATATATGATAAATTAGTAACTAACCAGTTGAGACACCACAGCTCAAGAGGCTCATTTGCTTGAGAGGAGCATTAGGATCGATCTTGACGACACAAGCCGAGTCCAAGACGGTGTATTCGGTGAACGTGGAGGTGTTAAGGAAATGATATATGGGTTGGCTCTGGCTTGAGCGACCGTCCTTGTCTGTTGTGGTTGAGAATCTCGTCCCTCCATCACTCACCATCACTCTCTTCATAGGATCCACATGATATCGCTCACATAGATTACTCTCTTCTCTCTTACACACTTTACATTCACCACATTCTCCATTGAAAGTCGGAATCACATAGTCTCCTTCTTTCACATCTTTTACTCCTTCTCCAACACTCTCTACAATCCTATTAAATTAACATATACACGAAACACAGAAAACATGTTTAGTTAGCGACACTAGTAGGTGGTTATAAAAGAGTTTAGATATTGGGATATACCCGACAGCTTCATGACCAAGAATCCTTGGAAATGCTCGTTCAGCTTCGTTCTTTTTACACACCGAAAAACGATATTTTTGATTATATTGTAATCAAGAAAGAATGCAAGTTTTGTACTGATTGGAATATAAATGCATATGAGTACCGTGCCGTTCCAACATCCGAGATCGGTGTGGCAAATGGAAGAGTAAAGGATTTTGAGCCGGACTTCCATTTTCTGAGGAGGATCCACACATATTTCTTGTATTACAAGCGGTTCTTTTGGACCCCATACGACAGCAGCTACATGTACCACATACATTCAGCATTACTATCATAATCATCATCATGCATCAACATCATATCTCATTGGTGAGTAATTACTTACCTTTGCAAGTGATGACCTTCCCTTGAGTCTCTGCCATGTTCTTGATGTTTCTTTTTTATTAGATTTGTCTTTTATGAATGTAGCTCTCTATATATATACAGAATTCAGATCTATATATGTCTAAATATAGTGAGGATATTGAGTCACATGTATAAATATCCAAATCGAGTCAATAATCCCGAGAGAGGTGGCTTTGATAAGATTGATATGACCAATCTCTTTACATAAAACCATTATAATGCTAATCTCAATGCCAATTAAAGACCGAATTAAGCGATGGTATATTAAATTTTGTTTGTGCTCCAACTAACTTATATTTCATGCAGAAATTAAAACTACTATCTTCACATAAGATTTTTGTGAAACTCTTAGCATTGAATACTGTCATTGAATACCGCCTATCTTCGTGATTTACACGGCGTCACGTCAAATTTATGTACATTGTTGTAAGAATATTTTGTGTTTTAAACGTCAATGAAACTGTATAGATTTTCATAAATATAAAATACAATAATTGCAAATTTGTTAATGTATGGTGGAGAAAATAAGTGGTAGGTTTTTGCGGGGACTACTTTACTTGATATTAAATGGCTTTCAATGGCAGAGCAATCACAAAATGGACAGAGTCTGGTGACAGAAGTGACAAGAAATTGGTGATGATGTGTAATGTATGTGCACCAACAGCTAAAACCATTAAACTCGTGTGTGGTTGCAATGTAATATTGGGATTAGAATCAAAGATGTACACTCGGCGCATAAAACAGTTAAATTTTGGCTCGAATGCTTTAAATCATCTTCAATGTATTCCTCTATTTTTAATCTTATCATTTACTCTATTTTAGAATAATTGCGAGAAATTCCTTGCTAAAAAGCATGTCCACCTCATGAATTTGTTAAATATTTGACCAAAACTTAAATATTTGGTGTGAAATCTAAATACATATATAGAACTTAAACAATCTTTCATGCGATAAAAAGTAAAAGCTCATTTTATTAAATTTATTTATTTATTTCAGTCTCAGAAACCAAGACATAAATAATTGAAAAGGAAGGATTAAAATAGAAATAGAAATGGTCTCTGTTAATGTGGAGAAACACATTTTGCATGGATCTTCTAACTAACCGTAGGAGTAGCGAAATTAATATGAGCATCGGTCATAGGAGTTAAGAAGCCAAGACTTGTGAGTTTTTTTTTTTTTTTTTTGTCAACCACACATTAATTAAAAAATAACTCTTTGATTGGTTGTCCAATTAGGAGAAGAAGAGTTTACAAAAGTAACTTTAAAAAATAAAAGTCTAGAAGAACGGGCTAAGCAGTCCGCTTGAACATTATATAAACGAGAAATAAGAGAAAACGAGAAGAAAGGGAAAGAGACACGGAGGAAACCAAACTCGTCTAGCAGATTGGAAAAAGCAGGCCATTCATCCGGTGACTGTATCATCGAGACTAACTCCGAGCAGACTTGTGAGTTTTTGAACACCGTAATTGGATCTTACCGTCAAATACGCACATTTCTCTAGGTTTGTTAGTCTTTTAAAAGTTTAATAAGCTCAAAATATCACAAATTCTAACAATCTAGAAAAATATTAGAGATTGTTTAATGATTCGCTGAATTTTTGGTTCATCCAGCTAAATCACAAATCATAGTATTGATTTTCTTTCAACATACGCATTTATATATTAAGAAATTAAACAGGTTTGATGCATTCAACACCTAACACATTCAACATCCAAATAGTTTTGGGGTTGGGAAGATTAGGACATAAGCACGAATGTCCTAGGGGAATTAGCCGACACCACCAAAGAAACAACAAAAACTTGATTTAAAACAAGATTTACGAAGAAGAAATTATATCAAAGTTTTTTTTAAAAAATGATCACTTTGTTACTTTTATTTTCAATATAATACTAACAATAATTTGTTTTTATTAGTTAGTGCTTCTAACCATTTTCCTAATATAATCAAAATGATTTTACATTTTGTTTTAATAATACATAAAATCACATTAGGAATTTATAATACTCAAATTGGATATTTGGCCCTATTCAATTAATTTCAATTTTTGTTTATAATATCTACATAGAAAAATATAAAATAAGATTGGATTGCTTACTGACCGAAACGATCTAAGTAGGTGAACTGGAATAGTACAATATTTAAAACGATCGATGTCTTGTATCTATCTCAATAATATTTGGATGAATACTTGAAAATAAAATCTCATTCATAATTAATTGTCAAAGAGAAAAAAAATTCTCATAAAAAAAGATAAATTCTCGTTTCATCAATTTCCTAAAAAACAAAAGTCACAGTACAAAGTAAAAAAAAATCTTGAAATGCACAAACATTGAGTAATCGTTGTACCTAGACCGCATTTCGTACTTCATGACGTCACAAATTCAGAAAACCACCAAACCCTTTCCTTCTTTTTAATTATTCTCTCGGAATTTCCCAAAGTTGACTTTTTAGACATTAAGAACTGACAAAACAGCTGTACTAAGTTGACTTGTTTTTTATCTACATACTCCTACACAACACAACAGTTCGGACAAAACTAAGAACATCAAATTTGATTCAAACTCTTTTTGTCATAAAATCATTTTTTTTCCGACCCCAAATAAATAAAGAAATCATGTTTGACTTTCTTGATATCTTTTTCTCTTAACAGATAGTATATAAAAATTCTCTACGAGGTTTTTTTTTACCCAAAAGATTCTCAGATAACGGAAGAAGAAAGAAGCATCATCAGATCCCAGAGTTACATTTTCGAAAACAAGAGATGAGAGATGCAGACAAACATCTTTACATGTCTGTGTATGCTGTTTTTAGACGAGACAGCGATATATATATTGAGACATGAGATATGTGAAAACTTGTAAGCTAAGATCAATGCATTGGATGCCTCGGTGATCTCGGACGAACAGGCGTCTTTGAAGGACTCACCCTGCGAAAACCTCGTCACAAACACGAAAAATAGATTGAATTGTGTAGCGATGATCGTTTTGTTTCACTGACCTTATCGGTAAAGAACCAAGAACAACTCCACTGCAGTTGAGAGCCGCTATTGCGCTTTCTGCCTATGAAGATATAAACGATAGATTACTCAGAATATGACTCAAAGAAATCAAAGAATCGTGCAGAGGTGTATCCGATGTTTACCATTACGAACTCTACAAAAGCAATACGAGTTGAGTGTTGGTAATCTCCAAGCAGCCTCAGGCGATAAACCTGTATTAACAACACCTAATCAGTGAACTACTGTACAAACGAATAACAATTTTGTTGCATTTTTAGAAACTACAAGATTTGTTCACCTCTCCGCAGAAGGATTCGAAGAAGATCTTCACATCTGATTGAGTCACCTGTAAGCAATTTTTACACGTGTGAAAGGGAGACACTTCATCAGTTAAGGTTAGATAAGAGAAACGATTCGAGGGAGTCACCTTCTTGTCAATGTTAGTACAGTAGATAGTTCTCGCACACATCTCACGCTCATCTTCAGTCTGCAAAAGACACGGCTAAATCATTTTCCGAGTCGCAAACCACCAGAAACTTTGCATAGTAGAAGAAAATCTCACCCTGGGCAAAAATGTCGGGTTAACCGGTGCTATAGCTGTTTTGGATGGCAGAACTTTCACAGGATAAAATCCCAACATAGTCCCCGATAAATTCAGAGCAGTCATTGCACCCTCTGAAAAAAAACCAAATTGCCAACACAAGACAACACTTAACCACTGTAGTACACTGATGATACTCCAAAACCGACATAATTCATGAAATAATACCTTCATCAGTGAACTCGATGAATGCAAACCGAAGCACTGAGTTTGGGTCACCGCATATGCGACAGTCAACAACCTGCAAAAATTAAACACAGTTAAAGCACACAAGCAAACACAAAGATAGAGTTTATCGATGAGAGCCTCAAGGAAATATTTTCAACCTGTCCACAGCTCACAAACAAACCAGCAAGCTGCTCTTCAGTGACCTATAACACCCAAAACACACTGAAAAAGTCAAGATCAAAATTCTTGTTGATCGAAGAAGAGAGAAAAGGAGCAACTTTTCAACCTGTTGATCGAGATCAGAGACATAGACGGTTCTACGGATAACATCTTCTCGTTGAGCCATGCTTGTTCGAGCATTCATCCTTCGTTTCCCTTGACCAAAGCTCTTCTTCTACATCACACACACAACATACACATACACACACACAATCAACACGAATGATATGGATATATAGTAGTCTCATTAAGCAAAATTAAAACTTTCAAATGTACAATCTTTCTATTTCAATGATCTCCAACGAAAATGAAACACAACTTTGATCCAAAGCTATGAATCCTAGACTAAACAAAACAACAACAAAATCCTTTGAGAAAACCATCAATTAACAAAAACCCAAAGACAATTCAGTGAAATGAAACCTCAATTCACCCAAAGATCACAACTATGAATAGGACAATCGACGAAAACCAGTGTCTCTTACCCGTCGAAAACCACCGTTTTCATTACCGTAGCCACCATTTCCAGTACCAGAGAAGCCATTGTTACGGAAGAAGGAACCAGCAGAAGTGAAGAAACCACCATTAACACCGTTAAGTCCACCGTTACCTCCTTGTTTAGTCAGAGAAGGAGGAACAAACTCTTCAGCCATAGGATTAAGCTTAGAGAAAAGCTCCTGAAGCTCTCTCATATCACGCTTAAAGCTCTCACCACCGTCAACGCCGTCGGATCTCGCCACGTGTGACCCGATCTTGCTATACAGACCAACACCACCTTGATCGTGCCGAAGAACTTGATCGATCCTAGAGTGATGGTTCTGATCATCGGAAGAAACGCCGGAATCTTGACTTGTCATTGAAGAAGGTGGAGAAGACGGCGGCGGCTGGATCACGACTCCACCTGCATCAGCAGCAGTAGCAGCTGCTCCAGTCTCAACAACCGCCATGATCAGAGAGAAACCCAGATATCAAAATCGGAAATTTAAGGATAATTGAGAAGGAATCGGCCGATCGGGTTTATGATTTGAGGAAGAAAAAGAAAGGAATCAGCATAAGGTGCTCTCGAGGAAGAAGAAGAAGAATGAGAAGAGAGAGAAAAAGGAAATAAAGAGAGGATTAAAGAGTGATTAATCAGAAGATCGGTGATAATTAATGGTATTTGATCAGAATGATTAAGTAAGGATTCGTTCAGAAACCAAACTGGTAATGAGTTTAACTTCAATTTTTGTGTTTTTAACTGCGGTGAAAAAATGAGTGTGATTGGATAACGTAGAATCCGACCGTACCGGAGAGTGGAGTGTTTGGTCTCTTTTATTAGTCTATTCTTGGACTCAACTACATTGTAGGGAGTCCAGAGTAGAGAGTCCACGGTAGAGAGTAGAGACACCTTAAATCTGTGTGTATATTTTATGATTGAGATAAAAAAAAAACATTTCTCGAAATTATCTGTTTAATTAATTTTTTTTTATCATAAATACTATTGATTTGATTTATCCTTAATAGATATTTTTTAAAACTGAAAAAAACGAAAACCAAAAAATACGGATTTATGTAAAAATATATAATACAATAGAAAAATATGATGGTAAAGAATGAGGATACACTAATATTTGATTAGAGATATTAATAACAGATGTTAGTACATAATATAAGTTTAATTGGGTAAAAATAGCGGTATTTTATTATATATAAAACTTGATTTTTAAAATTGTTAACTACATAATCATAATAGGTGTTAAGTCTATTGATAAGATTTTGATTTGTGAAAAAAACTTCAATTAATTAAATTTAGATACTCACTCCATATCATTTTAGTGATATTTTTTTTAAAAAAAATTTGTTTCATTTTAATTTTTAAGTGATGTTTTCAACTTTCTATGTAAAATTAAATGTATTTCATATTTTCTTACAAATGATATTTGACTGTATACAGACATACAGACATGTAAATATGTTTTTCTGCATCTCTCATCTGTTGTTTTCGAAATGTAACTCTAGGATCTGATGATGCTTTCTTCTTCTTCCGTTATCTGAGAATCTTTTGGGTTAAAAAAACCCCTAGAGAGTTTTTATTTATCAATAACATCTTTGCTAAGGAACCTTCTTTAAGAAAACTATCAGGGATTTTAAGACTCAATTCCCAATGATGTATTTGAGACAATTTTACTTGGGAATGCATTCAAGGAGAAGTCTTTCCCCAACCAAATACCAGCCCAAAAATCCTTCGCCCAATACTTTTGGTGACCTTAGTAGTTAATCCAGACTTCGTGAGGTTTACATTGAGTCTTAAAATGGTCATTAAATCTATGGTTATAGATACATGTGTGTGGTTATATACACAAATATATATTGTTTAAAGGAAAAATATCAAAAAAAATTTCAACGGTAATAAAATGCCAAACAAAGGTCCAACTTTGGCTCATGTAAAATAATTTGCTAACTTTATTGACTTTTCATTTTAATTGTTATTTTTGTTGATTTTTCATTTTATACTATAAAAAGATGATTTGCCTTCAATCCACATAATGTCAAAAACCAATTTTAGTTTACAAGATTTGGCGAGACTAATGTTTCCTTCAAACCTCACGGGCTTTTCATCCTTACTATCCATTTGTTTTCGTCTTTTTTTTAACCCTCACCAATTTAACCCTATCATCTTCTTTCTTAAACTAGTGTACATCTTATTCTCTATCTCCATTGTTTTCTTTAGATTTTAAACATTTTTTTACCGGTCTAATTAGATCATTGCGCCTTAAGTCAAATCGTTCCTATTTTGCACTTAACTTACATATCTACTAGTGAAGTTTGGGATGCAGTGTTGAATTGCTTATGTTTCTTAGCAATTTGACTAACTATTCCGCTTTCTACCGCCTTCAAATTCGTTTCTTTTGAATCACTTTTGAAAATGGAGTTCTTTTAGAGCAATATAATAAAATCTGCTAAATGCTAATAATGTGGAGCAGTGTACAATGAATATGGTCCTAAGTCCTAATCAACACTCCTAACAGGCTAATATTAGTATAATCCAAGTCAAAGGAAGTTTCATAAGTTGGAATAAACAACATATTAAATGGGTCTGAGCCCGGCCCATAATTACATAAAGCCCAAAAAGAGCTCGACGGACTTGAGACGGTAAATTAATTTTGTTAATTGCCAGCGACGGACTTCAAACGGAAAATTTTGTTATAGCTTCTTCTTGTTCAGTTCCGCTTCCGACAATCAAACACCACTTCTTGAGAATCTCTGTTTCAGCTTCTCTGTTACTGACGCAACTGGAGATGCATAAGTCGAGTTCTTGTTTCTGTTCAGAATCTGAAGTCTAATTTCTTCAGGTGATACGGTTCTTGTTCTTGAAATCCTGAGCTCTTACGTTTTCGAATTTGAGAAATATGCTTTGATTTCTAGGGTTTGTTAGAATTGACGAATTGGGTTGTTATAAAAATAGGGTTTTTTTAGTTTCGTTTCATGGTTTCGTAGTTTTAGGCTAAGAATTAAAGAATTGGGGGTTAGGGTTTTGTTAGATTAGAGTTTGCGAGATGAGAGGAAGATCGTATCGGTTTTCGAGTACGGATCCTCATGAGGATTGGGGTAATGAACTTTGGACTGTGGATTGTGTTTGTGGTGTGAATGACGATGATGGAACAGAGATGGTTAAATGTGATGATTGTGGTGTTTGGGTTCATACTCGTTGTTCTCGTTTTGTTAAAGAAGAAGAGCTTTTTACTTGTGATAAGTGTAAGAGCAAGAACAATGTTAATGATAGTGAGGAGACTGAGGTTGCTCAGTTGTTGGTTGAGTTGCCTACTAAGACGTTGAGAATGGAGAATTCGTGTACTCGGGGTGTTCCGCCGAAGCGTCCCTTTAGGTTATGGACTGAGATCCCGACCGAGGAAAAGGTTCATGTGCAAGGAATCCCGGGTGGGGATCCGGCTCTTTTTGAAGGGTTGTCGTCGGTTTTCTCCCGGGAGCTGTGGAAGTGTACTGGTTATGTGCCGAAGAAGTTTAACTTTAAGTATAGAGAGTTTCCTTGCTGGGATGAGCAAGAGAAGGATGAGATTGAAAATGACGGTGCAGGGGTTTTGTTTTCTATGTCGAAGGATAATGTGATTGCTGCTCCTGTGAGTGCTTTGGTTGGAATGAAGAGCCTAGATGGTAAAGGAACCAATGATTTGAAGCTTGGTTGTGCAAAAGACGGCAATAGTTGGGACTCTGGCGAAACGGATAGAAAACATTCTCAGGGTTCCATGAAGAAGAATAAGAGGTTGCTTCGTCCTATGATCACGAATAAACGAAGAAAAGAATTGTTTGGAGCTTCAAAAGAGCGGATGAAGAAGAAGGTTGAAGTTGCAGACAAAGAAGAAGATGATAAGAAAGGTTTTGTCGGTAAAACAGGTCAGTGAAACCACTCTTTGGACCTTATGACGCTATAAGCAGACTTTAATTTGCCATTATGTGCTTCACTTCTAGAATCTTATTTTTGTTTTTTTCAAATTACTAGGAATTCGACCTGCTAGTGATTCTAAACCATCAGAATCTCGTAAGGACATAGAAGCAGAAGGTTTTACAAGCGACATTGGGATCACGAAGAGTGTTAAGGCCAAGAAAGCTGCTTTTGAGGAATCTAATAGTGGTGGCCTTGCTCTGGAAACTGGCGGTGATGAATCTGGTAATACAGAAATTGGTGTTGAATGCTCCAGAGAACAGAATCTTTCTGACGTTCATGCCAATGGTGCTGGAAAACAGGAAGAGAAAGCTGGTCATCATTTTCGAATTGTGCTTAAGAGCTCTGCATCTACTGATCCTTCTGTCCTCGGAGGAAAAGATGTTCCACACAATGAGGCTAATAAGGAGGAGGAGGTATGTCTTAGATTGGCTAATACTTATAGTAATATGAATACCTTTGAATAATTCTTGGTTAGATCGATATTATAATATTGTTAGGGGTTCATCTTGCAACAAATATTGAAGTTCTTTCAATAATTATCATCAAGTTGGTATAGGTCAAACCAATTTGATCTCTTGAATATACATGCTCTCCTAGAAAAGGCTTAAAATTGGAGCTGTACTGAGTTGTTGTATGAATAATTTGCGGTAGTAATAGGGAAGCTTAAGTAGCAAGAAGTGCCTTGATTTTATCAAATAAAAAGATTTGATGTCTTGTAGACTGTAACAACTGTTTGAATTGGCATAGGGTAAATTTGGTTTAGGAAAATTGGTTTCTTTTTGTACTTTTGTTGAAAGGATTTTACTCTTGCTTAAGAAAACAATGGGGAAGCAACTGATAATTTGTTTGCTACACTAACAATGGCGATTTACTTATTTTACAGAGACAAGGCACCGTAGCTGACGTTCCGGAAGATAATGCAGTTGATTCTTCTGAAAGTTCCCGGAAGCCTTCTCCTGTTTCCACGGTTGGTAAAACGCGAGAAGGTGAAGAAAAAACACACAGTGGGAAAGTCAGTTCTAGAAAGAACAAATTCCAAAAAGAAACAGCTGATACTGGTGCCAGTGGACCTGTACGCCTGCAGACTCTAGACCCTATGGATTCTAAAGTGTCAGGGAGCTCTGTATCTCAGATCTCTGGAGCTTCTGAATTTAACAAAATGACTCCGAGCAGTTCACTTCCTGATGATCACAAACCGCAGCCTGTTGATGTGGTATCAGAAGGAATAAGTAGTGGCAATAGAAACAAAGCTATGGAATTAAAACGAGAACTGGTGGTTTCGGAAGCAGAAAAAGATAATCTGGAAACAAAGCCTGAATCTGGTTTATTTCAAGAGCCATCAAAGCCTTTCAGACCTATTCCCCACACTGTTTCAGGAAATGGTAGGCCTAAGATGGTAGTATGCATTGGAAAAACATCGTCAAGTTCAGCCACGGAAAAGTCTTCCCGCTCGAAGCAACAACCATGTGATGATGCTGATGCTAATACCAATGATGAGGACTGTGTTTCCAGTGATGTGATCCGAGAGAGAGATGGGGATGATGAACCTTCAGAGAAAGCTCCGAAACATCCTAAATTTTCTATTACCTCTAAGAAATCGATGCAGCATAATCGTACTTCCCATTCTTCAGTTTCCAAGACTAGAGAGTCTTCCTCTGCTTCAAAGTCATCTTCAGCAGCTCGGATTAATGGTGGTTCTTCCGAGGCTCCTAGTAAACATTCGCTTTCAGGGACCTTCCCGAAAAATGAAAAGCCTGGACAATCAATATTCCAGTCATCAACAAAGAACCCTGTGCAGTCTATAATTTCCCTTGCTCCAAATCTGAGCGATGAAGAGGTGTGTGAGATGGAATTCTTTCTCTTTTTGTTTGTCTTCCCTATTCTTCTACTGTTTGACAGGTTTTGTTTGTTCCATTAATGACCAGCTTGCATTAAGACTGCACCATCAACTCAATAGCTCTCCGCGAGTTCCTCGTGTCCCACGCCTGAGACAGCCTGGTAGCTTGCCCCTGTCTCCAACCGCTCCTAGTTTTAAACGCACTTCTAGTTCTGGTAGCAAGGATCACACAACGGTATCATATAAATTCTATCTTATCTTTTAGCTAATGCTCTCTTTTAGGCTCAAGCTTGTTGGCTGATTATGTATCTATTTGGCTAGTTTTCCAGAAGGAAAAACAAGGATGCATCCAAAGAAGGTTACCGCAATTTACGTGATGATGATAGATGCAGTACAAGGAGTGCCAAAACACGTCGCTCTCCTGATAGGAGGACACAACAAGACAGTGGAAGCAGAGGAGGGAGTCTGTGTTCCAAAGGGGAAGAAAATGAAACCCCCAAAACCTCTTCTTACTCCTCTCGGAAAGTACTTCTCCCGCCAAACTCGACTACAAGCACAAGCAGCGGACCGTGTTCGTCGAGCGAGTTGAATGAGCATAATAAGCCTTCTCCACACAGTTCCCCTAGGAATAATGGTACTCCAGTACATCGAACTTTGCCAGGCTTAATCAATGAAATCATGAGCAAAGGCAAGAGGATGGCATATGAGGAGCTCTGTAACGCAGTCTTGCCGGTATTATTACCCTCCTTACCAAATATATTTCTGATCTCAGACATATCATCCTCTAGGTCATAGATTAGCTGTTCTAATGTGTTGTGTTGGTCTCGTTCTTGTAGCACTGGCCTCACTTGAGGAAACACAACGGAGAACGATATGCATATTCAAGCCATTCACAGGCTGTTCTTGATTGCCTGAGGAATAGGCATGAGTGGGCTCGTCTGGTTGATCGTGGCCCCAAGGTTTTTTTGACTAACCAACCCTACATATGTTTCTTTTCTGTTGTCTTCAACATATAACCTATAAGAAAAATGATCTTAATATTTGCGGTTGTTTCAGACTAATTCAGGGAAAAAGAAACGGAAGCTCGATGCAGCAGAGGAGGAGTCAGATGAGAACGAAAGCAGTAAGGGAGGAAGGAAGAGACTGCATCAACATCACTCTCAAGGAGAAGAGTTTCCCAAAGGAAAAAGGAAAGCAAGAAAACGGAGAAGGCTCTCTCTTCAAAGAAAAGGCATTAAAGTGTTGAGAAAAAAGAGAAACCAAGAAGAAGACGAGGTAAGCGAAGAAGACGAGGAAGGTGCGTTCTCGGACACAAGTGACGAGAGCATCTTCTGCGAAGAAGACGAAGAAGAAGAAGAGGGCCACACTACTGCTACTGGTACTGGACAAGTCTCTGCTAGTAGCTCTGAGGAAGCTCAAGCCACTTCATGAGCCTCCTCTCTCTTCTCTCTATGTAATATATAGAAAGTATATGTGTATGCATTATGTAGCTCTCTGTATTTTACCAAAAAGCTTTTTTCTCAGTAGACAATACTAATAATTTAAGTTTGTCTAGAAGGACATATTGGGAATGGGATGATCTTTTTGTGAGCTTGTATTTATGTTTTTGTGGTATAATATAAGTTAGGAACAAAAAAATCTAATTTGATATTTGTTTTCTTCCATGATACTTTGCTATATAGGTTTAACTCTTTAAAGAAAAAATGGTTGAAAGGAATAATATTTTCACTGTTTATGATTCCATCTAAAATGAGAGTAAAATTCATGATTATTGTTTTGGCAGTTCTATTTAAATGAGAAATTAGTTTTATATACTTCTGATTTGCAAATTCTTTTCCTATTGGTCATATTTCTTTTGATATATATTATTTTGATGTAAACCAAACTCAGTCCCTAACCAACACAGAGACCAAAGAGAATGTCACTGCCTATGTGGACACTACATCTTGTGAAAATACAATGGAAGCTCCTGACAATGGTTGCGGCAATATATCGAATTTACCGGTTAAGTACTATCACTACTACTGCGGGAGCACCTTCAATATTTGTGAGCTGTAATAATGTTTTGTGGCATGATATAAAGTTAGAGGAACAAAGAATCTAACTTGATGATGTATGCTTCTTATTGTCTTCTTGAAAATAAAGACTTTTAAGATTCAATTTAAATGATTGATCATATATAATATCTTAGTTCGTGCTATTAGCATTTAAAAGGACTTCTTTTGAAAGTAAATGACAATGATATGCAGTTTCTAAGATAGAAAAATATATATATTATTATATCTAACAAAGACATCTTTTTCACTAAATCAAAGACAATTTATATATTTAACAGAAATAAGCCAATTGTAGAAAAAGTTTATTATCCATATTCCTCTTCTTGCCTCTGCAAACTTCCAAAAGAGATAGGAGGAAATATTCTTAAAATGCAATTTTCTAACAAGGTAATATATCTATCTTTCATGAAAAAAAACTACCATTTTTATTACTGAAAAAAAAATGAAAAAGTGTCAAATTTTTTATAGGATGAAATTTTATTTACGCAAACTAAATAGGAAAACTTAGAAGAAAAGGCAAATAATAATATACTTTGCTTTACAAATGTTAATTCTTTAAAGGGAAAAAAATCTGGTAAGGAATATAATTCTCAACTGTTTATAATTCCATCCAAATCTAGTAATATTCATTTTTTTTTAATATATAAAAAGATAAAAATGTTAAAGTAAGAAATAAAAATCAAAGCATAGAGACATTAATATGAATATATATATTTGTTAAAAAAATAATAATAAAAAAATGAATGAGAATGGCCGTTGTTTAGTGAAGACGATCAAAAGACATAAAAGGGATCGTCGTCGTTTCTCTTCTTATCATCTCTGCCGATTTCTCTCCGCCGTGGTCCGATTTCTCTCTCTTTTCCTCCAATCTAGAGTCTCTCCGATTTGACAATTTTTCTCTTTCTAATCATTCTTCTTTGTCGTCGTCGTCGTCTTTCACAGAGGAAAAACTGCTTATCTCGATTTCGGTTTCCTTCAATTTCTCGAATTTGTTCTGTTTCTTCCGATTCCACTGTACGTTGACATATTCCCGATTGGCAAATTTTGAATCGTCATTGACTTTTTTTTTTTGGTTTGACGGATCTTGATTTTGTTTTTGTAGTTTGATTCGGATACGATGACAATCCCTGATTCTGAATCCACCGGAGTTTGTGAAGTTCCTTATTCTCCTGAGGAAGAGAGACGTATTGTGACGGAGCTTAATAACGAAGCAGAGGCTGATTTGAAAGAGGGAAACTTGTACTTCGTTATCTCAAACAGGTCTCTTTCTTCTACATTGCGATCCTTTGTCCTAGTTTTGGCCAATTCAGATGCATATAGTTTCTTTCTTAGTACTTGTATGATTACTTTGATTTTACTTTAGCATATCATCGGCTCATGATTTTCGGCAGGATCATGAATGATCTTTATTTCTTGGTTCTTGTCAGAAGATTGGTGAGTTTCTTTAGCTTCTTGTACAAGTAGCATTTAACGTGTGTATGTTAATTGACTGAGATCAGATCGATCACTGTTTTTTGTCTTAGTGTTAGACAATGTGTTTGGATTTTCAACTGTTGCAATTTTTTGGTCCATGACTCTGGAATTTCGTCAGAGGTTTTGAATAGATGTTATAGTGATAGAATGTTTGTAGTCATCTGAAGTTTGGATTTTGTGTTTTCTTTCTCGGTGTTGTTATGCATCATATATCCTTATCCCAGTTTTATCTGTTATTGCAGGTGGTATACAAGGTGGCAGAGATTTGTTGGGCTAGTAACAGAAGAATTTCCTAGTGGAGAGACTTCAGAAGTTACCAGGCCTGGTCCAATTGATAATCATGATATAATTGATAGTGAAAGTGATGCTAGTGATCCGCAGCTTCGTATGATGCTGGAGGAAGGGGTCGACTATACTCTAGTTCCTCATGAAGTTTGGATAAAACTCGTTGAATGGTGATTGTTTTCCTCTGTCCTACATATTAACAGAATAGTAAACTTTGTGTTATGAATCACCAGTTTATTGGGTTTTTGTTTTGAATGATGACACGACCAAACGTTCTCCTCTTACATCTACTGTTGAGGGATGCTTTCAATGGGCTAATTTTCTTCTATTTCTCTCAGGTATAAAGGAGGTCCTCCATTACCGAGGAAGTTGATCTCTCAAGGATTTTACACTAAGAGCTTTAGTGTGGAGGTGTACCCACTCTGTCTTCAGTTGACAGATAGTAGAGACGAAAGCACTACCATCATAAGGTTGAGCAAACAGGTACGATGCCCCCTCCGTACTACCTTGCATATGTATTTTAGGCTGTGAACAACTATAGACCATTTGGAGTGTTTATGAAAAGGGAAAGACTGTGCGATAATTGTTCCCATCTGACATGGATTGTTGATGTTCCAGGCTTCTATAGGTCAACTTTATGAGATGGTTTGTGCTGGAAAAGGGGTAGCAAAAGAAAAGGTGTCTGCTCGAAAGCTTTTTCTTTCTTCTTTGTCTTAGGCGATGATGATATACTTCAATTTTTGATTCAAAGATGTACTGGTTGCTCAATATTTGATTTTGTATAAGCAGGCTCGCATCTGGGATTACTTTGAGAAGAAGAAAAGCGTTCTATTGGATCCTTCATCTGAAAAAAGCGTGGAAGAATCAGGCCTTCAACTAAACCAGGATGTAAGTGTGACTTGAAAACTCTCTCAGTTACATGACAGCTTTTGATGGATTGCCTTTTTCTCTTACTTTATTATTGTTTATACATAAAAGGTCACTGTGAAGTTTTTTTCTCATGAACTTTTTATTGGCTGAAACTCCTTGGATTGATGCTTTTTGCCGTTGATCTACGTTTGCTCTCAATATGTCTGTTGAATTATTTTGTGCTTTTGAGCTCTTAAATTGTCACTGAACCAACATCTCATTTTCGCTAGCCTTTATGTACCATAATTATATCTGTTTGGCATTGATGTGTGCAGATTCTTCTTGATGTTGATGGTTCTGCATCTTCTCAATGTGACATGAGCTTGGCCGGAAATGAATTAGCTCTGGTACCTCTAGAGCCTACTAAGTCAGATGCTATGGATATTGTGCGTGGTGGGGGAACCTTATCTAATGGTCACTCCAACGGTTCCAAGTTTAGCCTCTTTGGGAGAAACGCTTTCGAAGATGATGTTTCTTCGAGTACTTTTGGGAAAGGAGAGAGGAGAGGTTTAGGAGGATTGCAGAATTTAGGAAATACATGCTTCATGAATAGTACTCTTCAGTGTTTGGCCCATACACCCCCTATTGTTGAATATTTTCTGCAAGATTACAGCTCCGACATAAATGCAGAGAATCCTTTGGGAATGCGTGTAAGAGCATGAGAGTTTTTGTCTTTGTGTATATTCTCCCATGTGAAGCCATTCCAACGAATCTATATATCTAATGCAGGGTGAGCTTGCAATTGCATTTGGTGAGCTGTTGAGGAAATTGTGGTCATCTGGACAGAATACAGTTGCGCCGCGCGCTTTTAAGACAAAATTGGCTCGATTTGCTCCACAATTTAGTGGTTATAATCAACATGATTCTCAAGTAAGTCACGTTCTCCAAAATGGTTTATGGTGCATGGTTAATTGTTGGAGCAAATCTGTTGTATCTCTTGGCTTTTTTACTTCCTCTCACATTAGGAAACTAGTGCCTTCTTTATCTCTTCATGTATGATATGTTAGCTCATTGTTTCCAGGAAATGCTTGCTTTCTTATTGGATGGGCTCCATGAAGACTTGAACAAGGTAAAACGCAAACCTTATATTGAAGCTAAAGATTCAGATGGTCGTCCAGATGATGAAGTAGCCGAAGAAAAGTGGAAATACCATAAGGCCCGCAATGACTCTGTGATAGTTGACGTCTGCCAAGTAAGTATTTGAGGTTACTTTTAACCTAAAAGTGTATTTGAAGTTACTGCCTCTTCTTTGTCTGTTCCGACCGTTCCTCATGATGTATGTGTTTTCGTTTCAGGGACAATACAAGTCAACACTGGTCTGTCCAGATTGTGGAAAAATCTCAATCACATTTGATCCCTTCATGTACTTATCTTTGCCGTTGCCATCAAGTCGCACTCGATCAATGACTGTTACAGTGTTTTATGGCGATGGAAGTCATCTTCCGATGCCGTACACTGTAACAGTTCCTAAAGATGGTTCTTGTAGAGATCTCAGTAATGCATTAGGCACTGCTTGCTGCTTGAACAATGACGAAAGCCTTTTACTTGCAGAGGTAACAATTTCAGCAAATCCTTTTACTTATATGTTTGTTGTCCTTAACATTTTTTAAAAATGACTCAACTAAACTGTGGTATAAATTCCCAGGTATATGACCACAAGGTCTTTAAATATTTTGAGAATCCCTTGGAGTTGCTGAATGGGATAAAAGACAATGAACGTATTGTGGCATATCGGTTCAACCAGATGCACAAAGGACCAGAAAAAGTCAAACTTGAAATTCTTCATGGGGAGCAGGAAAAGTCAGTTTGCTTACATTAAAATTTGCCATTCAAGAATTTTTCTTTTTCCTTCTTGAGTTCCGCTTCTAATGGATTAAAAATTTCACAGGTCTGATAGTGGCAGAGACCCAAAGCTTTTTGGAACTCCCCTTGTCACTTATATCAACAAAGAACCACTTAGTGGATCTGACATTGCTGCAAGCATCTCCGGATTGCTGTCACCTCTACGTCGGGTTCATATGTCATCCATAGTTCATAGTGGAAACGAGAATGGCCACGTTCCAGATGTTGCAGATGAATCATTGGGAAGTGTATCATCCAGAGACACTGAAACAGAGGATAATGCAAGTGATGATAGAGAATTATCCTTCAGCCTCTTGCCAGATTACCATTCTTTCAGTCTCCAGCCACTTGAGTCCGATTCCATTGTGAATCCTGGTAGTGTTACAAAGGTTCTAGTCAAGTGGAACGAGAAAGAGCATGAGAAATATGACTCCAGCTACTTGAATGATCTACCTGAGGTTCATAAATCAAGTTTCTTGGCAAAGAAGACAAGGCAAGAGGAAATATCTTTGTTTTCATGCTTGGAAGCTTTTCTAGCAGAAGAGCCTTTAGGACCAGATGATATGTGGTACTGTCCTGGTTGTAAAGAACATAGACAAGCGAACAAGAAGCTAGACTTGTGGAAGTTGCCGGATATTCTTGTGTTCCACCTGAAACGGTTCACGTATAGCAGATATTTCAAGAATAAGATTGATACATTAGTGAATTTCCCGATTCATGATCTAGATTTAAGCAAGTATGTGAAGAACAAAGACGGACAGTCATATCTTTACGAGCTGTATGCCATTAGCAATCATTATGGTGGCCTGGGAGGTGGTCACTACACTGCTTACGCTAAGGTTTGTGCCATTGAATTGGTTTTCTTGTTATCTATTTTGATTTTGCATTCCTAATGAGTCTAATTACAATTACATGGATCTAATATGTTGTTGTTTGCTTATGCAGTTGATGGATGAGAACAAATGGTATGATTTTGATGACAGCCGTGTTTCAGCCGTAAATGAATACGAGATCAAGACTCCGGCTGCTTACGTTTTGTTCTATCAAAGAGTGAAAAGTGAATCAGAGACATCGGATATGAAAGTGGATTAGTCAGAAAAGAAAAAGCCATTCTTTCTTTAGGATTCATGACAAAATTTATTTACTTGCTCAAGAGTCAAGATCCATTATTGATCTCATGCTCTAATATTTTCTTCTAAAGCTGATTGACTAATAGAGTTCAGATTCTAAAGATTGTTTTGTTAGGGTTATTATTCTTTTTTTCCCAGTGAGGGATAAATTTTGGACAGTGAGAAACATATTATACTAGGTGGGGAAGAAATTGGCTAATGTGTTAACAGTTTACAAAAAAAAAATTACATTATTAAAGGTAGTGATATTCACTTGGTTGCATGAGTTATATTCTATCAGATAGTGAGATTTGAATGAGAGAATCTAAAATTGCTGTGGATTAGTGGGGAAATAAACTCTTCATTTTTAGAAATTATGACAAAATTTACTTATTTTCTCAGGATGTATTAGTTGGTCTTCTGTTCTAATTTTTTTTCTAAACCCTAATAAAATTTTAGATTATATAGATTGTTTGATTAGGAAAAAATGTTTGTCAGCTACACCAACTATAATTCGTTACATAATTTACATATGCCAACTAAATTATAATGTATGTTATTACCAATGCCGAGATATATAAGCATGGCGACATGTACTAACAAATATATGTTATGTTGCCAATATTATAAACATTAATTCCTTCATTATTCTCATCTAACCCGTGACAGAATCCCTTAAATTTGGGTTTAAATCAATAAAATCAAATTAAAACCCACCGTTTTGTATGTTAACTATACTAAGTCTATCGATTCTTAGCTTATGATTAAAATCAAAATTAAAACCAACAAATTTTTCTTCTCTCTTAGCTACTTTTGGTTTTCTATCATTGAAAAGATTCATTTTCAAACACTTGAACATTGTTGTCAAACAACAATAGACGAGTGATCGCTGTCTATAAATAACTTTACTCTATTTATTTTATTGAATAGTAAGAAGAGAATTAAACCGAATGTGATCCTCATTCCTCACTAACATAATACGAGTATTATTGATTGGGAATATATAAATTAAATGTGATCCTCATACTACATAAGGTGCAAAATGAATTTCTAACATAAAGATTATAAGAGTAGAAAAAAAAAATAGCCGTGAAAATAGCGCAAGTAGACAGTATTTGGAATTTAAGAAGAATGCAAAAAGGCTTGGGGACAGCTTTTGCTTCTATAAGTTAACTCAAGTTTAAGTGTAATCAAAGTAAGTGTCTCGCCAGTAACATGCTCAATACCACCATTGACAATATTGCCCCTTTCCCTTTTCTTTTCCCCTGCAACAATTTCGCATAAAAGCATACTTATCATTTAACATTCAAAGATGAACTTGGAATTGATTAGATTAACCACAACAGAAGTTATTTCTTATCAATTCAATAACAATTTATATTATTTTAAAGCTACTTTTATGGAAAATGATAGGAGAAATGTGGTATCATATATAAATTTGGGTCATTATAATTAACTTAAAATATATCAAATAAAATTGATTTAAATCTCATTTTGTAGGAACTAACCATTTCTCCAAAAAAATTTGGTTTTGATTCTTAAAATGGAATAACTTTTAGTGCATAACAAAGTTATAACTTAAGGTTGAAAAAACGAATCTTATGCTTTACTTAAAAAAATAAAAACTTTAACGAAAAAGAAAATTCGAAGAATCTTACCGTTACTGGAGTAGCAGAAATTGCCAAATAACCAGTGGACGCACTATCCGGCGCCACCGGAGAAACCGGAAACACCGGCGTCTTTTCCCTTCCTCCACCGCTACTACTATTCCCACCACCACCACTAGCCCCTCTCACGACGTCGTTTAAAGCAAACCCAAGCGAATAAGCCTGAGTCCCATCAGGTTTAAACAACCCATAATTCCTCTCCGACGTCGGACCAGGTTTCAAATTCTCATTAAAAAGGGCAAAAACGTAAATACTAAGATCATTATTAGGCTTCAGGGGTGTTTTAGTCTTTTTACCACTCATCATCAACTTAATCAAGTTTCCGTTATACCTCTTCGCATTCTCCGGCGTAGCTCCAACCTCATCGTCGTCTCCTTTCGACGGCCATCCCGTCTCCGATATCTCAACTCTCAACGACTTATACCCCGCCGCCGCTAAAGCAGAGTACACGGCGTCGATTTGAGCGAACAACATGTTATCGTAGTGAAATCCGGTGGCCGGATCTACGATTCCTTGATTCGGTTGAAACAGAACAAAATCGAGAGGTACTTCTTTAGGGTTTCCTTTGTAAGCGAAGAAAGGATACGCGTTGATTAAGAACGGAGAATCAGTTTTCCGGTGGAATTCTAAGATCGGTGTTAGTGAATCGAGTAGATCTGGTTGAAACTCGCCGGCGGAAGGTGGGAATGAAGATTTGAGGATTGAGAGAGAATGTGCGGTGGTGACGGTTATTTGATCGGAGAGTCCGGCGGTTATTAAAGCAGAGTGAACTCCTTGCATCGCCGGGAGGAGATTGCTTGTGAGTGAAGAATCGTTGAGAGCGAGGATTTCGTTTCCGATGGTGATACAGGTGATGTTAGTCGCCGGTAAAAATGGAGTAACGTTTTGTTTGATCCATGTTAAGGCTTTTGAAGGATCTTTCATTTTGGAGAGATATTCGTTTCCAAGTCCGATGATGAATTGGATTCCGGTGTTGGAGAAAGCTTTGAGGATTTGTGGATTTGCGTCGTAGAGTTTTACTTTTGTTGCTCCGATTGATTTTATTAGTGGGATTACGTCGGTTGGTGATGGGAGGTTGTCTCCGATTTGACCGTAGTTTACTCCGATTGAAGTTATCTCCGCCGGAAGGATAAGTGTTACTGAGAGGAGGAATAAGAGAGAAGAGCGGTGGATGGTGGTAAGCTCCATTGTTGTGACGGATTCCGGCGAGAATGCCGGTGGTGGTGATGATGGAGTTGAAGCGAAGGAGACAATTGGAGAGGTTTGAGTTTTAATACAGTGAAGGTGGTCGGAAGATGAGGTAGTGATTCGTTATTTCGCTTACTATTATTTAATTATTAAAGTATTTGATTTGGGATATTTTTTGAGTCGGTAATTTAAGGATGGAATCTCGATGTAGTTTATGTATATATTTTAAAAATAATATTTGTAAAAAAAAAAAAAAAAAAAAAACTTCTTAAATCTCCAACAAAAAAAATTATAGACAAGAAGTAAACTACAAGACTACTCAATTATCATACACAATTTAAAGTAAAAAATAGGAATTATGTTTCAATGTTGAGGTGTCTAAGTAAAATACTTATAATGCATTCTCAGATACTTATTATAATGAACTTGTGTTTTGATTACAAGACAAAGGCATGAATATATTAGTATGTGTTTGCCCAAAAAAAAAAAGAATATATTATATGTTAAAAGAAAATAGAAACGAATGTAGAGAGAAGTAAAGAAAAAGAAAAGGAATGTAAAAAAGCAAGAAAACAAGCTTCACATGGAAGATTCATTCACTGATTGAAAATCTAGAAAAACTTAAAACCTTTTGAATTTTTATTTACTTTTGGGGAAACTGACAAAGGTTGATGAAAATATGCATCGGTTATATAATCAACGGTTCTGATCTGCTCTGAACTTTCTCTCATCTGACTTTGCGTGCCTTTCGCACCGGCATAGGTCGGCCGGCTCTACATTCATAACTGCATTTCTTACCAAGAAAGTAAGATATTTATGTATTTTCTTCTTTAATTAAGTAGTATTTTTTGTGACAAGTAAGATATTTATTGGGATATTTATTTGCTAATAATTAGATATTATTTTATATTTTTAGTTAATGATTTTTGTTTTTTGAGTTATTACATTCGGATAATAAAAATTTTGGTCTGTTAGGCAAAGAACATATTCTTCCATTATCCTTCTTTGGTGTAAGTTGTCGCCTTTACAACTCAAAAAACTTTAAAATAATAAAAATATACTTCTTTTAACGGTAAGTTTCTTCTGCATACATATTTTGTTGCGAAACTTTTATTAATTAGACAAAATAAATTTAACTTTATTTTTTAAATATACTGTAACTCCAAAATGTTTTTTTTTATATAAAGTTATCGTTTTTTTGTTTGTTTTTTTTTTTTGGTGTAAATTTTTGTTTGTTGGTTATATACATTCCGATTTCCCATCCAAATATTGGTGCATTTATGTTCAATAAACATATATTTTCCTAGAAAAATAATTGAACAAATATCAATATTCAGAAAATATGATTAGGAACGTAACTATAGATTTTGACATATAGCTGATTTTCTTGATTTGCAATCACATTTATGCAAATACTAGTTTATGACAAAGATAGCTTCTCCAAATGTCCTTTGTCCATCGTAATTCATACCAGTAGAGCATAACCTAATTCCACAAACCATTTCAAGTCTCAAGATAGAAGAATCTTAATATAAATAAGATAAACTCAATCCTTCTTTTTTTTGGTAAAAAAACTCAATCCTTCTTCACATCTCCTTCTTCTTTCTCTCCATCTCCTTCTATATTCTTCTCCGCTACTTTTGATTCTGCCGTAATCTCCTCCATATCACTACAATCTTCTGCAAAGAACATATCATCGATCAATAAACCGAATCTAACTTTCAAATGTACTCAAGACAAAACTTCTTCAATTTCTCAAAACAACACCAAATCATACACATGTCCAAATCCTTACCTTCATCCCCAATGCCATCAGTATCTCTCATGTTAAGACTCTAAAAAACAGAAAAGCAACAACACTACATTAGTTTCCATGACAAGTATTAGTAAATAGGTTCTTCTTTGAAACAAAATCATTGGTCTTACATTGAAATCGAAATCTCCAAAGTCCATATCCGCTCCTCCTCCTACAGGTAATAAATCAAAGATCAGTCAGCTAAGTTAAGATAACCAAAAGCTCTTCCACGGTTAAGTAATAATCATTCTTGTACCTTTATCTTCATCTTCATCAACCCATTTATCCCAATCAACTTTCAAGTAAACCGGAGATTTCCCTTCTTGCTTAATCAATCTGTTCCACCATTTACTCTCAGCTTTCTTCACCATGTAACATATACACCTCGAGCTCACACTCGCCTTGCTCTCCTGCCAAACCAATATCACCACCATCTCCAAAATCCACATTTGATTTACAAGAACACTTAAAAGAAGGTCGATCTTTGTACTTACATTCACATCAACACTGTCAAACAGATCAAGATCCACCTCGTACGGTGTCTTGCTATCTCCACTCGTAGCAGAGAAAAAGAACTTTCCTTGTGGCTCAAGCTTAAGCTTTACATCTTCAGCATCTGGTAACTCCACGGTTATGTAAACCTTATCAGACCTTTGCGCCCACTTAACCGTTGGATGTCTACTGAAAATTTCAAAACCAAAAACTCACTAAACTTATAAAGAAACCAAAACACTTTGCATGATCAAAAAGTATAAATTCCATAGCAAAACAACACTATAATTTCACGGAATATAGCTAAGAGTGAATGAATGAAGTTACCTCATTTTCAACGAGAAACAGAGTACCGAAGATACAAATTGTTCTGGAGAAGACAAATGTGATGTATAAAAATATACAGACCAAAGCTCTCTAGATACTTCTGTTGTGTTCTAGTCACTTGGAGAAATAAAGTGCAAATTTTATGGACATCTACAGAGAGATAAAAAGCCCAGTTTCTATAGGCCCATGAATTTATTATTACTGTCTAAAAATGAAATCGCGTGAATCTCACGCATTCTGCAATCAGTCACTTATCCTACGTGTCGTCTCGTGAAGCCAAACCTTCTTCTCCAAGGAAAAAACACCAATTAAATTAAATGAAAATATAAAAAAACTCCACAAAATAAGAACTCTTCTTCCATTTGGTACAAAAATCCAAACTTTTTAGGTTTTTTTTTCTTCTCTGAGACAAAAGTGATGGACTTGACGGTTGAGAACGGAGGTTTAGCACCAGGTTTTAGGTTTCATCCGACGGACGAAGAACTTGTGGTCTATTACCTCAAGAGAAAGATTCGTCGGAAAAAACTCAGAGTCGATGCTATCGGCGAGACTGATGTCTACAAGTTTGATCCTGAGGAATTGCCTGGTACCCTTCATTTCAATCTTCTCCTTTCTCTTCGATTCTTTCAAATTCATTTGCTTACGGTTTCATAAACAATTGGGTTGATTTGCTCTGTTTTCGATGAGTTTGTAGTTCAAGAATCTTGATTTTAGCCACTCAAGTTTCGATTTTTATCGGTTTCATTCATAGATTTCTCAATTTGAACTAGTATGATTGTTATATATATATGGTTGATGGATCTAAAGGTTTGTTTTTTCTTAGCTTCTGACTCGAAAAATGGGCTCTATTTTTATACAGAGAAAGCGTTATATAAGACTAGGGATCGACAATGGTTCTTTTTTAGCTTGAGAGATAGGAAACATGGAAGTAGGTCAAGTAGAGCTACTGACCGTGGCTATTGGAAAGCAACAGGGAAAGATAGAGTCATTAAGTGTGATTCTCGCAACGTTGGTGAGAAGAAGACGCTTGTTTTCCATAGAGGTAGGGCACCTAATGGCGAACGGACTAATTGGGTGATGCATGAGTATACATTGCACGAGGAGGAGCTCAAGAGGTGTGGTGGTGGTGATGTTAAGGATGCTTTTGTTCTTTACAAGATTTATAAGAAAAGTGGGTCTGGTCCTAAGAATGGTGAGCAATATGGAGCTCCTTTTATTGAAGAAGAATGGGCTGAAGATGATGATGATGTTGATGAGCCTGCTGGTTTAGTCGATGTTCCTAATAATCAGCTCGTAGTTTCAGCTGGTGTTGATAATAATTTATGGGGGAAAGGGCTTAACCAATCTGAATTGGATGATAATGATATTGAAGAGCTGATGAGACAGGTTAGAGATCAGCCTGGTCGAACAGTGCAGCAGAATGGGGTGTCCGGACTGAACTCTCATGTAGAAACATATGATGCGGTGAACCTGGAGGACGATATGTATTTGGAAATCGATGATCTTTTGCTCCCTGAACCTGAACCTGAACCAGCTTCTGTGGAAGTCATGGAGAAGAACTGGAACCAGGATGGTTCTGGTGTCCTGAATGATAATGATTTCGTTGATACCGATTCATATTTCCTTGATTTGGGAGCGACAAATCCTCAGTCAGATCCTGTCAGTGTTGGTTTGAAAAATGGGTTTGCACAAAGTCTTCAGATGAATAGTTCTTTGGTGACTGACCAGGCCAATAATAACCTGTTCCAGCAGCAAACAGGGAAGAACCAAGCTAGCAACTGGCCACTTCGTAACAGCTATACTAGAAAGATAAACAATGGATCATCGTGGATGCAGGAGTTAAACAATGATGGACTTACCGCTACCCGGTTTGGTGAGTCGCCTGGTAAAGGTACTTGAAAACATTAACAGATTTTCCTGGCTTCTCAGTATTTTGTATATACATCATTCGATTGCTCATATGTTGCAAGATTATTCTAACCATATTCCCTTGACAGGTGATTTATCTGAATTCGTAAACCCTCTTCCTTCTGGTATAAGTATAAATAAGGAAGATGAAGCGACAAAAGATGAGTCAAGTCAGTTTGCTTCTAGTGTATGGACTTTCCTGGAATCTATTCCTGCTAATCCAGCATATGCATCAGAGAATCCATTTGTTAAGCTGAACCTTGGCAGAATGTCAAGCAGTGGTGGTCGTTTCAGGTTTGCTTCTAAAAGCACAGGTAACAATGTTTTTGTCACAGCTAACGATTCAGCAGCAAAGAGCAAGAAGTCTGGAGGAAACAACGACAAGAAGAAGAACAACAAGGGTTTCTTTTGCTTATCGATCATTGGGGCTCTATGTGCTTTATTTTGGGTGATCATAGGAACCATGGGAGTTTCAGGGAGGTCTCTGTTGTGGTGAGAACCCAAAAGTCCAAGAGTTGTCGACATTAAGAGAAACAAAGGCTCAGTGTTAAAATAACGGTTTAGTGTGAGTCATTGTAATTATTCTCTTAGATTATTAGATTCAGAAACTGTTTGGTATCGGTTTTAGTCTTTGGGAGTTTTCTCTCGTATTGTTTAAAAGTTGTTTTATTTGTTGAGCGTTTTGATTTGTGTGGTTTCTTTTAACAAAGTTTTTTAATTTTTATTACTATATAAGTCTCTTAACATTTCCCATATACATTACCTTTCCTTAGACCTTTCCTACTCCTAACTTCCCAACGCTTTCTTCAACCACTTTGACACAAACAAAATCACATTCTCAGGGCGTCGCTACGTTCTCCTTCGCCAGAGGAGCTATCTCTTCACCCTCGATTCCGGCTTCACTTCCCGCCACATTAAGGGACAATAATACCTTCTCCCACAACCTCGCAGGTCCCTGCATCACATCAAATCAAGATTGATTTCAACAACTCAATATAAACAAAGTTTCAAACTTTTAGAATGAATTGAATCACTAGCTAACCTTCCAGGAGAAGTCTTGGTCCATGCAGTTCTTGACCATCTCTTTCATTGTGGATGCTCCATACACTGCAACGGCTCTCGTCACAGCCTTTGCTGTTGCAATCACATCATCTGGATCCACAACGTCACACTGTAAAACAAAGCAAAATTGTAACCCATTATTTGATCAATTTGTTGTAATGTCAAAAGAAACTGTTATAGAAAAAGCGCGAATAGCTGGTGATTTTGAGTTACCTTGACGTTGAATCTTCCAATGTGGAAACCTGTGTAGCCATCTTTCACAGTGTCCACAAGCCCACCAGTAGATGCCACAATAGGGACGGTTCCATATCTCATGGCGTGCAGCTGAATGAGACCACACGGCTCAAACCTGCTCGGGACAATGATGAAGTCAGCTCCAGCAGTGATCATATGAGCCAATGGCACGTTGAATTTCGCCACTCCAACCGCCTTCCCTGGGAATTTCTCTTCTAGTTCCAGAATCTGAGCCTCCATCTTCTTCTTACCAGTCCCCTGTGAAAACATGAGTCAAGAATCAATAAGTTTGTGATCGTAAAGACGTTATGATCACAAGTCCACTGCTTTGTGTACTCACAAGGATAACCATCTGAACATTGAGCCCCATGAACTTGGAAATAGCTTCCACTAGAATATCAGAGCCCTTCTGCTCCTCCAATCTCCCTATGAAACCGATAACCGGGACATCGCTGTCGACTGGAAGTCCAACAGCAGCCTGAAGTGCTTCTTTGATCAATGGTTTAGCATCTGTAACCTGTAAAAACGAGTAACAAGATCGGTAACATTTCCCGTAACTTCTCCTATCTTAATGCACTGATCTTCAAGAGAAATCTTACAGTGGTAATATCGTATTTGATATCGATGTATTTGTCAGTAGACGGGTTCCATTCTTGAACATCCATTCCATTAATAATTCCGGAAACTGTTTTCATTCGAAGATATGTATGCAACTCCACGCCTCTATCGACTCCAGAGATGAGTTCTTGAGCGTAGTATGGACTAACTGTTAAGACACGGTCAGCTTCCAGAATTGCAGCCTTCATCCAATTAATTTTCCGTCCTTTTACGGGCTTTTCATACCTGAAAATAGAACAAGAAGTTACAGTAACTTAAGCATTGACACATGAGACAAATGGTGTCATGATCTGTTCTTCTGATGAGAAAATTTCATAGAAACCAGTACCCGTCCATGAAGTCAAAAGAACTTTTAAAGCTGATGGGCAAGTTGAGAAGAGAATAGTCATCAAAGGCAAATCTTCCTTGGTAGGCTATGTTGTGAATGCAGAAGACAACCTAAAAAGTATCAAAGCTAGAGTTTCAGTTCAAGGTTTGGTAAAGTTTGCTACTTTAAACTCACTAGCTAATTAACATGATGAAGGAACAAAAGTTATATATATACCTTTGCATTCATGTAGACTCCGCGGGATTGATACATAGATTTGAGGTAACATGGAAGGAGAGCAGTGTGCCAGTCATTGGCAACAAAGACTACATCTTCACCTATAACATCAGAGAGATAGGATTTGTTACTTTTCAGAAATCGAAGTTTTAATGTTCAGAAGAAATCATTTTCTCACCATATGGTCCAGAGAAGTACTTGCTGCTATTCAGGTTCAGAACCTGTGGTGCCTCAAGAGCAGCCTACCAACCATCAAAAGTAAATCAAGTTAGTCCTTATGCCGCATATACGTTATTCAAACACAGATTCTGCAGTAGCTATGAAAATTATCTCTCTAGGCTACATGTTTCAATCAAATGAGAACCCACGACTCAGAAACAACACAACCCTCAGAGTTCAACTATAGAAGTAAAAGGAAAAAAGTGTTACCTGACACAACAAACTGAACCGGAGTTGATTGTCATTGTAGTCTACTCCAGTTATAGGACCATATATTTTGGATCCTGTTTTGCCCACAACCTGCATTATTACAATTCCTCATGAGCTCAAAGACATTAGTACAATACACCCTTGTGATTAGCTAACCAATATAAACAAACCTTAGCAAGAAAGATTGGATGGTCAACAAAGACACGATCAACTCCTCGTTTATAGCAATGAAAGAAACGAACATTCTCAACTTTATCCCCAACTTTGATCTGCATCAGATAACATTACAAGATAACTTAACTAAGCATCCTAAACTCATCATTTGAATAACATCTCAAGAAGCATAATATTCATCAAGGTCCATACAGAGCAAAAGAAACTTGAGATAATTTTACCTGAACCACAACACAAGTGTCCCAAGCATCTTTATATTGGTCATACCGAGGACAAATTGTCATCACACGGTGACCTCTAGCCTAACAAAAACCATAACATTTAGGTTCATCAAAAACCAAGTAAAGACCTCAAGACATCAAATCAAGCTAATGTGTATATAAACTTACAGCCAAAGCTGGAGGTAGACCACCGAGGACATCACCAAGACCACCAGTTTTACTCCATGGACCAACCTCAGCTCCAATAAAGATCACAGACATCCCTTTCTCACATACAATCTTACCACCAGTCTTAACTTTAGAAGACCCCTTTGAGGATTTAGCAGAAACAGATTTAGCTTGAGATCTCCTCTGAAGCTTATCCACCATGTTGAAAGACCGTAACCCACAGTGAGTCAAGGATTGACCTTTTAAGGTAATCTGAGACAGATCAGAGCATGAAGAAGCTCCATGATTGTTGAAAAGTGAAGTTCTTGACACAAAGTGTGAAGAAACAGTCACAGTTGCCATTATGAAAGAGACCCTTTTGCCTATATTCAACAGAGGAACAATCAAAATCGAAACTTTCAGTAAAAAGATACAAACTTTGCGATGATTCTTTGAAAAACTCACACGGCAACTGAGGAAAATAGAGCTAATGGAGGAGATGAGAAAGTGAAGAAAGCAGAGGAGAAGAATGGTCCGTTATGTAGTAGAGAAGAAGAGTGGAGAAGCTTGGACTGACACGAGTGACACGTGTCGTTGCTATAGTTGTTGAGTGGCGATTTTCAATCACATGACTACATGAGAGTCACAAGTCAATGGCATTGCCCGAGAATATGTGAGAATCTTGAGGCTAGAGTTTTTAACTTTGGTCCGAGTGGCTAAGAATCGACGGCTGAGATTTGCCTGGCTTTGGGGAACTGGGACCTTTGCTTATACAAGTGTTTCTTTTGTCCTCGTGCACCTCATGAACGACATTTTTTCTTGGCCCATTTGTTGAACATTCACGGTCGACAATTTTTGTCATGTTTTCTTTATTTGTGTAACTACTTGATTTATATCAACTTCTAAGTTTAAATTCAAAACGTTAATGCTTGCATACTTTTCAAGTTTCTTGCGTTGTATGTGTATTTGGTACATGAATGATGAATCTATCAAGCTGTGCTAAGATGTAACTAAGCATAGGAAGTCACCAATCTAAAATGAGTTTGGTTCAAAACACACTTCTTTCTAGAGTTAATTTTTTTCAAGATATATTACCAAAAAAAAAAATGTGTGGATAATAGAAATACTCTAATAAATTCCTATCGAGAAGTAATTTTGTTTAAGAAATCTTGGAATGTTAGAAAGGAGTTACTGTCATGATTAATTTTTTGGTTATTGTGAACGGTTAGGAGTGATTTGTCGCAACATAGGAGATCGTGTGATGTTGCAATCTCTCCAAGACAGACAACTTCACGCATCCACAATATATATAACATGCCCTCTGGTCCGTTTTTAAATGTGTCCATATCGGTTTCTTTATCTTTAGAAACTAACATTTTGGAAAATTAGTCCATTCACTATTTTATATTCCAACTTGTATCATGTTTGTAGTTGAAAATGCGCCACTAGTTTGTATGTGAACTAAACGAAAATATAATCGGTTCATGAACTAAATATATATGTAATCGTGTTCAACTCCAACAAAAAAGATACTAATTAATTAAGTTACAATTTTGAAATATTGACGGATAAGGCTCATATTACTTTGGTTAATTGACTTTTTATTTGACAAACAACTTAGTCAAACACAATCAAAGTTGAAAGAATTTGGTTATTTTTCTTAAATGAGATACGAGATAAATTACTTGAATGAAAATTATGAAAATGTGTGACAATTCACAAGTCGTAGACCGTACGTACGTAGATATGTGGGATTAATGTATTCCACAAAATCTGCAGTTTCCAAGTAGCCTTGCAAGTTGCAACGTTTATTTCCCTTCGCTTAAACATGTAAGTCATTTTCTTCATTGGTCGGTGAATACTAGTGGAATAAAAGGAAAAAAAAAGATCGCAAAAAAATTGGAAATAGCTAGCCATAGTAATTTCTCTCCTACACACTCTTTTATAAATTCTCCGACTAGCTTTCCAACAACACACCACAGTCTCTTTCTTTTTATATCTTTCCTACAAAACAACATCGTACAATGGGAGATGCGGCGGAGCAAGCACGTGGTTTCCACGTGACCACCACAAGGAAGCATATAGTCACGGCTGCTCTCCCTCTCCAGGACCATTGGCTTCCTCTTTCAAACCTCGACCTCCTCCTCCCTCCTGTCCACGTCAGCGTTTGCTTCTGCTACAAGAAACCACATCATTTCTTATCCGTGGCTGAAACCCTAAAAGCTTCCTTGGCTGAGGCTCTCGTCTCCTACTACGCCTTTGCTGGCGAACTCGTGAAAAACTCCGCCGGAGAACCAGAGATTCTCTGCAATAACCGTGGCGTGGACTTCCTCGAGGCGCTTGCTGATGTGGAGCTCCGAGAGCTTAACTTGCATGATCCTGATGAAAGTATCGCCAAGCTTGTTCCGAAGAAGAAGCATGGAGTCCTAGCTATTCAGGTAACATAACACTGAAATCATACTTCATCAGACACATATTGTTGCAACGACATAACTCTCTTTAATGTCTAATTAGGTCACTCAACTTAAATGTGGGAGCATAGTGGTTGGATGCACATTTGATCATCAGATAGCAGATGCTTTCTCCATGAACATGTTCCTTGTTTCTTGGGCTGAGATCTCTCGATCCGATGTACCAATCTCTTCTGTCCCATCGTTCCGGAGATCAATGCTGAACCCGCGACGACCTTTGATTATCGACTCATCTATAGACAAGATGTATATGCCTGTCACGTCTTTGCCCCTTCCACAAGAAACAACCAATGACCCAGATAATATTCTCACAAGCCGTATCTACTACATCAAAGCAAATGCGTTGGAAGATCTCCAAAGTCTTGCAAGCAGCAGCTCCTCCAAGAATGGTTATAGTCAGAGGACAAAACTCGAGTCGTTCAGCGCGTTTCTATGGAAATTGGTGGCGAAACACGCAGGAAGAGAACTAGTCTCGAACAAGAAATCGAAAATGGGCATCGTCGTTGATGGAAGGAGAAGACTTATGGAGAAGGAAAACAGCACTTACTTTGGAAACGTTCTTTCCATCCCATTTGGTGGGCACAGTATCAATGACTTGATTGACAAGCCATTGTCTTGGGTGAGCAACGAAGTTCACAAATTCTTGGAAGAAGCAGTGACAAAAGATCATTTCTTAAACTTGATCGATTGGGTTGAGATTCACCGCCCGATACCGGCAGTGTCGAGGATCTATAGTACCGGAGCCAACGATGGACCCGCTTTTGTGGTTTCCTCCGGGAGGAGTTTTCCGGTGACCAAGGTGGATTTCGGTTGGGGCTTACCGGTTTTTGGGTCCTACCATTTCCCATGGGAAGGCAGCGCCGGATATGTGATGCCAATGCCGAGTCCCGTGGACGACGAGGACGGAGATTGGGTGGTTTACTTGTATCTTACGAAAGGACAGTTAAAGTTCATTGAAGATGAGGTTTCCCATGTGCTTAAACCCATAGACAATGACTATCTCAAGATTAACACCATCTTTTAAGTAAAACCCTCATCTTTTTCTAGTTAATGTGTAAGTTACACTGACGCCATCAAGAGTATGATGGCTTCATCTTTATGTGAGATTGATACCTTAAGGTTTTCAAGATTTGCTATATTAACCTCAGGAAATCATTTTTAATCTCCTCAATCAACATATTGTCACTCATCTTGACATGTAGCCCTATACAGAACTGGCCTTTGGGTCAAAGAGAGCTTATAAAAAAAGATTGGTCTTTTTGCAAAAGTTACGTTGGTCTAGTAATTTATTTACTGAAGATTTATCATCATCTTCGAGTTCGAAACTTCAGTATGGCTTTATTAATGTTCTTTTTCATTTTTCAACAAAATAATAAATTTAACAAAAATGATGCGGCCCATTTGTTCCTCATGTTTGTGGTCTTACAAAATTCAGGGTCGACACTGGCACTATAGCTTGTTTCAACAATGTTCGATTAGGTAGAGCCTTTGCCATAAACAGTTGATCTAAAACCTTGAACATACTTAAGGTTGTTTTATTTATCCTTTATGATTTTTTTTTTATGAAGTTGCACTCCAACACTTAATATGATGGTAAATCTAGACTTTCATTGCTTCTTCTTTAGAGCTTAATTTGTCTTCTTTTGTTACTTGATGTGTCCCTTGTCATGTCGTAGCCATCTAGAGTCTTCTGAGTTAACTCTTTGCTTTGTCTTGCGTTTAATTTTTTTTTCTCTTTTCTTGTATGCATGGTTTGTTTTACTTGGAGAATTTCTTGCACTTAGACGAAAAATTACAAGATACTTGCATACCAACTCTGGATCTAGAGGACTTTTCCACAAGCTTAACCGCCAATTGTGAGTTTAATGGATTTTTTTTGCGGTTAGGAATTTCTTACGGACATGATTTTGGCGGAGCGGGTAAAAAGCTCGGTTTAACATCCCTAATAACTAATATTGGTGATCGATCAACAAAAGTTATGTATCAATATTTGGCTTAGCTGAAAGTCTACTAGTATATATTTGACTAAACACAAAAACACCAAAATCCATACACAACATGCGTTAAGCCGTTAACATGTTTGGTCGAGTCAAATGATCAAATAGCACCATCCTTGTCCTTCACGCCTAAACTTGCGGACACCGATAAACTTCTTAATAAAATACTTAAATGGATCGAACCACATCTCATGTCCCGGTGAATCAAAAACGTTTGAACAATGGCCCAACGTTCAATAAACTTTTTTTAAGTTTTCGAGGTTTTTAAAAGACGCAAAGAATTTTTGAGTCTTATTACGACATGGTCACATGTCTAAACATGAGAAGGAAAAGCCATGTGAATGGGACCCCTCCTACTTGGAAAACAGAAGGCAACAATATAAGATTCAATTCAATACCGACCCTCCAATTCCATTGTCTATCTACTACAATTCAATTCAACCCAACTTGGACCCCAAGATTAGGCTGATCAACTTATCCATCTTCAGCGCGTGTCATCCACGCTCCAACATACATTTATCTCCATTTTGTTTAAGCCTGGCAATTATACCGAACCAGACCAGACCGGAATTTTGGTAATTTGGTTCCAGTTTCAATTTGGAACTCATATTGTTACATGAACTGAACCGAAGTTCATCACTTCCGAACCAAACCAATCCAAAGTTCGAATTCGGTTAAACTTCGGCTATATTTTTCTTAAACTGAACAAACCTGAGTTTCCGAATTTTTAAACCGAACCGGACCAAAGTACTCAATTGCCCAGCCCTAAATTTTTATAATAAAAATATAATTTTAAATGAAAAAGCCACCGCTATTTCTCTTGAAAGTTTCAACTAGATAGATTACACGTAAAGAAACGAATTCTATAACTTTTGTTGGATTGATTCTCTTCTAGAACTTTCATCTTTCGGTGAATTAAATTGTAATATTTCTAAGATTACCGTTAAATACGGAAAAAAAAATATGAATTACTTGTACATGACTCTATCATGCGAGTAATAAGTATCTGACATTTCCTATCTCCCAAGTTTTGCAAATTGTCATGACTTTCACGCTAACGAAAAAGACCTAAACAAGAAGAAGAAAAAAAAAAACGAAAAAAAATCTAAGCGCGTGGTATAACACGCGCCAAAGAAGCAACTTGGAAATTGGAACATCGAAGAAAAAGCCACTCAAATTCTTCACGCTTTCCTTTTAGTTCAACACGGTCTCGTTGCATATATAAACAAAACCTTATTCGTCATTCTAAATAAAACACACCTAAAGTTCTAACATCTCTCTCTTTCTCTCAACAGATTTCAAAGTCTCTTCTCTTATTTTTTATTCGATAATGAATTCTATGTTTAGTGCCTTCGACGCTCTCTTCGCAGAACTCATGGGAAAGAACCTTATGGCTTCTCCGTTTAATGCTACTACCGCCACCGCCAAGCCAGCCGCCACACCGCAAACGCAAACGCAAACGCAGAAGAAGGAAAACGCAAGTAGCAAGAAGGTTGGTTTGGTGCAGAAGACTCCGAGGTTTGCTTTGGAGCTTGATGGTCTTCACTGCTTCGAAACAATAGTCCGTTCTTGATTTGATTTGTTCTTGGTTCTTGGTTTCAAGATCAGAAACTTAGAATCTGAGTTTTTTTTGTTATTTTTTTATTGTATTAATTCATTATAACATGTGATTGTGAATACGTTTTGGATTATTGATCGATTTGATCCGGTTATATACTACTTCTTGATTCTCAGATTTGTGTTCAATTTCTCCGGTTCTGGCTAGGATACATGGGTTTTGGTTCGGTTAAAGTCGAACCACAACTACCTTAACAAAATTTTAGACAAGTTATAATCTGAAAATCGAATTCAAAGTAAACAATATATTTAAACAGATCTTAATTCGTTTAAATTTAAGAACCTATTAACATGAATTGAGAATTTGAAGTTTAAACCAAAAGGAGATCAAAAAGAAAAAGAAAAACAGAAAAAAGAAGTTGAACCAAACCAAAAGCGAGATTTGGCTACCCTATTTGATGAAGTGGCGTAGTTAATTTCATGGTTATTTGATTTTTAAAATTTTCTTTAAAAGATAATTAAATAAATTGATCCCAAATCTAATGGTTGCGGCGGTTGATACGTGGAACTTTTTTTTGGATTGCTTTTTTCTTTTTATTTTGCATTTAATTTAACATTATATTAGAATTCCAGACTCAACAGTTTGGTCGCATAAATAAAGTTCAGTACTTTTGCCAAGGTGTTGGTGGTTGGATGTATATGTTATGAACATGCAAATATTCTTGAAACTATTCAACAAAGTTTATTATAAAAACCATCACCAGATCAAATAATCAGAATTCACACTTCCAATTTCAATGATGAATCCTACAAGCATGTATCGAGCTAAAGAAATAATAGATCATTTAAAGGTTGTAGTTGAAATTTCACCAAATATTGTAGTTGAGTAATTTGAATTATATGGTCTATTAGACTATAGGTTTGTTTATATTTAATTCGTATTAGCTAACTCTACTACGGTAAGACTTTTGATTTGGGAAGTCAATAATAGTGTTTTTTTTTTCTTTGACATCGAGTCAATAATAGTGTTCTCAAAATATTTGTTATTGAACTGCAATTGTTTCAGTAAAACAAAAAGAAACTGCAATTAAAAGTCAATGTTCTTATAAACATTTTGGGCGGTACTAAAAGCTCTCCAAAGACACTTCTAGTCACTTCATCTGTGTTCCTCATAAACAAATAACCCAAAAACTTAAACCGACAATATAAAGAGATATTTGCAAGGTCTAGGTAGTTGGTTTTTTTAGTGCTATAAATATTAAACTATATAATATGTTGTAATTGTGGAGAATATATCACAATTGATTGACTATTTTTGAGATTAAATTATTTTCAACTACAACCGGAATAGCTAATTCATCTTCATTTGCGATTATTTTGCAAAAAAAAATAAAAAATCGACTATTAGTTTTTTAATAGTTTAGAATTTGAGATTATTCACCAACGAAGATCTCCCGTCATTATTCAGCAATATTTTTAACTAGATCATCACCAAAGTACAGGTTAAATTTTATTTATTACAAAATTTATATAATATATATATTAGATTTAAGTTTTAATATAGGGAAATTGTTAATAATGCCACTTTTTCAATGCCACTTTTCAAAAATACCCTTTTTTAAAAACCTTATAAAAAATGCTCTTAAAAATATAAGATTTACCCAAATATGTATGTAATATTATTAAAACATACACAAACTACATTTCTATGTATCTAAAATCTTATAAATACTTTATAAATACCTTATAAATGCATTTTAAATACCTTTAAAAACCTTTAAAATATCTTGTAAAACCTTTGAAAAACCTTAAAAATCCTTTAAAATAACTTGTAAAACCTTTAAAAACACCTTATAAAACCTTATAAATACTTGGATCGAGTCTTCAAGTAGTAGTTACAATCCATAAGTACCTTATAAACCTAATAAAACTTTATAAAAATTTCAGATTTAAAAAGGGGCATTTTTGAAAATGGACATCTAAAAGGGGCATTTTTGAAAAGGGGCATGAGAAAAAGGGTATTTTTGCTAATCCCCCAATATATATTATAATAGTAAGTGAAAAAATATTAATTTTTTTGGCAGTCCCTATATACAATATTAGAATAAATACAGAATTTACTTCTATAATACTCAATTATGGATAATATTTTTTTTAAGATATGAAAACGGAAAATAATTTTATTTTTAAAAAGTAATATTTTTTGAACAATGAGTTAATTTATGTTAACAACCACAAAATAGGATTGCATATATTTCAGTTAGATCAAAAATTAAAATATCATAAATAAATCGCATATAAAACATAGATTATTTTGAATTAATTAAGAAAATTAGGTATTATTTTGAATTAATTTAGAAAATTCTTTTTCAATTCATAATTCTTTGGTTGTTGAAATAGAGATTTGTTTGAGCTAATCTAATTACAGAATTTGTTTGAGATTTATAATTACGGAATTTACCAATTATTCGCATAATCGAATATGTTATAAACATATATTTAGTATATAATAATACCAAAATCAATCCGCGCGTGGAGTCTATATTTTTATTTTAGAATCTCAATATTTCATTTTAAAATATTGCGTGCACAATCTATTATTCGTTAATTGTAAAATTGCTTGCGGAATCAAATTTTCAAATATTTAGAGGTGTCAAACCATATTAAATGTTCTACACTATTTTTAAATATTCCAAATTAAAATCTTTAAATATTTTTTTGTAGTTTATAAAATTATGAATTTCAAAAAATAAATTATATGAAATTAAATATAACTATTCAAATAGTTATAAAGGATCAAAACTCATTTCATCATATAATATATTATATTTAACCCGCTACCTATTATAAATATTTTTAAAAATAATCAAATTAGAGTATTTATAATTTTTAACTTTTTGAACTATTAAGTATTGATGATATTCTCTAAAAGTATCAAGTAAAACTTATTTTAAATGTTGCAAATTAAAATATTTAAATTTTTATTGTAGTATATAAAATTATACATTTCAAAAAAATAAATGTATGAAATCGAATATAAATATTCAAATTCTGACCCGTTGCTCAGTCGGAATTTTGTTGACTTTTATAGATTGAACAATTTATATGCGTTTTTAAAAATTCAAATCTTGGCATATGCAGAAAAAAAATTTACTTTTTTATTATTATGTAGATGATATGATAATTTATTTGTTTCATATTAATATAATCATATAAAGATGAGAGGTGAAGTTTAATGATTAATAACAAATTAATATGGTAAGTTAGATATCAAATCTTATATGTTCATTTTGATTGGTCATTTAAAAAAAAAAATAACAGATTTTCGTTTTATAATTTAATTAAATTAATTAAATGATATAAATTAGTATTTTACTTGTTTATCCTTAATAAATTGAATGAAATTTGTTCTAAAAGAAGATTTTTGTAATGGCATTCTTTAGTAAATTCTTACAAAAGGGAAGGTTAGTTAAGGGTATCTTATAAAGTGTACTCCCCAAATAATAGTATAGGATTTCTAAAAAATATGTCATCGTTTATTCATCGTAAAATAGTCACACTTTATAGTAAAACGCGTGTTTTCTTGTACCGTTAAAGAAATTAGTTTATCCTTTGTTTTTGGGAAAATATCATTAAAATCCTCAACTTATTCAAAACGTTGATTTAAATCCTCAACTCACGACGAAACGAAATAAATATCAAACTTATGTTGACTTTCCAAATAAATATTAAACTTATGTTGACTTTCCAAATAAAAACCAAACTTTCATTGACTTGGCCATATTAGACATGACGTTAAGTGGATTAACAGACCATGTTAACGGGATTAATTTTCTGTTAACGGACCCGCTAATTGAAAATGACAATATTCCTTCTAAACATAAAACGACGTTGTTTTGTCGTAACTGCTCAATAAAATCCCGAATTTCAAATCATAAGAAGATTTAGGGTTAGGAATTTTGCTCGATTTGGGGATCTAAGATTGACTTTCGGGATTTAATACAATCGTTACGATAAAACGACGTCGTTGTGTTGTTATATGAAACGATGTCCTTATCAATTAACATGTATGTTAAAAGAAAATTAACTCTGTTAACGAGATCTATTAACCCACTTAACGTCGTACCTAATATGGTCAGGTCAACGAAAGTTTGATATTTATTTGGAAAGTCAACATAAGTTTGATATTTATTTGGAAAGTCAACATAAGTTTGATATTTATTTTGTTTCGTCATGAGTTGAGAATTTAAATCAACGTTTTGAATAAGTTGGAGATTTTAACGATATTTTTCCCCATTGTTTGTTTTACCTTGCCCTTCACTTCTTTAGCAATTAAATTTATTTTGATTCTTTTTACAAACCAAACAAATGACCAAATTTTGGTTGAGTTTATTTGTTTTCCTACCCAAACAAATGACCTAATTTCTTTTGTTTCAAATGGAACCAAATAAAAGAAACAATATTAACTCTTTTTATAGACTAGTCTTTATGAACCAAATAAATCCAACCCCTAACATTTATCGGAATAACAATTTACTTTTTTAGTTGACCTTGAGAGAATCATAAAAGACATAATCACAAAAAAAGAGCCACAAACCAATTCACATTCCTCTTCTATAAAAAGGTTACCAACTTACCATTAATTAATTAGATGAAAGATAAAAATTAGGTTCACCAAAGTCCAACCTAAACAATTCCTAAGGTCGTCTCGTCTTTGTCAAATCGCCACATCTCACGCTAAACCAATTGAGAAAATTAGGTCAAACTCGCGTTTGTTCACACGCGCTTTTAAAACAACAACAACAAAAGAAATTGGAAAATTTCAACTTTGGACTAACTCGGATCCAACTAGGATTCTTCTCTTTCCTTATCCAACACGGTCTTGTTTCGTCGCGTCTTTATAAAAAACTAAAACTCCTATATAAACAAAAAAAACCAAACTTTTTTTTTTTCTCATTCAATTGTTCTTCCTCTCACAAAAAACCCATCAAAGATCTTTTCTTTTTTTTCTCAATTCTTGTGATAATAATGAATTCGATGTTTAGTGCCTTCGACGCCATGTGTGCAGAGATTATGGGAAAGAAAGTCACCGCTGCTTCTTATGTCTACCGCTCTGAACGCAATTCTGCTTCTTCCGGCAGCGGTCAAAACGCGTCTTTGTCGCTCAAGAAAGATGAAAAAGCTTCCAAGAACATGGATTTACCTACCAAGACACCGAGGTTTGCTCTTGAGCTTGATGGACTTAATTGCTTCGAGACTATAGTTCGTTCTTGATCAATATCAAGATTACGAATTTTTTGCTGAGTTTTTTCTTTTTTCTTGTTTTGTTTTTGATTCCTTTTATGTAAATACAATTTTGGAAAATTCAATTTTCTTGATTACAATCATCATCATTATGTGATTGTTTAATTTCGAATTACTCGTGTTCTGCTTTATAAATTCATGAATTTGTATATATAATTAAAGAAAAAGAAGAATTTTTGTTTCTGTTCTTCAAGAATAGATTCTTCAAATCATAAAGGATCAAACTTTGCAAGAATTTAGGGTTTATGAGGCAAAAATTGGGGCTTAGAATGTTAAACATGGAACATCAGTCATAATCAGAACCTATACTAATGATCTATAAGAAGAAGAAGCTGAAACTATACATTACAGAGAGAATTTTAGAAGCTTGTGTGCCAAATTGCTCCATCGCCTTCTCCACAACGTTGATGTACTTCAAGCATTCTATCCACAGATTTGCATATTCCGCTACAGCTCCAATCGAACGATGCTGCGCAAGGGTTTCCTGCTTGACCCTTCCATTCACAATCTGCATACATAATAAAAGTGACCAACTTGATTCTTGAATGAATCTCATGTGCTTGTTTGATGTGTTATGAGTCAGGTTTTGTGTTTACCCAAGGGTGTTCCGCAGCAGAGGCTTCGATCATCGATATGTTCAACATCGAGACCAATGAACCAAGAACCTAAAGAGACGTCTTCATTTGCATACTTGTGAAGTAGTTGCCTGAAAAAAGACCGATGAAATTGTTTGAATCAACCTGTTTGTGATTTGAGAAGAGAATAGGTGAAACGACGAGCTGAGAGAGCTCACCGGTTTACTGAGATATAAGTTGCTAAGTCTTTGGAGATGGCATAGATTTGTCCAGTTGCATGTCTGAAGTATTTGTTTCCTTCTTCACCAAACTTCCAATATTCTGGCTCATGGTATTTGACTCCTCTGCAACACATTATCCGGATAAAAAGAGTCAACTACCTGTGTAAAAACATGATCTTGTGACAGATTTTGGTGCTTACTTTTGAGCAAGGACAGGTCCAGACTTCATGCAACCTATGTACACTCGCGGTTTTGATCTGTGGCGTGCCAATGTAGAACCAAGCATTCCTGGATGATAACTAAAGTTTGATTAAGCTTTTCTTGGAACAGTATTAATATGCTTTGAAAGACATGAACTGACCGAGATTTACGTGAACATCATCATCCACTTTGATGTAGAAGTCTGCATCCCATTTTGCAACAGCAGATGAGAAGTATATTTGGGTTTTAGATGATAATTCATGATAACCTTCTATGTGATTCTGCAAGATTTAACTTTCATCATCAAAGGGAAAAATAAACAGTGATATTATAAGCATGTGGGCGAGCGAAACAAGGCGTTTACCAGACGGAAGAAGTCTTTGTGTTGTTCTTCTTCGGCTTCAATGGTGTGGTCCAAGACCCCCCCAGGAGAAGAACTATTAGGAATGATAGACAATATTAAATGACAGTTGATATTTAGTCAATGTTTGAAACCAACGACAATGTCAAATTGTACCTGTGACCAATGACAAATCTCATAATGATTCCCTTCTCTGTCTCTAATCTTTTCAATTCATCCCCTGCAAAAGAATGAACAAAGCAACAATCTTTTTAACACTTTTGTCACATATGCTATGGAAAAAGAAGAGGTGGTTTGTTCTTGTTGGTACCTTTAGGAAGCCAGGTTCCTCTTATTGAGTCTCTTCGTTTTCTGCTACTGAAAGCAGTCATGATTCCCATCACAAAAAACATCCGAGGCCGAATCTTCAATTGGTCTGCTACTGATTTTGCAACAGCTGGAGATCCATCTCTACCGTCAGATCTTGCTGCTCGAGCTGAAGCTAGTTCTACTTCAAGAGAAGAAATTGTCTTGTCTAATTTCCTGTAGATAAAATGCATACTCAATAAATCTACTGTATAAAGCAATCTCTCATATCAAAACATGTTTCAGTGAGACCAAGAAACTTACTTGATAACATCATGAGTATGCGAAACTCGAGATAGAATGTCTCCTTCCTGGATAAAAGAAGCATGCCAAACTAAGATTAAGTGGACAAAACTTGGAACAAATCAGGTAACGTTAACACACAATGTCATGTACTTGCCTTGCTCTCACAATCAACAAGAGGATGAAGTGATCTAGATTGATCATTTTGCTCAGATGAAGCTCTCTCAATGCCATCTACGGTTTCAAAACTTGCCAAAAGCCTAAAGAAAGAAAATATGTAAGATCAGACGCTAGGACATTTAAAGTGCTATCCATCAACCAAAGGGCTTAAAAATTCGATATAGAACTAGTTGGATCGATATACCTAATTGAGCTTGTTTTATATTCTACTAAGCACAGAACCAATAAAAAGCAAACTCGTAATAAGAACTAAAGCTAAACAAAGAAAAAACAATATCTTTCCAACTTTATGGAAAATTCTGCATCAGAATGTTCTAGATTCACCAATGTGGAGACAGAACATAGAGTAGGAGGAACAAAGTTGCAGACTTTTAAGCTACATCTAAACGAAATCCCCTAAATTTCATCAACAGTAACAGTAACAGTAACAGCCGAACTAAAAAAGCTGCTTCACATGGAAACAGGAGTCAAGATTCCACAGCATTAGCATTGAGGAATCTAAAAGATAGAGACAGAGAGAGTGAGAATTAAAGAACCTGTTTACAACAAGAACACCAAGAAGGAAGCTAGAAATACAGAGAACAAAAACCCATCTCGCTGAAACACCAGAAGTTGCAGATTTCTGATACCTTCCCATTCCCATTTTTTCTTTATACTATAGAAAGAGAAAAAACGTTTCGAAGAACTCTTATTGAGAGAAGAGGAAAGCTAGTTTCTTTATTTTTAAGGTTGTCTTAGCGAGAACAACAGGTGAACTCATCAAAACGACATCATCGTCTTCACTGATTATGTCCGTAATTGATTCCTCCTTTTCTTTCTTTTTATCTTTTTTTTCATCTTTTTTTTCATTACTCTCTGAATTTTGGAGTAGACTAAGTTTTTTAAAACAAAACAAAAACAAGAAAAGAAAACTCACAAGAAAAGGTGAGTTTTTAAATCTTTTTTAGTGCTTTGTTTTTATTTTCGAATATGTGTTTTTTTGGTTGATCAATCAAAAGTCATTATTGCTGGCGAAAGGAGTCGCGTGATTCGCAGCTTCACTGTTCTGTTCTGTTCTGTCCGTCCCAAGACAAAAATGCGAACTTCCAAATTTGCCCCTTTATTCTCTACAACACCACCAATTTTGTTTTCTTTCTGATTTTTAGATACTCTGCAACGGTTATATAACTTATCTTCACGAATTTACTTACGAAAAAACTATATTGTATGTACCAAAAACAAAAGTTATTATACATATATTTTACAATATATTATAATTTTTCTCGTTATGCATATTTTTTTCTCTTTAAAATAAAACATTTTTTAAAAATTTGAATTTTTTACAAATGACAAATGAAAATAGGTAGAATCACAAAAAAAAAGAAAAAAAAAGAGAAGGTAGAATCTCGAATATAGCAGGTTTAATGGGTCTTTTCGGATCTCTCATTCGTTAGGTGACAATTGGCTTTTTTCTCATCTATGTGATCTAATTTTTATTTTAGCTTCATCTTATATTCCTACAAAATCTAACCATACTATATACTTTATGTTTGCGTGTATATTTACATATACAAATAAAATGTCCATAACTTTGTTTAGTGTTGTGAATCTTAACCACTTTTTCTAGCTAAACTACATTGTACTATGAGACAAAAACCTGAGCGTGAGATTAGTTTAAGTGGCTCGACGTTATTAGTCTTCAGAAAATAGATCAAGGTTTTGATGCAAAGACTAATATAATCATTATTTATGTAGCTCGACTTTTATATCATTAAATTTAGACCAGAGGGTGGCCACCAACATTCATTAAATAAATAAATTAAATGATTAGTACCATTACCCATCAATTTGAAGGAATTATGGGTTGAATTATACAGATAAGCACATTAATACTATATTATTCAGTTTCATACTCATTTTGGCTAAGGTACATTACTTTGAACCAAAGAAACATGTAAGAAAGACGGTTGATTTTATATTCTATTAAACATGATATGCTATATTATTCATGGACATGGGAATTGTCTCGAGCATTGATTAGTGATTATTATGAACTATCAAGGAACATAGATCCATTATAATAATAATAATAATAAAAAAGGAACATCGAAGTGTTTTTTTTTTTCCTTTTCAACTTTGGTATTAAAAGTTACGACAATACGGTTACATTGACAAATTACAACAATGAAAATTAAATTTATCAAAGAAAAATGATAATAACAACAATGAAATTTAAAATTAAGGATCTAACATGTATAATTTTTTTTGTTAGTGTATTATCTAACAGTTTGCTATACTATATAATATGTTATGGTCTCTGTTATATGTTAGAAAATAACTCTTAGATTATAAATGTGTTTCCGCAAACTAATTCAAATCGATAAACCAATAACATTTTTTTAGTGACAATAATATGGAACTCACATGAGCCTTATACGCCCAAACTCGTCGTTGGTTAGTATGGTTACCACTACATATTTATTAATGAGTCAATTTGCGCAGAAGTATTATTGGGACATCAAATTAGGAAAAAAACATTACGGCTGCATGTCTGAGACAACAAAAAAATAAACGATGAAATGGGTCTTCAAAAGTCAGGTATTTACAAGAAAACCAGCGTCTCCGTTTTCACTGCGCGTGGGGTAGAATTATCTGGCCTTCCACATAACCAAAAGAACAAACTGACGAGTCTTAAATACAAAATAGTTGAAGTGATTGTTATCTGGCGGCTGACATACGAGGTGACTGGCATTTAATGAAGCAACTCCAAGTTGGCCATTACGAAATTTAAACGGCTGCGAAAAGATTTGGGCGGGATACACAATTTTTAAGACCTAACCTCACAGCGAGAACCCCCAATAAATAGGTGGCCGCATATGTCAAACGAAGTAGAGAATAAACGAAGGAACGTGGCTTTACGAATAAACGAAGGAACGTACTGACACAAATTAAATGTTCAACAGTTGAACTAAGAGTTATCCGTCGACAAACAGAACGAAGTGACTGTCATTTAATGCGTTTTTTGATGATACAAATAAGAATCTAAAACATTTTTTGGATCTTCACAATTAGATCTCCAAAGTATAGATCCAGATCTTATGTTCATATCTCTCTCAACTCTGTTTCAATTCATTCAAACTGATAAGAAAAACAGCGTCATGTTTATTATTCACACCGCTATTGTTGATTCATCGGAAAAGATAACGTTTACGATACAAATAAGGATCTAAAATATTTTTTGGATCTTCACAAATAAATCTACAAAGTATAGATGCAGATGTAAGGATATATGTGGAGATGGATCAAGATTTAGATAAATAAAATATAATACCAAAACAAAAAAATTTAGAGTGAAAAGGAAGAAGACGATGGAGCATAGGCGAATTAATATTTATCTATAAATTTAGATACATGTTCATATACTTTCATAGAGTCATATATCGAACTATAAGTGCTACATTTGTTAATAGATATCTACGCGATTAGGTTAGTGGTTTAATTTTTCTAATTTTCGTCCATATGTTTTTGGTCAGAGACTTTGGCCTCCGCAATTTGCTCAACAAAATCTCGCCGGTGATAGACTCCTCGCCGCCGAAAAGAGTAAACCAATATGGCGTCACGCCCGGAGGAGCCCTAAGTAAAGAACGGTCCAGAGGGGGAAGAGGGAGACAGTTTAACCCAGTGACCAAACCATACTCTCTCAGGGAAAACCGTATGGGTTTTTCGGCGAAGACCACCCAATCTGTCGCTTCACAACATTCAACTGGCGGGTCAACAGGAAATGGGCCAATTTCCCGGAGAAGACAGGCTTCGAATAGACATCGAGCAATTTCCCAAAACACGGCCGAATCAATTCAATCTCTGTCGGTTGTAGGGCCTTGAGGACAGCTGTAATCGTGTGGAGCTTGAAGTACTGGTTGCCACGATCACCCACAGGTTCTTCTCGATCGGCGAATAACCTAGCAAGAAGGTCTAGATCCGCCATGTTCCTTAAGAAAAAGAGAAGATCATCGTCAGTAAATGGACCCACAAGAGAAATTATAAACATGCAAGCACAAAAGTAAAGATCTATGTAGGTTTATGAATGACCAAAACAGATCTAAGAAAATAGTTGAAGAAGTAAAAGGATTTGGGAAGAAGAAACGACAAATTTAGATAATTAGGGTTTTTTTTTTCAAACGACGGAGAAATAGTAGCTTTGAAACTAACGATGGTGACAGAGAAAAAAAACTTACAAAAACGACCAAATCGACCAAAAATTCCATAAAATACAGGGAAACTCTTAAAAACGCAAATGGAACAAAACCGAGAAAGACATAGGGAAATAGATCATCGTCATTTAATGGACCCACAAGAAAAATTATAGACATGCAAGCACAAAAGTATAGATCTACAATTTCTTTTAGCTGTCCACACTAGATCTAACCAAAAAATAGATCTAGGTATGGATCTGCGCAGAGAAAGAAAAAAAAAAGTTTGAGATGGTTCATTGAAATCGAAGAACAACACCGAGAGTTTTGAAAAGCGAACGCTTTAGATCAAGATTAAAGTCGTAAAACCACCAAAAAGTTTCAGAAGATGGAACGGCGGCGAAGCGCAGAGATAGAAAAACAAAAAAAAGGAACCACCGCATGTTAAGCTTACCGGCGCAGTATATCAGAATTTGAGGCTACCGGCGTGAATAGTGTAAACAGTGGCGTATGGTAGCGTATGCGGAGGAGAGAGAGAGAAACTGGAGAGAAATGAAAGAGAAGACTAAGAGACTAAGGGTTTAGAGATAGAAAGGGCGGGATATGAAGAAGATGAGAGTTGAACACGCAAGCGTCAGTATCTAAAGACTGACATTATGACCTCGATAACCACAAAAAATGTTGCGCTTGTCTGTGGTATTTGGTCCGAATCAACAGAGCTACTACAGGGGCGCGTGAGGACAGAATGGGAAGAATCGTGGGCTAAGTTTTACTAATGTCGTCGACAATTTCCCATAACCCCGAAAATTTAATTTGGCCCAGATCGATTACCTTACACCCAATTATCTCTTTATTAATTTAGTGTCCTAGTAGTTATAAATTTCAACGTACTCAACACACATAACTTTAGGTTCCCATTAATAACTGGTGCAGCTAAACATTCAATCACGTTGATTGTTTTTCTTTTTCAATGTTAGAACAAGAAAAAACAATGTCATTTTAAATAATTTTCAATCATATCAAAGAGGGAACATAGAATCACAAAGGATGTGTCAATCGATAGGAAATAAGACCATAATTGTTCTTGTACGAGAGACAAGGGTATTAAAGTCAATTTAGCAAGTAGACGAAGGAGTGGGGTAATCATGCAGTGCACACAATTCGAAATTCAAAAAAGTGGGTTGCATGTTCTTGAACCGGCGTCGGTCGAGTTATGACAAAACTGGACCAATTGGTAACCGAAAGAAAGAACAATTGCATAATAGTCATGGTTTCAGTTTTTTTCTATATTATCTTTACCTCTCCCACAATAAAATAAAAAACTAAACTATCAAAAAACAAATAATTGATATTTTGAGTAAGTTAATATATTCAGTAAACATAATGGTGGAAAGTTTGCAGTATAATTTTTTTTTTTTTGTCGCAAGTGTGTTTTTATTCATACTGCAAGCCAAAGTAACAGGCCAAATATAAAACATACAGACCAAACTAAATAGACCAAGAAAACAAGGTAAAGGCCCAAAAGCCCAGTTTAATAACTTTAGTCTGAAGAAAAAAACTGTTGTTGACAGCACAAAGGACACGTGGCAACTGAAAAATATGTTGGGTGACACGTGAGAAGTTGAAGGAGATGGAGTTTCCGTCACCGGCAGAATCTTCTAACGCCGGAGAGCTTCAATTCTGGTCGAAATCGCCAGAAACCTAGTGTAGTCGGTAGATCCCAATCTTCGCCCAAAGAAACTATGGCGAAATTTTAATTTAGCTTGATGAGAATGACTCCACTTAATTCAAATCGGTTAATATTCTTCATCTTCTTCTTCAAAAAACAGCTTTTCAATCTTTAAGCTGCAGTTCATCAAACCGGTCCAAAAGCTAGCCTATAACCGCCGAAGAGATAAGCAGTGATACAACTAGAAACAAAGCCAGCCATCAGCGCTATATAAGTCGCTCGATGCCGGAGACCAGAGCCGAAACAAAGCCGGACGAAGGTGCTAGTGAAGCCATCTACGCCGGAAGCAAAGCCAGCCTACACCACTGAGAAAGCTACTGCAGCCAGACAAGAAACCCGCCTCAAGCGGGGCCAAAGTCACCGGAAAAGAATTGCCGGCAACATATGAACGGAAAAACTTCTTTCTCTCTGAAAGATGAAAGAGAGAGAAGAGAGAGAAGAAACCGGTTTGCAGTATAATTACATTATTCTTTTCTTCTTCTGTTGAATATTAGTACTATAAATGATGATAATATATTAAATATAACTCTATGCAACGCTTTACTACACTATGCATTGTTTGAATACAAATCGAACGATTATATGGACATGATCAACAACGGATATGTGATCCACACCACAAAAATCTAATGACGAATGTTTATATTCGCCAGCATCACATCAACAATGAACAACTTTTTTTCCTACAATAGATGTCAAGACCATAATAACCGATTAAACATGCACTACCATGTATAATTCGGATTATCATCTGGTAATCGAATTCCATATTTAGTGTAAAAATATTAAATAAATCATTGGTCATTGGTTATCCTTTTAACAAAAAATAAAAATAAAAATAAGTTATTGGTTAACCACTAGACTAAAAAGACTTCAACTTATTATTTAACTAATTAGTATTGTTATAATATACAAACAAAATTAACCAATATATATATATAACACTTAATAAATTTGTGAATATATCCCAAATTACCATTGGTTTCTTATTGATCGACCGACATATTATCATTTTTTAAATTGATAAAATTACAAAAAACGACTTTCAAAGAAAATGAAAATCTTAAAATTTTAGTTATATTTTTCTATTCGTTTAAAGATCTGATAAGTGGTTTAAAGTGATTTTGTGTTAAATTTCTATACCTATCATTTATATAAAAAATATTTCTCTGTCTCTGGGGTACTCGAACCCACCGTCTTTTGTAAATTTCGTATAAATTCTTTCAATAAAAATCTTCTAGGAAATTTTTTTGTTTTATCAAATAAAATTATTATTTTTCGTTCCATATAATTTTTTTCCCTTCAAATTTTTGCTTTTATTAGAAAATAAATATTCTCGGTTACATCAACCAGACATAATAATCTCAGTAAGGTATTCAAGAATAGTCCAAATACACAATGCATGATGCAAAGAAAAGGAGATAAGACATAGAAAATGTTTACTTCCTAGGATTGCTACCAGACCAAAACACATTGAGTACAAAACAATAACTATTTTCGAATAAAATCTACTTAAGAATTTGTGAACATATTCCCAAGGTATTACAGTTAAAAATGAGGAATACTCCAGAGATAAGACAGAGGAAATTTTTACCTCCTACGATTGCAACTACTTGATATCTTTCTGGGAACCTGCAAGTTTTCATAATATTTCACCATTGATATGATGATTGAACTAATTCAAGCTTACCTATTTTTGCATAAAATCTACCGAGATATTTATGAATATTATTCCTTTAAAGTATTCCAATTTAAAATAAGAAATACTCCAGAAATAGAAGATGCTGATGCAAAAAAGATAAAGACAAAGAAAATGTCTACCGCCTAAGGACTGCAGCGTCATGATAGCTTTCCGGGCACGTGTAGGTTATGCACCAGTGGTTTTGATGATTGAACTGATTCTATGTCTCTGAGCTTGAAATAACATTAGCTAACATATCCAAACAAATAGGCCTTACATATATTCGCATGAAATTCACCGAGGAATTTGTGAACATAATCAATCTGAATTGAGAATGTGAATCTTTGTTGAACGATACTTTATTCCAACAAAACTCCTTTATGGAGTGATACAAGGAAATTCACTCCAATTACTTGACCACTAAGGTTGACCAATGGTCCCCTGAGCTGCCCAGTTGCCCATATGTATGGAACATTCAAATTATATAGTATCACTAGATTTATTTGTCCGCGCATTGCGCGGAATATCAAATTTAAACCGACTACAATATGAATTGTTAAATAATGATAATCATTTGAATTTCAAAAACTATCTATATTCATATTTGTTTTACAAAGCAATATACAACATAGAAATTACAAAAATGTTTGGTACGTACCACATAATAACAAAAGTTATATAAGATGAATAGGTCACAATAGCCATCTATGACATTTTATCGAGAAGAGAGTTTATTTCATAATCATATAATGTTAGTATCTTTCTTGAAGTTTTGACCTAATTGTACCCAATACTAAAAGTAAATTTGCTGAGTTTGAATATCAATTTTTTAAATATAGAAACGTAATATTCATGCCACTTCCATAGGTTTGGAGAGCAAGATTAACCTATTGAAGCATGACAATCGTCCCTTTCACTAAGTCATGAATATCCCTATCTTATCTATCCAACCACGCTTACATGACTCAACGGTTTAGCCTGATTTTGAATATGATAATCTGGTTTACTAAATTAAATCATCTAAATCATAAAAATTCATTCATTTAACATCGTGAATGAGATCATAATGAGTTTACTTTTTTTTTTTTTTTTTTACCGTAACTCTATTTTAGAGTAAGATATTGATACATTGGAGAAAAATCATGCTCTATTTTAGAGTAAAAAAATATAAATTTATATTGGGGATGGTCTTAGTCATGTGCATATACATATATTCAATGCTTAGTCAATTTATCTTCAAACATTTTTCACTATCATTTTGTCGTCATCTTCTATGATGCACTTGCTCGCCTCCCAATATCTACTTTTCTTTTATCTTCTATGCACTTACATATAATAGAACTTTGAATTGATTCGTAACTCAAATTATTTTCTCTTTTTCATTTTTATTAGTCCGTTTTCTCTTATTAATTTCATGATTTTCTTGTTCACTTGAACGTCATAAATTCTTACGCAAAACATATACTTGGTGAAAATTTTCTCAACACTTAATTATTTAGATTCTTACCTATATTTGAAAAGTTACTTTTTATTTTGAAAGCAAAAAATAACATATATAAATCTATTACTTTAACTGTTATATTTTACTATAATTTTAATATTAAGATACAATTAATCTTTCTATTTTTTTTGTCAATGTGAATTTAACTTTCACACTCTTAAAATATAATTTCAAATTTTAAACATGAATTTTTTCAAATAAATTATTTATCTTAAAAAACTTATACAATCATACATTTACGATACCATTTAACCATTTAATTTGTTTGTTCTAACCTAAAAAACTATATTTAAAAAAATTTCATTCACTTCATAATTAACTCTCTAAGTAATAGTCAGTAACTACTATATCTAAGTAATAGTTTTAATTCTATTGTTCGTGATAAAAATAAATATATTTAGATTTATAGTTAAGATTTTTTCTTAACATAAAGTTATCTTCCTCATTAAGGGTCTGATTGGTACTAGCTATAGCTTTACATTTTTTGCTGTGGAGATATGACTGTAGGTTTATTGGCTGTGACTGTAGATTTTATTGGTGTAGTATTTTCGTTGTAGAATTTAAAACTTTGGAAAGTTAAAAATTATATTCTTTAGAAAAAAATGCTTTCTACAACCAAAAAATTGAATTAAGGAAATATTTTGGATGTAAGAAAAATAAAAATAAATCAAAGCTTCTAAAGCTTGATTAGATCCATTTTAAAATTTTTGATTTTTTTTTTGCTTTGTAAAGTACTTAGTACTTACCTTACCAATCAAGACAAATCAAAATAGTGGCTTGATAGAATTTTGAGGAGCCTAAGTTTAAATGGGCCTTAAATCTAAAGCATAAGCCCAATAAAATATTATAGCCCCCTTCGAATCATCTTCTCCGATAGGCATCTCACATCCTTCTTCCTTTGTTTTCCCTTTGATCGGAAAAATTTCGGATGCTCATAAATTTCAATTTTTACGAAAATGATTTCGCAGAAGTTAAGCAACGTCGATGTATGTATAAGAGATTGGCATGGAAGTAAATCACTGCAGATACTTTGAAATCAATACTTGCTAAGGTTCGTGTTCTCATTTCCGTTGAAAATTCTAAGTGAACGAAGCATTATTGGCCACGCAAAGACGAAAATTGATTTTGACGAAGACGTTTTGATTTTCTTGAATTTTCGTCTCCAATCTCCACTATTTGTAATTTTGTCTGCAAGAAAACTAAATCACGTTTCTATATAAATTAATGGTGCTTCATCAAAAGTCTTCAAGTTTAATTGCAAAATTGAAACATTGTTTATTTTTGGCTTGGAATGAGGAATTATAGATCATTACTTGTTTTATTGCTAAGTTTGATATTAGTTTTGAATGTTGTACGAGCTAGTGATGAAAGCAAGGTGAAAAAAATTGATCATTATCTTTAGCAGACATCAAATAAGAGAAAATAGGTTCTGACCAAGTTTTGGTTGTGTTGTGTTGATAATCAAATAGGTTCATATAGTGTATTTGGGGGAGAAGCAACATGATGCTCCTGAGTTTGTCACAGAATCTCATCACCAGATGTTATTGTCACTTCTTGGAAGGTACAAAGCTAGCTACTTGATAAAGTATTCAACTTCATTATATGTCTCAACTCTCAAGCTGTTACTAATGGTCTTTATCTTGTGTTACAGTAAAGTGGATGCTCATGAATCAATGGTGTACAGTTACCGACATGGCTTTTCTGGCTTTTCTGCCAAGCTTACCGAGTCACAGGCCAAGAAACTTGCTGGTACTCTCATAGTCTTGTTGTTATCTTAAGTCTCACCATGTCTTTGGCTTCTTAGCATATCTTAAGTCTCACCATGTCTTTGGCTTCTTAGCATTTTGGTGATATGATCTAAAGTTAGTAAATTACTTTGATTTAGTTTCATTGTTGATGCAATTTTGGAAACAGATTCACCTGAAGTTGTTCATGTCATGGCGGATAGTTTCTATGAACTCGCGACAACTCGGACTTGGGATTACTTAGGTCTTTCTGTTGCCAATCCGAATAATCTCCTAAATGATACAAACATGGGTGACCAAGTTATCATTGGCTTTATTGACACAGGTATATGTAGTTATCATTAGATCGTAGCTTGATCTTAATTCATGTTTTTAGATCGTACCTTTATTGTAGAGCCCCAATGACTTGCCGTTTTGTGAGGATATAGGAGTGTGGCCAGAGTCTGAATCGTTTAATGACAATGGTGTGGGACCAATACCAAGGAAATGGAAAGGAGGGTGTGAACCAGGAGAAAAGTTCAAATCAACAAATTGCAACAGAAAGCTCATAGGAGCCAAGTACTTTATCAATGGGTTTCTTGCTGAAAACGAAGGATTCAACACCTCAGAATCACGTGACTACATTTCCGCTAGAGACTTTATTGGACATGGCACACACACAGTCTCAATTGCAGGTGGTTCATTTGTTCCTAACATAAGCTACAAAGGACTCGCTGGAGGAAACTTGAGAGGTGGTGCACCGCGTGCTCGCATAGCAATATACAAGGCTTGTTGGTATGTGGATCAGCTAGGCGTAGTGGCTTGTTCATCGTCTGACATCTTGAAAGCAATGGATGAAGCTATGCACGATGGTGTTGATGTTTTATCACTCTCTCTCGGCGCTCAAATTCCTCTGTATCCTGAAACCGATCTGCGTGATAGGATTGCTACTGGAGCGTTCCATGCAGTAGCAAAGGGCATCATAGTTGTTTGTGCAGGTGGGAACTCTGGCCCAGCGGCTCAGACCGTTTTAAACACTGCTCCTTGGATCTTAACAGTGGCTGCAACCACTTTGGACCGGTCCTTTCCCACACCTATTACACTTGGGAACCGCAAAGTGATACTGGTAAAGCATAGTAGATGTTTTTCCTCTGCAAACGTTTCTGTTTTTCTCTAATCAACGAAACACAACCCAAATCTTGAAACTATCGGATTATGAGTTTTTCAACTGTTAATGCAGGGTCAGGCACTGTATACTGGTCAAGAACTTGGCTTCACCAGTTTGGTTTACCCAGAGAATCCAGGGAACACCAATGAGACTTTTAGCGGGTATCATCAAATTTCTAGCTTTTTTAAGACTTACGTGCAATGTTCAATAACAGTTTATGTCAGTTATCTGACATTTTTCTAAATATGTACGTAACATTGTGCAGTGTCTGCGAGTCCCTTAATCTCAACCCAAACCGTACAATGGCAGGGAAAGTTGTGTTGTGTTTCACAACAAACACACTCTTTACTGCTGTATCGAGAGCTGCCTCTTATGTGAAGACAGCCGGTGGTCTTGGCGTTATCATCGCAAGAAATCCAGGTTACAATCTCACTCCATGTAGAGATGATTTCCCCTGTGTAGCCATTGATTACGAGCTCGGGACAGATATACTTCTCTACATACGCTCCACAGGGTATGAAACTATGAATAATTAGCACACACACAGTTGGTTTCGTTCCCTCCAAGAACCATAAATTTTTATGAAAAGCAGGCAACTTTCTGAATCAGTAATATCTTTTGGCTGGAATTGTGGTTTGCAGATCACCTGTTGTGAAGATACAACCTTCTAGAACACTCGTTGGACAACCTGTGGGGACAAAGGTGGCAACTTTCTCATCAAGAGGACCTAACTCGATTTCCCCAGCGATTCTCAAAGTATGTCTAAATCCTAATTTTCAGATTTTCTGCATCAGATGTTTTAAATAACAAGAAAATGTACGTTTTTTGCAATGCAGCCTGACATAGGGGTACCGGGAGTGAGCATATTAGCTGCTACATCTCCCGATTCCAATTCCAGTGTTGGGGGATATGATATTCTTTCAGGAACATCGATGGCGGCTCCAGTTGTTGCAGGAGTTGTTGCACTTCTTAAAGCTTCGCATCCTAATTGGTCGCCTGCTGCCTTTAGATCAGCTATTGTCACTACAGGTTCGTATTTTCATTCAATAACAGAACCAACTGATAGAAAGAGAAACCTTGAATTCCCCAATGGACACACTTGTATCAATAATTGTGTTCACTGCTTTGCAGCATGGAGAACAGATCCATTCGGAGAGCATATTTTTGCAGAAGGGTCATCTCGCAAAGTAGCTGATCCGTTTGATTACGGTGGAGGCATTGTGAACGCCGAGAATGCAGCAGAACCAGGTCTCATCTACGACATGGGCACACAAGACTACATTCTCTACTTATGCTCTGCTGGTTACAACGACTCATCTATCTCTCAGCTTGTCGGTAAAGTAACAGTCTGCTCAAACCCCAAACCTTCCGTTCTTGATGTCAATTTGCCTTCAATCACCATCCCAAACCTCAAAGACGAAGTCACTCTCACCAGAACTGTCACTAACGTCGGACCGGTCGACTCTGTCTACAAGGTCGTGGTCGAGCCTCCGCTTGGGATTCGAGCGGTTGTGACACCGGAGACACTAGTGTTTAACTCCAAAACCAAAAGTGTCTCCTTCACGGTTCGTGTCTCAACTACACACAAAATCAACACTGGATTCTACTTTGGAAACTTGATATGGACAGATTCTATACATAATGTGACTATCCCTGTGTCTGTGAGAACGCAGATTCTGCAAAACTACTATGATGAGAACTGAATGATTCTTATTACCTTGAATAATTTGTATCAAGCAAGTTCATCTTCCTTGCCCATATGTTAATAAACCAATAATACAAATCGACCTAGTGGTTTTTGCTTTGATTTAACATTATTACTTCCTATGGCGTTTTCATTCCCGTGTCGTATGGCCGCCTTGTATGTTGATTACCAATAATGGACTGCAAGTAATCTTTTTTTGATCAGGGAGACTTTTTCTTCAGAGCTTAGGATATTGGAATGGATGATACCAAGTAGTGCACTGCCACTAACAGAAGAACCAATTTTTTTACAGATTCTCAATCATCTCATAGGAGCTACGGTGGCTTTATTGCTGGTAATCTCTGTCGAATCCTGTGTTGACTCTAAACGTTTCTATAAACTAGAATTTAGTTGACCTTGTACAGTGTAAAACATTCCTTAGATTCTAAATATGTGATTATAATAGAAGAACATGGGAAAAGACCATGTCCAAGAAATGTCAACATTCTTGGAGAAGACATCCATATATACATGTTCGTGCTTCCTCGTATAGTTTCCATGTAGATTGAAATTGATGAAACACTTTATGCTTGGAATGAGGAATTTTAGATCATCAGTTCTTGTGGTGCTAAGTCTGATAATAGTTTTGAATGTCGCACGAGCTAGTGCTAAGAGCAAGGTAAATTTGATCTTCTTTATGATACATATAAAGGAGAATAGGTTTTAATCAACTTCTGGTTGTGTTGTGATGATAATTGTATAGGTTCATATAGTGTATCTGGGTGAGAAGCAGCATGATGATCCTGAATTTGTCACAGAATCTCATCACCAGATGTTGTCTTCACTTCTTGGAAGGTAAAAAGTTGATTCAATTCCAATGGGTCGCATTATGTCTAAAGCTCTTACTGAAGAGTTTTATTCTTGTGTCACAGTAAAGACAATGCCCATGAGTCAATGGTGTATAGTTATCGACATGGATTTTCAGGCTTTGCGGCCAAACTCACCAAGTCCCAAGCCAAGAAAATCGCCGGTACTCATTGCTGTTTTAACTCACACCCATGTCTTAGCATTCAAATACTTTGATCGTCTGAGCAAGACCAGCTGAATGTTTTCATTCCTGATGCACTTTCATTCTCCAAACAGATTCTCCTGAAGTTATTCATGTCATACCGGATGGTTACTATGAACTTGCAACAACGCGGACTTGGGACTACTTAGGTCTTTCTGCTGATAATTCGAAGAATCTCTTAAATGATACAAACATGGGTGATCAAACTATCATTGGCGTTATTGACACAGGTATACAACAGTAGTTTTCATCACATTCTAAATTTATCTTTGTTTCTGTTATGCTTAATTTCTTCATTTTAGCGCCTCAATGACTTGTGGTTTTGTGTGGTTGTAGGAGTGTGGCCAGAGTCTGAATCATTTAACGACAATGGGGTCGGACCAATACCGAGCCATTGGAAAGGAGGTTGCGAACCAGGAGAAAACTTCAGTTCAATAAATTGCAACAGAAAGCTCATAGGAGCCAAGTACTTTATCAACGGATTTCTTGCTGAAAACCAAGGATTCAACACCACAGAATCCCCTGACTATATTTCCGCTAGAGACTTTGATGGCCATGGCACGCATGTCGCCTCCACTGTAGGTGGTTCATTTGTTCCTAATGTAAGCTACAAAGGCCTTGCCAAAGGAACCTTGAGAGGTGGTGCACCTCGTGCTCGCATAGCAATGTACAAGGCTTGTTGGTATCTAAACGAGCTAGACGGAGTGACTTGTTCATTTTCTGACATCATGAAAGCAATTGACGAAGCTATACATGATGGTGTTGATGTTTTGTCACTCTCTCTCGGTGGTCGAATTCCTCTGAATTCTGAAACCGACCTACGTGATGGGATTGCTACTGGAGCATTCCATGCAGTCGCAAAGGGCATTGTAGTTGTCTGTGCAGGTGGTAATGCTGGCCCAGCATCTCAGACTGTGGTAAACACGGCTCCTTGGATTGTGACTGTAGCTGCAACCACTCTAGACCGGTCCTTTGCTACACCTATAATACTTGGGAACAATCAAGTGATATTGGTAAAACAGAGTAGCTCTTCTACAAACGTGTTTCTGCTTTTTCTTTAATCAACAAAACAAGTTAAGCCTTGGAACTTTCTGATTATGGGTACTGTTGCTGCAGGGTCAAGCAATGTACACAGGTCCGGAACTTGGCTTCACTAGTTTGGTTTACCCCGAGGATCCAGGGAACAGTTATGACACTTTTAGCGGGTAATTAATGATAACAAATCTCTTGGTGCTTGCTTAGTCATTTGTTCATTTTCCACTAAAGAACATCATTCTCTGATATCTTACTGAATATGTAACATTTTGCAGTGTGTGTGAGTCCCTTAATCTCAACCCTAACCATACAATGGCGGGAAGAGTTGTATTGTGTTTCACAACAGCAAGAGATTACGCTGTTGTATCCAGAGCTGCGTCTTTTGTGAAGGCAGCCGGTGGTCTTGGACTGATCATCGCAAGAAACCCGGGGTACAATCTCGCTCCATGTAGTGATGATTTTCCCTGTGTAGCCATTGACTATGAGCTTGGGACCGATATACTTTTCTACATACGTTATACTGGGTATGAAACTATGAATTATGATCTTACTTCTTACAGTAGCACATGCTCAGTTGTTTCATTCCCTTCCAAGAAACACGTAATCATAAGAAAAAAGATTACATACAGATCACCTGTTGTGAAGATACAACCTTCTAGAACACTCGTGGGAGAACCTGTTGGGACAAAGGTAGCAACTTTCTCATCAAGAGGGCCTAACTCGATTTCCCCAGCGATTCTAAAAGTATGCCTGGATCCTTATTATCTGAACCTATCATATTTTCTGCAATATCTCTAATTTGTTTCACAATGTAGCCTGATATAGCAGCACCAGGAGTGAGCATTTTAGCTGCTACATCTCCCAATGAAACCCTCAACGCCGGTGGATTTGTTATGCTTTCAGGAACATCAATGGCGGCACCAGTTATCTCAGGAGTTATTGCACTTCTCAAGTCTTTGCATCCTGATTGGTCTCCTGCTGCTTTTAGATCAGCCATTGTCACTACAGGTTCTTTATCTTCTTTCAACTAGAAAACAATCGAGCTGAAGAAAAACTTGGATTCCTCTTTAACTCAATACTCTTCTTTATTTTGCAGCTTGGAGAACAGATCCATTCGGAGAGCAGATTTTTGCGGAAGGGTCATCTCGAGATCCGTTTGATTATGGGGGAGGCCTCGTGAACCCAGAGAAAGCTGCAGAACCAGGTCTCATATACGATATGGGTCCGCAAGACTACATTCTCTACTTATGTTCTGTCGGTTACAACGAATCATCTATCTCTCTGCTTGTCGGTAAAGTAACAGTCTGTTCAAACCCCAAACCTTCCGTTCTTGATGTCAATTTGCCTTCAATCACCATCCCAAACCTTAATGACGAGGTCACTCTCACCAGAACCGTCACTAATGTTGGACCAGTCGACTCTGTCTACAAGGTTGTGGTCGAGCCTCCGCTTGGGATTCGAGTGGTGGTGACACCGGAGACACTAGTGTTCAACTCCAAATCCAAAAGTGTCTCATTCACGGTTCTTGTCTCGACCACACACAGAATCAACACTAGATACTTCTTTGGTAGCTTGACTTGGTCTGACTCTGTCCATAATGTTGTCATTCCTGTATCTGTAAGAACACAGATTCTGCTAAACTATTACGATGAGAACTGAATGATTCTTATTAGTTACTAGGGAAAAATCCGGGCTACGCCCGGTATATATTTGTCAATTTAGTTTACTTTGTTTAAACTTTTTTTTTACTATACTATACATATAATGTTGTATCTAAAAGAAAAAAAAAATTTAAGGAAAGATTTGGGTTTTCTAAAACCAAAAAACAAAAAAAAAATATGAAGATTTATGTTTAGGGATTACTTACACTTTCAATCGTTGGAAGTAGACCGAACTGAAGTTTAGAAAGCTCCACTTCTGTGATACATTTGCTAGAAGATTAAGAACTTACATAAAAAGTTTGACTTCACCGAATATATAATTTAGTCGAGAATGATATTGAATAGGTTTAACCTTTTTTTTTAATTGTAATCGAGTTTGAATGGATACATGTTTGTTGGCGAGAAAGTCGACTTGATTTTTTTTTCACTCATTGTTATTCAAAGAGGGGGTAAATAATAGTATATTCATTCTTGTTCTGTTTATTTTACCATAAACATATCTAAACACTGACAACAAATTCAAGAAAAAAATATCGACATCAAGAGATAAAATTTGAGTGACGACGACCTATCATAATACATAAAAGGGTAGAAGTACATAAATACTGACCAAGTTGATAATGCTTAGACCCACCCCCTTAAAAATTTAATTTGGAAGCTTTGATATGTTGTTATCTTAGCTGCAGTGACAATTACTTTGGCGGTTGGGGTCGAACTACGCTTTGGCATTTCTCATGGAGTTAACTACGGAGCCTAACATAGTAATTTATGTGTCATCATTAAAAATGACATCTTTATATCTAGCATGAACACTCCAGCTGCATGCCTGCATCATCATTCCAAACAATTATATATGTTTTTTAAAAAGACGAATTAAACGTTACTATTGTTTGGAATGATAATGCAGCTACTTGGAGACCATTTTTACTTTAAAAGCAAGTAATGAGTCTCATTAAAATTAAATTTGACTATGATCACATTTCAATAACTTGAGAATCTTCCAACACCGAATATGAGAATGAAAAGCAAACTGTTTGATAACTTAGTCTGAGATAAATATAAAGTGATACATAAACTTACCGGTCGGTACTACAAAGAGAGCTTCTCTCTCAACACTTAAACTTGTCCAAGCATGCATGTGCAAAGTGCAAACACGTGAAGTTAGTGGCATTCCTTTCCTGAGAAAGCTATGCATCAAGCAAATCATATATTTTAATATTAATGCAGAATTTAGTTGTACTTACAATTAGAGGCCGATCAAACACTTGATAGTCACCTTTTGGTTCGGCAACTTTGATGGGATCCCCAATCAAGATCAAAATTTGTAAGCCTTCTAAGAATCTGCTAAGCTCTGTTTTTACTATGCTTTGTTATATCCTCTCTTTCGTCTCTGTAAAGAAAAAGTAAAACTAATGGCCAAAGAAAAGCATAATGTTCACATCTTGTATAGACTTTAAAAAGAATGCACTTCCATAGTCACGGAATTTTTGAGGAAACTCGTCCAGGGTAAATGGCCAAAGACCAAAAACGTATGTGAAAGTGATTAAGAATCTTTACACCTAAATGTTTTCAACCAAATTTAAGAAGTTAGGGGGCGAAAAAAATAAAGCAAAAACTCGTTTCTATGTATATATAGTCACATTTTTCCTATGACGTGGGAAAATAAATGGTTCTGGAGAATGGTTAACTGATTAATCTAACGACCTTAAAGAAATTTTATTTGCATTTGAGGTTATTGGTTGCAGGTGAATTGCCAAAATGATGCTGTTGGGCTGTTAAATTTTATTAAGCATAAAACAAAATAATTCCCACTCATTTGCTCTACAAAGGAGAAATGTATGGAGAACAATAATGTATTATCCAAACTATAATTTAACCTGGCAATAAGCTGTATATAAATCACAGATTGAGCGAGAGAGTAAGGAAACCCGTTTACCTTTTTAATGCAGGACTGAATCATATGTGTCCATGTTTTCAATGTACTTTCACTATAGAATTATATTGTCTCTCTGCAACAATTAAAAGAACGTAATATGCCATGCTAAAATGCCAATGGTAAAGCATATTGCCTCATGATCCATTGGTAAAGAAATATACCTAACATTAGTGTTAGAGAGAATCACAATTTATACCTTACAATCACTAAATCAGACAAATATTCCCACAGAGCATAAATATCAATAAGACTTTTAAAATGTACGTTTACACAACATATACAAAGTAAAACAGAGAAATCATATTTCACTTTTTAAGACTACGAAAGTGTGATTGTAGAAATGTGTGGTAGTGTAAAATTCCAGACGGGAAACAAAGCATTAAATATGAGATATGGCTTCTCACCGTTGGGTATATCAGATTCGTTTTGTTGGAACTATAAACCTCACATCAGTCTCTTCAAATACTTGAATCTTGATCCTGAAATAGGGAGATGATGGTGTCGCATAATTTCTTACTTTAGACGCAAATCACCAAAGAAAGTAGTTTTTTCACTATAACATGGTTTACCCGACTGTGTATTTGTGTCTTTGTATGCATAGATTCTGGACATCGTTGATGGATACTCTCTTTTGAAAACCCAGAATTTCTCCTTTGAACGTCGTTAGCATCTGTAGAATTTAGAGTGCCGCACCTGTAATCAACAAAAACGATGGTTACTAAAGCAGAGGAAGATTACGATACTAAAACAGAGAGAGATCACAGATCACGATTTTATATGAATCTTGGCGTTGAGTTTTCTTTCCCAGGTTTATGTTTATGTCGTACTAAACCTAAAATAAAACGACAACAAAGATCGGTGGCCGACGTAGGTGAGAGAGAGACTGTAATCTCGATGATCAAACATGATTGTGGTGAGGAAAGGACATGATTAGATGGACGGAAGGTGGAACGGTTCCACTTCCAGGAAGTTATCATCTCAAAGACCTAATTCGGCACGTAGAGAATTGTGGGTGAATGAAAAATTATTTATCTTCTTTAACGTGATTACGTGGCAGCCTTAGGTTGAAATTTGAGAAGCTGATGTGGACACTCTTAGAAGCCTCAATGAGCTTCTTTTATTAGTAAGAGATTATTTATTTATTACCCTGAATAAATTGTATTCAATCTCTTCCTCCTTGGCCATGCGTTAATAAATAAACTAATAAAGACGAAGCGACCTAGTGGATTTTGTCATTTGTTTTAAATGTAAACATTCTTTGAAGGAGCCATCAGACATCTATGTATAAATGCTCGTGCTTCCTCAACGAAACATTTTTGTTTGCTTGGAATAAGGAATTTTAGATCATCGATCAGTTCTTGTGGTGCTATGTCTGATAATAGCTTTGAAATTATATCTTGTTAAGGTGTCTTGATCATCTAGAATAAATAAGACCACACAAAGAAAACAAAAGCATTCTTGGCCACATAAAGAATAAATATGTGCTTGACCAAGACATTTCCATTTCTTGAATTTTCGTCTCAGCCTCCACAAGTTGTAGTATATACAATTGCATAAAAACTACATCACGTTTCTATATAATATGTTGGTGCTTCCTTAAAACTATTCAAGTAGATTCAAAGAAAATGAAACACCATTTTTTGTCTGGAATGAGGAGTTGGAGATCATCCATTCTCTTGGTGCTTAGTCTTATAACAATTCTGAATGCCGCACAAGCTGGTTCTGAGAGCAATTAAGGTAAGTTGTTCTTTTTTTATCAAACAGCAAAAAAGTTTAAACAAATAATCGGTTAAGACCAACTTTTGGTTGTGTTGTGATGATAAACAAATAGGTTCATATAGTGTATCTCGGCGAGAAGCAGAATCATGATCCTGAGTTTGTCACAGAATCTCATCACCAAATGCTTGTGTCACTTCTTGGAAGGTAAAGATAGCTGATTGATCAATTATCCAGTTCTTGTGTGTTGCATTATGTCTCAAGCTTTTTACCAAGAGTTTTATTTTGTGTCACAGTAAAAAGGATGCTGATGACTCAATGGTGTATAGTTACCGACATGGCTTTTCAGGTTTTGCGGCCAAGCTCACCAAGTCCCAAGCCAAAAAAATCGCTGGTACTCGCGGCTGTTTTAAGTGTCACACACCTTGTCTTTGCTTATTAACACTAGTTTAACTGTCTAAGCAAGACTAGCTGAATGTTTTCATTGCTGATTCTGGAAACAGATTTACCTGAAGTTGTTCATGTCATACCGGATGGTTTCCATGAACTCGCGACAACACGGACATGGGACTACGTAGGCCTTTCTGCTGCCAATCCAAAGAATCTCCTAAATGATACAAACATGGGTGACCAAGTTATCATTGGCGTTATTGACACAGGTATAGATTATTTTTGTTTTTGTTTCTTTTACTTTCTTTATTTTAGCGCCTCAATGACATGTGGTTTTGTGTGTGGTTGTAGGAGTGTGGCCAGAGTCTGAATCATTTAATGACAATGGGGTTGGACCAATACCAAGGCAATGGAAAGGAGGCTGTGAATCAGGAGAAAACTTTAGATCAACAAATTGCAACCGAAAGCTCATAGGAGCCAAGTACTTTATCAACGGGTTTCTTGCTCAAAACAAAGGATTCAACTCCACAAAATCCCCTGACTACATTTCCGCTAGAGACTTTGATGGCCATGGCACACACGTCGCCTCCATTGCGGGTGGTTCATTTGTTCCCAACGTAAGCTATAAAGGCCTTGCTGGAGGAACCTTGAGAGGTGGTGCACCTCGTGCTCGCATAGCAATGTACAAGGCTTGTTGGTATCTAGACGAGCTAAACGGACTGACTTGTTCAAATTCTGACATCATGAAAGCAATTGATGAAGCTATGCATGATGGTGTTGATGTTTTGTCAATCTCTCTTGTTGGTCAAGTTCCTCTGAATTCTGAAACCGATCTACGTGATGGGTTTGCAACTGGATTATTCCATGCTGTGGCAAAAGGCATTGTAGTTGTTTGTGCAGGTGGTAACGATGGCCCAGCAGCTCAGACTGTGGTAAACATAGCTCCTTGGATCATAACAGTGGCTGCAACCACTCTAGACCGGTCTTTTCCCACTCCTATTACACTTGGGAACAATAAAGTGATCTTGGTAAAGCAGAGTATTTGGTTATCACCTTTTTTTTAATGGAACTTTCTGATTATGAGTATTTTTAATTTTACTTCAGGGCCAAGCAACGTACACAGGTCCGGAACTTGGCTTAACTAGTTTGGTTTACCCAGAGGATGCAAGGAACAGTAACGAGACCTTTAGCGGGTAAGTAACAAGAACATTTGTTCAGTTTTCATTAAAGAGCATCATTTTCTGAGTCTGTAACATTTTGCAGTGTGTGTGAGTCCCTTAATCTCAACCCTAACCTTACAATGGCCGGGAAAGTTGTCTTGTGTTTCACAACCTCAAGAACTAACGCTGCAATATATAGAGCTGCATCTTTTGTGAAGGCAGCTGGTGGTCTTGGCTTGATCATCTCAAGAAACCCGGCGTTCACTCTCGCGTCATGTAACGATGATTTCCCATGTGTTGCCATTGACTACGAGCTCGGGACCGATATACTTTCTTACATACGATCCACGAGGTATGTAACTATGAATTTATGATATTCACTTATTACAGAAACAGAGAATCATAAGAAAAAGATTACAGATCACCTGTTGTGAAGATACAACCTTCTACAACACTCTCTGGACAACCAGTTGGGACAAAGGTGGTAAACTTCTCATCAAGAGGACCTAACTCGATGTCCCCGGCTATTCTAAAAGTATGCCTTAAACTTCTCATCAAGAAATTCTGCAGTATCTAACTGTTTAAAATCATAAGAATATTTATTTTCGCGATACAGCCCGACATAGCAGCACCAGGAGTAAGGATATTAGCTGCTACATCTCCCAATGACACCTTAAAGTCCGGTGGATTTGCTATGCTTTCAGGAACATCGATGGCGACTCCAGTTATCTCAGGAGTTATTGCACTTCTCAAAGCTTTGCATCCTGATTGGTCTCCTGCTGCTTTTAGATCAGCCATTGTCACTACAGGTTCTTATCATCTTCCAACTATAGAATCTTGAATCCCTCTTCCACTCAATAACTGTTGTCTTTTCTTTGCAGCTTGGAGAACAGAACCATTTGGAGAACAGATTTTTGCAGAAGGATCCAAAGTAGCTGATCCGTTTGATTATGGTGGAGGGCTTGTAAACCCAGAGAAAGCTGCAGAACCCGGTCTCATATACGACATGGGTCCGCAAGACTACATTCTCTACTTATGTTCTGCCGGTTACAACGAGTCATCAATCTCTCAGCTTGTGGGTCAAGTAACTGTCTGCTCAAACCCCAAACCTTCCGTTCTTGATGTCAATTTGCCTTCAATCACCATTCCAAACCTCAAAGACGAGGTCAATCTCACCAGAACCGTCACTAACGTTGGACCATTCGACTCGGTTTACAAAGTCGTTGTCGACCCTCCGCTTGGGGTTAGAGTGGTTGTGACACCTGAGACACTAGTGTTTAACTCCAAAACCAAAAGTGTCTCCTTCACGGTTCATGTCTCGACCACACACAAAATCAACACTGGATACTACTTTGGTAGCTTGACTTGGACTGATTCTGTCCATAATGTGGTCATTCCTCTGTCTGTGAGAACGCAGATTCTGCAAAACTACTATGATGAGAACTGATTATTGATGGATCTTTATGTGTTTGTGCGAATAAAGTCAAAGGTGATTTCAGTAAAACCCGTCTCTCTGCGTTTGGATATCTCAACCCATAATATTTGCCCATCTTTTCTTCCTCCCCAAGAAACTTATTTGTTCATCTTTTCTTCTTCCCCAAGAAACTTAGGAATATAAGAATAAGCTTTACGTAGATGGTATGAATATTCAAGCCAACTACATTAATAGTATTATTAATCAATCATCTACATAATGACACACTAAAAAAGAAATCAACGCAAATAAACGAGTGAAGAATCTAAAGTTACAGTTGCAAGATTTTCGAATTAATACAAAGGCCTAATCAGTCTCCATCGTAATAACGCTGCATGATCTGAGCTCTCTCACACACACAGGAGCACCAAATTATGAACAGAGGCAGTCCAAGTCAAGCTTCCAAAGTAGTCACTCTATGGTAATTAGTGTTCAATGCTAAGACCAGGAAGCTCACGTTCACGTTAACACTTAACACCCATCGGAACCTCAATCACAGCCTTATAAACCAACCCTACTGGTTCAACATATTGCTAATTATAAACCGTTCGAGACTTCTAGTGATAGTAACTTCTTTTGTAAGGTTTGGGGTTGTTATTGAGGGCAAGTTAAGATCAAGAACTGAAGGTTTGGGGTTTGCACAAATCGTCTTCTTGTGGACGAGTCTAGTAATAGATGAATCCGTGAAACCAACAGAGAAAAATAGAGAACGTAATCGTTAAGAAGACCATGTTTCGCGATTCAGTGTATGTGAAAAAATATAGAACTATGTATTGATTTTAAATGTTTTTAAAAAATGATCAAACAAAACTGAGAGGAAAATCTATATATAATAGCAATCTAATAAATATCATTTGCACATCTGAACGGTTGCGTCTTTTTATCGCAACTTTTCGTTAATGTTTTATTAATTAAAATATATATTTTACGGTTATGTTTTTTTTTATAAATTGCATTCTGAATGTTTTCTACGGTTGCGTATTTTATTGTAACTCTTCATAAACAGTTGAAACCGCTTATTCGAATCATTGCAATATTTAGTTTATTTTAAGAACAATTGCAACCTTTGGTTTATATATTTAGTTTATTTCACGAACAATTACAATTTTTGGTTTATTTTATAAATAGGTGTAACATTTAATTATCTACCGCCGCGTCTCTCGGTATAACTTTTCATAAATTATTATTTTAATTCTTAATTTTTAATTACTAAAATGTATTTAAATGAGATTGTAACTATTTAATTGAACTGTTTCAACATTTGGATTATTTGACGAATTATTGCAACTTTTGGTTATGTGTTACGAACCATTGTTATCTTTAGTATATTTGATGAACTATTGCAACATTTGGTATAATTGACGAACCGTTGCAGTTTTTGGAATATTTGATATCTACGGTTGCGTTTCTCGGATAAGTTAGTCATATTTTTAAAAAATATTTAAATGAAATGTTGTTACCGTTTAATTTAACACAATAGCATTTGGTTAATTTGACGTTGAAAGTTTTGGCTTATTTATCAAACCATTGTAATATTTGGTTTATTAGTTTATGCTTTTTGCACTTGGGAATAGTTTTTTAGTTACAAATTATTGTTTTTCTAATATTAATATACTTAATAAATACTCGTGAGGGTTTTCTTTATCATAATCTTTGTAAAATATATATTGATTTGTTATTAAAAAAATTCAAAATTATTACAATTCATTATGATTTTTTTCGTTTGATATTTTTTTAAATGATTTTTGAAATATATTCACCCGCGACATCGCGGGGGTCCTGAGTCCTAGTATTTAATAAAAGCATTTCTAAATATTAACCAAAGAAAATATTAATATTTCCTTAAAACAAATGAATGAATTAAAATTTATATTGATTTCAATTTTTAATTTTTAGATTACCTTTTCTAATTGCAATTAAAAACTTCATACACATAATTCCAATAGCAATTGATGAATTAAATACCATGATTGAATTTGAACATTCTCCAAAATGTACTTCTCTTTTGATAGTATAAGATTTTGCTAGTTGCAAATTATGTAATAAAGTACAAATTAATGATTTTTTCTCTTAACAAGATTATCTTTTTGATATATAGCAGGATATTAAAAGAAAAACAAAAGCAATAAACACCCACGGAAGCTTACAAGTTGTATGGATCAGCATAAATTTCATTATCGATGAATTAGTCGCTACTAGGGTAGAGTAAATTCTACATGTTCCCTAGTTTTCAAGAAAAAAAAAAATTCTTAATCAAGAATTATTCAATAGAAGTTTAAAACCCAACAAAACAATATTCAATCAAAAAAACTTTAATCAAATCAATACTAAAACTAAAAGCATAGCGGGTATAAAACTAACGAGTAATAAAGCAACAAAACAATCTTGCAAGTCTCTATCTGCAACACTGAGACAAGCTGACCAGAGACCAATCAAACACACGGAAAAAGGTATTCCAATCCACAATGCTAGCATGGGAGAAATTATATAGAGGAGATGGAAGACGACAACGAACCCAAAGACATGACTGAAGCATTCGAGAGAATATAAACGATCATCCAAGGGTTCTATAGGTACCGGAAGAGCTGTGTAGATGTAGAAGACCAAGAGCCCAAATAGCACACCGTTTTTACATTCATACAACGGAATGTTGTTGAGTCTTATGAACAAGAACGCTGCCAGACCGGATGACACGATGAGTACGTGCATCATGATGATGTATAGCTTTTCATGCCAGGACCTTCCATGCAAAAAAAAAAAAAACAATCATATGCAATTAGTAAGAAATTCAAATAGCCATTTAAACCATCAGAATTTAAATATTAAAATCACCGATTCACTCACCATGTTTTAGATTCAGCCATCGTTTTTTTCTACCCCTTGATGATAAATATTGTCATACAATTTGTTAGTCAATCTTTGTGTTTTATTACTATACTAGATCCTGACCCGCACGTTCGTGCGGGAGAAGTGTTTTAATGAATATTTTTGCATAAAGTTTGTATTAATATATTTTGTTGGGTTAGTGAATTATAAAATAGTATAGATACCATAAACTTAGCATAATAATTGTAGAATTATATTTTGTGCTTTAAAAATAGTTTGGTGCAAAAGTTTGTATTTTCTATTTGATTAGTTTTAGAATTGAAAGTTGAGAATTTTAAAAATAAATTAGCGTTAGATTTAGATAATTTTATATGTGTTTTCTTAAATATATAGTTTGGTGCATAACATATAATTTGAACAGTGGGAGAAGTTATGTGTTTAATAATGCATCCTTCACCCATTTAATATTAATGAATTTTAATTTATTTATTTGGACAGATTTTATTTTTTTACAGAACAATCGTTGTTTGTCCTTGTTGCTTTTTACTGCCTAACACGTGTCTGAGTGAAGATATCTCTTCTTCTTCCTTAGCGTATCATCGACTGGGCTTTTCATGGGCTGCTTAATTTTGTAAACCCATTATGTACTCTTGCTGATGTATGTTGTCTTATTAATAAAATCCAGAGAAATTTTTTTGTAAAAGGAACAATCGTTGTCTCATCTTTAAAAAAAAAAGGAAAACCCACCGAACAAAACTAATAACATAAAAAAAAAAAAAACTAAGAACATGGCTCGATCGAAGAATCAATTGCGATAGCTATTCCGTCTCCGTTTATACTGTGTTGCAAATCGTGAATTCCTTAAAGAGGTAAGGATATTATTGAATCAGATCTATAGTTCTACTGATTTTTAATATGTTGGTTCAATTCCCAATCTGTGAATTTTTATGTTTGAATAGAGATCTTTGTCCAAGGATTGTCAAGAAGCTAGATCTTCAATGGGTAATTATTGTCAATTGAATATCCAAATTTTTGTTCAGTGAATTAAATCAACTAACACGAATTTGATTTCGTGTAGTTTTTGTCGTTAGCTACAGAAGCAAGATGAACATTAAAACTCCAGTTTACCGAACTATTTTTTTTAACGCATAAATTTTTAACCGTATATTCTGTTACCTGAAAAGAGTTCTACTTAATTTAGCTTCTATATATATATATATATATATATATATTTCAATATACTACAAATATAGTGATGTTAATGGAAGAAGAGGATAAACAAAGAAAAAAAAACTAATACGATTATTAGAAAACAATAGCTATTACCAAAAATTTAAACATGTTACAAACAAATTTGAATGTATCCAGGTCAAGCGTAAATTGCGAGTAACATAAAGATATGGAGGAGGCTATCAGTCATTGGAGCTTTTCAGAAATCTATATGTTAGAGGTTAGTGAGATCATAATTTAGACACTCTGTTTATTAGATTTGCATATTTACCAGTCTAATTTTGGTTGCTTCATATAGAAAACTTTGTTTTCCCCTAGTATATGCTAATATGAAAGTACTAAATAAGAGATGCAAAGTACAAATTTTTTTGCCATTGTTTGATATGCATTAATCACCTTTACACGAATGAACGATTTCACTTGGATTCTATAGCTTGTCTTGAAAGGTTTGATGTTAGCAAGATTGGTGATACCAAGATTTCATCCATTGTTAGAAATGAGAAACGAAGTAGCAAAATTGGTCTTTTGCAGCCATTTTTTATAAAGGAGTAGCAAAAGGTTAGGGGTCGTTTGAAAGCTTAATGAGTATTGAAAATGTTATTAGACATTCTATATTTATAGGAAAAAGAGGTCGGCTAGGGTTTAGACCTATTAGATCAAAAGAATATATTTGCAAATCCATTTTTTAAATAAAGTTTTAAGGTATATACTTGATTTCAGATGTAATGAATATATAGTTATTGTGATATTTGGAAAATATGTTAACTGAATTCGAATCAGATTGAAAACAACCTTCAAATTTGAATATTTTTGAACGAATTATTGTTACCTTTACTATCTATCCTTATTTTGTATACGAAATTTATGGGATACGTTTGTTTTGGTAATATCTTTAAAGTTTAAATACGTAAATGTCTTTTTTTGTTTCTTCTTAGATTTGCATATATGGGATTTGGTTGTTATAGAAAGATCGGTGAAATTTTGAATTAAAACTATCTTCCAATATAAAGATATTAGTTATCTTCTAATATATTTCATATATGGGATTTGATTGTTATAAAAAGATCGGTGAACTGATTTTTGTTTAAATCGAATATATAGATTTCCTTCTTTTTTTGGTAAAACTCATAACTAAATATGGATATAAACGGATTTTATTAATTGTGGTAAAAACTCATAAATGAAATCGAAAATCTAGCAATAAGTTTTCTTTTAATCAACGTAATATATGGGATTGGGTAGTTATAGAAATATAGAAGAAATGATATTTTCTGATTCGAATTTTTAGATTTTCTTGTTATGGAAATATATGTGAAGGTATTGATTCTAATTTATTTTTAACTTTAATTTCTGTAGATCTCGATCATAAATATCATGCATCGTATTGGGCCTATTTACTTGAAAGCCCACTATGAATATTATGCAGGATCCGCGTGTTTTACCGTTTGTAGACCCGAGACCCGCGTATTTTACCGAATGGAGATTCGACTACAGGATCCAAGATCCGCGTGTTAGTGATAGTCAAATTGTCCATTATACCCTTGACGAAATCTTTTAGTTAGTCATAGATTGAAAAATTTTCAATGGCATTCAATGTAATATTTTACCCTTAATGAGGTTATTTATTTTGCAATGCTTCCCAATTAATAGTATAGATATATATATAGAGTCTTACGTTCAAAATCCCATTCAACCTCAAATTAAGAGTTGAAATCTATTTGTTTTTTTTGATAAACCAGTTGAAATCTATTTGTTATATTTTGAGATTATCTTCTTCGATTTTTTTTTCTTTTATTTATTTAAATCCGATAATTACATAAAAAGGAAAATATACATTTAATATATATTTGTGTTTTCTTTCTTTTGAACTACGAAACCTCTTTGCAATTTTAATTTATTTTTATCTTCGTCCGTAATTATCCTTTTTTTTTCGTTTTTCTTATTTACATGATTTGAACAACAGAAACCAAAATAAATCGAGTTCGGCTATAGGCATAACCTAGAAGGAAGACTACAGTGCGTGAAAATAATTTAAATCTATTATGTTATAAAAAGTAAAATAAAAAATCTGTATTTTTCTATTCATTTTAAAACCTAAAATCTGAACTGTATACTCAGTTTTCAACATATATGAATGACACTAACTGAATTAAAAATCTTTCTCTCTCTTTTTCTTGAAGTTATTAAAATTAGAGTTACATATTTAGAGATTAGTTAGATATGGTGATTTTTCCTAATTTAGTAGGATGAATCTTTGAGCATATAGGTTAATTTTCGTAAGTCGGGTTAGAAGCTAAATAAAATAACAAACAGTATTGAGCACTGTGAATATCAACGTTAAAATCCGATAATGAGATGTCTTAAAATGGATGCACGGTTCAGATTTTGAGTATTGAAATAGGTAATTCAAATAGTTAGTGTATTTTTCTAGGCACGGATAAAATTTCTGTATTTTTATGTAATAAAAAAATTGTTGGTGTATTTTTATGGAAATTTTCCATAAAATATCATATTATAACATGATTTTTTATGTTTTGGATAAACCAGAATAAAAAAGGCGATAATAGAGTGTATTTTTTTTTTGTATATATATTCCTCAGTCTAATGCTTGGTGTTTACCATTTTGTTAACTCATAGTGGATTGTACGCTATTATATATATGATTCATGTTTTGGTCAGTGAACTCAATTGTTTTCTTCTATTTTTTTTACTCGACAATCATAAATTCATTTCTAACATTGATTTTGTTTGTCAATGTGTTTGTAGAAGTTGCCCTTACGCTTTCGTTTCATACGATTTTGTAGGATCCTTTGCCAAAACGGAATCATGACATAAGATGTTGTTTGCTTCTTCTGTCGGCCTTGTTGTCTTATGCAGTTTCAGCCTCGACAATCGTTTATGTAAACAAACAAAGTAAGACTATTTGTAGACTAAAAAAATTCATTGGAGGGTACTATTACTTTGTTCTCTTATTGTTTCTCATTTTCTCGTTTCACCCTTTTTATCAGAGCCATATTAATTGCCCTATATTTTGTTTTCTTCTTCCCCAAGAAACTTATTCATAAGTTTTTTAGTAGATGGGATGAATATTCAATACCAATGTTATATATATTATTAATCAATAATCAACACAATTACAATCTAATCAAGAAATCGAAACAAATTAAAAAAATCAATTCTCATCGTAATAACGCTGTAAGATTTGAGTTCTGACAGACACAGGAATGACCACATTATGAACAGAGTCAGTCCAAGTCAAGCTTCCAAAGTAGTAGCCAGTGTTCACTCTGTGGTTCGTTATCACACGGACCTTGAACGAGAGCTTCCTGGTCTTAGCGTTGAACACTAATGTCCTCGGTGTCACGGTCACGTTAACACCCATCGGAGCCTCAATCACAGCCTTGTAAACTGATCCTACTGGTCCAACGTTGGTAACGGTTCTAGTGAGAGTAACTTCTTTTGCAAGGTTTGGGATTGTGATTGAAGGCAAGTTAAGATCAAGAACAGAAGGCTTAGGGTTTGCACAAACCGTCTTCTTCCGGACAAGTCTAGTAATGGATGAATCTGTGTAACCAACGGAGCACAAGTAGAGAACATAATCGTTAACACCCATATCGTAAACAAGACCGGGTTTTGCGGCTTTCTCTGAGTTCACAACGCCTCCTCCGTAGTCAAATGGATCAGCTAATTTACGGTTTGATCCGTCTGCGAAAATGGGTTCACCGGATGGATCCGTTCTCCATGCTGTAGTAACAATGGCGGATCTAATGGCGGCTGGAGACCAATGAGGGTGCAAAGACTTAAGGAGTGCTACAATTCCTGCAACAACAGGAGTCGACATTGATGTTCCTGATTTCATAGCAAATCCTCTATCGTAGAATGTATCATTTGGAGAAGTAGCTGCGAGTATGTTCACTCCAGGTGCTGCAATATCAGGCTGTATCAGAGAACAGAATCAGTCTCCGATTTATCAAAATAATCCAGATGAAACTTCAGTAAAAAGCAATTAACTACATAAAACTGATAAATCTCAAGACCACATTTATTGATGGTTTGCTGTTCTTTTATACATTTATAAAACCTAAAAATTTAACTTATAAAGCAAACACCTATGCTCAAAGAATCTATTAAAGTTAAGGGTTTAAAGTTTAAGACTTATCCAAAACAGAGAATTTAGTAGCTAAGAATATACCTTGAGAATTGCAGGAGAGATCGAACTAGGTCCTCTCGATGAGAAAGTCGCGACCTTTGTAGCCACGGGAAGTCCAACCAACGTTCTTGTAGGTTGAATCTTGGCAACAGGTGATCTACAAAACCAACCATTTAATAAAAAGAATCAATCTCTAGGTAATGGTTACAAGTTGATGAAAATGTGTAAGGACTGTAATATACCTAGTGGAACGTATGTAGAAGAGTATATCTGTTCCTAGTTCGTAATCGACAGCGAGACAGGGAAAACCGTCGCATGGATTAAGCTGATAGCCTGGATTTCTTGCAACTATAACGCCGTAGCCATCAAGGTTAAATACATCTGATGCAGCCTGGATCACGGTACCATAATCCGTCGATTTTGTGAAACACAAAACAATCTTTTCTTTTATTATACGCGCTGGATTCTTGGCAAGATCTTCACAAACTCTGCAAGATTTAAAAAGATTTGATCTCATTAGGAAAAAATGGTTGAAATGAGTAACAAGAAAGAAGATTAGAGAGTGGAAAATTACCCGGAAAATGTCTCGTTGCTTGCTCCTGGACCTTCAGGGTAAACCAGACCGGTGAAATCCATGTCTGGACCTTGATACAATGCTTGACCCTAAAATTTAAAGAAGTTGAAATGTTAAACAGAGAATCTGAAAGAAGTGATCTTTACTCTGTTTATTTAACTTACCACAATAGTAATATTGTTGCCTAGAGTAATAAGTGTGGGAAAAGACCGATCTTGAGTGGTTGCAGCAACGGTAATGATCCAAGGAGCCGTATTGGTAACGGTTTGAGAAGCAGGACCCGCGTTACCACCGGAACAGACCACAGGAATTCCCTTGGCAACCGCATGAAACGCTCCAACCGCCATAGCGTCCCGAGCATCCACTTCCGGAAACAGAGGAATTGGGAACGATGTGGAGATTGACAAAACGTCTACACCATCGTGAATCGCTTCATCTATTGCTTTCAACATATCTGCAGCTGAACAAGTAGCTGTTCCTATAGATGCTAAGTGCCAACAAGCCTTGTACATAGCAATGCGGGCCCGAGGAGCTCCACCTCTAGCGGTTCCTCTACCGAGAGCTAAGTAGCTCGCGTCCGCGACGAACGAGCCAGCAGCGGTTGCAGAAACGTGTGTCCCGTGACCGTTGAAGTCTCTAGGAGAGACATATTCTGGATTCTCCGTGGTGTTCCAGTTGCTTTCGTCAGCGCCGCCGATTAGGCCGCTTATAAAGTATTTGGCGCCAATCAGTTTTCTGTTACAAACGGTTGAGCCGTTAAAACTCTGTTTTGACACACAACTTCCTTTCCAACGTTTTGGTATTGGTCCAAGACCATTGTCACTGAATGATTCAGACTCTGGCCATATCCCTATTATAAATATAAAACCAAACAAGTTTAACAAATTTGAAACGTTCTACGAATTCGGTTTTGAGAGGCAAGAAGTCGGTTTATACCGGAGTCAACGACGCCGATGATGACTTTATCTCCCATGTTAGTTTGATTTAGAAGATTCTTTGGATGTCTTGAAGTATGTTTCAAGTAATCCCATGTCCTAGTTGTTTGCAATTCGTAAAATCTATCGCGTATGACATGAACAACTTCAGGTAACTCTGTTATAATCAGAAAACAAGAGTTGCATTTAGCCACGGCGAAAAATCAAACAAGAACCAACCAATCTTTGTGTACTATAAGTACCTGAGAGTTGAATCACTTGGGAATCTGTAAGTTTGGCTGCGAAAGCGGAGAAGCCATGGCGATAACTATACACCATTGAATCATGTGCAGCTTCTTTACTGTGATGTGATATGATGTGACATGAGCAAAAAGAGTTTAGGATATGGTTTGGTCAAATTTGATAACATGAGTTTTTAAAAAAATAATTATTACCTTCCAAGGATTGACCAAAGCATCTGATGATGAGACTCGGTAACGGAGTCAGGATCATCGTGTTGCCTTTCACCAAGATACACTATATGAACCTATTCAATCATCAAACAAAGCATGCCAAGTTTAGCTTACTACCGAAAGGAAAGAAACTGAGTAGAGATTCAGATCTGGGCATAGAAAAAAAAAACTATCAAGTACCTTAGTTTCAGCAGCAATGTTGAGAGCAAGCATTAGACATATAGCGACAAGAATCGGCGTTTTCGTCATTTTTAGAGAGAAGAAATGTTAATGTAATTTACTTGAAGAGACTCATGTGGAAGAAGAAGGGTTTATATACATGAAGTTGAGTTCTTTTAGGCTCACATTGTTTGAACTTTGAATTATTGAATCATTATGGATTGCTCTGATTTTAGCAACTTGTATGTATATAATATGAACTAGATAAATACCCGCACTTTGTGCGGGACAAAATGATTATTAAATATATATTAATGTATTGATGATACTGAAGGCGTTCGATTTTTATATCATTAGACAAACGGTGGTATATTAATGATTATCAAGATTAGTAAAATTTTCATTTATATATTAATGTTTATGTTTATCATGTTTTATAATATATATATCTTGTTATATTAATAGATACACAAAATATTTGGTACCCCATTTTGTATTTCTTAATTACATATTTTAATTGTATTTTCGTTTTAATTAATTGTGTAAAATAAAAAACATAAATTAAATAGAAAAAATAAACAGAAGTAAAATTAATGGCAAAATCTGTAAATATCCTAATAAGTATTGGGTTTTTAATTAAATGGATTGAGAAGTTTTGTGAGAAAGACACATCAGCATGGCATTTTCGTTAATCACACATGAGGGTAAGGTTATTTTTTAACAATGCTTCTCAATTAATATATAAGGGATATGAGCAAATTTTTCATCAAAAATGATTTTTAATTTATTTGAAAATGTAGCCTTGTGGACCTTTTTGTTTTTCTTTACATGAGGAACCACATAAGAAAGTCCATATAAATTTCCAATCTCAAGAGTCAAAACCAATCAGTTGACCTTTTCTAGTTCTTTACACGGCGCATTACACGGAGAAATGAAGCCGCCTTGACTTTATCTTAATTTATAGAATATGATTGGTTCCATTTTGATATGCAATTGTTCCTAAAATAAATAATCTTTTTTGTTGGTCAAGCTAAAATAAAAAGACTACAACACGGGGTCTTTTCACTATGGATGATGACTCTATGAATGTGATACTTGTTGTTCTTTTGTATAATTGCAATATGAATGTGATACTTCAAGTTCAATTCATACAAATGGAAACTTCTTGGTCCTCTATATATATATATATATATATATATATATATTTTTAACATATAACCAAAATACACCAAAAAAATAATAATACAATTATCCTTCTTTTTTGACTCCTCAGTAATCGTTTTGAAATCGTAATTATTGAAATAAAACTCCTCAGTACAAGAAGTATAAAACAGTGCTAGAATTAATCGGGAACTGTATTTTGAGGCAGTCTAGCCTAATAGAAGTGAGAAAACACAAAAAAAAAAAAACTAATCATGGAGATTCGAACGAGTAATGCACCTCTACATACATGGAAGAGTAACCAACCAAGCTATTGCAAATTCTCAAAAAATATACGCAAAACAAAATATATAACCAACATATTGTAGGATATTTGGATTATTAATTTGTTGTACAATGATTCATTGAATAAATTTTTTTAGAATTATTCAAAAAAGTTCTCAAAAATAATTTATACCATAGAGATTATTTTTATCGAAAAAAATTTATTAATGTTAGTGATGATATCATCAAAAACATTTTTTGATAAAAAAAAAAATATTAAGAACTTGCGGATCAATTGGTGGAGCGGGTTAGTAGAATTAACTTTAATTCGATAGAGAATAAATGAAATCAAATTGTTAATGTCCTTTGACACCTCCATCCAGGACAAGACATTGGTGGAACTTTACATAGGGAATATCTAGGAGTTAACTGTGAGGTTCTAAGACGCCTAGCTGATTTTTTATCGTTTAAGGCAGCCGAGGCTATGGAAGAAGGTCAATCTTATGAGGTGATAGCTAAATTTGAAGTTACAAGTTTGAAGTTGGATATGCAGAACCTGAAATCAGATTAGTGATCTCATCAAAAGGCTCTAAGAATTTACAAACATGCTTCAATCGGTGCCATTCTTCTTATGTAGGGTGAAAAGTATAGTGTATCGCATCAATGACTTTAAGATTATTAAGAGGCAGCTTGATACTTGATACCTCTATCAAGCATATTGTATGTCGAATTCCACCTAGTTAACACATCCAAAATCAAAATCGTCGTCGTCTTTAGCTTCCACACATTTTGCAAACAATATCTCACGCTTTTCAGAAGCTTGAACATATTTGATACTCTCTCTAATCTTATGCAACGTAGGCTCTATGTCTTTCAGCTCGATCTGAACAATGATATTGAGAATATGTGATGTACATCTCACATGAAAATACTCTCCACCACATAACAAATCATTCCACAACATAAGCTGAGATTTCAGAATATCTTGTGTTGTGTCATTGTTAGTAGCATTGTCTAACGTGATGGAGAACACTTTTTCTCAATTCCCCAGTCCTTCCACTTCTGTAGAATCTCCATGGCTATGTGCATCCCCGTATGTGGAGGCGGAAAAGCACAAAATGCGATAATCTTGTTGTTTAATTTCCAGTTTCTGTCAACGTAGTGAGCTGTCAGACACATGTAGCCTTCTTGAGTAATTGCAGTCCACAAATCAGAAGTGAAGCTAATCCTCCCAGGAAGATGAGCTAATTCTCTCTTTAAATTTTCCATCTCATTCTCATAGAACTTGTAAACGTCTGTTGCGGCTGTGTTCCGGCTTATAAACTTCACATCCGCGTTCAAATACTTCCACACTAATCTAACTCTCTCATATTCGACATACGCAAACGGGAGACCATGCTGAATGATACACTTAGCTACCATCTCACGGAAAACCATATGATCTATCTTCCTAGCTTGTAATCTTGCCTCCGAATTTACCATCATTTTACCAATATCAACATTCCTAAGCTTAACCTTACATTTTTCCATATGACGATTGTAAGATTTTGTACCGTTTTTGTGTGGATTATACGCATAATCTGCCTTGCAGTGATTGCATTGCGCTCTCTCTTCACTTTTTCCTGTCTTACCAGTCTTCATGATCACTGTAAAATGTTCCCAATAATCTGCATATCTGCATATTGCTTTCTCTTCTTCGGTTCTGGTGCTGATGTCTTTCCTTTGTCGATGTCGTTTTCGACATCATCATCATCATCAATATCAATTGATGGTCTTTTACGAGATTTAGATGTGTCACCTCCATCAAACTTACTACGGTCGTATTCAGCATTTGCAGCGTCAATGACTTTTTGAGTCTCCAAGTCTACTGATCTCACATATATCAGTAAGCCCATATATATAGGCATCATTTGCATATCTCACAGTAAATGGGCTTACTGGATCTGGAATCTTAGGCCTATATATTTAGGCCCATTAAGCCCATAAAGTGAGAGAACTCAAAAGTGGATAGGATTTTTCCCGGAGACGACAATCTGTGAACTCGCCTTGAGCTTTCACTTACCTTCTTCCTTCACATTGAATCAATGGCGTCTTCTTCTCTATCAACTCTTTGTAGCTCAACTTCATCTTCTGTGCATCCCAACTCTAAGCTCTCACATTCTCTTTCAGCTAAATTATCCTCCAAAGCAAATGTTTCCGTCCAATTTCTGGGAAAGAAACAGTCTCCACTTCTCTCCTCAACTCCGAGATTTCTCACTGTTATCGCCATGGCTCCACCTAAACCTGGAGGCAAAGCTAAAAAAGGTACAATCTTTTCGCTACCCATTTCCTTAAAACCTAGAAATTCACTTAATTTGTGGGATTCATTTGCGTTATGTGTTTGGAATTTTTGTAGTTGTGGGAGTTATCAAACTGGCTTTAGAGGCGGGAAAAGCAACTCCGGCGCCACCGGTTGGTCCGGCGCTTGGTTCTAAGGGAGTTAACATTATGGCTTTTTGCAAGGATTATAATGCAAGAACCGCTGATAAAGCTGGTTATATCATTCCTGTTGAAATCACTGTCTTCGATGTGAGTTTATATTCTCTTACTACAAATCTTGATTTTGGTTTGATTAAGCTAGAGAAGAGTAACACTTGTGGTGGTAATTAGTATATGTTCTGTGTATTTGGTATCCATTTATAACTTGTGATAGAGTGGCTTTAGAATGGTGATGTGTTTCGAGTTATAGCTTTATGAGATTGTTTTATGGAGTTTGTATGTGTGTTTGCAGGATAAGAGCTTCACTTTTATCCTCAAGACCCCGCCTGCTTCGGTTTTGTTGCTTAAGGCTGCAGGTATTCTTTTGTCGAACCCGAATGAGTATCGAGATCAATGAATTTGCATTTTGGTAATAGGTTTACTTCTATAGAAATGATCATCTTAAGGCGCTTGCTTGAATCTTATATTCCGTTTTGCAAAGCCTAATAACTTAAGTTTTGTTAGATCACATTATACTTGTTCTCATTCTCAATCTCAACTATAGAGATTCAAATTTATAGCGTGGTAGAAGAACAAAATCATTGATACCATATGTTTTGTGATGTTGTCTTCTCAACATAAATCAATTTGGGGTATAAGGTGTATTTACATTTTCTTCCGAGTTTTGTTAGATCGTTTACTCAAAGATAGAATAATTGGCAAGAAAATCATACGTTTTCTGATGTAGTTTTCTGGATATAGGTTTGATGACATAATGGTATGAGTTGTGGCATCTATACTATTATTTTCTTGTCTGTTCCTGGAAGTTTTGTGATTTTTGACATTTGTTGTGGAAATAGGTGTTGATAAGGGATCAAAAGATCCACAGCAAGCTAAAGTTGGGGTGATAACAATAGACCAGCTGCGCACAATTGCAGCAGAGAAGCTGCCCGACCTGAACTGCACGACCATTGAATCCGCTATGAGAATCATTGCAGGAACTGCAGCTAACATGGGGATAGACATTGACCCTCCGATTCTTGAACCCAAAAAGAAAGCAGTTTTATTGTAATCCTGGTTGTTAGTTTCTATTCGATAATGCCTTATTCGTTTCAAAGTGTAATTTCCAAAATGACGCTTAAGAGAGTTCGATGTAATGATTATTTTGCGTAAATCAGTCTTGATGCAACATTTATGTGTATTTTCTTTTATCAACACTTGAAACGCATGAATGGGTACAGTCTGAAGAATTGGTAAGGCATGTAACCATTGTGATTGTATAGGAAACAGAACAAAGAGAAGGGATTATTTAATGGCAATGACCTTGAAGTAAAGACATCATTGTTTACCTTTCGTCTCTATGCAAACCATAGTTTCTTGTGTATTCGATTTTGATGAGCCATATATGTAAGAGGTGAGACTGTTGGTTTTAATCCCACCTATAACTTCAGCTGCGCCATGAAGAGTAGACAGAAGATTATGGCGGTTGAGGGTTTCTTCGTAGAGGTTGATCGATCCTTAATGTCCTGTGGATTTAAAGTTCCCAAAACTGTTTATGAGGACATATAAGATCGTTCAATGTCCAAGAAGAAACCTGAGCCGCTATAATCATCGGTCTAATCTCTTTAGCAGATGATGTTATTTGTGGTATAAAACCAACAGTTTTATCATTCTCACATATGCATAATTGTCAAACAATTATATCGTTTGCTACAAATAAAATTCTTAATCAAGGTTGGTTCGTAGACAGTATCTTGAACTTTTGTCTTTGTAGGTAATATTGAAAGTTTATGTATTAAATTGTGAGATTACGTTTTGATTAATGTAAAATTACTACGATCGTTACATTGCAACTGTATAGTCGATTTCTTTAGTGAAAATTTCAGTCATTTTTTTTTTATTTTTGTTAAATAATTTTCAGTTGATTTTCTTAACCTCAAAAGAATATTCTCGGATTTATTTCCTTCTATAAACGGAAATGGAGCAACACTCTTTTAGAACGTAGTAATTATACATCAATGGAACAAAATGATCAGGCTTGTAATGAAGAAGCCATCTTTGTTGACGAAAGTCCTAAAAGGAAGGTATTTTCGAAATTTACACTTCTTCAAATCAAGAAACCTTATTACCCATGGAGAAGTACCTTTAGACATCTAAAGAGTTGGTCGATAAGGTTAAAATTACCAATCTTGGACCTTCCATGAATCCTTTCCTTTCGAACAATTTTTCACTTAAGATAATGCGTAGCGGGTTGTAGACCGCTTCTTGTTCGACCTACCCCGTCTACAAAAACACTTTTCCAATCGTATGTTTTCTTGAAAATAGGAGAACTATCGGATGGACAACTTTTCTTGTCCCAAGGTCATTTGACCATTGTGATGTTGTATGATTCTGTCACTCCCCATTAGTCGAATTCATAATCAGAATTGCATTAATTCACAAAGACGATACTCTTTGTTGTTCACTTGCGACCACATAAAAAATCACGCATCCATAATAGATAGAAGATATATAGGAGCAAGCTTCTCTAAAATTAACTTTCAGATGAATTAGATATCTACGTAAAAAACACTTGTTATATAATCAAACGACATAGATCAAATCATCCAAAATGGAAGCAATGGTCTATTGCTATTGTTAGTTGTTCCTTAACAAGATATCAAGAATGATGGCATCATGTTAAATAAGAAATTGATTTAAAATAGGGTTATTTACGGGTTTATATTTTTTGGTAGAAACAATGGTTGATCAGTAAAATGTTTTCGTAGCTGCAGTGACTGCTATAGGTGAAATTATTTTGTTAGAATGCTAGATGTATAAACTGTTTTATGTTTTCTATTTCAATCCGAAAGGAACACTCTCCAACATGTTGAAATCCAAGGTTTTGGAGCTGGAGCTAACCTTGAAGCGTTTGAGAATCCTAGCATTGTTTACACTTTTGTAGACCATGTAGCTGATCTCAAGTTTATATCAGAGAGTCTAGCTATACCATGGAATCGTAGTAGAGCTTACACTTTTGTAAAAAAAAACGCATAATGCTAGGATTTATGTGTCAAACCGTCGGCTGAAATCATCACTGAAAGGGTTTCTTGCAATGTACGTCAGAGAGAACCTAAAGAATAAGTACATATACATTGACATTGTGCCAGTCTCTTACGTACTCTTGAACCAGCTTTTGTTTCAAACTCTTGAACCAGAAAAGCCGAGGAAAAGTTTGGATTTAATCATCCGATGGCGGCTTGACAAATCCCAATGATATTTTTCTCATCACTGTAACTTTTCACATGCCAGATCAGAACTTTAAGTTACTCTTCTTGCTGCTAAACCAAGAAGATACGCCTCTTTTGGCGAGTTAATGATGTTGCTTGGCGTGAAAGAAAACAACAAAATCTACTCCAATGTACTTAAGCAAAACAATCCTCAATATAAGAGATGGAAACTGAATCCACAAGACCAATAAAATAATATTACTCTAAAGTTCATGCTTCATGGCTCATGGGGCATCTCCATTGGTAAAATACCATATGAACATATGGGTATCTCATTAATATTATTTAATTTTAAAATTTTAGTATTACTTTTTTATGAATTATTTATATATATCAAATTACATTTTAAATATATTTATTGTATCAATTAGTTTTGAACATATCAAATTGCAACTAAAACAATTTTAGTTTAATATTTCGTATTTACCTTAATTAATATCAATTAAAATAATATTAATATATAATTGAAATTTATGCATAATGGAGTTTAATATATATATATATATATATATATATTTATATTATGATTTATAGAAAAATAAAAATAACAACATAATAGCTATTTAATTTGTATATATATAGTTTTATTTAAATAATTTGTAAAAATTAAATGGGAATCACTTACAAAAGACATGTGTTAATGTTTAGAAGAGAGAAGACTTCTCATAAATTTTGAATCAAATAAGATTGTTTTTTTATAACTTTTTTCTTTATTTTTAATGGTAGTCCCTCTTATATTAGCTTTGACTATAAATAGGTTCAAATCCACTTTCCTCTCCATGCGAGGTTAATTAACATCATCTTAATTAGTTAGAACTTTCAAGAGATTCTCCATTTTACACCGTCTCTGCGATTTGTAATCAGCAGATACAACGATAATGAGTAGAGGAGAAAATTTAGACTCCATCCCGACTGATCTCATTCTCGAGATATTCTCGAGATTGTCCGCAAAGTCCATCGGGAGGTGTCGTTGCGTGTCGAAGCTATGGAAGTCCATGCTTGGCCGCCCAAATTTCACTGAGTTGTTCTTAACCAGGTCCTCAGATCATCCACGTCTCTTATTTGGGGTCAAAAGAGAGGGTGAGTGGCTCTTCTTCTCGTCGCCTCAGTGTCAAAATGTTTTTGGGAAGTCATCTCTTGTAGTAACCGCCGATTTTCATATGAATTTCTCTCAAGACCTAGGCAGAATTAATTGTAGCTATGTTTCTGGTTTGATCTATTTCCCTAGTATGCAGATGTGTGAATTCCGTGTGATATGTAACCCTATCACGGGAAAATATGCGATCTTACAACGGATAACGTACAAAGAGGTGAGAAGCTTCTTAGGGTTTGATCCGATTGACAAGCAATTCAAGGTATTGCGCATTAACCATAAATATTATAAGAATGGATACGTTCACCATATTCTGACATTAGGACCTGGAAAAATGAGGTGGAGGAAGATCCACTGTCCCTTAGCCCATGTGCCTTTTCGGGAAGAAATATGTGTCAATGGGGTTTTGTATTACTTAGCTCACCCAACTGATGGAGCGTATGTGATATGTTGCTTTGATGTTAGGTCTGAGAAATTCAAATTTATTGATACAAATTGCTTTTGTGATTTGCCTGAATTGATAAGGTACAAGGGTAAATTAGGTGCGATTATTTGGAAGTATGATACCGTCAGTGGAAGGTGTACCGTTGAGTTGTGTATGTGGGTTCTAGAGGATGTCGAGAAACAAGAATGGTCCAAATATGTCTACCCTTTGCCGGAGAATTCCTACTACTATTCCGTTGCTGGAGTGACAGCTAAAGGTGATATTGTTTTTGTCAAGAATTTAACATCTAAACCGTTTTATGTTTTCTACGTTAATCCCGAAAGAAAAACTTTCCAACGCGTTGAAATCCATGGTAACCATGAAGTGTTTGACAGTAAGAATCTAGTTTACGCCTTCGTAGACCATGTAGAGGATCTTAACTTTGATGTTATGAAGAAAACATATGCTGCGACTTATATAAGCCCACCAGAACAGAAGCCTATACCCCCGAGCATAGAAACATCGTCTAGAGAAGATCATCAAGGGTGGACATCAACATCGTTTAGAAAAGATCATAAAGTGAGGACCATTGCTTACCAGCAACAAGATCGTCCTACGTTTGAGAGCATTAACAAATTTAATGCTCTGTATCTTGATGATGATGATGAAATTACCATTGCTCAACCGCAACAAGATCTTTGTACTCTTGGGAGCATTAGCAAATTTAAAGCTCAGAGTCTAAAAGATGATGATGAATTTACAGATGTCAAAACCCGTGATTGTGAAACTTCTCATTTACAGGTTTCATGTAAGCTTTTATCACTCTGTTGGCTTAGCATTTTGTTGTTTCTGGTTATGGTGTTTATGTCTTTTATGCTGCAAGATCTATAAGCCCACCAGAACAGAAGTGCAAACCCACGAGCACATCAATACCATCTAAAGAAGATCATCAAGTTAGGACCGTTGCTCACTTGCAACAAGGTCGTCCTACGTTTGAGAATATGTGTCTTTTAATTTTAGATGATGTTGAATCTGCAGGTGTCAAAACCTTATTGCTTCCCTTGCTCCCCAAGTCAGCTAAAAGCCCTCTATTTGATACAAGTGTTGTATTCTCTCTGTAAAAATCAAGTTATCAAAGAAGTTTTAAATTAAGTTTTTTTTTAAGTCAGAGCCATGACTAAAGTTGTCTTCCTTATATTTATATCATTGGGTCTAGTTATTTTGCATATGAGTATGACACTTCTCATTGACAGGTTTTTCTTTTAGAGTTACCAGTTGCATATAAAGGCACATAATATGTTAGAAATTGTCATGTTATCAAAACAGAATCCCACTTAACTCTAACTGGTTACGTTTATGCTCATCAAGAAGTAGCATCATCAAGTTGTCATGTTGTCAAAGAGAAACTGAGTTACGTTTATGCTCAAGAAGTGGCATCATCAAATTGTCATGTTATCAAAGGACAAACCGACAAACTGTGAGTTATATAATCGAATGCCCTCCATGGAAACAGATTTGTACTTTTCTTCTCTCTCTCTCAACACACACCAAACTAGATTCAGTTTCTCTGTTTTTCTTTCATCGCTATGGAGATCCAAACAGTTGAACAAGAGATTGAAATCCTCAGAGAAATTACTACAGAGACAGAGAGGATCAAGAAGACATGTGGAGAGATCCCTTGTGGATTTTATGGAGCTGAGTACACTGAGGATCTGTCAATGTCCAAGAAGAAGCTATCTACTGTCATAATCCTATGCTTAATCTTTATGAGCATTGAGATAGTTGGCGGCATCAAATCGCATAGCCTTGCAGTTCTAACAGGATGTGGCACATCAATTCTCAGATGTTGTTTGCTTCGCCATCTCCTTGTTTTCCCTATACGCTTCAAAGTGGGAAGCAACACCGAGAAGAAGCTTCGGATACTTCAGAATCGAGATTCTTGCCAATCTTGCTTACTTGGGCTCTTAATGTGTGGATTGTGTGTGAAGCAATCATAAGGCTCTGCCAGAAGAACAGAGAAATCAAAGGATCTCTAATGTTTGGAGTGGCATGTTTTGGAGTCATCATAGACTTAGTAATGTTATTCGTTCTTGGCCATGATCATCACGGACACTCTCATGATCATGATCACCATACCGAGGATGCAGGAACCGACGGAGGAGCGATGAATATTAATGTACAAGGAGCAAATCTTCATGTAATTGGAGATTTAATCCAGAGTTTTGGAGTGATGATAAGTGCTGGAATTATCAGGTGGAAGCCAAAAATGGAGATCCTCGATATGATCTGTACACTCATCTTCTCTGTACTGGCGGTGATAAGAACCTAGAGTAACACGTGAAAGTTACTTGACATCCTGATGGAGACTGCTCCTAGAGAGATGATCGATTGTAGTAGACTTTCCGCGGGTATATGCGACATAGATGAAGTTACGGCGGTCCATGGACTTCATATATGGTCAATCACCGTCGACAAAGTTTCTTTAGCTTCACATGTTAGGATCAAGCCCGAGGCAGACACAGACGCGATGCTTGACAAGGTGATTGAGTATATTAAGAGAGAACATAAAATCAATCATGTAACTATTCAAGTAGAAAAGGAACAGAACCCTTAGTTCTTGAGTCTGTAAAATGTGTATCTTTTTATATTATTGAATCTTGAAGAACACGTCTTAAATCAAAATAATACATATCACTCGTTCTTGTGGAACTCTACAACTGAGAAACAGAGAGATGTAAATGGAACTTGGACATTAGAAAATCCGGCGAGGCGAGCTAAGATCTCGAATTCTTTCTTTGTTCTTTCTTTCCCTGATGGATTCATGTTCATCATGAACAACTCAAACTGAAACAAGCTTCTGTCTAAGAGAGTGTCGCCCGGGAACTCTGGGATTACCATATCGACCACAATCACCTTCCCATTTGACGGTAACGATTGATAACAGTTGGAAAGTATCTTCACGCAATGTTCATCGTCCCAGCCATGGAGCATCCACTGTTATAAGTTGTAACAAAAACACAAGAAACCTAAATGTTAGCTTTCAGGTATATGATTCTGTTAAGACTTTGAGAAAGCTTTAAAAAAGTTAACCTTCATGAAAATGACTTCTCCTTTAGGAATTTTTGTAAACATGTCTCCAGCAACATGCTCAATTCCTACAACCATAAAAAGTTATGACATTAAAGATCATTTACTATACAACAGAATCTATATATTCAAGAATTTGTATGTGTACCTGGAGAAGGTGGTGACGTGTTGATAACAGTTGGCAAATCAAAGTTAATAGCTTTGATGATGTGAGTATGCTTAGAGATGATTCTACCGAGAAGAGAACCATCTCCACCACCAACATCAACCAACGACTTCACACTATCAAAACCATTGTAATTCTTCAGAAATTCTTCTATGAAAACTTCATTGAAACCTTTCATGGAGCTTTGGAACACTTCTCTGAATCTTGAATCTCTTCCAACCAATTCAACCGCGCTTGAACCATGAGTCTTGTTGAATGGAAGTCCTCCTTCAAGAACAGAATCTTTGAGGTTGTACCTTTTTATGGTTAAATACAACATCAGATTGCATAAGAACAAGTCAGAGATCATAAGTTCATAACGTTTTCAGACAAAAGAGTTAGGTTGTTGTTAATGATGTTACCACATATCAATCATGACCTTGTCCTGAAAAAAGTTCACCAACGGAGCCAACGAGCCACCTTGGTTCTTGGTGAAGTACTTGGCAACAGGAGCTAAGCCATAGACTGCAAATGGCTCACCGTTGTCAGTGGAAACAGAGCAGGTGACTATGGAGTAGCTCGCAAGAAATCGAAGAATCCGATTCACCGCGTTTGATTCATGATGCTTTTGTGTTTGAGTAAACAAGAGAGACACGATCTGAGAAGCAGAGGAAGGACCAGAGTCAGCTAATATGTCGAAGAGACCAAGATCTATAGCTGTCTTCAGAACCATGGGAAGAACAGAAGAGCTCGATAGGATCATTGCGTACAAAGATAGATTTTGTTCTTCCATTTTCCAGCTGAACCAAAGCAAAGCTTTTGAGAGTTCTAGTCAAAATTGGTGAATGCTTCGTTACTTTAGACTATTAAACAAGACGTAATAGTTTCTGTTGTTGAATGTTGACCATTCTGATTCTGACATATAGAGACGTACATATATTCGCCAACTAAATAGCAAATCAAAGTTTTTTGAGACTGAGGCCCAATGGGCTTTTACATTGACAACAATTGGGTTTGGTTACAGTGAACCGCGGAGCAGAGGATCATTTATCTCCTTTATTTGTTTCATCTGCCACTCACTCGTAAGGAAGGTCTTTTGGTTCTCGCTGCGCTAAGAAGCAGAAGAAGAAGAAGAAGAAGAAGAAGAAGAAGAAGAAAGATGCCAGGAGCGATTGTGGAGGAAGAGAAATCGCAGATTGAATCCATCAAAGAGCAATTGAAACTCGAGGTTCGTTTTTTCCTTTTCCTCTGTTCGATTTTTTTTTTGCGATTTGTTGTTGTCGTCGAGTTTGATAATTGATTGTGGTGGAAACAGAAGGAAGATGATGTTGTTGTGGAGGATGTGAAAGACGGAGAGGAGGAAGACGACGACGAAGACGATGAGGACGTCGAAGGTAATGTATTCCGGTTTGATTTATTTCGATTAACCGGATTGCATTCGTTTGATTTTGATTTATGCTTTGATTTTGAGTGGTCTATATATGTTTCTAAAATCGTTAGTATATATAGATATGATTTGTCTTTTAGGTTTATGAAAATGAGGTTTGTAGAAAATCAGAAAATTGTTGAACTTGAGGTTCTTAAGCCCTAGATTAAGCTTGAGTTATAGCTCTTAAAATGTGAATTTGCTTCTCTATGGAAGAATTCGATAGCATTGCGCCGCGGTTATAATGATGTCGATTTTGCATATGTTTTGTACTTCTTTAAAGAGAAACCTTTGTTGATTTTGGGGTTTGTATCCATGTTTTGGTTGTGTAGGTGAAGGAGAAGGTGGAAATGAGAATTCAAAGCAAAGTAGAAGCGAGAAGAAAAGTCGCAAAGCTGTTCTAAAGCTTGGCATGAAAACTGTCTCAGATGTCAGCAGAGTGACAATCAAAAGAACCAAGAATGTAAAATCTTCTAACAATCAATAAACTCTTTATGTCTCATTTTTCTGGTTTAAGTAACAAAGGTTTGATGATTGTGGAAAATATTTGCATCTATCAGGTGTTGTTTGTTATTTCGAAGCCAGATGTTTACAAGAGTCCCAATGCCGAGACTTACGTTATTTTTGGAGAGGCTAAGATCGACGATCTGAGCTCTCAGCTACAAACTCAGGCTGCTCAGAGGTTCAAGATGCCTGACATGGCATCTATGCTACGTAATGATGCTTCTGTTGCTGCTATGGCTCCACTAGCAGAGGAAGAAGACGAAGAAGATGTTGATGACACTGGTGTTGAAGCCAGAGACATTGATCTTGTTATGACCCAAGCAGGTGTCTCTAAGGCCAAAGCCGTCAAAGCTCTAAAGGCCAGTGATGGAGATATCGTTTCAGCCATTATGGAACTCACAACATAGAGTTGAGTAGTAGTAGAGCCACCACTACAACTGTCGTTTTGCTTTTGTTTCATTGTTTCTTCTCTCAGCGACCATTTTCTTGGAACATTATTGATTGTCTCACCTTACTCTAAAGTCATTATCTGTCTACTTTGATCAAAGTATGTTTAATTTGGTGTCATTATAGGCAAGTTAAGTTTGATAAAAGGCACTATATAACAAAAAGCGTGATGACATAGTACTATAGTAGTTAAGATAAGAGTAACAGTGGTTTTTTTTATACATCTCATAATCAAAAGATTCAGGACCAGAACAAGAAAACATTACAATCTTCAGCAATCAAAAGGCTCCACGTCCAAACAGTTCCCAGGTTCTGATAAGAAAAAAGACCAATTTATTCAGTAGTGATTCCGAGAAATAGTATCAGTTCATTCTCTTGAATCGACATGACCATAAGTAAAATAAAAGGTAACTTGTAAAAAAAAGAGCACCAACTTCATCTTTCTGCACAATTAGTCATGTGTCAGCCACTTCTTCGGAAAATGATAAGTCTCCATCCAGAAATTGGAGATCTTGAGGCTGTTCTTTGATATTTTACATGCCAACCTGCAAAATCGAAAGCACACTTTGGGCAAGCCTTACCAATCTGACATGTCATTGCCCTTCAAAATATTTTTAGATGGGGAATTATGGATGATTTGATGTCACCTTTCTAATATCTTCAAGGATATGGATTCGAAAGAGAAGTCTCGTAAACCATCAAACACCTGTCTGCTTCAGCCTTGAGCCATAAGCTTTTATAGAACAGTGCATTTTGGTTAATCTGCTCCTCACCTTGATGATTCTGTTGGTAACCATTTGTAGACACAACCTGCCCACATTATCAAACTGACGGTCTACCTCCTACTAAACGCCAAATATCACAGCTTAAGTATGGAGAAAGTAAACCATACCTGACCAAAGCCGTTATCTTTGGTCGCACCATATTGATACGAACGAGAACCTGGGATCGTCTCCCTTGAAACTACAGAGTACTTATCCTTCCTTTTCACATCAAGGTCGACAGTCATATTGTTTGCCGTTGGAAGCTGATGAAGGTCTCTAACCGATAGCTAATAGACAGGATTTGGAATCATGGTGACCCATTAACAAAAAAGAGGTGAACCATTAACACAATATCATTTTTGTAAATTCTACAAGACATGATGCTATATTTCTTATTGACCTTGAATAAAATATGTTCTAGGCAAATCTAATGGGCTTCCAAGTATAATGAAATCTCATGTGGCTTAAGCTAGCAATTTATATACATAGAAACAGTTAGAACAACATACCTTACTCTTGTTAGGTAACAGCTTTAGATTATATGAATTTCGTTGTGCAACGCTTTGATTCCCAGCATGTTCCTGACTGTTGTTTTGGATGTACAAGTTGAGATTCTGTACAGTACTGTTAATGAGATCAAGCTCTTCAGCATTCGGTGAATCTGAAGATTCTGAACCATGTGCAAGTGTTAGTAACTCTGACAGTCCATGCATCGTTGTAAGTAGTGTCCTCACATCTATTTTTGGAGATGGGCCAGGTAAAGCTTTCATATCGCTTGAAGATGAACTCGCTGCAGTTTCTACAACATGAAATGGAAGAGGTTGCTGAAAATCTTTATTACCCTTTACTGAAAATGTAGGATTTGGCTCCACCGCAAACCACTTAGTAGATCCAAAGTTACTGTCAACCTTTGGAGATATAAGTGAAGAACTTCCACGTGACATGTTGGGAAGAAAACGTTCCACATTTACTGAGGATTGTGCTAAGTCTGCATCTACTACATTATGGTCCTCCCTATAACGAGCTGGAATGTATAAACCGGTAGTATTCACCACTAGCGATAAATCATCTGCAGCTTGATTTTTCTCATAGTCATATGCTTTCGGTTTAGTATCTGCAAACGAGAACTGACGGGCCAATGGATTCAATCTCCGCTGACCTTGAGATTTGTTGCTGGAGCTTCCTAGTTTAGCATACTCAGTAATCCCTACGTCGGATTCAATCCAAGGACTGTATGAAGATGTCGAACTTAAAACATTACCACCATATCGACTCTTAAAACTGTGGCCAACTTCTGCAGAAGATGTCACTACCTTGACCATATCTAGCGACTTAACATGTGAAGAAGTAAGAGCAGAAGTTGAATGTGCATTTGCCTCAAAATCTCCTAGCTTCTCATGAACAGAAGGACTTAGTTTTGCACTAGAGGGAACAAAGACAGGGGCCAAAGGATCCAACCTTCTAGATGGTTGGAATTCATTTCTAGAATCCAAAATGCTCACAGTCTTGGAACCGCTATCACTAGATACAAAACCGAAAATTTTATCTGCATTGTGGGTCAATATGCTTGTCAGTTTTGCTGCATCATTTCTTCCATCTTCAGGAGGAGGTTCAGTTAAATCGAACTCTCCAGACGACGACGGAAAAGTTGAAGACAGAGACTTCTTCAAAGACGAAGAACTATTCTCTTCACATTTTTCCCCATCCATTTCAACTTTCTTCTTAGAATTAGATGGTATAAACTGAGGTGCCAAAGGATTTAATCTATGAAACCCACTAAGATCATCAGTCGAACGCCTCGAAGCCACAGCTTTAGTACCTGAAGCCAGACTCTTGTGAGAATGCATTCCTATCCAACAAGGAGAATCTTCCTCAGAGTCATCTTCATCAGACTCTGTAGACGATTTCTCAGACACACAGGACAGACCCAACTTTGCATCACCAGCAACATTTGACGACTTAATCAGTACCTCAGGCAATTTCGAGAAAATTGGATTAGGGTTTACCAAAACCTTTCCAGAACTAGCTATCTTCTCCTCCAAAACCAATCCTTCTGCAAAATTCACAAAATTAGCTCTTTACACCAAAAATGAACACTTTACACCAAAAACTCTATGCCCAATTCACACACACGACCTTAACAACAACAAGAGAATAAGAGTCAAAGATTTTGTGTTATACCTTTGGTAGTCTCCACATCACGAGACAAGTTAGATAACGAATCATCATCATCAAGACCACTTCTCTGATCATCAGAGGATAAAAAGGAAAGGTCTAAAGTATAATCACCCCAGATAGAATCTTCATGTTCAGATTTGAGAGAGAAGGAAGGAGAAGAAGAAGAACCGATTGCGAAAGGTTTAGCGGATGGTGAAAGACCGCTTCGTAAACCATCAATTCCGTGACTGTAGTGCTTCATCTTCTCTGTATCTCTCTGTGGTTATGGCTATGGAGAAGAAAGGAATGAATCTTGTTGAAGAAGAAGGGAAGGGATTTGCAGGGCTTATTCACCTTCCCCTTCCCTGGGTTTGCGAAAGGACGAAAGCTTTTTCCTTGAGGTCAAGTCTATTAAACAAAAAAAGATGTCGTTCTCTGTTTACTCTGTCAATAATTCGGATTAGGACGAAAACTTTTGGATTTGACATTTTTAACCTTTTATTTTGGGAATATTTTTGTATGTGTCCCTATACTTCTCTTTTCTTTTGAATTTTGCACATACATATTTAAAAAAATTTCTGTCAATTTCTGGTTAACCTATTTTTTTTAAATTAAAAAACAGTACAAAAGTGAATCAATTAGTGATACATAATATCAATCGATGAAAAGGTCCATTTTCTCGTGCTTGTTAGACATCTCGATTTTCAATATAGAGGCCCGAATTTTCGATTTTGTATCTGGTCACGAATATTACAGGACCTGGCCTGCCGAGACTACGAACATTGTTATTGGCAATGATTAGACAATTTGGGTGTTGAAAGAGTAAGGTTTAAGAGTGTTTGAAAATAACTAATCAATGTTTTGGAAAACCCTAAAGAATGGTCGAGATTTACATTCACTCACAATGAAGATGCTTGGAACTACAAGAAGATGGATTCGACCAACATATTCCTTTAGAGAAAGACAAACTAACCAATGTACCGATGTAATCGCTAACCATTTCCTATGTACCAAACTACCCTGAATAATAGTACACTCTCGTGTGGCTTAAGCCAATTGTAGACATGGAGAAATAAACTCTTTGTCTCGATATTAAGGGAATATTAATAGCAAAGACGGTTTTGTAGAGTTAAAAGAAAAAGGATAGATATTTCCTACTCAAAATCATGTTTGGATGAAACTAATTATTTCTGATTGGGAAATGAGACTATTCAACTGGATATGAATAATCACAAAAAGTGAGACCTTTATTTCGAAAAAGATTATTATTAAAATCTTAGAAATATTCTCAAAGAAAAAATCTCGTATTCAAAACTTTTCATCTAACTTACCAATTAAGTTTCAAAAAAATAAAACAACTACCAATTAAGTCCAATTATTTAAAGGAAAGTAAATCATTCTCGAACCACAAGTAATAGCGAATTCTGTTTATCCAAGGCAAGTAGAATTGGAGCATCCCTGGCCCAAAACCAGAACTCAACATTGATATGGTTGGACCGTTGGATTGACTCGACTCGACTCGATCGGTGAAAACGACAATGGAACCGAGTAAACACCTTTTTGGATACATCTCTTGATTACATGATCACATAACTCGAGTTTTGAGACCTTCTAAATGAAATGGTGTCTCCCCTTTAATCTTACCAAATTAGAGAGTCGTCGGAAAATCCGTCTTCTTCTCAATTCTTTGACCAAGATCAAGTCTACGATAATGATAACAAAAAGCTCAAGAATTTTCTGTTCTTTTTAACGAAAAGATGCATTAATTAGAAAAGAGTCTTCTTCTCAAATTATTTGACCAAGATCAAGTCTAGCATCGACGATATTGATAACTTTCACCTCCATAACAAAATAACTCTTCACACGTTTCAAACTCTAGTGATGTTTCCAACAAAAGAATCTTCTTTAGTAGAACAATTCAACAAAAAAAATCACAAAAGGATATACATATATACAACAAAGCTCAGTAACTTTTTCTTTTGTTTTTTAAAGGATGCATTATTTACACAAAAACCTCAAGTAAAAAAAAATCACAAAGTAAGCAAGAAAATAAACATCAAGAAGAACGAGAATAAAGAGGAGGGGAAGGAAGGAGAAGAGGGAGAGATGAATTGGAACTATGAAAAGGAAGAGAGTATAAAATCTGAAGTCGGATTCTCCTCGGAAAAGGCGCTTGAGAAAATAGATGCTCCAAAACTCCGGCGAGCACCACCGTGTACTCCTTCATCATATCAGCAATCAAAGTCACCAGCAACATTCTTGATTTTCTTTATGCTTCAATGGAATCTTCTTATTTCTCTTGTTCTCTGTGTTTTCTTACACAATTGTATTTAGTTATATATAGTAGTAGTTGGAGAAGGAGAAGTAAAATCTAGGGGTGTCTTCTACTGTCTCTCCGCTCTTGGTATTTTTTTGGTCAAACCTGCTCTTGGTTTTTCTAACTTTCTTAATTTATCATCTTATAATATTAAATTAAATGCTCTATTTTTGACTAATCACATTTAATAGAGGTTTTTTGTTAATGTTAATTTTTTTTTTGTAAACAGCTTTAATTAAAATTGCTCAAAATAATCATTCATGTGAAATATTGTTTACATAGTGTTAATGTTAAATTTATTAATCATATTTTATTTACAAAATTTTGAAAAATAACAATTCAAATATAATTAAATTAAAAAATATGAGTGAATTTTTAGTAAAACCCACAAGATAGTTATTTTTCTAACGACAAAAGATTTTTTTTTACATAACATCTGTTATTAATTAACTTTTTTATTTAATAATCGAATGATTAACATATTCAAAATTAACATAAATTTCAGTTTTTACTTCCCTATGATCTAATCAAATAAGTAGCAAAATTTAAATTATAAGCACTCAACTTTTAGAATGCAAAATTCTTAGAATTTTGAATCTGTCCTTTTCACTAGAATATATTTATACATGTTTATTAATTTATACATTATAAGATCTTTTTACCAGGAACCAATTAAATGAAGACACTGATTTTTTTAAGTTATATTGTTTTTTTCTCAAATTATTCACTACAAAAAAATATCTATTTACGGCAAAAAAAGAAATAATTCGATTAGATTTTAAAAAGTACTTATTGTGTAACGTTGCGCCAAAATTTGTCTAGTTTTGAATAATAAATAGAAGAGAAACAAGTGTTGAGAAAGATGTAGAAAACGCACATAGTATTGGAAATGGACCTCACCACTTATTTTTATCATGCGGGATCCACTCACAAACCGGATGATGTTTATCCGTTCGATCTTTATCTTGTTTCCTTATGGCATTTAATTAAAAATTTCATATCCTTAGAATGTAACGACATAAATTACTACAAAATTCCTAATATGGTTTTTTGATTTTATGAAGATAAAGATCAACACCGATTGATTAAATTAAATCGTGAATGGTTTGTCTCTACTCGAACATTTTAAGACTTTTTTTTTTCCACATTAGTACTATATGGAGCGTTTCATTTCTAAGACCACCATTATCCATGAGCTCTTAGCCAAATCTTAAGGTAAGATTTGTGAAGAAAAAGCTTAAATATAAACCTAAAAGCTCTTATATAAGAGCTCTTATATAAGAGCTCTTTCTTCACAAATCTTAGCTTAAGATTTGGCTAAGATTCATCTAAGAGCCCATGGATAAGGGTGCTCTAACGTTCCCAACATTTTTGCTTTAACCGCACTTATTTCGGATGTGTCAGAATCTGTGGAACGTTTAATGTGAACTGCAATCTCATTGATGAAAACCCTGAAACTACCACAAAATAATTAATAAGAATATCAACGTCTATACATACACATAGGTTAGATTAATTTTTTAGTTTTTGTGGAATTTGAATTTCTAACTAAAGTTTGGTATGTGGTTGGATATGTTTAGATTTTGTATACTACGATTGGTCAGTCGATTTGGTTACGTGTCTGAAGATTTTTTTTTTCTTATTTTTCTGGTTTTATATTACTTAAAGACTAGCGATTAACCCGCGGTGTACCGCGGGGTGATTTTTTCTAAAATTTATGATTTTCAAAATTTTTAAATTATGTTTTATATATATATAAATTAGCAAATTGTATTATTTTTAAGACATTTATAATTTATAGTTTATAATTGTCATTAAGTAACGGTATACTACTGAACAATTTTTGTTTTATACAATCTTAACTAAATTAGACTGATTCGATAGGTCTAATATTACAGGTCTTCCAAAATAATAAAATGAGGATTTAACCCTTATTGAAGGGACATGTTAATGATATTTTAAAATTTTATTAATTAATTTTGATTCAAACCCGTCCCGCCATATAACTCTACCCCGCCATATAATTTCGTCTCGTAATATAACCCGTCATGTGTTAGTTTTAAAATGTTGATATGTTCAAATATTTATAATATTATTAAAAATTTATTTATTTTGAATATATAAATTATAATAATTATTTTTAAAAAAAATTATACGGATTTTTTGAATTCCGATTGTTAGTAGTATTAAAAAATTTCTTCAAATTCGTTGGTATGAATATTTGTTTGGGCGATTTTGTGTTGATAATATAGGATAATGTATGGTAATTGATTTTGAATTAAAAATCTTAATTTAAATAGAGTATAAATGATCATTGTCTAGATATTAGGAAAGATTATCTCCAGATTTTTGGCAAAGAATTAGATTTACATATATTTAATTAAAAAAACAAATTTTGAGAATTAATGTCAGTGGCATTACATTGTAAATAAGTGCCAACTCCATGATTTATTTCAAAAACGTCTCCAAAAATGTATATATAGATAAGAGTTACAAGAGAAAGAAAAATAGTTATGGTGCCTCACCAACGACAAACCGGGATGAACAAGCCCGGTACAAGAACCGAATTACTAAAAAGAGGAAGAGCCTCGAAACCATAATTGGAGAGAGTCTCGGAACTTTGGGATTGCCTTTTTGCGGAGCAAGAGTTGCGAATCCCACGGTCAATAACTTTGAATAGACCCTCAGCCGGAGTACGGGTATTGGTGAAAATACGTGCGTTTCTTTCACGCTAGATTGAGTAAATGACTGACTGGGCTACTAAGAATCGTAGCGGCTCCATTGAAGCTTCTTGAGTAGGGGAATTGAGCCAATTTAAGAGTCTTGGCCAGGTGCTGAAACCCATGAAAGGTTGGTGAAGCTGTCTGAAAGCCCATCTCCAAATGTCATATCTGTATGGGCAGCGAAGGAATAGGTGGTCTCTTGACTCGCTGTAGATTTCGCAAAGAAAACACGTATCCTCTTCAACAACCCCCCAAGATCGCAGCCTAGATAGAGTTGCTAATCTGTCCAAGCAACCAAGCCACATAGTGAAAGAGTGTTTAGGGACTGACCCTGAAAACCAAACCTGCTTATGCCACGAGACCTCTGGTTTTGGAGTCCTTATCTGCTTCCAAGTATCAGAGAAGTTAAACTGGTCTTGAGGCGGCCCTGAGTTTCTTGCCCACAAGAATCTGTCACTAACATCAGAGATTTGAACAGATGATAGGTGACATAGGAGAGTCTTAGCGTTATTGGAGCAAGCTCCTCTAAAAGTCCAGCCATCTCCTGCTCTTGCTTGAGCTACTGTTGAGTCCAGCGGGAGACCAAGTAGCCTGTGTTCATCTGCTCCAAGAAACGTATGCAATTGCCCATAAAGTGTCCAATGGTCATACCAAAAAGAGCAGTATTTTCCATCCCCTACTTCGCAAGATAGGAATGTTTTTGCCAATGGTCGTAGCTTCAAAAACTGCTTCCACATTGAGGAGCCTCGACTGTTTACAGAAAGACTCCAAAAACACTTCCTCCTTAGCTTGTTTTTCCTGCACCACGCAACCCACAAAGATCCAGATGTAGAGAACAAAAGCCAAATCAACTTCAAAGCAAAGACTTTGTTCCACAGTTTTAAGTCTTTTAGACCCAAACCACCCTCTTTTTTTGGCGAGCAAACTTGTCTCCAACTGACCTTGCATTGCCGAGGAATCTCAGCAGCCCCTGACCAAAGAAATTTCCTGCAAAGCTTTTCAAGATCTTTTATGCATTTGGAAGGCAATATGAAAGCTGCACACCAATAAGCGATGATATTTTGAATAACAGAACTTAGTAGCTGGAGCCTTCCCGCATATGAAAGGTGCTTTATATGCCATGAGTGCAGCCTACTTCTTACTCTCTGGATCAATGGTTCACAATCTGATCTTTTTAGAGGGTTTGGGAGCAATGGCAGGCCGAGGTATCTAATAGGGAGGTTACCAAGAGGAAACCCAAATATGTTGCTGAGGATGTTCTGCTCTGTAGAGGAGTAGCCAGCCAGGAACATTTCAGTCTTGTTTCTATTCATTACCAGCCCTGAGATGGAAGTGAAGTAGTCAAGCAGATTCACAATAGCACGCAGCGAGGAATATTCTCCATCAAAGAAGACCATCACATCATCGGCAAAGATGAGGTGTGAGACTTTTGGGTTTAATGCCTTTGGGTGAGATCCAATCTGGCCTGAATGGAATCTGAGGTCCAAAAGACGAGAGAAGATGTCCATACCTATGACAAAAGAGGTTACTTGTCTGAAGATTAGGTCTAAGTAGTCGTGCATGGACAACATTTTTTAAACCCCAATTTGAAATGGTTTAAGACTTTAAGTAGACGTTTACTATATAGAACCACGGATTGGAAGAGTCCATTGAGCTTTTTCAGTTATTCAAAATATTTGCTTTTTCAATATAGTATATATGTTACAATTATACTATAAATATATCTTAAAGATTAGAGATAAGAGATTATATACAGTTAGGAGCAATGTTCTAAAATGTGTCTAGACAACCGTCTAAGCGACACCTTAGACACATACGCATAATGGTCAGTATAATGATTATGGTAATAAGATGGTCGGACTGAAAAGGATGACCGTATATAATCGACCAAATCGTCACGTAAAATGGGTTCGGAGGCATTACAATCGGACACCCTAATTTATATTATGTAATGGTTTAAAAACATTTGGACGTCTAATAGTGTTTAGGTGCCCAATTACATGGTTTAGACGGGGGATAATGCGGCCTAACCGCTATTTAGGCAATTTTTTAAAGGAAATAAAATAAAATAATGTAGTTATGTAAATTAAACATGTTTATTACAAATAATATTTATTTCTGGTATCCAAAGATATTTAGTTTTTTTTTTGTTTTTTCATTTGGACAATTAGTTGAGACACTACATTTATCTCTCTTGTACATTTTTGTGAAATTATGTTTTCTTTTTCCCTCAACATTAAATTTGATTACGAATTGTTTGAGATAATTTATACTCCCTCTGTTTTAAATTACTTGTCGTTTAAAGTTTTTGCACAGAAATTAAGAAAACAATTAAATTTTTTACTTTACCTTTGTTCAATATATTATCTAAAAATTTTTATTGGTCAAGACATTAAAACTGTGAGGATAAAACTGGAATTTTTACTAAACATTTGCATTGAAAATCTAAAACGGTAACTATTATTAAACAAAATTTAAGTGCTAAAACAACAACTAAATTAAAACGGAGGGAATATATTTTATTATGTCACATAAGAACTATATTGAATTCAAAATTTGAGATTATACATATAAAAAAAAAATACATTAATAACGACGTTAATATATTGTGACGGACACAAGGAGAAGTAGTGTGTGAACTGCAAAAAATCAAAAAAGAGAACTATTTTGTTAATGATTCTAGAGAGTAGAGAATCTGGCTTCATTACTCAACACTACAAAAGAAAAAGAAAAAAAAATACGGACTAAACACGATTGATTTATACAAAAAAAAACATGGAGATTGGCGCATCAAATAAACATGCCTTTGAAGGAATCTAATTGATGAAACAAGAAGCTATATTTGGCATCTCTCGACTCTTTCCATATACCGACTAAAACAACTATCACCGCCACTATTATCACCATACTACTATACTGCACCAAGCTCTTCTTCATTAGCTTCTTCTGTTTTTGCCATGATGATGATGATGGTACACCTTCATTTTCCTGTATTTCGGATTGTTTCAATCATGTTTGTTAATGTTTTTTCCAATATGAGATGATGATGCTTTGCTTATAGATGTAACCCAAAAAGAAACATCTTACCTTGTTATGGCCTGCTTCATCTTCTCTGCAGTTTAAGTCTCTTTTTCTGTTGTTTATGGTTATGAGAGGCTTCCTCAATCTCGTCTGCAGGCGGATTCTCCTCTGAGCAGTCCCCTGAGTACTTAAATTGGCCGATTCTTCCTCTATGACCTGCACATTCATCAATGGTCATTTGAGAGGTCATTCCAAGTTTATCACAATACTAGCCGGATGACTGAAAGTATACCTTGGACATGGCAGATTGTACTTCTTCTTCTTCTTCTTCTTCTTCTTCTTCTTCTTCTTCTTCATAGTTGTCTGCATCTCTTTCTTTCTTGTTGATAACTGGCGTCAATGGTTGTTCGATTTGCAGCCGAATTCGTCTAGGAGCAGTGCCTTGGTCCACAACAGAGTCAAGATTTGTCTGATTCTCTTGAGACCTAGCATTGAACCCAGATATGTTACTGGGACTAATGTTGCGGTCAACATGGTTTTGCTCGGATGATTGTTCGGGCTGGTTGACATTATAGTTGAATGGATCAATAGTTGCATAAGACGATGAAGCATATTGCCCAAACACGTTGTTATGAAGTGGCGTCACGGTCCGAGAGGACCCTGATGAAGATTGAATCTCTACTACCTCCTTGCTATCAAGGTTGTGTTCACTGACCCATCTAGAAGCTAAAATGTCAGGAAAAAAGTGCTGTACATGAAGAAACACTATGGTCAGTCCCATAATCATCATCAGTTTACAAATCACTATCCCACAATGCAGGCTATCTCAAACATTCTGGTTACCTGTGGGCCGGAAACATCAGCACCGCCGTCAATAAAAGCAACGGAATCTTTGAGAAATGGGTACTCAGTAGACAACAGTCTTGTATTTCCAGGCCAATGCATCATATTTGGAATCGCAAAGTCTTTCCTTTCACTAGAGGATTCATTATGGTTATGGAATACCTCATCCAAGACATCTGTCAAAGATGCATCTTGTTCAGAGGCACCATCCTGAAAATGTAGCCCATAATCACAGTTTCCAAAATCGCTAGAATACATCGAATCTATGTGTGACGTAGCAAAACCGATGCTTGACTGCCCTGGATAATATGATTTCTCACTTAAGATGGGTCCATAAAGAGTTGGAATGTCCCTTAGAAGGTGATTTTCCTTATACCAGAAGAAAGCACAGAATGGTTAGCGATGGAGAAATTGTGATACAGAATGTTATACTTAGTACAAACAGAGATCACCCGAAAAATAAGTATTACCTCTACTAAGCTTTTGCCCAAAACACGGTCTTTGGCGCGAGAAGTTTCAGCATGATTGACAGAAGTTTTGTTAATAACTGAAACATCAGGTTTCACATCATTACCCTTGTCGCTTAAACACCTTTCAGTGTCATCTGATCTATCTAGAGCATGTACAGCAGATGCAGCTGTTTCTTGGACCATTTCAGAAGATGTGTCATCAGGAGAGCATCTAATGGTGGTCGGAGTAGAATTAACATTCTCTATGTCCTCACAATTTGCAGGATCACAACTATCACTAGGCTTGTGGAACAAGCGACACAAAACATACGGATTCTGTTACAAAACACACACAACCAAAGAACATATAAGCAGAAGAGTATTAACATATCACACACACCAACTAGCCAAAAGGTCACCACCATCATTAACCAAGAGTAGTAATACTTAAACTAATCAACATCAACTCGCCATTTCAAGAAACAAATTTCTTACTATATAAAGCACCTAAAGACCTCACAAACCATAGACTACCTTGAAGCAGAGAAGAAGCTAGAATTGACCATAAGTAGATTGAGAAAGAGAAAAAAAAAAAAAAACAGACCTGACCAGGTCCAGTACCATCTAGTTCCTTATCAGTAGCACGATACTCATGCATAATCCAATTAGTACGCTCTCCTCTAGGAGCTCTTCCACGATAGAAAACAAGAGTCTTCTTCATACCAATAATCATCTTCTTAGACTTAATAGTTCGATCTTTCCCAGTAGCTTTCCAGTAACCAATATCAGTCGCTCTATTAGAACGATGACCACTCGGATACTTCCGATCACGAGGACAAAAAAAGAACCATTCTTGATCATCCGTCTTTATCACCGATAGCCCTAAAAAAATTTAAACAAAACCCTAAAAAACCTTATCATCACTCTCAAAACAATCCAAAATTTCACAAAGCTTCCACCTTTCATGAAGAAGAAGAAGAAGAAGAGAGAACTAACTAACCAGGTAAGTCCCATGGTTCCCACTTGCAAACATCGATCTCAGGGATGACTCTAACTTCTAAATCACGGCCGTTGATTTTTAACCTTAGATAATGATTGATGAGTTCTTCGTCCGTTGGTCTGAATCTGAAACCTAGAGGCAACGCTTCCATAGACAACAAAGCTTGCTCCGTCGTCATCTCCGGTAAAGTTTTGTTTTTTCTTTGGTTCATAAAAAAAACCTGAAGAGAGCTTTGAGCTGAGCTTGAGCTTGACCACTTGGTTGCTGTGGTCTGCCAATTGTGCCATGTCCTGACTCGCACGTGACGTCAGTGTCTTTTGAATTTCCTATTTTGCCCTCGTATTAATCAATATAACTACGGAAATACCATGGCTCAAGCCTTTTTTAGGCGCCGTTTGGTTGCTTTTGACTGATTGTGTCCAAGTCTACGTGCCGTCAGGGTCCACTCATTAGATTCCTTCACGTGGTCCTATAAAGTTAAAAAAAGTTGCTCAATTTAGATTATTTTTGTATTTTAACTTTTCCCATTTCTGGCTTATGTTGTATAAATAAATAATACAACTACTATATGAGAAAATTTTGACTAATAATATCGTGTATGCATATGACCAACATCAGGCAATTGTTGTCTGTTTTTGTCGTAATCAATGAATACATTTTAGATATATATACTCGTCTATTTTTGGCTTTGGAACCATACTTGTTTTGTTTTTATTTGTTGAATGAGGTGATTTATTCAACAACCAAATTAAGTTGGTTGAGTTAGTCCCACTTTAGTGTTACCAAAACAGAATTATTTGCATGAGAGAGTAGTACTATACTACTATTGTCGGAGTTATTATTTGGAAGATTTTACATAGAGCCGTGTAACAATTCTTTATATGGTAAAAAAAGGTTAAAGTCCCATAAAGTACAATAAAGCTTTGACGAAAAAAAAAAGTACAATAAAGCTTTCCCTGCTCTGTCAAAGTTACGTGTCCGTAACTCCCATCTCCAATTATTGCTCCTTTTTAATGGGCTTTAGTTTTCGGCCCAGTGTATTTCTAGTTTATCATTCTTTTATGAATGGGCCGAATGTTAGATCTAATGCACTAGTTTGACATGACATTTCTTTTGTCATATAAATAAGGGATTCTGAGCTGAAAATTCAGACTAATTTCCGGAATTTGTGGAGGGTCAAATATTCTTGTCATTTACGATAGTAGAATGTTTACCCTTACCCATAATGCATACAAAACCCACAAAGTGTCTCATGGCCAAAATTTTCTAGAAATTTTGGATTTGATTTCGTAAAAGCCCAAAGATGTGTGTCGTCTATCCAAATTGTAGAGGCCATACCGCGCTGTGATGTTTTACGACTATCCCATATTTGATGCCACATTTCCACTCCCTATTCTCATATGATGCTAGAGACCTATCTTAGAATTTTTTGGGTGATTTGTTCAAAACTAGCTGCGTCTTTTTTTCTGTAGGCAATGTATATATGTAAAGGTATTTTTTTAAAAAAATTTAAAATTGATTTATGAAGAGTATTCATTTGCAGATTACCAATTTGGCAAAGAATCTTAAAAAAAAAAAGGTGTAGGCCGGCTTTTCATTTCCTTCGTAAATAAACAAACCACCAAACAAAACTCTCTCCCCTCTCCACTCCTTATCAGCTTCTCTACTCTCTCTTCATTCTCTCCTAAGCCATGGACGGAGGAGGAGGAGAAGTGACGACGGAGACTCTGCTGAAAAAGACGGCAGGCCGAGAAGAGGATGGATTGGGGATGAAGGAGAAGGTTTGGAGGGAATCTAAGAAGCTATGGGTTGTGGCTGGACCGGCGATCTTTACGAGATTCTCTACGTCCGGACTATCTTTGATAACTCAAGCTTTCATTGGCCACCTTGGCCCAACCGAGTTGGCTGCTTACTCCATCACTCTCACCGTTCTCCTCCGTTTTAGTAATGGTATCTTGGTGAGTTTACTTTAACGATTAGATCAGTTCTTCAACAAACACTTCACTGAAAACTCGTGAAAAAAAACAAACGGTGAAGTGAATGCTTAGATAGACTTCTTGTCGGAACTTGTTTTGGTTGTTTTGTCAACCAATCATAAAATTTACAACCACACAACTCTTTCCTCTATGAAATTATGCTACTTCTAATTCTATATATATTGACTGTTTTGGAAGGCATTGTTGGTCGTACTCTTCGTTGAGTGTTCGTTTATTGTTTAGTGTAGTTACCTTCTTTTTTTTTCACATAAACAAGTCTCAAGACTCTCAACGAATATTAAACGCCATTAGTTTTTATTATTACATCAATTGGGTTTTCCCTTTTTTATAAATACAATTGCTTTTAATCGTTCGAAATGGAGCAAAAACATTTCATTGTTAAGTAGAATTCAGTGGGTAAACTAGAATAAATTTAGAAAAGTTGGAGAATATGACAAACACCTTTATTAACAAAAAAAAAGTTGGAGAATATATTGATTCTGTAAAAAGTTTGAAAAAAATATTGTAAGATATGACACAAATTAAAGGAATGGTCAGACGATTTATAATCTCTATTAAGACGATATATATATATATATATATAAAGTTATACAGAAAAATTCAATACACAATACATATATGAATATTCTTTTTACGAACAAGAGTTTAAAGGTTATATTCAAGTCTAAATTAAAGTTTAAATATCGTAGTACGTTGTGTATATAAATTAAAGCTTATAAGCATTTATCAAACCTACTTTCTTTTTTTATATTTTTGATATCTAACTATGAAATAGTTTCTTATCGTGTAATAACGAACCGTCAATGACAATATATGCAGTTAGGCATGGCTAGTGCCCTAGAAACACTATGTGGTCAAGCCTACGGAGCAAAACAATATCATATGCTTGGGATCTACCTCCAGAGATCATGGATCGTCCTCACAGGCTGTACCATTTTCCTCATGCCCATCTACATCTTTGCCGGCCCTATCCTCTTGGCCTTAGGTCAAGAGGAACGCCTAGTCCGTGTGGCTCGGATTATAGCTCTATGGGTCATAGGCATCAACATCTCCTTCGTGCCTTCCTTCACTTGCCAAATGTTCCTCCAAGCTCAGAGCAAGAACAAGATCATCGCCTACGTGGCTGCTGTCTCGTTAGGGGTCCATGTCTTCTTGTCGTGGCTCTTAGTGGTTCATTTTGATTTCGGGATCGCTGGTGCCATGACTTCATCACTCATAGCGCATTGGTTGCCTAACATTGCGCAGCTCTTGTTTGTCACGTGCGGTGGATGTAAGGACACGTGGAGAGGATTCTCTTGGTTGGCTTTCAAGGATCTTTGGCCTGTTTTCAAACTATCAGTATCTTCCGGTGGCATGATTTGGTATGATTTTCTATTCTTCTCAACTGCATAAATATATATTAGTCATACAAATACTTTTGTAGAACATGTGGTTGTAATTTAATAAAACTGCCACGTTGATTGAAAGGCTGCCTAATTAAGTACATTCATTCACTTTGTCAAAGATTGAGATATTTTGAATAAATGTTATAGAGAAAATTTTATTGTTTATGCATATTTGTAGAATAACAATATTATTATGATATATAATAACAATTCCTTTGTGATGTATTAATATTGGGCAGCTTGGAGCTATGGTACAACTCGATCTTGATTCTGCTCACGGGAAACTTAAAAAATGCTGAGGTTGCACTTAACGCACTTGCAATCTGGTAAACTATATTTATCAGTTTTATGTCTATTGTCTTTGAATTTATGTTCATACATTTGTACTTTTGTCTTTAGATTATTCGTCTGAATGCTAATACGTTTCCGACAAAATTTTCTACCAATAGAATTGGTAAAAATTTTTTGACGAATTTCCTACCATTCTTGATTTCCTATGGAACATTACTAACGAACATTTTTTTATAGGAAAACGGAAGGAACTGGCTCTTTCCTACATTATCTTACGTTTTAGGCCATAAAAAATCGAACATTGATTCTATGTTAATTGATTCTAGGGGAATATAGCATGCACTTAGATTCAATGTTATATGTCTCAATTTTCGCAGCATCAATATAAATGCACTGGAGATGATGGTAGCCTTCGGTTTCATGGCAGCAGCAAGGTGCATACATATTGTGTATACTAGATACATAATTGATTATATTCTTCTTGATTAAAATCATCCTAAATATTTGATTATACATGCTTTATTTAAATATCTTCTAATCTTCTTCATATTTTTATTTTATTTTGTATAATGTTTGTAATATAATAGTGTAAGAGTTTCAAACGAGATCGGGAGTGGAAACTCTAAAGGAGCCAAATTTGCGACAATGATAGTGGTTTCGACATCACTTTCAATAGGAATCATCTTCTTCTTTGTCTTCCTGTTTTTAAGAGGAACGGTTTCATACATTTTTACAACAAGTGAAGCTGTAGCCGCACAAGTATCCGATCTTTCTCCACTTTTGGCCTTCTCCATTCTCTTGAACAGTGTTCAACCAGTTCTCTCTGGTATATATCTTCCTCTTTGGATCATCATCATCCTGTATCGTTTACCATATATAAGACATTCAATCTATGGAACGTTTAAAGGATTCATTTTTCAATGATTACTATATATCCATGCAAAAATTGAATACGTGAAATTGGTATTTTAGGTTTTCTAGTACAAAGGGTTTTGTTTTTTTGTATAATGAGTTAATAGTTTATCTTAATCGGCTATTTGAAACTGAAACTAGAATTATGGATAGCTATAGTGAATAGTTTGTTTCTAACCCTAGACTACATGTTGAACTTATTATATATAAATTGGTGCAGGAGTTGCTGTTGGAGCGGGATGGCAAAAATATGTAACGTACGTTAACCTTGCTTGCTATTACCTTGTTGGAATTCCTTCTGGTGTTTTTCTTGGCTATATCGTTGGTTTACAAGTCAAAGTAAGTCTAATTTTTTTTTTTTTAAATCTTTTTTTCTAATGTTCTCTTTTTAGTTGTTTTTGATTCTGCATACAAGATAATATAGTCTTCTTTTTTGTATATAAAAATTTAGGGTGTTTGGTTAGGAATGATTTTCGGAATCTTCGTTCAGACTTGCGTGCTTACGGTATTGACTATGAAAACAGATTGGGATCAACAGGTTTGCAGATTGATTATTATTGGACATTTAGTAGAAAACTCTTTAAGTATTTTTTGTTATAAAATAACTGACTTGTATATATTACTTATTGTTAAAAACATCGCAGGTGTCTTCGTCGCTGAAACGTTTGAACCGTTGGGTTGAACCAGAATCCCGAAGTCGAAATCAAACTTTACAAAACGAATGATTGTGAAGATTTAAGTAAAACTTGAGTTTGTAATCGAATTTTAAATCTCTTTCACTCTGGAATGTACACAGTTGCGTATGCACATTTAAAATGTAAATGTGAGACAAGTGGTAACGAATTTAGACCACTAAAGTAGCGGTCCTTAAATCAGTGATAATTTTCGCCTAGTACACTAGGAATTTAGTTAGTGAAAAATTATTGAACTTGAGCATCAACAACAACAATCTTATGAGCTTTCATGTGGCAAATCAATTATCGCACATTCTTAGTGAAAAAAGTTTTAGTTAAAAAAACTGTAAACAATACTAATATAGTTAAATGAAGCAAGAAATAACAGTACAACAAAAAATAAAAGACTATCTTTTTTTGATACTGTTAATTATAATTGTTTTTGTAATTGGTAAATATTAAAGCTTTGCAATTATATGTTCCCGAAGCTTCAACGTATGAAAGGCTTTATCTAAAAATGAAAATAATCTCCAAACTAATTTGTAATCAAAAACCCGAGAAACATCTCTTAGTCTTCGCAAGCCCAAACCCCCTCTGCCTTTGGTTTGTAAATATCATTCCACGAGACTTTTGTCCCCGTAGTTGTGTTCGGGTTTTCTGACCACAAAAAAAAAGCGCTGCAAAGTCTCCCTACTTCATCAAAGTCTAATAAGGTAGAATTATTTTTACGTTATTATGATTTTTAAATTGTAACGTGTTTTACCGAATTTTTTATTCACTATAATTTATAATTTGTCTAGTTTCAAAATGTAAAACAACTATTTTTCTTTCAATTTCAAAATGTCTGGTTAAGATGCTTTTTGGAAATTTCGTGCAAACTTGTGTGCTATGTCTCTAAAACAGATAAAATAAAACATTAATTATAAATTGATTACCTTTTTAAAAATACGAAATTCTTAATCGTTTATTATAACAAAAGGACTAACTTGTGTTAGAATTATATTGGTAATTATTATTAAATATTTTCAGGTAACGTCGTGGCTAAAACGTTTGGTTGCTTGAACCAGATTTCACAAAAACAATAATAAATATTTGATTCTGGAAATCTGATAATATTAGTTCACTAAGAAAATGTAATTGCGTAAGTTGATCTCCCAATCTTGTTAGCACAAGAATATGACTATTTTAGTTTGATATGCTCATCACTTGATTCTTGGTCTACGGTGCAAGACATAGTCACGATCGATGAATGCACGATCTTAGGTGATCTTAAAATGCATCTATTTCTTAGAGTATTTTAACCACTCACTGCAACACGAGGCATTGACGACTAAACAAAAAATAAAACATTAATTATAAAGATTGCTTCTAAAACACAAACTCTCTGCTCTCTCTTTCTCTGCCTTCTCTCTTCTAATTGTGGACTACTTCTCACAAAACTAACAAGTCCATCAAATACAAACATAGACTCCACGATGGCTGGAGGAGGAGGAGAGCTCACGGCGGCTTTGTTGAAAAAGACGTTTGAGAACGGCGGAGAAGAAAAGGATGAGTTAGGGTTGAAGGAAAAGGTTTGGATAGAATCAAAGAAGCTATGGGTTGTGGCGGCCCCATCGATCTTCACGAAATTCTCTACGTACGGAGTTTCATTGGTAACTCAAGGTTTCGTTGGCCATCTTGGCCCAACCGAGTTGGCCGCTTACTCTATCACCTTCACCGTTCTCCTCCGTTTCAGTAATGGTATCTTGGTGAGTTTCCTATAACGATCTTGGTAATGGTATACTTCATTTATAACAATTTCCCATTTTTATTCAATCTAATTAATCCCTTGATTATTATGTTATTTAAAATTTTAGTTATATATATATATATTAGAATATGTACATTTGATTAATGTATTATGAATTTTTAATACGTTTGAAGAACACTAAATTGGCGTGTTTTGTTTTAGTACTATTATATAGATTTACAGTTTTGTAAATTTGGATTGTTGAATAATTAACAATATTTTTTAATTAATTTTCAACACCAATGTTTCTATTTTTAATATATAGAGGATATATAATCCTAGAATATTATGGATTAAGAAAGAGCTTTAGCATGTTTGACTTAGTTTTGCTTGATTTAATACACTGAAAATAATTAATTATGTTCAGTTTAGGTGGTTTTGTGAAAAAATACACTTGAGTTGTTTAATTTTGCTGTGAGCCTGTGATCAACTAGTTAGTTTTGGGAGAAATTGCTCCTATTAATTTTAAAATTTTCAACTAATTTAATCAGACCGCTTAAAAATATATATAGAGAACCAAATTTGAACCTAAATTGCTTTTAGGAATTAAACCCATCAGACTAAAAAACGTTTAACCAACTCAATTCAAATTTGGTTTAGTTTATAATATATGGTTTTGGAGTATTTCTGGAATATATGTTATTTCATGAAACTACAATGCAACTATCTCAACTCTCAACATTGGTTATAACTATTGTTCTAATGCAGTTAGGTATGGCCAGTGCACTAGGAACATTATGTGGTCAAGCCTACGGAGCCAAACAATACCATATGCTCGGGATCTACCTCCAAAGGTCATGGATCGTCCTCACAGGTTGTACCATTTGCATCATGCCCGTCTTCATCTTCTCAGGCCCTATTCTCTTAGTCTTAGGTCAAGAGGAACGCATTGTTCGTGTGGCTCGGGTCATAGCCCTATGGCTCATAGGCATCAACTTCACCTTCGTACCCGCCTTCACTTGCCAAATATTCCTCCAATCTCAGAGCAAGAACAAGATCATCGCCTATGTGTCTGCTGTCACCTTAGGGCTCCATGTTTTCTTCTCGTGGCTCCTAGTGGTTCATTTCAATTTCGGGATCACTGGTGCTATGACCTCTACTCTAGTTGCGTTCTGGTTGCCTAACATTGTGCAGCTCTTATTCGTCACGTGTGGTGGGTGTAAGGACACATGGAAAGGATTCACTATGTTGGCCTTTAAAGATTTATGGCCCGTCTTCAAACTATCTTTGTCTTCCGGTGGAATGGTTTGGTAAGGTTTCCTAATTATTAAAAGAGAAATTTGCATCTATAACCTAAAATCCTCTATATATGATAGCTTTTTGTGTTTAGGTAGCACCCACAATTTTTTTCAACTTTTTTTTTTTCTCTTTTAGACAAAAATTTTACTATCCTTATTGGATTATGTGTCCCTCGCGATATTGCGGGAGAACACATTTTTAACAAAATATATCATTACAATTTTTTTAGATACATTTCCATATTAATTTTGTGATAATAAATTTTTATGTTTGAAAAATTATGTTAATTCTAAATTTTTACGTTATATCGTAAATATTATTTAGTTTTTTGAGAGTTTTATAAACGTTTATAAATAAAAATTTAATAAAAAATTATAGTTAAAAACACAATCTTTTGAAACATTGTTTATCAAGATAAAATCATTTGTAAATGACAAATACAGAACGAATCATATATATGAAAGTTGGCAAACTCTTTTTATATGAGTGCCACATCATCACACAAAAAAATGACATGTGTCATTTTACATTATTTAAATAAAAAAAATTAGCCAAATTAAATAAGAAAAAAATTAATAGTTTTTCAGTGCATTAAATCCTCCATCAATCATACTCTTAACTTATTTCTTTAAAATATAAAAAAAATATAAAATTATGTTAATAAATCAAGCACTACTTTCATTCTTCTCATCTTATTTTACTAATTTTTTTTATCAATAGTCACTATTCGATAATGACTAAAAATTTATTTGTGTTGTAGTTTAGTTGTTTGCTACATTACCTTTTATTAGTTTAGTAATTTTACCTTGACTATGTTCTCATTATTACGTTTTGTGGTTCATATACGACTTTTCATATGACATTCTCTCTTTTTATTTTTGGGCCTTATGGTAATTTGGTCACATTGACATGCAAATTTTTCAAGTAATGGGTCTTTGAGACGTTAGGTATACCAAGAAATTCAAGACACGATAATTTCTCGTATATTATGCAATGGTAGAAGATCTAAAAGTGTTGACTTAATATGACACTTTAAATTTTGTTTTTTTTTTTTTTTTTTTTTATATGAAAACTCTTGAGATCTTGTTCAATTTATGTCAATCCAGTAATTAATTATGAGCCTATCACGATGTGGGTGGAGTACTAGATCACGAGAGTACATAAAACAAGAAATTGTTTAATTATGATCAAGAGAGGCGAGTTTTAAATCACACAAGTACCATAATTACATATAATTATATCAAAATATTATATATTGTTGTTGTATGTATTCATGATAGTGAAAAAAAAATTAGGATCTTAGATATATAAATAATCATATTTATACATGAAAATGTATAAATTGATATTTCGAGGCAAAAATGAATTTAACCATAAAAATTGTAACTACATAAGATGGATCTAATTTTATTAATTATACAATAACAAACAAAAAAATAAACATAAATTAGAACCAAAAACAATAAACATAATTTTTTCTTAACAATTTTCAAAACAAAATCGATGTGAATGTCCAATTTGTTTTTTAAGAAAGTAATAAAATTTAAAACTATATTTTGAAGAAAATTCAATAAATCTTTGGTTTAATCAATAAATCTAGAGGTGTCAAAATAGAGAAAATTTTATGGATTAACCAAAACCAATCCAATCCATAGATTTAATGAGTGACTTTAATGATAATAATTATTAATTAATTTAATTTTCATGGATCCACTCATTTAACTATTAAAACCCGTTATCAAATAATTGGGTTAATGGATTGACTCAATCCAGTTAACAAATGAGTTGGATCAACTCATAAACTATTTAAGCCCAAACTCATTGAATTATGGATTAGTTTGAGTTAGTTTATCCATTTTGACACCCCTAAATAAATCTAAAAATATCAATCTTAAAATAATTTGTATTTAGTATATTTTTCTAAATACTTGCAAATTGTTGGTTATTAACAATTAGTATGTATAAATTCAAATATTATTTTTAGAAAATAGAAAAAATAGGTTCGGAAATATATGAGTGTAAATAAAAGCAAATGGTGATAGTTATAAGCTACATGAAAATATTTATAATTAATAACAGTACAAAAATGTGATTCTCTGAAACACTTTTAAAATTTTTGATAATGGTTATAAGCACTTTTTCAAATATTGCTAAGAAATGTAACTCTCTGAAACACTTTCTAAGATTTTTAAAAGGGTTAAGATTTTTATAAAATTAAAAATAAAGAGGTTTGGAAATATATGAGTGTAAATAAAAGCACATGGTAGTAAGTTACATGATAAATTTTTATAATGAAAAACAGTACAAAAATGTGACTCTTGGAAACATTTTTTAAGGTTTTAAAAATGGTTGTCATAAAAATATATAAAAACAGCTGTCATAATGAAATGCGACACTCCGATTCTTTTTCTAGGAAACTGATTAAACTTTTTATTTTTAAACGAATTCGTAAAATCTTTTAAAAAATAAAAAATTGTAGTAATTTATTCACACATAAAATAATATATGTTTAGAAATAATTTTCAAATAAAATCGTTGGTTGCAAAAGTTTGGATTTATTGAAGACTTATTATGATTAAATGAAAAATATTGATTTATTTTTTAAATAAACAGATTTGAAAAGACATGAGTGGTAGAGATATCAAATATATCAATGGTTGAAACGGTTTCGTCAAATAAATTAAATGTTACAAAGATTTATAAAACAAACGAACAAATTGCAATGATTCGTCAAGTAAACGACAGTTACCGCTACCATTATCGTAATTGGCACTGCCACAACAACCACCATTGCCACGGCCACCACTACCCACCATGGCCACTTAAACCATCGTTGTCACCACCACTACTACTGTAGCCACTGCCACTTAAACCATCGCCGTTATCACCATCACCACCGTCACCTTCCTTTGGTCATTATCCTTGTCATTTATGTTAGTTTCTTAATTTATGCATATATAATGCTATATTATACTTAAGAAATTTGTCGAATATGGCTAGTTTTGTAAATGATCCTTTTAAAAATAATATTAAGAAATTAGTGTCTCATCAACCAAATATTTACATAAAAAAAAGTCTTATTAGTAGCAGCATTTCATTTCATACAGATAGCTTTTGTTTTCCTTTTTCTTTTTTTGGTGTCAAAACAAGAGATTTGGTTTCCCACTTTATGCATTTACTTGGTCAATGCATTAGTTTTCTGGCTCTGCAAACAATATAATTATCAATTAGTGTAGGATTTGATCCGACCGTTACAATTATCAATACAATTCTTTTGTTATTTGTTTGATTTTTTCATGTTAATTTACTTTTTCTTTTGTTAATTAATGATTATTACTTTGTGGTCGGTTTCTTTGGACAGCTTGGAGTTATGGTACAACTCGATATTAGTATTGCTCACTGGAAACATGAAAAACGCAGAGGTGGCTCTTGATGCACTAGCAATCTGGTAAATCAACAAGAATCCACCTTCTATCTCTTCTGGTTTCCATACAAATGTATATACATTATCTTTAGTAACTTGACTCTTAAGTTAAAATACGGTATGAGTATAAACAGATAGTAACATATAAATAATATTTTGGAAATCGACTAATCTTTTCCATTTCTTTATTGCAGCATCAACGTAAATGCACTGCAGATGATGATATCACTTGGGTTTTTGGCAGCAGTAAGGTGCATTGATACATATATATAGATTCATATATACTACACACGTCACTTTAATGATACTATTTATATACTTCCTCCGTTCTTTTATAAATGATGTTTTAGGAGAATGCACACAGATTAAGAAATCATCTAATTTTTGTTTATTTTTAAACAAAAACATCATTTATTATCTAATCAACCAATAAAAAATAATATAAATCATAAAAACCAATAAAAAAATAATTAATATTGTATTGAAAACTGAAAACATCATCTATTTAAGAACAAAAATATAAGCTTAAAACATCATTTATATAAAAGAACGGAGGAGTATTATCTTTTTTGTTGGTATATCTTTTATTTATATATCATCTTCTTTGTAATTAATGATCTCTCTCTATATAGTGTAAGAGTGTCCAACGAGCTCGGTATGGGAAACTCCAAAGGAGCCAAATTTGCAACATTGATAGCGGTTTTCACGTCACTCTCTATAGGAATAGTTCTGTTCTTTGTCTTCTTGTTTCTAAGGGGAAGAATTTCCTACATTTTCACTACAAGTGAAGCTGTCGCAGCCGAAGTTGCCGATCTTTCTCCACTCTTAGCATTTTCCATCCTCCTGAATAGTATTCAACCCGTTCTCTCTGGTATATATTTTAGATAGTTGACACATGATGGTTATTATAGTATCGAATTCGAACCGATATTTGAAGTAGTATGTGTCTTGAACTGGTTTCAAACCTTAACAGGAGTGGCGGTCGGAGCGGGATGGCAAGGATATGTGGCTTACGTTAACCTTGCTTGCTATTACCTTCTCGGAATTCCTGTTGGTGTGATCCTTGGTTACGTTGTTGGTTTGCAAGTCAAAGTAAGTTTTTCTTTTTTTATATTTTTTCTTCATAATGTATAAAAGTAATAAAATTAGCGATTCAAAACAACATAAAACTTTATTTTCTTTATATATTTGAAGGGTGTATGGATCGGAATGCTTTTTGGAATATTTGTTCAGACTTGTGTGCTTACCATCATGACTCTCAGAACAGATTGGGATCAACAGGTTAGAAATTGATTAGTATATAATATTTTCCCTCGATTAAGAAGAGAAAAACGAAAGTGTAGCTTATACTGTTTGTTGCCACTCTTTTTAGGTATCTACGTCGTTGAGAAATATAAACCGGTGGGTTGTACCAGAATCTAGAGATGCAAACCAAATTTCATCAGAGGAATAATTAACATATGATGTATTTAAAGATTATGATGATATTCTTTTGGGGTATAGTTATTTGTTTTTGCTTTCTTTTGTTTAAGTAGAATATACATTTGTTTTTGTTTTTTTTTTATGAATACACATCTGTTTTTGTTGATATGTCTTAAATTTGTCCATTTTTTGTTTGCAATGGCATGCTTGTGATGTCTATATAGAATGTAATTTTAGCTTAGAGATTTTTATCTGAATATAATTAAGCTCACGAGTTTAATCAGCTTAGGGTCGAATTTGAGTTATATATTGTTAGTCCTAACTCTTTTTCTCTCTGTTGTTCTATCGTATTATGTGTATAGAACTAATTAAAATCGTCTCCTTTACCTGTAAACATAGCCAAAATATTGTTAGTACTAATAAGATACGTAAATTTGTGTTTTTTTCCTGTATATATATATATATAATTTTCTCCAGTTGTTACTATATTTTTTTGTGGTAGTAAATGGTAACATGTATTTGTGGAATTGTCAAAGAATTCATGCGATAAAAATACATGTTACATCATTTGTATCCGTGGAATTGTTGTGGAATTTTTGATCTTTTGTTGTAGTAGATCCACTTCATTCTTTGATTTATTGAATTAATCAAACCTTCAACAAATAAAACACAAGCAAACAATGAGAGAGAACCAAACAACAAACATGTGATGCACTTCATTAGAAAACTTTGATGTCTTTTTGAATAATGTATTTGAAGTTTGTTTTAGGAACTAATAACTTTTTGTGGATTTTGAAAGAACTAATAATTTTTGATATTCTTTTTGATATTTTTTGTTTTTTTTTTGATATTTTGTGGATAGTCTTGGATGTTCGAATATTTGGTTCTGTTTCAATTCTGTAATTTTTGGTTTTGGATATTTCGCTTCTCGAGTTTAGTATACATTGGATTATTTTAGAATTTTGGTTAAAATTCGGTTCGGTTCCAAGTATTTAGGAGCATTTTGGTTTTTTTGAATCGAAAGCTGATTAGGAACCAAAAAAAAATTCAATTCCGGTTTTTACCCAAATAACATTTCAGATATTTTCGGGAAATTTTCCAATACTTTTAGTGTATAGTATGTTTTGGTTATTTGGATCTTTTATTATTCGGTATAAAGCTAACTAATATTTTAGATATATAATTATATTTCGGTTTCATTCAGGTATCCAAAATATTTGGTTTTCGGTTCTTTCGGTAATGATGTTAAAGATCTATTTGGTTTTCTTGTCAGTATCGATTTGCTTTCAGCGAAACATTTCTCTAGTTCATAATTTTAGAAATTTTGTTTGATTAGTTAAAAAAAAAAGCCAAATTCAACAGTTACCACTTGAACTTTAAATTATTCAGCGAGATTCCATAAAAAAAAACACAAATATATTCAGCTAGATTCAGCGAGATTCCTCGGTTACCATTTAATACCACAGTGACATGACTGCTTACGTAGGCTTGTTGCCCCCGTTTGTCGTAGCTTTGTTTTGGTTTCTTCTCTACAAATACTTTTATTTATATATATATATATATATATAATCCTAATTCACAACCACAAAACTTTTTTCATATCATTTTATGAAATAAAAAGAGAAAACTAACAAATCTACTACAATTTTCATATTTAATTTCATATCTATTACTTCTGTTCAATACTTTTCAGATCTACCATATTTGAGTTGTAGAATAACCAAATTGCATGCATTTGGCGCAGCAGTTGGTACCCAAATATATCTCGGATTTAACTTGTGCACTTGGTCACTTTCCCATTTCTTTTTCTTCATCATTGATTGTGTCTTTAAACGATTTTGAGATTAAATTTTTTTCCGTTTTCATCGATTAAATAAGAGTTAATTACTTTTTCGGTCTTTAATAACTTCCGTTTCTATTTCTTATTCATCTTCCACAATTCGAAAAGACGACAAGTAAAGCAACGCTTTCTCGTTTTCTTTTGTTTGTCTACATGTTCATTTCTTCTTATATAGTCTCTGAATTTGAATCATCATTCAACGAATTTAGTCCCCAATTTATGTTTATCCACCTCCATCTTTCTCGATTACCTGTTACTCCTAAATCTTGTCCCCGAATTGTTCACGTTTCATAATTTTTGTTTTTCGATTTTTCGGCATCGACTTTGGTCCACACAATTGATGTTGTTGTAGATTAGTTTAATTTCTAACTTTTCTTGAATTATGTCCTCATCTACTGGATTTTACTTTATCTTCTTTTGTTTGATTTTCACAAGAAGATTAAATGAAGCCCCCAAGAGTAAATCCAGATCTCCGTCTGGTAAAACCACACCATTTGTATCTTGACAACCAAGAGATCCAATTATCCATGTATTTAATCCAGATCGTCTTTCCAAACGGCTTTACGCCACCGATTACTACCCGCCAAGGGGCATATCAATTCTTACTCAAAACCCGAGTATTTGCTTGATCTCTTAGAAGCCTTAGAGAATTCAATTACCTCTAGGCGTCATGTTTCTGCTCCCTTTTTTTTAGCTTCATGTTCTTAAATGCTCGTTTTTTCGGCAAACTTGTCCACCAGATGTTGTTTAGAGACCTCTACACACGGTAAAACACAAACTTTGGTTTGTTTTCGCCGATCAGCCATTCCGATTTCTTATACTGCATTGTTTCGTCCTGCCGGAGATAAACTCCTACCCACTTCCAAATGTGTGTTACTCGGGACCTTAACATGTTCATGTCCATAGCTAACCTTTATGGGGACAAAATTCTTTGACCCAACTGTATGGAAATTGGTGCATCTTTTGGTCCCCATTCATCAACTCCATGCACCCTTTCACCATCATCTGCTGCATTGGTTTGTTCTATCAGGGTTAACTTGCTTCCTACTCTGAACGGTGTGTTACGCGTGTCATGTTCCTCTCCATTGCTTAAAACATACGAGAGACATACTTCCTCGACCCATATGGGTGGTCATTGTCCCAAAGTCTGGTCCACTGCCCCCAGCTTCATGAACCACCCATTCACCAACATCTGCTGCATTGTTTCGTCTTATCGAGGATAATATGCCTCCTAATACGACTGTTGTGTTACGCATAACCTGCATCTGTCCATAGTTTTTTTTTTTTTTTTTTGCATCTGTCCATAGTTACCGCCATCGTCCTCTACATCATCTTCTCATCCATCTTCATCAATAGACCAACTCCTGACTCTCGTAGGATTGTAAGGATCTCAGTCCGCTGGATACTCTTTTACAATCAATTTTCTCATGTTCTCAAAATCATAATCTTCTGACTTTTCATCACTCACCACCGTTTCTTCGGAATCATCTCTAGTAGCCTCCAACACACCTCCACTAATATGGTCCAACAAGTGGATTTTATCCACTTCTCTTGCACGTTTACGGTTAGTTCTCGTTACAGTGTCATTCTTCCTGTAAACATCATCTATCTCATCTACTTCTTCTAAAAACCCCACCTCCTCATACGTCAATGAGAGACACTCATTACCATCCTTTTGCTCTCGAACCATCTGGTTAGTTGCCTTGTGTTCCGCATCCGCTATCGCTACAGCTCTTACAACGTTCTCATCAAAATTATAGCTTCCTCCTGGTCTTACCGCCACAAGCAATTCTTCCTTGTGTTCTGCTAAAGTTAAATACATGTTAATCCCCCTCTAACCTTATATTTTTGAATTTTGACAATGCATTCTCTCTGTCCACCGAAACAGGCGGCATCTTTTATTGCGTAAACACTGTGTCTCCCCCTTCGTACCAAAAACTGAGCTCCATTTTCGTTCTCTTCGTGTCAATCCCAAACACTTTCGTGATTTTCTTTTCCAAATCTATAAACTTGTCTTCTTCTCCTACATCCACACACTTTGCATATTTCATGTCCGACACCTGAAAACGCCAAATACACCCTCTTTACATTCTCACTCACCGACTAGTACCATAACATATTCGTCCATTGAAACATGTCCACGCAAACGACAAGTAAACATTAGTTTTAAATTTTCAACAGCTATTTATACATTTTCCCCACCATTTACAAATCGTATTGTTGCATTTATAACACTCAACCAACATAACGGTTTTTAAAAATCGTTACCTCATTTCGTTTAATGTCCCTCTCGCAACCACCACACTTCAATTTTGTCTTGCATAAACACTCTTAAGATTAAAATAAATTCTCCAGTTTTCAGATATGAATTTTCACAATCTCTAGCCACGTCCTTAATAATTAATGGCCTAAAGCCACTCTATTAACTTAATGCTTTACATTTTTTAATCAGTTAAATCATTGTCTCCATTAAATATCGCTGCTCCCCATTTTCCCTCCATCAGTTCCTGCTATCATTTTCCTAACACACACATGGCGCAACAACTAAGGGCAAAAAAGTTTTATTATACCCACATTACCATACTAATGTGGCAGATCCAAAAAAAAAAAAAAATCAGAAATGGTAGAAATGAAAAGCTTTTGAGGAAAAATGGTAGTATGACTAAATTCCAAATAAAAAATATGCATAAATTTCTTTTTATCTTTAAATGTCATTTGCAATTTTATATCTATTTTTTGGTCAATTATTTAATTAAAAATTTAAAAGCCAAATTGGTATCAACCATGGAAAGCATTTCACTTAAAATAAAATTTAATAAGTAAATAAACAAAACTTATTTTTAAAATCTGAATAATAATAATTCTTATGGTAATCTAAAATACAATAATTATATAAATGAAATGCGAGGAAATATAAATTATATATAAACACTAATAATATGTTAACACATATACTCTTTAGAATTCTATCCTCCTCTAACATTTTTAAAATCCTCAAACCCGCGATAAAACTTTTTAAAAGGGAAGCATCCCCTCTGCCTATCGGGAAGGGGCAACCACCACATTTTAAATGTGAGTGACTAGAAAGAATTTGGTTCTTAAAGAGAAAACAAGCCCTTGTTGGATCAGAAAAATAGTTGGGATATTAAACCGTTGGGTTGAACCAGAATGTAGAAGATTAAATTAAACGAGACTTCACAAAAAGAACAATAATATTGGTTATGGAATTCTCTGGTTATAACAATCTTAATCCACTAAAATAATGTAATTGCTTACGTCTTTCGCCCAATCTTGTTAGTTGTTAGCACTAGAATGTGACATAATAGTTCGATTCTTGATCCTTGTTTTTTATGGGTTTATGAATGTGAGCTAAATAATTTTTATTTTTTATTATTTTACTATATACGATGTTTTACAAATTTTAATGTATATTTAAATTTACAGCTATTTTCTAGTATTTTTTAACTTTGTTTAAGTAGTTGAATCAAATATTACATGATAATTTTTTTACTATATATACTTTTAGCTAAAATCTTGACTAAACCACTAATTTTTAAGTAATATCTTTCATTTTATAGACCATTAATTCTTTTACTATAGGCAATTTTAGTCAAAAATAAATGGTCAATAAAATGAAATATTTTACTACTCACTGCTACTTGCTGCTACAAGAGACGTAGACGGCTTTTCGTTTCCCGATAAAAATGATTTAAACAAACAAAAAAACATTAATTTATAAAGACAAGAAGACAGAGTTGTTCTCATAAACCAATTCATACACAAACACTCTCCTCTCTCTCTCTCTGCCTTCTCTCTTCTATTTATTTCCTCCTTCCCTCTGGTCCATCAGATACAAACAGAGACTCCATCCACGATGGCCGGAGGAGGAGGAGAGCTCACGTCGGCTTTGCTAAAAAAGACGGCGGCAAACGGCGGAGAAGAAGAGGATGAGTTAGGGTTGAAGCAAAAGGTTTGGATTGAATCAAAGAAGCTATGGGTTGTGGCGGCGCCGGCGATCTTCACGAGATTCTCAACGTTCGGAGTTTCAATAATAAGTCAATCTTTCATCGGCCATCTTGGTCCTATAGAGTTGGCCGCTTACTCTATCACCTTCACCGTTCTCCTCCGGTTTAGTAATGGTATCTTGGTGAGTACTTCTTAGTCTCAATTTTTTTTTAATCTAATCAATTAGTATGGATTAATTAATTAATAAGTTAAATCATTTCTATCAAAACACAACATTGAAATCTCATATCAAGTTCGTAATACTATTACTGACAATCAATAAATTAAACGCGTTTTTTATTTGTCATAATGTTTAGAAATAACTTTTCATTAATCTCTTTACCGGTGAATCAGACAATCAGTGATTGGCTTACAAATGTAGAGCTATTCAATAAATTGTGGTACCTTGCTGAAAATAGAAACAAAACAAAACTTATAGAAAAATGATGATTATGATAAGTCTTTTTGGGTAAAGAATAATTCCTTCTTTTTTTTATTTTGTTCAACAATTCCTTTTGTTGCTCACTAAATATTATGGACTAACAAATGAGAAAATTATTAGAAATATAATTCTTCCAAAACTCTGGTCTACGTTGTATTAAATATGACATTACTCAATAATAAAGTAAAACATGTTTTCGGTTCGTCAGAATTTAAAGAAAATAAAAAAGGCTACTGATTATAAATTTCTTTTTGAGGAATAATTGAAATAAGGTATATCATGTGAATGCTGACAGTCGACACTGATTGCCGTATCATGTGGTTTCTTGCGAACCACATATATCTATATAACTACATATCATCCGTAGCCTCTCTCGTATTTTCCACTGTTTTTTTCTAAAATTTATCGAATTAAATTAGGTTGAATAGAATTGTAAGTTCAATAGTAATAGTAAAAATTTGAAACTAGCAAATTCAACTTTTGCATCAAAAGGTTACAATATATAATTTCTTAAAGAAGTACGTTAATTAGCTATAGAAATTTCGATGATTGTGTGGGGGATAAAATAAGATCAAAGTATCCTTATTCGTAATTTAAAATGTGTATGCGGCTTTCTTTTGTACTGTATTAAGGTGTAGGAAAAGTAATTTAGTAGATAAGTTTGTGGGTCGACCGTCGACAAGTTTGACAAGATTTTTCATTGGCAGTCCACCTCGGAGGCCTAACCACTCTCCACACTGAAAATCAAAAGTTATTTCATATTTTACATGTTTTCAGTATACAAATCCAAAAAGACCATCATATCAAATTTTGTCCAAGCTTTTTAGCCATAAAATGGGCGCCATAAAGAGCCAAAAAAGAGAATCTAATTATTGAACTCTCAGACAAAAAAAGAAAGTATTGAACACTTTCTCACATATAAGGCTATATATCTTTTAATTAAAGTCACATCACTAGACTAAATTTAATAATGTTTAAGGAATATGAGAAAAATGTTTTCTTTTTTTTGTATCAACCTAAGGTAGGGACGAGATTAATTTACATGTTTACTGATTTTCGTTTTGTTTGTAGTTAGGTATGGCCAGTGCATTGGAAACACTATGTGGTCAAGCCTACGGAGCTAAACAAAATCATATGCTCGGGATCTACCTCCAAAGGTCATGGATCGTCCTCACAGGTTGTACCATTTGCCTCACGCCCGTCTATATCTTTTCAGGCCCTATCCTCTTAGCCTTAGGTCAAGAGGAACGCATTGTCCGTGTGGCTCGGATCATAGCCCTATGGGTCATAGGCATCAACTTCTCTTTTGTGCCTTCCTTCACTTGCCAAATGTTCCTCCAAGCTCAGAGCAAGAACAAGATCATTGCCTACGTGGCTGCTGTCTCCTTAGGGGTCCATGTCTTCTTGTCGTGGCTACTAATGGTTCATTTCAATTTCGGGATCACTGGTGCTATGACCTCTACTCTAGTTGCGTTCTGGTTGCCTAACATTGCGCAACTCTTGTTTGTCACGTGCGGTGGGTGTAAGGACACATGGAGAGGATTCACTATGTTGGCCTTCAAAGATTTATGGCCTGTCTTCAAACTATCTATGTCTTCCGGTGGAATGCTTTGGTAAGGTTTCATATAGTTTTTAAGCAGCAAACCATATAGTTATCAACTAGTCTAGGATTTGATCCTAAAGTTTTGGTTACAAATGAAAGTTCATATGAATAGCTTTACATGTAGGTGATATGAAGTTTCTAAATTAGTAAGAGTCAAGTCAAAACCACATGCTCTTAAGTCTTTAAACTATATTTACATGTACGCATATTGAGAATTTTATAATATCACAATAATTATCATCACTTTGTGGCCGTTATTTTGGACAGCTTGGAACTATGGTACAACTCGATCTTGGTTCTGCTCACTGGAAATTTGAAAAACGCAGAAGTGGCTCTTGATGCACTAGCAATCTGGTAAACTAAAAACAATTCACCATCTCTATCTCTTCTGGTCTCCATAACCATAACCAATACACACCTATACATTTTATTTACTTGACTCTTTTAAAATAGGGTATGTGTAAATCGACTCTTCTTTTCCATTTTTTTGTAGCCTCAACATAAATGGATTGGAGATGATGATAGCACTTGGGTTTTTGGCAGCTGCAAGGTGCATACATATATTAATTGATACATATACACTTCACTTTATTGATACTATTTATTTATCCGTCTTCTTCTTTTTTTCTTTAGTGTAAGAGTCTCCAACGAACTCGGTAGTGGAAACCCAAAAGGAGCCAAGTTTGCAACACTGACAGCGGTTTTCACATCACTCTCTATAGGAATAGTTCTATTTTTCCTCTTCTTGTTTCTAAGAGGAAGAGTTTCCTACATTTTCACTACAAGTGAAGCTGTCGCAGCCGAAGTTGCTGATCTTTCTCCACTTTTAGCCTTTTCCATCCTCATGAATAGTGTTCAACCCGTTCTCTCTGGTACACATTATAGCTAGTTGATGCGTGATCGTTATTATAGTATCGAATTTGAACCGACATTTGAACTATTATGTGTCTTGAATCGGTTTAAACCTTAACAGGAGTTGCGGTCGGAGCGGGATGGCAAGGATATGTTACTTACGTTAACCTTGCTTGCTATTACCTAGTCGGAATTCCAATTGGTATTATCCTTGGTTACGTCTTTGGTTTGCAAGTCAAAGTAAGTTTGATTTCCTTTACAAATTTTTACTAATTTTCTCCATCTTTATTATTGCCATGGTCTTGGAAACAAAAAATTGTACTAATAATTAATAGAATTAACAAAAAAAAATTATTTTCTCTAAATTTTAGGGTGTGTGGATCGGCATGCTCTTTGGAATTTTCGTTCAGACTTGTGTGCTTACCGTCATGACTCTGCGAACAGATTGGGATCAACAGGTTAGATACTATATTTTTTTGAATGAATTTAAATCTTTTTAAAAAGTTTGCTCGTAACATAATAAGTAGTGTGTTCAAGCAAGCTATGTTTTTGGTGCTTATACAGTTTGTTGCCAAAAATTTTAGGTGTCTACTTCGTTGAGACGTTTAAACCGGTGGGTTGTACCAGAATCTAGAGACGTAAACCAAGTACCATCAGAGGAATAGTTAATTTCGATTATGAAAATTGTCATAAGCATCACCAGTATATTTTATTCTTAAAAGATAAATGTAACTTTTTAGGCTCTGTTCTAAAGGTTGTGAAGACAAGAATATGACAAGTTTGAGTCGATTTGATGTCCTCGCAGCTAACTTTGTAATAAGATCCTATTTTTTTAACCCAAAATAAAATAAAATAACACTAGCTAGTGTTACATTTAGCTATGATTCATCAAACACAAAATTATTTTGAATTTATAACAAAATAAATAAATATATATATAGGTGAGATATCATGTTTATTCAAGAACTCTCTTCCATTTCTCTGCTCGGAAAGAAGGTTGGCAAGAGTAATATATAAACGCTAAATGCATTTCGCATAAGTGCAGTCAAAGAACCAAGTCGCCTTGCTCCAGTGGTATAGGGAGGTAATTCCCGCCATCTGGGTTCGAGTAACATTGGCCACCGGGGTTCGAGCAATTTAACATGGTTTCCCCGGGCCCCAAGATTAGTCTTTGGGCATAGAAAGATTTTAGGATCACCTGAGTTATTAAAAAAAAAAAAAAGTGCAGTCAAAAAAATATGTGTCGGTATTTCAATGTTTCTCCGGTAGCCAATGTTCCTAATGTTAGCCTCCACAAAAAGTTATAATCACATTTTAGCACCGAAATCACATAATTTATTTTTGACACCACTTCCATCTAGGCCTGGGCTTTCGGTTATCCGTTCGGTTATCGGTTGGGTCCATTCGGTTTCGGTTTTTTCGGTTCTAAAATTTAGTATCCATTCAGATATTTTGAAATTTCGGTTCGGTTTTGGTTCTTTCGGTTTTAAAATTTAGTATCCATTCGGATATTTCGGTTATTTTTGAGTATTTTCGGATATTTTTTTGATATATTTCGGTTATTTTCGAGTATTTTTACTATTTTTATATATATTTTCAAGTATTTTTGATTATTTGATCTATAAATAACTAATTATTTTGAAAATATAATTGTATTTCGGGTATTTCGGTTACCCGAAATATTTCGGTTCGATACCGATTCGGTTACGATTATTTCGGTTATAAAATTTAGTATCCATTCGGTTATTTTCAAATTTTCGGTTCTCGGTTCGGTTCTTTTTGCTTCGGTTTCGGTTCGGTACATTCGGTTCGGTTTATTTGCCCAGACGTACTTCCATCATTACACAATGTTAAAAAGGCCTAATACCAACCCAATATTCTTAACGAGCCATGGGCTTATTACTAGTGATATATATTTTTTTTTTATCATTTTTGCGTTTTTTTCCTGGGCACGATTTTAGTGGGCTGAGTTTTTTAATAAGCCCACATTGACAATTTTTTTAGGGCTTCTGTGTCTCATCTTTAAAACGCCGCCGACTACACCATAATTTTAGGGTTTCTGCCTCTGATCAAACTAAAGACAGCAGATTCGTCAGAGAGAGCAAATCAGAAATCGGAGAAAATGAAGACGATTCTTTCTTCAGAAACGATGGACATCCCCGATAGTGTTACCATCAAGGTTCACGCTAAAGTGATCGAAGTCGAAGGACCTCGCGGGAAGCTTGTTCGCGATTTCAAGCATCTCAACCTCGATTTCCAGCTGATCAAAGACCCTGAGACTGGGAAGAAGAAGCTTAAGATCGATTCGTGGTTTGGATCACGCAAAACCAGCGCTTCCATCAGAACCGCTCTTAGTCACGTTGATAACCTGATCTCCGGTGTTACCAGAGGTTTCCGTTACAAGATGAGGTTCGTGTACGCCCATTTTCCGATCAACGCCTCCATTGGTGGTGATGGCAAGTCTATCGAGATCCGTAACTTCCTTGGCGAGAAGAAGGTCTGGTCTTATTTTTGAATCTGTAGATTCCGAATTGAAATAGTTTGCCTCTAGATTCAGCTTTGTTGTTGTTAACATTGATTACTGATTCGATAATGTTAGCTCTGATACTTGGATTATGATTGATTTCTGAGTTTGCGAACATTGAACTTACTTAGAAATGTGTTTATTGGATCATTAGGTGAGGAAGGTAGAGATGTTGGATGGTGTAACCATTGTTCGATCTGAGAAGGTCAAGGATGAGATTGTTCTTGATGGTAACGATATTGAGCTCGTCTCAAGGTCTTGTGCTCTGATCAACCAGGTACTGTACTCCTTAACTAGTATGTTTAATGATCTTTCCATCACAGCCGATAGAGTCTGATAAAGCATGAGCATATAAATCCTTTCATCAGCTAACTTGGTCGTGTTTTGCATATTGTTGTGTGAAGGAAAGCATGAGCAATTGTGATTATAAGGATTGTTGGTTGAAAGTCTGAATTTGTTGTCACATATTGCATTGTTGTTAAACTGACTTGATTGTTTATGTTGTACTGTCTTGTGTAATTGCTATGGTTTTTGTAACTGTGCAGAAATGTCATGTGAAGAAGAAGGATATCAGGAAGTTCCTTGATGGTATCTATGTTAGCGAGAAAAGCAAGATCGTGGAGGAAGAATGAATACTCATATCCTCCTCATAGCTCCTCTTTCTTGTCTTTTGAACGTTAGTTTGCCTTTTTTTCTTTCGAGAATTTATCAACTTATGCAACAAGTTTTGGAGACAATTTTACTTCTCACTCATTTGCCAATTTACATCTTCTCGGAATGTTTTTGAATTTCAGACCATCATAATCCAACCATCATAATCCAATATGTTGAATTAAAAAAAAATCTATATATTAAGTTGTGTGTGCTTACAATTTTAAAGTTTGTCCAATATATAAACTTTTTCTTTATTCAAGCAACTAAACTAAAGAAATGCTTTATTATCTTCAATAACACTGATAATAACACCACTACTTTTATGTTTTGGAAAGCAAAAGAATCCCAGTTTTTCTAAACCTAACCCGCTTAAATCTCAATTCAACATTCGTCGGAAATGGATGCTGATGCTGCTTCTCCTCTGCTATGTTACTTATGTTTTTCCGAATCTTTACTTAGGCCTTGGCATAAAAGTTGAAACCTGAACCGAAATTAAACTGAATCAAGAACTCTGGTCCGAATCCTAACTGGAAATAGTCATTAATTTCGAACAGATTCTAAATATTTCTACCCGAATATCCGAGTCGAACCCAAAATCGAACAATATCCAAAAACTCGAAATAAAATTATTTATCCAAAATTATAAGTTATATTTAATTGTGAATTTATATTTAAAAATACTAAATAACAAAAAAAACATCCGAAAATCTTTAGTTATATTTGTCAACATTATATAATTTTTTTGAAAAACTGAACCAAATTTTATAAAATCTAACAAATTTTTCGTTTTTTCTTTCCAAAAGCCAAACCGAATCCAACCCGACCCTAACACCTACCCGTTGGCCTGGGCAAAAAACATGGACCCAAATTCGAACCGGAACCAACCCGAAAAATTGGGTTGGGTCGATTATGGGTATGACCAAATTATCATACTCGGTCATGTACATGTCTACTTGTGGATATTGGCTTGGATATTATCTGATATCCGAACACGTACCCGATTACCCGAACATGTATCCGAATACCCAAAATATTGGTACTCGATTAACCTGATATTCAAATACCCAAAATAATTGTATATTTTTCAAGTTTTATATCCGATTATTACCCAAATCTAGCAAATACTCAAAATTTAACCCAATATATATAGTAGAATTCCCCTTCATGTATCATGTTTAGTGAGGTACAAAATACCTAAACCGATAAGTATTCAATTTTTTTTGGGTATTTACATGTTTTGAAAATCTAAACTCGACCAGATCTGAACAGAACCAATTTTTTGGTATTTACTCTATTGGGTTCTCAACTCTTTTACCCGAAAGATTCGAACCTGACCCGAGTACCCGAATGTCCTACCTATCTGAATCCAAATCGAATCGAATATTCAAAAAACTCGAATGAGTACTAAACTCTTCTATTTGAATTACCCAAATCCAAAAATTTCCAAACCGAGTCCGATCCGAAACTCAATGACCATAATTTACTTTTGTAGGGAGGGGCGTACGATTTTTTTGTTTGGTTTCAGTTTGGTATTTTCGGTATTACGGATTTTTGGTTTTACAAAAACTGAAACCATATAGAAACCGTATGTAATTCGGTTTTTTCGGTTCGGTTTTTTACGTGTTTAAGGTTTTTTGGTTTCATAAAAATGGAAACCATATAAAAACATATGTATTTTGGTTTGGTTCCGGTTTTTGTAGGTTATTCTATATTTTTCCAAAAACTATATAAGTTTGATGCATAAATAAAAGTAAATGTAATGTAAAATAATATATCATTAATTATAAATTACTAAGAGATCAATAATTATAAATCCAATAAAGATACTATTACTAATCATAATATAAACTAATCATAATATAAACAAGATAATATAATTATATATAATATATAATTATCCTTTAATCAAAAACCAGTAAAACCATTCGGTTTAATGGGTTTTAACCAAATCAAACCTAAATCGAAAACCTAATAAAAATAACAACCAAATAGGTTTTTAGACTAAACCAAACTATTTATTTCGGTTTGTTTTTTTCGAGCTACAGATTTATTGCCCACCCTTTTTGCTTATCAAGTGATTATATTAATTCGCGTATAATCTTATCCTTATTGCCAATAAATTTGTTTCGGGTCTTTCCTAAGCGTGGGCTTTTATTGGGCTAGGGTTGGGCTCAGTTTTAAACCACATTAACATCCACATCTAGGATTCTGTAAGAGAGTGTTATTAGTTCCTAATTTATAAAGAATTTTGATGACTTTACTAAAATCATAGAAAGTAAACAAATGAACGATTCTAAACTACTGTTAGAGAGTTTTCTATAATTTTCAAATTCATCGTAGAATTGGATGATGTCTCCATGGAAGTTGGCTTTGTTGGTTTTTTTTCTCTATCAATGCTAATTTACTTCTGTTTCTCCGAGTCTTTTGCTTAGACCGGACTGCCAAGGCATAAAACCAAAAACCCGGACTGGAACCAAAATAAATGTTTCTATCCAAACCCAAAAATTGAATAGAATACTCGAAAACCCGAAATAAAATCAATTATCCAAAATATTAGTTATAATTTTATACCAAAAATACCAAATATCAAAAATAACCAAAATATCCAAAATTTCTTAGTTATATAGTTGTAAAAATTAAAAAATAATTTGCAAAATTTAACCAAATTTTATTAAAATTAAACGATATTTTAGTTTTTTTTTTCCGCTAATCAAACAGAATCTAACCCGAACTCGACACCTTCCCGTAAGCCTGGACAAAAAATCCAAAATCTGAAAATCCAAACCGGAATCGATCAAAAACGGTTTGGATCGATTTTGAGTATGACCAAATTATCTTTCTGGGTCTTGTACATGTCTACCCGTGAATATTGGTTCGGGTCTGGATAATTGGATGTCTCGGAAAGAGAGGAAGTTATGAATATAGAAGACCGGAACGGATATCCGGTTACCCAAGAGTATACCTGAGTTTGTATCCGACTATACCCAAGATCTAGCAAAATACATGAAGTTTAACCCAAATTTATGAAAAACATACAAATATTGTGAGTATTCAGATACCCGTTCAGGCACCTGGTACAATTTGGTACAAAATACCCGAATCTGATAGGACCCGAACTGAAACATAGCCATTTTTTGTATTTAATGGGGTCCTAAACACATTTATCTAAAAAACCCGAACCCGATCGAATTTTACCTGAATCCGGTCCGAGTATCATAATGCTTAGCTTTACTTACTCCGAAATTGAACCAAATAGTCATACAAACTCGATGGATACTAAACTTATCCGAATTAACCGTATCTATTAAATTCTGAACGGACCCAATCGACAACCCGAATGCCAATGCTTACTTTAGCTGATCAAGTGATTATTGTATCTAAGGGCTTATTGTCAATAATATTTTTTTGGATCTTTCCTGGGTTTGGGCTTTTCTTCGGCTAAGAATGGGCTGCGTTTTTAAACCCACATTTACATTCTCGGTTTCTGTTGTTTTTTCAATAAAACCTAGGGTTTTGTCGCCGTATTTGGATTGAGCTAAGCAGAGAGAACCCGAGAGGCAGAGCAAAGTGAGCTTGAGAAAAAGTGTGTAAAAGTTTAACGCTGACTTTTTATGAACTTATTTTTTTTGTAGTCAATGCAATCATGGGGAATTGACTGCAAACGTGAATGTTGAGGAATAATTTTGCAAAATTGCAAAAGTTGAGGAATTTAGTGACCATTTTTTATATATTTAATTTTAGTACAAGTGATTCATATTACACACTCAAATGCTTTGTATCGATCAAGTGCTTATCGATCTGATTATTAGTTCTGACCCACGAACGCATGGTCCAGTTCCTAGCCTAGAGAGGTAAAATTCTACAAAAACCTCTAATTCTCTAACATGAATACTTTCACTAAACACTTAGCCTTTTCATTGGTTTTCAGATTTTGGATTTCTATTATTTTACCATTTTTCGGTTATATCCTTATCAAATTCATGGTTCCATTATTCGCTTCATTTTTCATTTTTCATTTGGACATTGAAAACCGTTAGAAAACACCCAATTGATATATTTTCCAGACTTCGACATGTTTGTGGTTTGTATAGGATTTAAATAGCATTTTTTCTAATTCCAACCGAATATTTGAGTGTTATATATATATATCATTTTGCGTTTTTTTTGGACGATTTAGTGGGCTAAGTTTTAATAAGCCCACATTAACATTGTTTAGGGTTTTGTATTTCATATATTTTTAAAACGCCGTCGACAAAACCTTTTCTTAGGGTTTCTACCTTGAATCAAACCAAAGACAACAAATTCGATAGAGATAGCAAATCAGAAATCAGAGAAATTGGTGTATGCACCAGTGGACCAAAGTATTCTCAACATACTAGAAAAATACATTAAAATACGAAGATTTTTTTCTTTCTTTCTTTCAGGTCTTTCTTTCATTCCATGTAATTCAAAGTCAAAGACGAAGATATTATGTGCGCTGAAAAAAAGACATGATGTGCAAATTTTGATCTATATGTAATTAATTATGTAAACTTTGTACATCATGTTTAGTTTTAATCAATTTATTATTGACAAAAAATGATTCACAAATCACAATGATGGATCTTGTTGTTAAATTATTTAACTAAAAATTATATTAGAGTAGATTAGGACCGTCCGATGTGCAGATTTTAAAATTTTATAATTAAATTCTTTGAAAATATATAGATAATCTTTTAGTTAGAGAAGATAATTATATATATATATATATATATATATATATATATATATATATATATATATTCTTCGATACAAAAAAAAGTCATTTATATATTCATTTTACTTTAACTCATTTGCATCTCTATATTTTAAATTTATTGTAAGATTTATTACAATAAACTAGTACATTTAAATTACCAATCTTCAAAACTTTTGCCATATATTCATCATTATTTTTATTGCCAAATCTCGAGAAAGTAGTTTCGCAATTTCGTTTAAATGATTCTACTACTTGAGAAAATGTTTTACATGCAAATCATCGGTAAGCTTATTTCAATCCATTTACAAATCTACTATCTACATTACAACTAGAAAATGTATCTATGAACACATTAAGCCTATCCATTTCAATCCAATCATATTTTACTATTGAAATATGTTTTCTATCACCACCTACAAAATGTATCTATGAATACATTAATCCAATTATATGTCTTATTTTTTTTATGTCCAACTATATGTCTCTTCATTTTTACTTTTGCATGGTTTCTTTAACCACTAAATTTTTTGACTTAAAGAATATTTTGAATAAAAAATTATATCATATAGCAATAATTTATGATGTATTTATAAAAAAATTAAAATAAATAAAAACTACTTGATTAGAATGTGTTTATGACCAACCAATAAACTAAAAGTTGAGAAATTAAAATAAATTAATTTTACGTAACTAAAAAGAATAGAAAACTATAAACACGATAATATATGAGTCTTAGATAATTCAAAGATAGAAATATAAATAAAATAAACAATCTAAAAATTCAACCATTAAATTAGAAATATTAGGAAAATAAATAGCATATATTGATCTTACCTACTAACTATAGAAGAAAATTCAAAAATATAAAAAATTATTTTAAATCAACACAAATTGAAATATATAATGTAACTACTAACTTTTAAAAATCAAACTTTATCTAATAAGATTATAAAGTATTATATACTCATAATTTAATCTAATATTGTTAGGTTGAGTTTTTTTTTTGTCTTTAAAGCAAAAAAAAATTATTATTGGGTCTAGCCGAAAACGGACTGCTTCCAAATGGACCAGGCCAGCCCACAGACTAACTCATTTACATATAAGAAACCCTAGGGTTTCTTCTACCCTTTCTTTCTCTAAAAGCCGCCGGCGAGAGAGCGAGAGAGAGGCAGAGAGAGCAAAACATTTTTTTGGTGGGACAATTGTTTTTTCTATGAGAATATTAATGACGTTTGAAGAACATTCCAATTTAAATTATAGAAAAACATATTGCAATTATATTTTGGTACCAAAATGTCATAATCACATTTTAGCACAAAAACTACACAATATATTTTTGGCGCCACACTTCCATCATTAGAGACTGTTAAAAAGGCTTAACTCCAACCCAATATTTTTAACGTGACATAGGCCTATTGCTAGTGATATATTTTCCTCATTTCTGAGATTTTTTTTCTGGGCACGATATTAGTGGGCCCAATTTTGATAAGCCCACCAAATGAACATTGTTTTAGGGTTTTTGTTTTTCTTTTATACCTTTTAAAACGGCGCCGAGAAAACATTGTTCTAGGGTTTCTTTGATCAAACCAGAGAGCCGTCAGAGAGAAAGCAAAACAAAGATCGGCAAGGATATGTTACTTACGTTAACCTTGCTTGCTATTACCTTGTTGGAATCCCTATTGGTATTATCCTTGGTTACGAAGTTGGTTTGCAAGTGAAAGTAAGTTTGCTTTCCTTTACAATTTTTTACTAATTTTCTCCATCTTTATTATTGCCAGGGTCTTGGAACAAAAAATTGTACTAATAATTAAATAGAATTAACAAAAAAATATTATTTTCTCTAAATTTTAGGGTGTGTGGATCGGCATGCTCTTTGGAATTTTCGTTCAGACTTGTATACTTACCGTCATGACTCTGAGAACAGATTGGGATCAACAGGTTAGATTCTATATATTTTTGAATGAATTAAAATTTTCTTAAAAAATTAGTTCGTAACATAATAAGTAGTGTGTTCAAGCAAGCTATGTTTTGGTGCTTATACAGTTTGTTGCCAAAATGTTTTAGGTGTCTACGTCGTTGAGACGATTAAACCGGTGGGTTGTACCAGAATCTAGAGACGTAAATCAAGTATCATCAGAGGAATAGTTAATATCGATTATGAAAATTATCATAAGCATCACCAGTACATTTTATTCTTAAAAGATAAATGTAACTTTTTAGGCTCTGTTCTAAAGGTTGTGAAGACAAGAATATGACAAGTTTGAGTCGATTTGATGTCCTCGCAGCTAACTTGTAATAAGATCTTAATGTTTAACCAAAAACTAAAAAAAAAAGATCCTAAATTTTTGGATTAACACTAGCTCTAGCTGGTGTTACATTTATCTACTATGATTCATCAAACACAAAATTATTTTGGGTTTATAACAAAAAAAGAAGAATTATTTAGGTGAAAAGAAATATCATTTTCACAAATTGGAATAAACTTTTTTTATAATAAATGAAATGTGAAAATGATATTTCTCATTCGGGAGGTAACTAAGTAAAATTTTCGCGCCACTTCCGTCATTCCAACCCAATATTTTTTAACGGGCCATGGGCTTATTTTTCTCATTTTTTGATTTTTTGTTCTGGGCACGATTTTAGTGGGCTAAATTTTTTATAAGCCCACATGATCATTGTTTTAGGGTTTCTGTGTTTCTTTATACCTCTTAAAACGCCGCTGAAAAAACATTTTCTAGGGTTTCTGCACAGTGAGAGCCGTCAGAGAGAGCAAATCTAAGGTCGGAGAAGATGAAGACGATTCTTTCTTCAGAAACGATGGACATCCCCGACAGCGTTACCATCAAGGTTCACGCTAAAGTGATCGAAGTCGAAGGACCTCGCGGGAAGCTTGTTCGCGATTTCAAGCATCTCAACCTCGATTTCCAGCTGATCAAGGATCCTGAGACTGGGAAGAAGAAGCTTAAGATCGATTCGTGGTTTGGATCACGCAAAACCAGCGCCTCCATCAGAACCGCTCTTAGTCACGTTGATAATCTCATCTCCGGTGTTACCAGAGGTTTCCGATACAAGATGAGGTTCGTGTACGCCCATTTTCCGATCAACGCCTCCATCGGCGGTGATGGAAAGTCCATTGAGATCCGTAACTTCCTCGGCGAGAAGAAGGTTTGGCTTCTTTTCTTTAATCTCTGGATTTGATTCTCATAGCTTCGTGTAGATCTAAAATGTTGGAAGACGATGATTGATTTGTGATTTTGGGAACATTGAGCTTACATAGAAATGTGTTTATTGGAATAATAGGTGAGGAAGGTAGAGATGTTGGATGGTGTAACCATTGTTCGATCTGAGAAGGTGAAGGATGAGATTGTTCTTGATGGTAACGATATCGAGCTCGTCTCAAGGTCATGCGCTCTTATCAACCAGGTACTCTCTCTAACTAGTAGATACCAAAGAGTTTTAGGACTTGCTTAGCCAAGTCTGCATTTTCTAGGGACTAAATGCTTGAGAGATTGTTAGATAGGAGATATGGTTCAGAGTTTTATTTGGTGTTTGAGTTTGGTATCATTGCATAATGGTTTGTTCATTTATAACTGATATTACAATCTGAAATTGAAGTGAAAAAGTTTATCGATATAGTTCTTTCATAGACTTCTTCAACAGTGACTAGAAAATGATAAGTAAACTTTGCCTAGTTTGCATATTGTTTGGCTTCTTAAGCTTTAGCATTGTGTTTGAAAAGGTTTTTGGTTGATGTTTGAGTTTGGGATCATATTTTTGCATAGTGAAGCCAAAAGGATCATTTCAGTGATTGGTTTACTTGTGTATGGTCTTGTTGTAATCATTTATGGATTGTTGTGATTGTGCAGAAATGTCACGTGAAGAAGAAGGATATCAGGAAGTTTCTTGACGGTATCTATGTTAGCGAGAAAAGCAAGATCGTGGAGGAAGAATGAATACTAATATCCTCATCTTAGCTTCTATCTCTTGTCTTTTGAATGGTAGTTTCGTTTTATGGACCAAATCTACCGGTGTTGCAAAACTCTGGCTATCCCTTGTTCCTTTTTTTTGTTTGAGATTTTATTTTTACTTGTGCACAAGTTTACAAGTTTTGGAGACAAGCTTTCATATTCTCATTTGCTTAACTAGATCATATCGTCGTTAAATTGGATTGTTCTGAATTTGGAATTATGGGTTGTGTATTAAAATTTGTCACTTTAGGCGCATACTTTTTATTATCCTAGAGTTTGAATAATTTGACCCAAAAGCAAGTAAAGCAATTCATCTCAATCCCAAATTCAAAGTTATGCATAAACTCTCATTCTCATCTCTGCCTTAGCTTTTCTCCGCCAATTGAAGTTTCCCTTTCTCTTCTTCCTTTTCAATTTTTTCTTCAGTCTCGTCTTTGCTACATTGGAAAAACTTGGTTTTCACTTGATGATGATCACTCTATGTTGTTCCACAAGATGATCTTTTACTTTTATACTTACCACTCTGTGATTTTGATCCAACTCATACCTCATGTAATTTCCCAATTCGCTTAGCATGTATTTTGGTTTATAATCTTAAATATTAGCAGAAGGAATGGTCAAGGTAAAGCTTCTTTTGCCTTCTCATCTTTTCTTCTTAGCTTGTTGATCAAGTCTACATAAATCTGTTTCAGTCGGTGATAGGCTGGGTTTTCAGGTAGCAGTTTTCCTAGACATGCTGGTGTTATGGTAGGACTGGGACATATATATATGCTTATGTTGGCAATGACGTTCAATTGGAAAGAGGTATACCTAACCTTGAAATATCCCATTGAACATGGTATAGTCAGATTAGGATGATATGGAGAAGATTTGGCATCATACGTTCTACAACGAGCTTCGTGTTGATCCTGAAGAACACCCTTGTCTTTTTACTGTAGCTCCTCTTAACCCTAAAGCCAACAGAGAGAAGATGACTCAGATCATGTTTGAAGCTTTTGATGTCCCTGCTATGTATGTTACCATTCAAGCTGCGTTTTCGCTTTATTGTGTTTCGCTCATATTTGGATAATTCTTTAGATGGGAAATGTTTGGTTTATCTGGAAGATTTGGTTTGTATAAGGCATTGTGTTAGATTCTTGTGATGGAGTTAGTCACACGGTTCCTATATATGAAGGCTATGCACTTCCTCATGCTATTCTTAGCTGGAAGTAACTCATTCACCACAAGCGCTGAGAGAAATCGTGAGAGACATCAAGGAGAAGCTACTAATCCAATTCAGGATTTTCCTTTAGGGATATTGGTAAGGAATTGGTATAAGAATTAGTGGATTTAGTTTTTATCCAATGACTATACCCATGTAAGTCTAATTTTAAAAATGCATGATTGTCAATATATGTCAATATATACTTTAAGATGCTTTTGACATTTTTGCATCTAAGTGTATAAACGCATTTGCATCCAAAACTGAAAACGAATGGGTCTACTACATGACATTAACGATTGGTCATCATTTTGGTTTGGCCCATATTAGATGTGATCAGATTTGGTAATAACTGACCGAATATACAACAGAAAAGACAAAACATGTCTCTCTACAATCACGAAACAAGAAGGAAGAGATTCAAAAAAGAGCAATTCATAACACTAAATTGCCTTGCCCTTGAGGTAATCATAAACGATGCTTATCAAACACCCACGAACCATACCTCTCTAGATATTCATCTATGTTTAGATAAAAATATCTCTGTATACATGAATATATGTATGTCACGTGTGAAGAATTCTTGTAGCCAGTCGACAAATCTAGCATTGGTCTTGTGGGACATGAAAACCCTGACATTATGCTCGACCTGTCTAGAATACTATGCCCCATTTATTATCCTTTTATATAGTACTGTATCAATTACAGAAATTGAATAGAACAAGAGCCTAATAATTAATTCTTTGAGTCCAAAGTTATGGGTACCACGTGAATTATTTTACGAATTTTTCTTTCTTATCTTGACTTTTTTTACCTGTAAAGATTCCAATTTTTTATATTTTCAACTACATGGAGACATGGCAAAACGAAAAATGAGGCTATTCAGCCTCCAACTTTATCTCAAAATTTATATATTTTCCCTCTCTTTAAGACCACTTCTAATAATAAGTGTGGTTCTTGGCTTTTTGCTAAAGAACGGACACCAATTGTCCTTTTTTATTACAATAAATTCGGACAAATTTGATTTCTTGTGATGGTGGATCCCTTTTTCTCGTGCTTCGAGCTCCAATAACCTTTTTTACAATTTTTAAAACATTTTTTACGTTGATTTTTTTTATAAAATTTCCACCACCTTACAAAAGATTTTAGCTTTTCTGTGTTACTATTATCAGAAAAAAAAGTTGCAAGTACTCTTTTGCTTCATCTCTATGCAGAAAATGGCGAAAGAGAACAGTAGTCATCACCTTGCGGAAGCAAAGAGAAAGAGACTCACTTGGATTCTTTGTGTAAGTGGACTTTGCATATTGTCTTATGTTCTTGGATCTTGGCAAAACAACACTGTCCCAACTTCTTCCTCGGAGGCTTACTCAAGAATGGGATGTGATGAAACAACAACAACCACTCGGGCTCAGACTACTCAGACTCAAACAAATCCTTCTTCTAATGATGATGATAATCTCTCCTCTTTGTCATCCACAGAACCAGTTGAGTTAGATTTCGAAAGCCATCACAAACTCGAGCTGAAGATTACTAATCAAACGGTGAAGTATTTTGAGCCATGTGACATGTCTTTGAGTGAGTACACTCCATGTGAAGATCGAGAAAGAGGAAGAAGATTCGATAGGAACATGATGAAATACAGAGAGAGACATTGTCCTTCTAAAGATGAGCTTCTTTATTGTTTGATTCCTCCTCCACCAAACTACAAGATTCCATTCAAATGGCCTCAAAGTAGAGACTATGCTTGGTACGACAACATTCCACACAAAGAGCTAAGTATTGAGAAAGCTATTCAGAATTGGATTCAAGTCGAAGGTGAAAGATTTAGATTCCCTGGTGGTGGCACAATGTTTCCACGTGGAGCTGATGCTTACATTGATGATATTGCTAGACTCATTCCTCTTACTGATGGAGCCATTAGAACAGCTATTGATACTGGATGTGGTGTAAGTTTTTATTTCTTATTAGCATTTTAGATGTATCTATCTTTGACTTGTTTTTTTTTTTCTTAATAAAACCAAACCTTATATTAAAATACGACTTCTTGATTGGTTGTTTAGGTGGCGAGTTTTGGTGCTTACTTGTTGAAGAGAGATATTGTGGCTATGTCATTTGCTCCAAGAGACACACATGAAGCTCAAGTTCAATTTGCGTTGGAACGTGGAGTTCCTGCGATTATCGGGATTATGGGATCAAGAAGGCTTCCTTATCCAGCTAGAGCTTTTGATCTTGCTCACTGTTCTCGTTGTTTGATTCCTTGGTTTCAGAACGGTAAATCAAATTTTCTTGATTTTGTTTTCATAAGGTTTCTTGATTGTTGTAGTAAATAACCAAAAAAAGAATTGGATATGTGTAGATGGTTTGTACTTGACCGAAGTGGACCGGGTTTTAAGACCGGGCGGTTATTGGATCCTTTCGGGTCCACCGATCAACTGGAAGAAATACTGGAAAGGCTGGGAAAGATCACAAGAGGATTTAAAGCAAGAGCAAGATTCTATAGAAGATGCAGCAAGAAGTCTTTGTTGGAAGAAAGTTACAGAAAAAGGTGATTTATCAATTTGGCAAAAGCCCATAAATCACATTGAGTGTAACAAACTCAAACGAGTTCACAAATCTCCTCCTCTATGCAGTAAATCAGATCTACCCGATTTTGCTTGGTAACAATCTCAACCCCTCCTAAAAGCATTATATTTACTCCATTTGTTTCGTATTATTAGATGTTTTATATATATGCGCATAAATCAAGAAATTCAGATATTAACCTTAATATTTTGTTAAAAAACATTTTTAAATTTAGAGTATTTGTAAAAAAAATTATCTTAAAACAAATTTTAGAGTTAATATCTAAATTTCGTGATTTATACGCATTCATATAAAACATTTATGCGATTAAACTTGAATTTTGCACCGAAAGTTTTGATACGTCCGTTTAGAATAAGATGTTTTAGCAATTTGTTTCTGCCTTTTGTGTCAGTTTTCTATGGAATATTGGCAAAAAAAAAATCAGAAATAAATTGCTGAAACCTCTTACACTAAACGGAAAATGTATATATTTTCAGAAACTTGATGGTGATTTTTTTGACAATAGGTACAAAGACTTGGAATCTTGTGTAACACCATTGCCAGAAGCAAACAGTCCAGACGAATTCGCAGGCGGTGCATTGGAGGATTGGCCTGACCGAGCTTTTGCGGTCCCACCTAGGATAATCCGGGGAACTATACCGGACACCAATGCTGAGAAATTCAGAGAAGACAATGAAGTGTGGAAGGAGAGAATAGCATATTACAAACAGATAATGCCTGAGCTTTCAAAGGGAAGATTCAGGAACATAATGGACATGAATGCTTACCTCGGAGGATTTGCTGCGGCAATGATGAAATATCCATCTTGGGTTATGAATGTGGTTCCTGTGGATGCCGAGAAGCAAACATTAGGGGTTATTTTTGAACGAGGATTTATAGGGACTTATCAAGATTGGTGTGAAGGATTCTCTACGTATCCAAGAACTTATGATTTGATTCATGCCGGTGGATTGTTCAGCATTTATGAGAACAGGTAAACACCAATGACTAAATTTTAATTGCCTTTACGTTTACATTTAGTGGATAAATCTATACTCTTAAGCATTTTAAGCAAAATTTGTGTGTCCAATAATTTACAAGGCTATAATTAATTTATATGTATATATGTCTTTAAAATATATCATTTAAACTATATGATAAAAAAAAAAAACATGTAGATTTTCGGTAACTTGGGCTCGAAAATATGGACTATCTTTGTTCAAATATTTTTGAGAAAGAAAAGAATATTTGTAATGTTTTTTCCTTCTTAAAATTCTATAACCAGCCAGAAATTGTGCATTTGCATTTGTGTTTGCGTTCTCACAAACTTGAAATCTGATGTTATTGTTGTTGATGATGAAAGGTGTGATGTGACATTGTTACTACTTGAGATGGATAGAATTTTGAGACCAGAAGGAACCGTGGTGTTTAGAGACACTGTGGAAATGTTGACGAAGATACAAAGCATAACCAATGGAATGAGGTGGAAGAGTCGGATTTTGGATCATGAGAAAGGACCTTTTAATCCTGAGAAGATCCTTCTCGCTGTAAAATCCTATTGGACCGGTCCTTCTTCTTAGCTAGTTCCAGCTTTCTTGGAACTCTCTACTCTAATCTTCTTTATCTTGTGTGCCTCATCTTTGTCCTTTTTTTTTTTACTGTTTGTTTAAAAAGATTTCTATGATTATATAAGAAAATACAGGGAGAATCAACATTTTCATAGATTTTTTTTCCCCTTACATGGAAAAGGGAGCATGTTTTATGTATGGAAACGAAAAACTTGTGATCGAACAATATTGGCGATAAACCAATAATTAGGCTGTTTTAGCCATAAAGTCCAGAACAAGTTCGCTCTCTTCGGGAACCCTTCTAATCCGTTACCTTGGTTTGTTGTTGTGTTCAAGGAAATTTTCAGTTGCAGATTGTGAAACTCTAGTATCGCAGATTCACAAAAAAGTTAATAGTTGGTCACATAGACATCTGCGTCTCGGGTGATATCAAGGATAATTGGTTTCTAGAACTCTGTTCATGCTACCAAAGCAGATTATACATCGTATAAACACACTTTGCAGCGCCTATTTTTGGCATGGCTCTATTTGGGTGGCTTGGGATTCTCTTTTAGTACCAAAGTTGGAAGGAGGGCTTGGCTTGAGGAAATTGTCGTCTTGGAGTGATACTTGCGGGTTAAAATTGATATAGTTGTTGTATTTCAGAGCTGGGTCTATTTGGGTGGCATGGATGAGAAACAAATACTTGTCTCATTCAACTTTTTGGGCACGAAATGGAAAAAAAAACTACCGGTTTTCTTGGATGCTAAGGAAACTTTTGAAGCTACGAACAAAAGTCTGCTATTTTCTCATGATAAAATTTGGGAATGGGGATTATACATTCTTTTGGTGGGATCCATATATGGACACATTTTGGTCCTTTGATTAACTTCTTTGGTACTAATGGCCCAACACTCCTTGGGATACCTCTCTACTCTACTGTAAAGGAGCAGACTACTCTTACGGGATGGAATCTCTCACCGGCCAGATCGGAGAAACAAACACTTCTATACGGATATATCACAGCCATTATTGTCTCTCTTTCTAATGATAAAGCGGTATGGATGATCGATGAAGTTATTCAGAGATCATTTGTGCTTGGAATGTATGGATCGAACAAGATTAGGGACCCCAACCACATGTCCCTTGGTATTAGTTGGTTTGGCATAAGGCTAGAATCTCAAAGCCTGTTTTAACGGTTTGGTTGTTTATTCTAAATCGTAACCCCATGTTAGACAGGCTAGTTTCGATGGGGATGCAATGTTGAAAATCTTGTCTCTTGTGAGGTGAAGAAGAGGAATTAATCAAGGGACCACCTTTTGTTTCAATGTTCATATTCTACATGTATTTGGAGAAATATTGTAGCTATTTTCACGCCATTGGTCGCGCTTTCTCAATGGGAATCCGCTATCAACTGGCTAAAATCAGCCACTGACACCAAAGACACCTTCCTCACCCTCTTCCAAGCATGGCATGCGTGTATCTATGAGGTGTGAAGTGAGGAACCACAAGTCTCAAATTTGTTTTTATATTTCTAATTTTTTTTTAAATCAAATTCATATCTAATACAATAATATAAAACTATACAAACAAATTATATACCTTTGTAAGTGATATTTTTAACACATTTATAGGTTTCTTTTATTTATTTTATTCAGTCTTTTAATAGAGAACAAATCATTTTCGATGTCTTTTAGTGTTTTCATATTTCTGGACATGCAGAGAAGAAACAACTTTTTTAGGTGAAGAAATGGGTCAAAGCGCGTCAAGTAAAGAGATGATTCATTAAGAGGGCCGATCGTTTGAGAAATCGAACCGATCGGTTTCAAAGACGCTGCCTACCAATCTGTTGGGCTTTTTAAAATCTTTGTTTTTATTATTTTTAGGGCTGTGTTCCAATTCCTATATAAACCCTTTATTTTTGTAAACTTAAAGCATACATTCTTTTACGATTTTTATAGTTTTATTAAGGGGTTCTTCTCTTCTTCATCTTCTTTATTATTTTGCTTTTAACATTTCTAAAATCTTTGGTATATCTCTTCTTAACTCGTGATCCTTCTTCTACAATGATCACATATACTTAGATCATGTGTGAGTAGTCTCATCAAGGAGTTTTACCGATCGATATTGCACCTCATCGATTGATACCGATCGGTATTGCACCTTCACCGATCGGTTGGGATCTATACGTAAAACACAAAAGAACATATAAAAATAGTTAAACAACAACTTTTCCTTCTTTCTTTTTCTCACAACCAAGTTAAGTGAAACCCAACGTAATCTCGAAACATGTAAAAACATAGCCATTTGAAGCATCTCTCATAGCCAAAATATAAGCGTACAATATGAAATTTGATATTCGATTTCGCCTAATATGGCGAGTATCTAATCAGTATATCACAATAGTTAGATTAATTATTTTGTAGCAATCATAAAATCTAAATTGAAAAGATTTGAAACTTTAGTCGAAGATTTAATTAAACTATATCTACCTTAATGAATTCAAAGAACTCCTCAAATGATGAATATGTATATCTCAAACCTCTGCTAGTTATGAGTAACCGAGTATTGTCTGAAACCATTAACCATATATAAACAACAAAAATAATATATATTAATTATAGACGGTTATAAAAGTATTTAAATATAATTTCATTATCTACGTGTAGGTTAATAAATGAAACATAAAAATATAATGTTATAGATATTTTTATGTTTCATTTATTAACCTATACGTACATAATAAAATTATATTTAAGTATTTTTATAACCGTCTATAATTAATATATATTATTTTGGTTTTTTATGTATGGTTAATTGTTTCAAAGAATATTCAGTCACTAATAACGAGCAGAAGTTTGAGATATACATATTCATCATTTGAGGAGTTCTTTTAATTCATCAAGGTAGATATAGCTTCTTAAATCTTTGAATAAAGTTCCAAAATTTTCAATTTAGGTTTTATGATTGCTACAAAAAATTTAATCAACTATTGTGATATATTGATTAGATATTTGCCATATATATTAGACGAAATCGAATATCAAATTTCATCTTGTACGCTTATTTTTTGGCTATGAGATGCATCAAATGGCTTTGTTTTTACATGGTCTAGATTATGTTGGGTTTCATAAAAGAATTTAACTTGGTTGTGAGAAAAAAAAAAGAAAAACGGCTAAAACATGCCACAGGCGAGATCATGGTGTATCAAAGATACTTCCGCGAATAATTCGTAGAGATTACAAGTAGTCACTTTCAAGAGATCATGTGACATTGAAAAAGATTCCTTAGCCTCAAGGGTCGCCGACACGAATCATGACGAGGTGGTTAGGAGTCTTAAGCGGTCCTTAGCCTCAAGGGTCGCCGACACGAACCATGACGAGGTAGTTAGGAGTCTTAAGTGTTTTTTTCTTTTTAAAAGTAGGAAATCATGGACAGCTCGGTAAAAGAGTTCTCTCCATAAGATACAAGGGTAGGGAAAGTTTCTCCAAGGAGTAGCATTGTTGTAACAACTTTTTCTTATACCACAACTGAATAGGATTGTTTTGACCCTAAAGGTCGAATAGGTATCGGGATATTGTGTTAAGCTGAAGCTTAGGCTGCCTCAGGAAGATGATTTGAGGAAACTGGATCTGTAGCTAAGAGGCAGAGGCTATTAAAGATAAGGTTAACTTGGGTCATAAAAGGTACAAGCCGGAATATAGCATTCTAAACATTTAAGCTGCTAGTATTGTTCCCATCCTAGACGACAGGAGACTTGGGTAGTTGAACTGATATCCTTCGTGCCAAAGAGTTCGATCAGACAAAAGCAGAGATGAGGTTGCAAATAAGCTTCTACAAAGATCATATTTGATCCTGATTGGAAGAATTGAGACAAATTTGGTGGTAACAGCTTTGCCAGGAGGGTGTGAGCACAGGAGAAAAGAGAAGGGAGTTGTTGGACATCTCCTTCGTCCTATATCACTATTGTTTGAGCCATATTCGAAGCTTGCCAGGAGAACAAAAGATCGAAATGATGGAGATAGAGACCGCAACAAGATTAAAGCGATAAAGCGATTGTAGAAGTTGCGAGCAGAAAGAGACAAGTTCCAACGCCGATGAGCCGAAGCTTCACCAGCGTCGGAAATCAAGGCTAGGGTAGCTTTCTCGATATTAGAGCATGGGATCGTTCTTATTTTTTTCTTAAAACCTCAATTATAATCTTAAATTTCATGGTTATTTTGACAAAAATTAGAGATAAATTACAATCATTTTACTGAGTAATTTACCTTCGTTGTTTCATTGGAAAGTCTTACTATCGGTTTATTAACAAAATATTTACAATGAATTAACGGTAAATTTAACTATTTGACAAAGATATGACATATTTACGTCGAAGGTAGATTTACTTAGATCAACTTACGACGAATTGATTTTCGTCGCTATGTTGATGTAAACCCCAATATACTTCAATCTAAATTTTGAAGCAAAACTTTATTTAAAAACTAACCGAGATTTGTCGTTTAAGAAAGGAAGATATAAGCATTGTAAGGGATGCATGTAGGTTGATTGTTCAATGCATTCTCCAATATCTTCTTTGCCTCATATTTCTCCACATCGATTGTTTCTGCTCTTTGTAGTTTCCTTTATGATGCTTCCCGCTCTGGATCCATCGTTTTGCATCAATTCTTCGTAAAAATTGTGCCATAGAGTCTTGTTATGTTTCTTAGTTATACTCTACAAGGTATAAAAAAATATTGATTTAAGAAACAAATTAAACAATACTATAACAAATCAAAATCTGCTTAACGAATTTCCAAATAGTATCCTAAATTCTTGAACAATGTTGAACCAGATTTTGAGCAAGTTTTGTCCAAATTAAAAACCTTAATGATTTATCCACAAATCTCATACAGACATCAATTTAAAATTTTGTAAAAAGATGTTTGAAAAGATGATATCTATAAATTTCAATGAATAAAATAATTTCAAATCAACATAAAGAAATATTTCAATAGATGGATTGACAGCCAAAGTACGTTAAGATCCAAAGATACTGTTCCTCTAAATTATATGCATGCTTGAGAAATAATCCATCAAAACTTTTAAAAGAAATACATGCCAAATCTTAAAAAACTGTAATAATATATTGGTGGTTTGGGTGCGAAAAATTGTTGCAAAAATTAAACTAAACAGATGTTAGGCACAAAAACTCATTATATAATTAAAGATATATAAATAATTTGATGGCCAAAATTTGTTGAAATACATGAAACTAGAAAAGTTGTGAAAACAAATTGGGGTTATTAAAACAGTTTTCATCTAGATTCTAAGAAATGATGCTTCTAAAATTGAATATGTTGTAAACACAAAGAATTCAAAATACATAAAACTAATTAAAAAACAATACTGATTATACCATTTCGAGAAAACTTCAACAAAACAAGGAATAATTGAGTAGACGGTTTCGCGCCAGAATTCGTTAAAAACGATTCTCAAATAGACAGTTTGCCGCGAAAATCCGTTGGAAAACTTATGAAAACAGTTTCAGGAAAAGGTTTATAGCTAGATCATTAAGGGATTTACCATGAAATAAACATGCATGATCTCTTCCTTCTGCCCCAAAATATATTATATACTAAAAATGACAATAAATGAAAAAAAAATGGTCAAAGCAAAATATTGGCCAGTTACCATTAGATACTTTTATATTAATGCAATAAATTAAAAAATGGTCAAAATAAAAATAAATCTCAATATGAAAAGTGTGGACTGTGGACCATTATTTTTCTTAAAATGTGAATGATTTTTTTCCTTTTTATTGTTATTATATTTTTCTATCTTATATCGTTATGGAAAACTATTTATTTGAATGAATCTCTTACTAATAAAAGAAATAGTTTGAGGTCATCCACATCATCAAAATGAAAACCATCTAAGAGGATGCCACATCAGCGTTTATAATTTTCTTCTAGATTGCCATGTCATCATCAATCAAAAAACTTATTTGACGCAAATTTTCCGATGTTAGTAGGGTTTATGGAGATATAACGTCTCAGTAATATGAACAATTTCTCTTTCCCATGTCTTCCCAATTCTCGTAAACAAAGCATCTATTGTGAGAACCGGGGATCGACCGGGATCGACGGTCGAGATGATCGTCCTAGAATATGAAAATCATAAAGACCAAAAAGGATGTAGAAGTTATCATATCTTAAGTTTAGGAAGTTTAACATTATCTCTAAAGTATTATTTACATTTAAGTTTATCTTAATTTAGCAAACTATGTGTCATATTTATCACTATATATATATCGATGTAACTTGGAACATCAATCGTACGAGAGTCTATTCTAATTCATCCTAAACACTTTTGTGTTCTTACTCTCATCAATTTATCAGCATCTCATCATATATCTATATCATCGAAAGCTTTCTCTTCACCCTTTTCCGTCTTTGTTTCCTGATTTCAGATTGGATCGTAAGTATGAACAGAAGTCCCCTCAGTTTTGTTTCAATTTCTTAAAGAGAGGTATCATTTATGCACTCCTCTGTTTTGTTGCTGTTTGTAACGATGTGATTCATGGTAGTGGCTTCTGTAGGTTTTTTAATGATGCTTCACTATCTTATTTTACCTTATAGACAATGCTATTTCTCTGTATATTTTTCTTACGAATGATGATTCGAATAAATTTTTCAGATTTCTTACTTCACATTGATTTTATAACCCTTCTCCATGTCTGTATAAAGAATGAGTTTACATGTTACATGTTACATACTTGTTTAAAGATTACTAAAAAGGTTACTCTCATATGTGTGAAACTAGTTAATTTTAATTTTATTATTGTTCCAAAAATTCTGTAAGTTTTTGTACACTTCAATTTTATTAGTCTAAACATCTTTAGTAATAAAAAAAGAAATAATTTAGAAAATTCAATTTTAAAAATTGTTAATGAAAGTTTAGTTAATTAATATATTTGTACTGCATTTGTGATTGTCACCATTCAAACATCGTTTCACACTGCTTGTTCCACACTATGTGTTTTTCTGTAAAAACCGCAGTTAAACCGCACCGCAGCACTTAAACTGCTTATTCTCCACCATCCAATCCGTTGTCTCTAATCGCAGCTTTAGTCTATATTAATTATCTAAAATAATACTCCCTCTATTTCTAAATAATTAATTTTTTAGAGTTTTCTCACGTATTAAGAAAATATATTAAAAGTTGATAATAAATGTATAATTTTTTGTGATTTACAATTTTCTATAATTGTAAACCAATGATATTCAATTCTTTTTCTTGAAGATTAAAATTCATCAATAATAACTAATAAATATTGTATAGAAAATCGAAAAAATCTTTTCAAAACAATATTTTTTTTAGAAAATCTATTATTTAGAAAGAGAGGGAGAAGTTAACTATCCAAATAAATATTTAATTGACTTTAAGATATCTTTTTATTAATTGGTGGTAGCGTATTCAACACTGAAATATTTGTTCTTGTTTGGAAAAATCTTGAACATGCTTCATAGTGCATTGCTTTACTGGATCTTAGATACGTGAATCATGTTATTTTCTCGGAAATTATATGTTCTTCTTTGCTTTTTATAATTTGGTTTACAACTTTCTTACTACTGAGAATATAAAAGTGTTCAATTTAGAATTACACAAAAGAAAATTTTATTTTATTTTTTTTACATAGCACAAAAGTGTAAAATGAACTACACGTTTTATTATCGTCTATAGAACGTTTTATTTTATAAAAAAAAACAAATTATAGGTTTGATTGGTAACATGTCACGAGTTAAGATGTGATAACTATTAAGTTGACTTAATGTTTTTATTTTGACTATTAAACCTAAGTTTAATGACATGAAGTATTTTTTCCTACGCTAACACTGGATTACACACATAACCCTATCAATAGTTGCAACTTACAAGTGGATCTTCGTTGAATGCACAATTAATTGGTTTTGTTGAATGCATAATTAGGTTTTATGATATCAACCAACAAGATTATTTGTTAGATGAACAAGTTATTCAAAAAACAGAACTCGATTTCAGCATTAAAACACACAAAATCATATTTAAAGAAGATCCGAATATTATATATTCAAAATCTCAAATCACGATTTCGTAAGAGTTCATTTTCGAGTTTTCTTGGTAATAGATGTAGTAGATACTTTGCTTTTTTGTTATGAGTTTCCAATTTGTTAAAGGTCGAAAAAGAAGATTCATTCACCTTGTGGTAAATTTAATGATTAATGTACATTGGTAGTCAAATTCATGTATCTTTAAGTTTAGTTTGTTACTTATACAAAAATATCAAAAATACATGGATTTATTAATTACGTATATTCAATTTACTCAAATTCATGTACTTTTGATACGTTTCTTCTAAACAACATAATTTAATTGGATTGAATTTCGGTTTATTACGAAATAGTAAGATTAATTTAAACAAAATTTAAAGAGTAGATAAAATATAACTAGTAAAAAAAACACCAAATTTGTAATTAGATAGATCGACGGCTAAGATTAACGTAGAACCAAAATAAAAGAATTTTACTATTATAATGATACAATAATAGTAAATAGCATGACAATGACTAAACTAAGAAACACTAAACGGAGAATCATGCTTGGTATTCTAATTTCTTGGCATGTCCAAAGATTCGATGATATTGAATGTATATGGAGAATAGCAGGAATGACGAAATGTATTCACACAGACATTTTAGCAATCAAACAAATCATATATATAAAAGTTGGCCAACTCTCTCCATATGAGTGCCACATCATCACATAAGAAGGTACTTTATCAGCTTTCTCAATATCTATTATGGGTACAAAGTTTTTTTATCCTTTTTGAATGGGATTCATTGAACTCTCTCGTTTATATTTTCCGGGGATACAAAAGTTCTAGCTGCAGTATACGGACCTAAAGCAGGAACGAAGAAGAACGAAAATGCTGAGAAGGCTTGTTTTGAAGTCATATGGAAGCCTTAAACCGGATAGATTGGTAATCGTAAATGCGTTTAATTGTTCAGAAGGAGGCTTGTTTTGTTGCTTGAGTATGTCATACAGGTGATTCTTGGTTTTTTGATCTGAATTACTTTTTCTTTGAATATTTATAGGAAAAGTTGAAAGGGAGTATGAAACGATAATGAAAAGGACGCTACAGAGTATTTGTGTTTTGACAGTTGTTCCAAATACCACCACCTCAGTGATAATTCAGGTGAGTAGCTATTCAATGTTGTGTATATCGATATTGTCAACTTGAGTTGTATCTGATGTTTTCATTTTGTAATTCCCGTGTAGGTTGTACATGATGGTGGTTCTGTATCGTTTTTATGTTCCTTGCACCTTGGTAAACATTTACTGATGATGTCTGAAACACATATAATCCGGTATAAACAATGTCTATTTGAGTATTTATAGAGTTTATAGTACTAAAATTTTGTAATCCCATAAGCTGAGAGTGTGAATATGTTTTTGTGTAACTTCTACCGTGGCCTCCATTCTGGCAGTTAGAAGGTAGAAAACGTTTGTTCTAAAGAAATATGATGTACAGAAAGGGAGACTATGAAGGATGGAATTTACGAAGTCGAGAAATTTGCGTTGAGATTCTTCTTCTTTCATATTGAACATTCGAGTAGAGAGTGGGAGAGATTTATTTTGTTAAAGTCTTGTGGGGAATTAGAATATTTGTTGGGTTTAGAAGCATTAAGCCATCACTAAAATGGGCTCGACCCATTAGTATTGCACTCTAATAGATTCTAAAACACATATGGTCCATCCTTCATGGGCTATTTTGTTGGCTCCATTTGACACTTATAATTAGAAGCTGATGTGTATTAATGAAATATTTTGATTGGACGAATAAAAAGCTGACGTGTCATCTCCAGAAGAGCCAAAAATGCTGACGTGGCGGAAAGATGGAGAGAGATAGCCTCCTTTCATATATATGATTTTTTTATCGATGGTCATTAATCGATAATGGCTAAAAAATTACTTGTGTTGTAGTTTATATATTTGTTACTTAACTTCATGTTACGTTTTCTGAATATGGCATTCTCTCTTTTTATTTTTGTGCGTTATGATAAGTTGGTAACATTGACACATAATTTTTTCCACTTAACGGTCTTTTGAGACGTTAGACATACCAAGAAATTTAAAACACGAGACTCTCTCCTATATTATAAGAGTATGTATTCATGATAATGAAAGATTATGATCGTAGGTATATAAATCATCAGATTTATACATTAAAAACATGGAATCAATATTTCGAGTCAAAGATGAATCTAATCATAAAAATTATAACTATAAAAAATAGATATGACTTTTTTCATTACATAGTAACACATACACAAAATAATATAAAGCGCAACAAAAATCATAATCATATTTTTCTGCAATTTTTAACACAGAAACCCACGCGTAGCGTGGGTATTCATCTAGTGATTATAAGAATGTTGCATTTTACCAATATCATTAAGTTGATGAGAATGTTTTTTATGGAGGAAACTTGACTAAGAAATAATTGATGAAATCATTAAATGCTCGATATTCCATGGTGAAACCTTATCATAAAATAATGAAAGACCTGATAAGGTTTCACCATGGGAAATCGAGCATTTAATCCCTTCGTCAAATATTTCTCAGTCAACTTTACTCAAGAAAAAAAAAACTTCCGTCAATTTAATGAAATTGGTAAAATAGAAAATTCTTATCACCATTTGTTTGATAAGCTAAATTGGTAAAGGATTGACAGTCAAAGTTCGTTAAGATCCAAAGATATTGTTCCTCTAAATTTTAAAAGAAATAATCCATCAAAACTTTTAAAAAGAAATACATCCCAAATCTAAAAAAACTGTAATAATATATTGGTGGTTTGGGTGCGAAAAGTTGTTGCAAAATTTTAATCTAAATAGAATTTAGGCACAAAAACTCATTATATAATTATAGATATATATATATATATATATATATATATATATATATATATATATATATATATATATATATATATAATTTGATGGCCAAAATTTGTTGAAATACAAGAAACTAGAAAAGTTGTGAAAACAAATTGGGGTTATTAAAACAATTTTCATCTAGATTCTAAGAAAATGATGCTTCTAAAATTGAATATGTTGTAAACACAAAGAATTCAAAATACATAAAACTAATAAAAAAACAATACTGATTATACCATTTCGAGAAAACTTCAACAAAACAAGGAATAATTGAGTAGACGGTTTCGCGCCAGAATTCGTTAAAAACTAATCTCAAATAGACAGTTTGCCGCGAAAATCCGTTAGGAAACTTATGAAAACAGTTTCAGGAAAAGGTTTATAGCTAGATCATTAAGGGATTTACCATGAAATAAACATGCATGATCTCTTCCTTCTGCCCCAAAATATATTATATACTAAAAATGGCAATAAATGAAAAAAAATGGTCAAAGCAAAATAATGGCCAGTTACCATTAGATACTTTTATATTAATGCAATAAATTAAAAAATTGTCAAAATAAAATAAATCTCAATGTGAAAATTGTGGACTGTGGACCATTATTTTTCTTAAAATGTGAATGATTTTTTTTCCTTTTTATTGTTATTATATTTTTCTATCTTATATTGTTATGGAAAACTATTTGTTTGAATGAATAATCATTTAAAGAATGAGTTTACATGTTACATACTTGTTTAAAGATTACTAAAAAGGTTACTCTCATTTGTGTGAAAATATTTAATTTTAATTTTAATTTTTTTTATTGTTCCAAAAATTCTTAAATATTTTGTACACTTCAATTTTATTAGTCTACACATCTTTAGTAAAAAGAAGAAATAATCCAGAAACTTCAATATTAAAAATTGTTAGTGAAAGTTTAGTCAATAAATATATTTGTATTGCATTTGTGATTGTCACCATTCAAACATCGTTTCGCACTGCTTGTTCCACATTATGTGTTTTTCTGTAAAAACTGTAGTTAAACCGTACCGCACCACTGAAACTACTTATTCCCCACCATCCAATCCGTTTTCACTATTCAAAGCTTTAGTCTATATTAATTATCTAAAATAATAATCCCTTTGTTTCTAAATAATTGATTTTTCAGAGTTTTCTCACGTATTAAGAAAACATATTAAAAGTTGATAATAAATGTATAATTTTTTATGATTTGCAATTTTCTATAATTTCAAACCAATGATATTCAATTATTTTTCTTGAAGTTTACAATTCATCAATAAGAACTAGCAAATATTGCATAGAAAATCGAAAAAAATATTGCATAGAAAATCGAAAAAATATTTTTAAAACAAATTTTTTTCTAGAAATCTTTTATTTAGAAACAGAGGGAGTAGTTGACTATCCAAATAAATATTTAATTGACTTTAAGATATTCAATTTATGAAAAGCTAATTGTCGGTCATCAACCTCCTTTTTGAGATAATTATCTTTTTATTAATTGGTGATAGCGTATACAACACTGAAATATTTGTTCTTGTTTGGAAAAATCTTGAACATGCCTCATAGTGCAATACTTTACTGGATCCTAGAAACCGTGAATCATGTTATTTTCTCGGAAATTATATGTTCTTCTTTGCTTTTTATAATTTGGTTTACAACTTTTTTACTGAGAAAATAAAAGTGTTCAATTTAGAATTACACAAAAGAAAATTTTATTTTACTTTTTTACATAGCACAAAAGTGTAAAATGAACTACACGTTTTATTATCGTCTATAGAACGTTTTATTTTTTAAAAAAAAAAGTTATAGGTTTGATTGGTAACATGTCACGAGTTAAGATGTGATAACTATTAAGTTGACTTAATATTTTAATTTTGACTTTTAAAGCTAAGTTTAATGACATGAAGTATTTTTTTTCCTATGCTAACACTGGATTACCCACATAACCCTATCAATAGTTGTAACTTGCAAGTGGATCTTCGTTGAATGCACAATTAATTGGTTTGGTTGAATGCATAATTAGGTTTTATGATGTCAACAAACAAGATTATTTGTTAGATGAACAAGTTATTCAAAAAACTGAACTCGATTTTAGCATATTTTTTTTTTTTTTGGACAAAAAAAAAAAAAAAAAAAACTATTCAAAATTTCAAATCATGATTTCGTAAGAGTTCATTTTCAAATTTTCTTGGTAATATATGTAGCATGACCACGAGTAGATACTTTGCTTTTTGTTATAGGTCAAAAAAGAAGATTCATTCACCTTATGGTAAATGTATTAATCAGTTTAATGATTAATATACATTGGTAGTCAAATTCATGTATCTTTAAGTTTAGTTTGTTACTTATACAAAAATATTAAAAATACATGGATTTATTAATTACGTATATTCAATTTACTCAAATTCATGTACTTTTGATGCGTTTCTTCGAGACAACATAATTCAATTGGATTGAATTTCAGTTTCTTACGAAATAGTAAGATTCAGTTAAACAAAATTTAAAGAATAGATAAAATATAACTAGTAAAAAAAGAAAACACCAAATTTGTAATTAAATAGATCGACGGCTAAGATTAACATAGAACCAAAATAAAAGAAATTTACTATTATATTGATACAATAAGACTGGAAATAGATCTCAGATATGTAGCTATAAATATGCACACATGTGCAACCTATATTTTGCAACGTAACAAAACAAATAAAGAAACTAAATTTTGTTCCTTCCTCTTCTACAGGCAAGTACGATCTTTTGCTATCTCTACATTTTGCAGACAAAAGTTTGATAATGGTCTATTCCTCTAAGAAGTTGTTCTTGTTCTTCCTCTCGTGCATTATGCTGATTTTCAACTACAACACTAGTGGCTACGTAGCCACAGCAAATAGCATTGGCTTGAACTACGGCCTCCTCGGAGATAACCTCCAAGCACCGTCCAATGTTCTCAACCTTTACAAGTCCATAGGCATTACAAAAATCCGAATCTTTGACCCGAACACAGAGGTTCTTACCGCCTTACGCGGCCACCGCAATTTTGAAGTCACTGTTGGCGTGAGGGACCAAGACTTGGCTGCTCTTACAGCTAGCGAAGAAGCTATTAAGGGATGGTTCGCAACAAACATCGAGCCTTACTTAGCCGACGTCAACATTTCGTTCATTACTATAGGTAATGAAGTCATCCCCGGACCAATCGGTCCTCAAGTGCTTCCGGTCATGCAATCTCTCACCAACCTCGTCAAGTCGAGGAATCTTCCGATCTCGATAAGCACCGTGGTGGCTATGTCGAATCTTGAGAAATCATACCCACCTTCCGCTGGAAAGTTCACGTCCCAAGCGCGAGAACAACTTGTCCCCGTGCTTAAACTATTGTCTCAAACAAATACGCCTATTCTCGTCAATATTTATCCTTGCTTCCCTTACGCGTCTGACCCAACGAACATCCCTCTCGACTATGCTACCTTCAACACTGAGGCCGTCATGGTCCAAGATGGACCATTGGGCTATTCAAACATGTTTGATGCAATCTTTGACGCATTTGTGTGGGCCATGGAGAAGGAAGGTGTGAAAGATTTACCCTTGGTAGTGTCCGAGACGGGATGGCCATCTGCCGGAAATGGGAACTTAACCACACCGGATATCGCGGGTACCTACAACAGAAATTTTGTGAAGCATATAGCAAGCGGGAAAGGAACGCCTAAGCGGCCCAGCAATGGACTGGATGGGTTTCTATTCGCAACGTTCAACGAAAATCAAAAGCCGGCCGGGACTGAACAGAATTTTGGATTGTACAATCCTAGTGATATGAAACCCATCTACAAGCTATTTAAGTGTGAAAGTTGCTTAGACTTTCCCAATTCACTAGTTGTTAGTGAACTAAGTAAGATTAACACATACTATAAGCTATTGGCTTCTGTGAAAGTGATGAAATCTGGTAGGGAACTTGGTTGAGTTTGTAATAAATCTGAATTTGGTAGTTAAAACTACTATCTCCGGTAATTGACATATATTCTTTAGTAACTAAAATTTTCACAAACGAAAATAAAATAATTTGTTTATTTGACTTTTATAAATTACTTTTATTTAACTATTACAATTAAACTTTTCAGATTTAGTCAAAATTTTAGAAAAGATGTGATTTGATATTAATATCGAATTCAAAACATATAATCAAAAATAATTTTTTTCATTTAATCATTTAGTCAAGATTTTTTAAAAATATATATTTACATACACTGTATTTATTTTTAGGTTAACTACGAATATAAAGTATATATTTGAAATTTAATTGTTTAAAAATAAATTCTTAATTTAAATTTTATAAACAACAATAGTTACCTCAATTTTTAAAAAATTAATCAGTAGTTCAAAAAAATCGATAATGTGGTTGTTTGACAAAAAATTCGGAAATGATTAAAACACAATATATGAAATATATGATTTGAGGATCTGGCTTTGACCCATCTTAATCCGTTTTTAGAACGCGGGTGCGTATACAAATATGGTCAATCATTTTATTTTGAGAGAGTTTAGAAAATTTCAGATTTTTTGTTTGATTCAATTGGACCCATGGGGTCTTTGTTCTTTGAGTGTGGATCATCTCTAAACAATATGCAAGTAGTCTTTTCTTTCATTGGTTGAACCATTTATTCGTTTTTTTGGTTTGGTTTGGATATGGCTAGTATGAGTCACTCATTATCCAACCATAAGCAGACTTGAAATCTTCAACTGCATACCAATGACTAAACAAATAAACACTAAACGGAGAATCATGCTTGGTTGTCTAATTTATTGGCATGTCCAAAGATTTGATGATATTGAATCTATATGGAAAATAGCGGGAATGAAGAAACGTATTCACAAAGACATTTTAGCAATCAAACAAATGATTATAAGAATGTTGCATTTTACCAATATCATTAAGTTGATGAGAATGTTTTTTATTGAGGAAACTTGACTGACAAATAATTGATGAAATCATTAAATGCTCGATATTCCATGGTGAAACCTTATCATAAAATAATGAAAGACCTGATAAGGTTTTACCATGGGAAATCGAGCATTTAATCCCTTCGTCAAATATTTCTTAGTCAACTTTACTCAAGAAAAAAAAAAGCTTTCGTCAATTTAATGAAATTGGTAAAATAGAAAATTCGTATCACCATTTGTTTGATAAGTTAAATTGGTAAAGGATTGACAGCCAAAGTTCGTTAAGATCCAAAGATATTGTTCCTCTAAATTTTAAAAGAAATAATCCATCAAAACTTTTAAAAGAAATACATCCCAAATCTAAAAAACTGTAATAATATATTGGTGGTTTGGGAACGAAAAGTTGTAGCAAAATTTTAATTTAAAACGATTTTAGGCACAAAAACTCATTATATAATTAAAGATATATATATATATATATATATATATATATATATATATAATTTGATGGCCAAAATTTTTTCAAATACAAGAAACTAGAAAAGTTGTGAAAACAAATCGGGGTTACTAAAACAATTTTCATCTAGATTCTAAGAAAATGATGCTTCTAAAATTGAATATGATGTAAACACAAAGAATTCAAAATACATAAAAGTAATAAAAAAAAACAATACTGATTATACCGTTTCGAGAAAACTTCAACAAAACAAGGAATAATTGAGTAGACGGTTTCGCGCCAGAATTTGTTAAAAACGAATCTCCAATAGACAGTTTGCCCGCGAAAATCCGTTGGAAAACTTATGAAAACAGTTTCAGGAAAAGGTTTATAGCTAGATCATTAAGGGATTTACCAAGAAATAAACATGCATGATCTCTTCCTTCTGCCCCAAAATATATTATATACTAATAATGGCAATAAATTAAAAAAAATGGTCAAATTAAAATAATGGCAAGTTGCCATTAGATACTTTTATATTAATTCAATAAATTTAAAAAATGGTCAAAATAAAATAAATCTCAATATGGACTATGGACCATTATTTTTCTTAAAATGTGAATGATTTTTTTTTCCTTTTTATTGTTAATATATTTTTCTATCTTATATTGTTATGGAAAACTATTTGTTTGAATGAATAATCATTTAAAGAATGAGTTTACATGTTACATACTTGTTTAAAGATTACTAAAAAGGTTACTCTCATTTGTGTGAAACTATTTAATTTTAATTTTTTATTATTCCAAAAATTCTTAAATATTTTGTACATTTCAATTTTATTAGTCTACACATCTTTAGTAAAAAGAAAAAATAATCCAGAAACTTCAATATTAAAAATTGTTTGTGAAAGTTTAGTCAATTAATATATTTCTATTGCATTTGTAATTATCACAATTCAAACATCGTTTCGCACTGCTTTTTCCACATTATGTGTTTTTCTGTAAAAATTGTAGTTAAACCGCACCGCACCACTGAAACTACTTATTCCCCACCATCTAATCCATTTTCACTATTCAAAGCTTTAGTCTATATTAATTATCTAAAATAATGATCCCTCTGTTTCTAAATAATTGATTTTTCAGAGTTTTCTCACGTATTAAGAAAACATATTAAAAGTTGATAATAAATGTATAAATTTTTGTGATTTACAATTTTCTATAATTTCAAACCAATGATATTCAATTATTTTTCTTGAAGTTTACAATTCATCAATATGAACTAATAAATATTGCATAGAAAATCGAAAAAATATTTTTAAAACAATTGTTTTTCTAGAAATCTATTATTTAGAAACAGAGGGAGTAGCTGACTATCCAAATAAATATTTATTTGAATTTAAGATATTCAATTAATAAAAAGCGAATTGTCGGTCATCAACCTCCTTTTTGAGATAATTATCTTTTATTAATTGGTGGTAGCGTATTCAACACTGAAATATTTGTTCTTGTTTGGAAAAATCTTGAACATGCCTCATAGTGCATTGCTTTACTGGATCCTAGAAACCGTGAATCATGTTATTTCCTCGGAAATTATATGTTTGTCTTTGCTTTTTATAATTTGGTTTACAACTTTCTTACTACTGAGAAAATAAAAGTGTTCAATTTAGAATTACACAAAAGAAAATTTTATTTTATTTTTTTACATAGCACAAAAGTGTAAAATGAATTACACGTTTTATTATCGTCTATAGAACGTTTATTTTTTTAAAAAAAATTATAGGTTTGATTGGTAACATGTCACGAGTTAAGATATGATAACTATTAAGTTGACTTAATGTTTTTATTTTGACTTTTAAAGCTAAGTTTAATGACATAAAGTATTTTTTCCTATGCTAACACTGGATTACCCACATAACCCTATCAATAGTTGCAACTTGCAAGTGGATCTTCGTTGAATGCACAATTAATTGGTTTTTTTGAATGCATAATTTAGGTTTTATGATATCAACCAACAAGATTATTTGTTAGATGAACAAGTTATTCAAAAACTGAACTCGATTTCAGCATTAAAACAAACAAAATCATATTTAAAGAAGATCTAAATCTTATCTATTCAAAATTTCAAATCATGATTTCGTAAGAGTTCATTTTCAAATTTTCTTGGTAATATATGTAGCATGACCACGAGTAGATACTTTGCTTTTTGTTATAGGTCAAAAAAGAAGATTCATTCACCTTATGGTAAATGTATTAATCAGTTTAATGATTAATATACATTGGTAGTCAAATTCATGTATCTTTAAGTTTAGTTTGTTACTTATACAAAAATATTAAAAATACATGGATTTATTAATTACGTATATTCAATTTACTCAAATTCATGTACTTTTGATGCGTTTCTTCGAGACAACATAATTCAATTGGATTGAATTTCAGTTTCTTACGAAATAGTAAGATTCAGTTAAACAAAATTTAAAGAATAGATAAAATATAACTAGTAAAAAAAGAAAACACCAAATTTGTAATTAAATAGATCGACGGCTAAGATTAACATAGAACCAAAATAAAAGAAATTTACTATTATATTGATACAATAAGACTGGAAATAGATCTCAGATATGTAGCTATAAATATGCACACATGTGCAACCTATATTTTGCAACGTAACAAAACAAATAAAGAAACTAAATTTTGTTCCTTCCTCTTCTACAGGCAAGTACGATCTTTTGCTATCTCTACATTTTGCAGACAAAAGTTTTATAATGGTATATTCCTCTAAGAAGCTGTTCTTGTTCTTCCTCTCGTGCATTATGCTGATTTTCAACTACAACACTAGTGGCATCGTAACCACAGCAAATAGCATTGGCTTGAACTATGGCCTCCTTGGAGATAACCTCCCAGCACCGTCCAATGTACTCAACCTTTACAAGTCCATAGGCATTACAAAAATCCGAATCTTCGACCCGAACACAGAGGTTCTTAACGCCTTACGCGGCCACAACAATATTGAAGTCACGGTTGGCGTGAGGGACCAGGACTTGGCTGCTCTTGCAGCTAGCGAAGAAGCTGCTAAGGACTGGGTTGCAACCAACATCGAGCCTTACTTAGCCGACGTCAACATTTCGTTCATTACTGTTGGTAATGAAGTCATCCCCGGACCAATCGGTCCTCAAGTGCTTCCGGTCATGCAGTCTCTCACCAACCTCGTCAAGTCGAGGAATCTTCCGATCGCGGTAAGCACCGTGGTGGCTATGTCAAATCTTAAGCAATCATACCCACCTTCCGCTGGAAAGTTCACGTCCCAAGCGCGAGAACAACTTGTCCCCGTGCTTAAACTATTGTCTCAAACAAGTACGCCTATTCTCGTCAATATTTACCCTTACTTCCCTTACGCGTCTGACCCAACGAACATCCCTCTCGACTATGCTACCTTCAACATTGAGGTCGTCGTGGTCCAAGATGGACCATTGGGCTATTCAAACATGTTTGATGCAATCTTTGACGCATTTGTGTGGGCCATGGAGAAGGAAGGCGTGAAAGATTTACCTTTGGTAGTGTCCGAGACGGGATGGCCATCTGCCGGAAATGGGAACTTAACCACACCGGATATCGCGGGTACCTACAATAGAAATTTTGTGAAGCATGTACTAAGCGGAAAAGGAACGCCTAAGCGACCCAACAATGGAATGGATGGGTTTCTATTCGCAACGTTCAACGAAAATCAAAAGCCGGCAGGGACTGAACAGAATTTTGGGTTGTACAATCCTAGTGATATGAAACCCATCTACAAGCTATTTTAAGTGTGAAAGTTGCTTAGACTTTCCCGATTCACTAGTTGTTAGTGAACTAAGTAAAATTAACACATACTAAGCTATTGGCTTATGTGGAAGTGATGAGATCTGGTAGGGAGCTTGGTTGACTTTGTAATAAATCTGAATTTGGTAGTTTAAACTACTTTCTCTGGTTTAGTAAAGAGAAAAATGTCATTAAATCATCACTTTACTATTTTCGTTAGTTTAAAGCATGAACTCTAGACCTGGTGATTTAAATCCTTAGTTTTCTGTTAATTTTCTTTTTAATCATGAATTCTCGTTGACAAAGCCAATTGAGGTACATTGCTAAATGGCTAAACGGATCAATAAGACGATGTCATCGTATAACTGGCACGTCGAAACCATCGCATAATTTTTCTATTACACCAACTGAGTTTTCATCTTCTTCTTCAAAAACTATGTGATGACATCGTCTGATTACTCCGTTTAGTCAGTTAACGATGTACCTCAATTGGCTAAGTCAATTAGAATTCGTGATTAAAGTGAAAACCAACATAAATTGAGGATTTAAATCATTAGGTCCACATAAAATTGAGGATTTAAATCACCAGGTCTAGAGTTCATGCTTTAAACCAACGAAAATGGTAAACTTATGATTTAAATGACATTTTTCCCGTTTAGTAAATGTATTCCTTCATCTGACACAAAAGTACGCAAGTTGTTTCGCATCCATTTGTGTGTGCATTTGTATAGAATTACATTTCCAATATAAATATATTTTAAATGACATTTATTCTTTAGTAACTAAAAATTTCACAAAACGAAAATAAAATAATTTGTTTATTTGACTTTTACAAATTATAATCAACAATTACAATTAAACTTTTCAGATTTTTATTCAATATTTTAGAAAAGATGTGATTTTATATTTATATCGAATTCAAAATATATAAACAAAAAATAATATGTTTTCATTTTTTCATTTAGTCAAGATTTTTTAAAATATATATATTTACATACACTATATTTATTTTTAAGTTAACTACGAATATAAAGTATATATTTGAAATTTAATTGTTTTAAAATAAATTATTAATTTAAAATTTATAAACAACAATACTTACCTCAATTTTCTAAAAATAAATCAATAGTTCAAAAAAAATCGACAATGTGGTTGTTTGACAATAAATTTGGAAATGATTAAACACAATATATGAAATATATGATTTGAGGATCTGGCTTTGACCCATCTTAATCCGTTTTTCCTATTCTTTCATTCTTTTGAATCAAAATCAATTTTTGAATTCGTCAATCATTCTTCTTCCTCTAATTCCCCAAAAAAATAACCTATTTCCTCTCTCATTTTTCCATGTGAAATCATGTGAGCTTACACCGTCAGAATAACGATATGGTTCGCAACGAGGACATTGTGTTCTGTGAGTGGGAGGTCATTGTAACATTTTGATGGTGCATGCAATTTTATGATAAATGATTTTGGCTACATATGTCACCAAAATGTAGTTGTCTTTTTCGTAAATCATCCTAACAGAACTCTTGAGTTAAGCGTAGTTGAGCTGGAGCGATTGAAAGATGGATGACCTAAGGGAAAGTGATTTTCGAGTATGTGTGAGTGAGAACAAAACATGTGAAAAAATCTAGTGGTGGTTTGTTAGATTGGTAAACAAGTCTTTCGAACCTTACGGAGTAACGCATCGATATTCGGACAAATGTAGGATCATAGACCGAGAAAGAGCGTAGGATCTACAGACGGTGGTGGTCTGGGCGTTACAGTTCAAATTATTGTGAATGCAGATCAACATTGCTTGTTTTGAACCACTAAAGCATTTTAGCAATCCTTAGTACTTTCATGATCTATTTTTGTTTTGGTTTCATGTTTTCGCTGTTAAAATTCAAGGTTACGTTCAAGTTGAGAACTATACATGACTATACTTCCCTACGAAATCAGAACCAAAAGTTTTAATTATCATAGTGTTAGAAAACAACATCAGTTGATCTGTCAGCATCGTTTATAGTTGAGCCCCCGTTTTGTTTTTTGATTTAGCTAAAACATCTTTGGCAAATATTTTCGAAGTTATTCGTCTTTTATAAATCCAAAAATTTCACTTGTAACTTTCAAATGTATGACGACTCACATAAATGTCCCTATTAATCATTATTCCAACATCGAACACCACTACAATAAGGCCAAAATCGTATAATGTCATCTCGTGCTAATGTATTTACACAATGCTCCTTGTCAATCCAATGAATCTTTGTGTTTTTACTCCACATTGACAATCCACAATAGCACTTGTTATACAAAATCTTTTAAAGAGTTTAAAACAAGAAATCACATAGACAACTAGACAATCCAGGGATAGTGTCGATCGACACTTGCACGAATTTTGGTCTCCGGATTGCTCTCGTAGCATAACTTCTCGGTTTTGCTCTAGAATGATCTATAATCTCCAAATTAGTCTCAAACGTGCATAAACTTGAAAAAGACTAGAAAAGACTTTAGAAATAACAAAAAGACACTAAAACTGACACATATATCATGGCTAAAAACGGTAAAATCCATGATATATCAATAAATCCAAAAATTTCACTTCTAACTTTCAAATGTATGACCACTCATAAATGTCCCTATTAATCATTATTCCAACATCGAACACCACTACAATAAGGCCAAAATCGTATAATGTCATCTCGTACTAATGTATTTACACAATGCTCCTTGTCAATCCAATGAATTTGTGTTTTTACTCCACATTGACAATCCACAATAGCACTTGCACTACAAGAAAAATGGCTTTTCGTAGCACCCGAATAACGCTATCTAACTATTCTATAGCGTTTTGACAAGCGCTATATCTGCGCCCGTCATAATAGGTATGCCACTTTCGATAACGTATTTTAGCACTGCTATCGTATCTTAGTCAAATATAACGTTTTCTTTTATGTAATTGTATATTTTACAATAGCAATTATACTTTGTTACGAATTGTTATATTCATAGCATTTTATATATGTAACCATTTTTGTAATTGTTCTCTAGGTTTTCTATTTTGATTTTTTGGATTATTTGACAAATTAAAAAAGAAAAATGTCATATTTTATTACATTTATATGAAAACCATATACAAAAGACCTATATTACAAAGTAAAAGGACAAAATAAAAAATAAATTTCATACAACTCTTGTTTTTAACTTGTGAATTCTTCACACCCTTGGACCTCTTGGACCTCCATCTTTGAAACTTCTTCTCCGTAATCATCAACAATATTAGCTTCCTCCTTTGCCAAGAGCTAAGCAACAAAACAAGACCAATAAAAAAACGTAAAAACTCAAACTTTGTGTGAAAAGAATCTAGGAAGTGGCAATTTCATAGAGAAAACAAAGTCCATATTCAAATCCAAAAACACAAACACAAATTGCTTTAAAATCATAGCTTTGTCGGCATGAGTAGAACGGATCTATTGAGTGAAAAAATCACATCAGCTCAATTCAATAAATCAACATAACTTATAACAAAACTGAAAAAATTAAACCTTGAGGAACTGAGTATGAGGAAGAAACCTAATCAATTCTCTAGTTGAGATGATTCTCCAAAACTGAGACTAACAACCACCGCCATCTCTAGCGCCCAAAATTGAATCTGCATAAACCATATGAGAAGAAGGAGCAACCTTAAGAACTCTCATCTGAACTGTTTCTTCATTAACAACCAGATCTGAGAGTGAGAGGAAGATCGAAAGAAGAGAGGAAAAGAGAGAGACGACGAGAGGGAATGAAAGGAGAAACTTACATCGAAGACTTGAAAGCACTCGTTGGCGCTGCTCCGAAGGGAGATGAAGGTGGATTTGAGGAAGAAGAGGCTCCGAACAGAGATGATGATGTAACAGTCGATTGAAGCGCAGGTTAAGAGGCTGGTGAAGTTGCGGACGATGCAGGATCTGAAATGGTGGATCCTAAATAGGCAAATCTGGAACTAGGGTTTGAGGATTTGGTGAAAGAAAAAGATGGGGAAGTGGTAGATGAACCGGAAGTTTCCCTCGACTGATTAGCTGATTTTTTCAATGGATGGGCAAACGAGAAATTGATTCACTCAATTGATTTTCGCTCAAGTAGAAGATAATCAATTTTTCATACGCTCTCTCAGTTGATTCTCTCTTTTTCACCTAGGTGCTGTTCGTTTCTCCATTCAGATGGATCATCCGAATGGAGATGAGTTATGATGTTCGTTTATAACAATTTTACAGAGCAGTGAGATGAACCAGTTGGATGATTTTTATCAAACTCATCCAAAAAATGATCATTTTCCGACTGAGTCTGATCGGAGCAGTTGACTGGAACTGAGTCAGTCTAAAATACAAAATGACCTAAATACCCCTATCTAATTTGGAAAATTACACCAAAAAACCTAAACCTACTTCTCATCATTCATTCCACGACAGAGACTCAGAGAGCCATCCTTCGACAACGTGAGAAGAGAAACGAGATCCTTCGCACCGAAGCTGGATCTCTTCGCAGCTGGATCTCTCCGCCGGATCTCTCGCCGGAATCCACTCCTCTTTGATCTTCTCACTCCACTCCACTCCTCTTTGATCTCTCCGCCGGCTGTCTTCTTCTCTCTCGTGCGTGGGTTTAGGTGTTACGATTGAATTAGCTGCGACCATTGTTTGAGAGGTAAGACTCATGGGTTTGATTATTGGATTTGATTTCTCCTTTAGTCATTGAAATCTCGAAGTGGGTTTCAGGTGTTACGGATTGAAATCGCTGCAACCACTGTTTGAGAGGTATGATATATCTCTAATTCATGATTTTGTATTGAGTTTATGTGTACCAATGGAGACGAGTGTTGTGGCTTTGTTTGATTTCGTGTTTCTAATGCTTATAGGCTATTATCGTTTTTGATGTTTGATTTTGTATTGAGTTGATCTGTTTCACCATCTAAAGCTGCCATTGTTTGATGTTTGATCTGTTTCACCATTTAAAGCTGCCATTGTGTGTTTAGTTCTGTGGCTTCTTCGTTAGTGTTTAGTCTCTTTAAGTGTGTCAGTGCACCAAACTAGCTTTAGATGAAACTTTCTTTGGTTTACTGATTACTGGGATTTCAAGTAGACATGAATCTTGAGCTCTAAGCGGCTAATGCACCAACTTAACTTTAGATGAAATTGCTTGGATTTTGGCCTAACTCTGTCTCTATTGTGGTACTAAAGATCTCTAGTTAGTGCATGAGCGCAGGCTTCTCTTGATATTTGGATGCGCCTGCAAAAAAAAACATAGTTGTTCACTAGAGATCTCTTAAAATTTTCAAAATCTCTAAGATAATGAGAACTTGATCATCTCCTTAACCACAAGATTTCAAGTGAGGTTTTAACCACAAGATCATCCACTTTGTTCACTAGCTTTTTAAGTGTGTTCTGGAAATCTGAGAGTTCCTTCCTTTAATGAAACCCCTGTTATATGACTTTTTTGAGTTTGATTTGTCTGCAACGAAGCATGTAAATCCAGGAACAGCTTTGCTTCTGTTTGTGAATATCTTTCTCTCTTTTTTGTTCTATAAATTTGAGTCTGTTTTGGCCTCATTTCTTTTACTGAATAATTTGATTGAGTCAGCTAAAATTAGTCTGAATTTCTTACGCAGCTTTGCTTGTAATGTCTGTTCGAGTTTGGTTGACTCCACCATGGTTTATGGTACATTATCATCATGTGCATGTTGCATTATCATTCAAGATAGTGTCTTGTGAACTCTAGTGTCTAGTGTCTTGTGTCTTTCATGTTTCTTGGGAACTCTAGTGTCTAGTTGTAAATTTGACGTTTACACAATTTGATTAAATAATCTCTTCTGGTTCAACTTAGAGAAGACTGATTGTTGATCTTTTTATATATTTACGTTAATAGCTACAAGACTGCATTCTCCATAAATTGTTGTCAAACCATGTCTCAGAATCTCTGTTTGACATTTTTCATTTGCCGACAGAGCTTAATAAGTTGATTAATGAAGAAGTGTTGTTGTTACACGAGTCTTTGTGGCTCAATTTAAAAAAAAAAAAAAAAAAGGGGTTAAAGCTCAATCATGAGCATGCCGTTTATAAAGTGCCATATCAGCAAACCGGTAATATGCATACCGCATAAAATAAAGAAGGTAGAGAATCCAGTTAATATATACAGTCAGGGATGTTAAAACGGGCCTGAAGCCCGCGGGCCTAAACGGGTATTGCATAATATTGTTTAGCCCGAACCCGTTTATTTAATTTATTTTTACACGGGCTTTAAAAGTACAGGCCCGTTTATGTAAGATAAGAAACGGGTTTAAGAAAAATTTAAATGGGTAGCCCGTTTAGTGGAACTAAATGAAGCTACGTCGTTTTAGTTTAGGGTTTCACTAGGTCGTCTCTCTCCAAGATCTCAACGAGAGTATGTTTTTGATAATCTGAAATTGAAAAAGCTCTCATAGCTTCTTCTCAATTTTCTTCAATTGTCGTTACCCTTCTCCCAAATTCACGACTTTTTTCTGGGTTCGTCGGAAAACTTGAGGTTCGTGAGGAAAGTGAGTGAGGTTAGTGGTGAGATTGAACCGGTGAGATTGATGTCTACGAGGACGAGTCGTGTGACTGTTGCTTAGTTACGTTTGGGCATTGCAACTTTCTCTTCTCACTCCTTATATTCAGGTACTTACTACTTCTCTCTTATCACTTGTGGGTTCGGATTCGATTTGGGTTTGTTTATAGTTCATCGTTAGTATAGAAATGAGATTAGTATCATCAACGTTTGTATAGATATGAGATGGATTAGTATTTCAGATCTGAGAGTGAGAGGAAGATCGAAAGAAGAGAGGAAAAGAGAGAGACGACGAGAGGGAATGAAAGGAGAAACTTACATCGAAGACTTGAAAGCACTCGTTGGCGCTGCTCCGAAGGGAGATGAAGGTGGATTTGAGGAAGAAGAGGCTCCGAACATAGATGATGCTGTAACAGTCGATTGAAGCGCAGGTTAAGAGGCTGGTGAAGTTGCGGACGATGCAGGATCTGAAATGGTGGATCCTAAATAGGCAAATCTGGAACTAGGGTTTGAGGATTTGGTGAAAGAAAAAGATGGGGAAGTGGTAGATGAACCGAAAGTTTCCCTCGACTGATTAGCTGATTTTTTCAATGGATGGGCAAACGAGAAATTGATTCACTCAATTGATTTTCGCTCAAGTAGAAGATAATCAATTTTTCATACGCTCTCTCAGTTGATTCTCTCTTTTTCACCTAGTTAAGGAGCAGCCACCGAAAATCTTTTAGTTCACAGATAAAATAAGTCAAAAAGTTTTACAACAAAAAATTGGCGGCCATGAAAAATAGAGGCGGGTACTAAATAATTTTTAGGGTTAACTCTATGATAACGTTTTTAAAATTGTATATGCTATTACAATACAGACGATGTTAAAAACCTAAAGAATTAAAAAAATAAGCGGAAGCACAATATTTTCACAAACCCAATATATTATAGCGTTTGTCTATTTATAAACGCTATAGAAAAATTACGAATAAGTCAACAATAGCAAAACACACATAAACGCTATCTTATAATGCTATTAAAACTCAATATTCTTGTAGTGTTGTTATACAAATCTCTTAAAGAGTTTAAAACAAGACATCACATAATAAGTGACTTTTTTTTTAGCATAATAAGTGACTTTTTTTTTATATACACAAGTACTGTATGTTTTTGTTAGCATAATAAGTGACTTTTTTTTTTCCTTGCAGTAAACAGGAAAATCTTGTAAGGAAATAAATATCGATGATTGGACAAATTTGAGTAAAAAGGGTAAATAGGACCATTTTGTGATTTTTCACCAGCGCGGTCGGAGAACAGCTGAAATCTCTCCGGCCTGAACCATTTTCTCCGGCTAAATCCCTAATTTCGAATTCTGATTCCGTCTGCAGATATCCTGCTAGGCAAATTTCGCCACGAGAGACGAAGATTCAGAACTCGAAGATAGTGAGAAATTATAAGCGAAAGAAGGAGAGCAGATATCGAAAGTGCGGGGTTTTTGAAAAGGCTCGAGGAAATGAGACAAGGACCATGTTCTGAAGAAGGTTGCTTTACCGTGTTGAAGCTGTTCGAGCATGTTCTTGAATCTGACCCTCTTATGTGAGTCTAATGTTCTCAATAATTGGTTTGAGTTTGAATTGAATTTGGTTTCTTCCTGTTCTCTTACCATAGTCCTCACTCCTTAGTTAATGCTTCCTCTTACTTTATTTAGTCTCTCTGAATTCAGTGATGAAGTAGGTTTTATTCACCCCTCACAGTTCAACCTGCTGGATGAAGAAGCAGGTTCCTCCAGTGTCTATCAAAATGAACTCCAGCCTAACAATGGAACCTCAAGAAAATTCTGGAATCAAGATCACAAATTGGGAATATCAACTGATGTACTTGTTCAATTATGTAAAGATGCCAAACATGTGTTTCTGCTTGCGTTTGAGGAGTACAAACGCCATGGAAACGCTTGTAATGAGTCTCAAATTGAGAATTTCTCTTGTTCCCCCGGTACGCCCGAGATTGAAGTTATGAGGCATAGCCAAGCTGTTTTGCTGTTAAGTTCAGACTTTGGAACTGCATGGAATGCTAGGTACTCATATAAGTAATAATTGATTTAATATGTTTCCTAGTGTTTAACCTCGTCTTGTATGTGTGTTCTGGAGATAGGAAGTTGATATTATCAAAAAAGGATCAACTTTCGGCATTCACGGAAGAACTTCGTCTCTCTGGGCTCATTCTTTCAAATTCTCCTAAGAGTGAGTCAACATGGAGCCATAGGTCGGTCTTTATGATTCATTGTATTCATTAGAATCAATGTTTCCGGTCACTGTTATGCTTTAGTAATGCAAACCCATTTTCTGATCTTAAGTGCATTTTTCTGTTAAAGCCTGAATAGTTCCTACTTGTTCTTGTCCATTTACTTTCCTCGTAATATTTGGTTTTTATTTCAACAGAAGGTGGATAATTAAGATGATTTCTCAGAGATTTTCTACACCACAAGTGATTATAACCAAAGAATCTGAGTTAGTGGAATCAATAGGCGAGGTATAGTTCCAGATTTGATGCTTTAATTAATGAAAGTTCATCATATATCTAATGAAATAAATATTGGTTTCTCCTAGTCTTCACAAGTTGGCTATCATGTATATATTGAATGGTCGGTCACTCTTACCATTCCTACTTATATGACACAACCACTTACTTTGTTCCTAAAAGAAACTCTAGCTCCTAATCAAAATACATGCCTTTTGCAGAGATCAAAGATGAACTATCGTGCATGGTATCACCGTTGCTGGTTGGTTTCCTACATGGCAATTGAGCAGCTAAATCATTTTCTACATTTCTTCAGATATCATTCCTGATCTTTTGAACATATGGTCTGAACTTGTAACCTTTTTGTATGGTCAGATATACTTAACTTTGCAACGTTTCTCTGACTTCATTAATTTGGTTCCTTTTGTTAGCTGAACTTGTGAAAGTTTCATATTGTCTAAGATACACCATAAGTTTTCTATTATATGTGATTCCGATTACATAGATATATGTTGTCTATTCTAGGTGATACAAGAGTTGAACAAATCTAAAAGGTGGGCCGGGCTTCATGTAGCCGATAGTTCTTGCTTCCATTATCGTAGAGTAAGAACCGTATATTCAGTTTATATGATTGCTAAAAATCTAGAGTATACATCAATCTAACTTACCCCAAGTTATGTTAGGTCTTGGAAGTAAAAAGTACAACTATCATTCTCCGTTCTGATGAAGTGTTCCATGCAGCTCAACTGTTTTGTTTTCATTAATGTCCAGCGGTTGATGCTCAAGATTTTGGAGTCACTTTATGTGAAAGGAGGCAATGCTTATGATAAATCTGAGGCACGTAAAATCTGGAAGGTACGCTTTGTCTTCCTTGCTAACCCATCCCTGTTATGGTACCTTTATTTTTTCCCAGAGTAATCTTATTTTTACATTTGTGCTGAAAATGAGGATGTCTCCTAAAACTTATCTACGATTATATGACAGGAAGAGCTGGATTGGAACAAAGAATTGGTAGAACGTTACGTGGGACGAGAGGTATGATATCTTTGATTTTCAAAAATTAATTAGTGTAGAGATGGCCAGGGTATGAAGATCTAGCTCCTATCATACATCTGTTATTAAAAAAACAACCAAGTTGGATTTTGTCAACGCATAATTTCTCTAGCGCTAAGCTATCATCGCGACAGTGGTTTGGATGACAAAGATAGTTTTGTAAACAGTTTGTTGTCGTGCTACGATGGAGATGATCGAATTAGGGACTTATTTGAGTTGTTACACTTTCTCTTTCAGGCCCTATGGCTTCACCGGCGGTTCCTCTCTCTTAATTGGATAATATATTTCGCTTGCAATGATTCAGATGTTTCACCTGAACCCGGAGAGAGTATCATTATGAATGAAGAAATTGCCATCTTCATTGATAACGAGATCCATCTTCTAGAATCTTCTATGACCGTTCCGGATACCAAATTTGAAGATTTCCAAGCTCAAGCATTGCATGCTGGTGTCTACATGCTATGGCTGACAAAGGTAACAGTGTTCTCTTCTTGTCAAAATAAAGTCATCAAAAAAATTGCCACTATTGTCAACCACACAAGTGCAGAAAAATAGATTGGGAGTTTTCCGTATAGCAGAATGATGGAAATATGGTGGACTTTGATTTTCTGATATGCATTCGTTTATGAGCAGAAAATGCCAGAATTGTGGAGAATGGTTGAGGAGAAGCTTGGAACAGAGAAAGTGAAGTGTGTACTGAGCACAATTGCTCAAGGAGACCCTCACTTTTGCATCATTTGGTGAATGTCTGAAGATTCTTTTGAGATTTCAAAATGCTATATCTTTTTATATATTTACGTTAATAGCTACAAGACTGCATTCTCCATAAATTGTTGTCAAACCATGTCTCAGAATCTCTGTTTGACATTTTTCATTTGCCGACAGAGCTTAATAAGTTGATTAATGAAGAAGTGTTGTTGTTACACGAGTCTTTGTAGCTCAATTTAAAAAAAAAAAAAAAAAAAAAGGGGTTAAAGCTCAATCATGAGCATGCCGTTTATAAAGTGCCATATCAGCAAACCGGTAATATGCTTCCGCTTATTTTTTTAATTCTTTAGGTTTTTAACATCGTCTGTATTGTAATAGCATATACAATTTTAAAAACGTTATCATAGAGTTAACCCTAAAAATTATTTAGTACCCGCCTCTATTTTTCATGGCCGCCAATTTTTTGTTGTAAAACTTTTTGACTTATTTTATCTGTGAACTAAAAGAATTTCGGTGGCTGCTCCTTAACTAGGTGAAAAAGAGAGAATCAACTGAGAGAGCGTATGAAAAATTGATTATCTTCTACTTGAGCGAAAATCAATTGAGTGAATCAATATCTCGTTTGCCCATCCATTGAAAAAATCAGCTAATCAGTCGAGGGAAACTTCCGGTTCATCTACCACTTCCCCATCTTTTTCTTTCACCAAATCCTCAAACCCTAGTTCCAGATTTGCCTATTTAGGATCCACCATTTCAGATCCTGCATCGTCCGCAACTTCACCAGCCTCTTAACATGCGCTTCAATCGACTGTTACAGCATCATCTATGTTCGGAGCCTCTTCTTCCTCAAATCCACCTTCATCTCCCTTCGGAGCAGCGCCAACGAGTGCTTTCAAGTCTTCGATGTAAGTTTCTCCTTTCATTCCCTCTCGTCGTCTCTCTCTTTTCCTCTCTTCTTTCGATCTTCCTCTCACTCTCAGATCTGAAATACTAATCCATCTCATATCTATACAAACGTTGATGATACTAATCTCATTTCTATACTAACGATGAACTATAAACAAACCCAAATCGAATCCGAACCCACAAGTGATAAGAGAGAAGTAGTAAGTACCTGAATATAAGGAGTGAGAAGAGAAAGTTGCAATGCTATGATAACGTTTTAAAAATTGTATATGCTATTACAATACAGACGATGTTAAAAACCTAAAGAATTAAAAAAATAAGCGGAAGCACAATATTTTCACAAACCCAATATATTATAGCGTTTGTCTATTTATAAACGCTATAGAAAAATTACGAATAAGTCAACAATAGCAAAACACACATAAACGCTATCTTATAATGCTATTAAAACTCAATATTCTTGTAGTGTTGTTATACAAATCTCTTAAAGAGTTTAAAACAAGACATCACATAGACATACATTGCCATTTTGCCATTACTATGGATTTCAACAAGACAATTCCTCCCTTCATTGCAACATGTTTTCACATACCAACCAATTAACTTTGATTCCAAACTACCATGTTTAGCATTGCTTGTTATAAACAATCCTATATTTTCTTGAAACTCCTTCATTTTGAATCCATTGTCTTCTCCATTTTTGCGTTTAGGTTTTTAAAGCTACGCAAAAAACACAACTTTTTCATATTAAAAAGGCCTGTTTTTAAAATTGCCGACACGAAAAAAAAAACAATTATACATTAAGTATTAAAAAAAAAAACTTTATATAAAATAAAAAAAGGAAAGTGATGGTTAGATTGCGATGTGGTAGGGACTCGGTGAGGGTTTTGGAAGCATGACAAAAGATCCATGCCATTGAGATCCCTTTATTTACGACTAAGCCACCTCTTCAATTTCAGACACAACACCAAATACTTCTTCTTCTTCTTCTTCTTCCTCTCGTCTCTAAAAATCCTTCCTTTTTTTCTGGGTTTTCTCCAATCTTCATCTCTCATTCGAACCCACAAGTCCGATCTCATCTCCCGATCCAAAAACCATGGAAGAGGTTGAAGAAGAAGTAAAACGAATCGTCGAACAAGTTAAAGAGCTTCACGACTCTTCCACATCATTCGTTTCTTCTTCTTCTCAAGAAGAGCTCTCTCTCCGTAACAGAGCCTCCGTCGTTGACTCATCAATCCGTCGTCTTCATTCTACTCTTGCCTCCGACAAACATCTCGATCCCAAGCTTTTCGAAAAGGTTAATCTTTTAAACCTATCTCTCTGTCTCTTTCTCGACTTCTCCGATTCTTAAATTTGTTTATTGTTACAGCTTGAAGAGGATCTACAACGAGCTAAATGCATGCTTGCAGATGGTGACACTTCATCGTTTCTTCCCTCTAAACCTCAAGGTTTCAAATCTCAGATTCATTTTCTGATTTGATCCATTGTTAAAGGAATAGACTTTGAGTTTTTTTAAATGAGTTTGTTATGATTGGAAGCAGGACGTTTTGTGAGAATGTTTTTGGGACCTGTGAATGTTCGAGCTTCACGGAAAGATATACAGCTTAAAGTTAAAGAAGAGTACAATAGCTACAGAGTTAGTCTTTGCTTTTTTTTGGTTGGATCTTGGTTCAATGTCGAATGAATCTGTTAAATGACTTGTCTTTTTTCATGGAAACAGGATAGAACAGCTCTTCTTTTTCTTGTTTTCCCTGCAATACTTTTGACACTAAGATCTTATGTGTGGGATGGATGTTTGCCTGCATTCCCTGTTCAGCTCTACCAGGTATATTATAACTAGGGTTGAATTCGTGTTCGATTTGAGTTATGTGTAAAGGTTTTGGATTAATATGTACAACTTCCTTTGATCAGGCTTGGCTTCTGTTCCTTTATGCTGGTTTGGTTATGCGAGAGAACATTTTGAGAGCCAACGGGAGTGATATCCGTTCATGGTACTCTTATCCTATTACCCACTCAGTTGATTTTAGTTGTATTGATCCCTTAAGTTGTGCTTGTGGTTGGCTATTGTTATAAGGTTGATGTAGTTGTTATGCTATTGCTGAAAGTCACATGATATAAAGTTTGGTAAAGTCGATCATTAGGTTGTGTTAGGCTACACTGATTTTAGGTTCTTAATTCATTTGGTTAATCCTTCCTTTGAAAGCATGGATCATTTTCTTTTGGATCATCTCTCTTTCCGTTAGTTAGATCCTGTGTACTGCCGACTCTCCTTCTTTGTCTATTTGCTCTTTTATGACTGCCCATGAAAAATTACTATTTACTTTAGGTTGTTTATTTTTGACTGCAAGAAACTCATCAAATCAGTTGTGGCTGCCTCACTGGTCAATGTTATGCTACCAGTTGTGTTTTGCTCTGTTTTTGGTACCTCTCCAAGACTATACTAATCTCACTACTGAATGAGGGGGGCATTAGAATTGAGTAGATGATAGGAATTTCTATAGGCAATGTAATGCAGAGACAGGCGTTCATCGCTCACTTATTTGGTATCGAATAGAAATATGGGACTGCTATTAGAGAGGTAGCTTATTTTTGTTGTCGATTAGAAATTGGATGAGAAACTTTTTAGCCACCCATAAAGGCCTTAGTGGGTTGATGATTTTGATCTGAAGTGAATCATGTTATTTTAGACTGGTTTTATTGTGTGTGACTCCAGTTATCTTAATATATACCCTCCCATGGTTTGGAGATGACTAAGACCTCTGGATTGATATGCTTTTGTAGGTGGATTTTTCATCATTATTTTGCCATGGCTATGTCCCTTGTCAGTCTCACTTGGGAAATCAAAGGTCAACCAAACTGTGTTCAGAAGCAGGTAGTGGTTATTAACTTTATCTTATATGCCAAGTAAAATCTACCAAACAAATGTTATAGATCATTCTAAATGTTTTGCAGAAAGGAGTGCGTCTTTTCCTCCAATGGGCTATGATGCAAGGTGTTGCAATGCTTCTGCAAAATAGATATCAGCGCCAAAGATTATACACTCGCATTGCACTAGGAAAGGTGCCATACTATTTGCATTTTTCTCTGGTCCAAATCATATCCACCACTATGAAATGACTGTAAAAATGTGCATTGTGGTCATTTTCAGGCTAAAAGGATGGACGTCGTATGGGGAGAAACAGCTGGAGTAGATGGGCAACTATTGCTATTATTTCCTATTTTGTTCACTTTACAGGTAACAATTCTACTTTTGTTGCACAATTAATTTCACAGAAGCATCTTAAAGCCTTATATTTCCTCACCATAAGTAAACATAACTTCATGATGTCCTTTACTAAGTAAACATAACTTCATGATGTCCTCTCAAACTTGTAAGATAGTCGAAACAGTGAAAGATCTTTGCTCGCTCTCACCAGTCTAAAGGAAACTTCAGACTTATACTAAGTTCATAAGCTTGTTTATCATATTGTAGTTAAACATGTTTATATTCTACTTTGGAAACTCAGGGCTTTGAAGCATATGTGGGACTGCAGTTGCTTAGGACTGTGTTGACGGGTGTAGTCGCTGAATGGCAGGTATAAATCTCTCTTCTGGCAGCATTTGTGCATTATGCTCACTGGTTTATTCACGCACCAATCTGACAAAAAAAAAACATAACATATTGACGTTGACAGTAGTTGAATAGATAGAATCGATATTGGAAACTTGTGAATATTGAAAACTCAATCTCTTGTTGGTCTTGTTTCTCATTTCCAAACAAGTAACTTATCTTAAAATACACATTCTACGGTTTGTTTATCAGAATGGTTTTCTTATGATAACGTGAATGCTGCGTGCAGGTATTGGTTTGTGGCATTCTTCTGGTAGTGATGGCCATTGGAAACTTCATAAACACAGTAGAGACATTGATGGTGAAGTCGAGATTCAAGGCGAAGATGAAGAGAAGTAAAAGCAGAGCAGAACTTGATTAAACTTCCTAACTTATATAACTACAGCTTCATAGTTTCAAACTGTGGATCTTTCTCCACATATTATTTGCTTTACTTGATAAATTTTGTTTTCTTGGGGCAAAAGTGACCTAAAATTCTGAAAAAAAAATCAGGGAGTGCCCTTTCTTTGTGTAAATGGAAGTTGGGATTTGATAGTTTGATTGATTAAACTGTGTTTTGTAAACTTTTCAACTAACATTTGTTGGGTTTCCAATGATCGAATTCTCAAAAAATGGTGTTGGAATTATTTTTGTATATTTGTCTAATTGTTTTAGTGCTTGGAAGTTGGAACTTGACATTACTTGTTTTTAAAAGATACCTTCCTCGTCAAGGAACCAAACAACAACCTCAAAGGGATGACAATCCTAAAAGTTTTTAACCAAAAATAAAACAGGCCTATACATTGTTGATATTCGAACCCGTGACAATGAATACAACTTTTTGGATGGTCAACTAGTATACCGGTTAATTAATGGAGATGTAATTTTTAGTCTTATCAAAAGAAAAGAAAAAACACAGAGAAAAGAATTGAGATCATTAAGGTTTTGTAGACAAGAAAAGAGAAGGCAAAGCCTAATCAAAAAGGAAACTACATGTGATCACAGATCTTAATCTTTGAGTTAATGGTGAGATCACATGTTGGCTTTTTTAGGTTACTCTAAATATACGTAATTAAAACAATATATAAAAAGAGAGTAGAAGAAAGTGAAATTAATAAAAGAAAACAAACAAAACAAATGCACATGGGTAGGACAGGCTCATTGTTGTATTTTATACACAAGAAATACATTGTAATATCTCTGTATAATTAGATACATATATAAAAAATGATTGCACGTTGGGGCAGCTGTGTTAAGACACAAAGAGGTGAAAGCAAGTTGGCAATCAAAGTGGTACTTACTCTTTCTTACCTGTACCCATTTCCTCCATTATTACTCTCTCTATCAAAAAAGATACAGAATCTTTTCTTTTTCTTTGTTTTTAATCTTTTTATTTCTTTGGTGTGATCATGTTGTCTCAATCCATGTTTCTATATTCTCTCTATTCAAAAATATTAACCATTAATTTTTTTGTAATTTTATACAAGTAATTTTTTACTTTTGAAGTAAAGAAAAAAGTTAGAAGAAGAACAGAGAGATGAACAATGAGTTAACATGAGAGTGGCACGAGTCTTGTCGTTGTAAGTACAAAAGCCTGCACATGCTTTTGATTGTAAGAGAAAAAAAATAAAAGAAAAGTTGAAACAAAAGAACAAAACTTTGAGCGACCCTGTTTAATTGATTGTGACACCAAAATGAATAATGGCTTATCGGATTGTTTTTGTGGGCGCCGCAAAAAGGATTTAACATAAAAACACAGAGAGAGATTCTCTCTTCTTCTTCTCCTCTCAATACTTATGGCTTTTAGTCTCAGTCAAAAAAGCAAAGTGAATGAATATTAGCTAATCTTTTTTTCATATATCATCATTAATCAGTCATATATGTTTATCTTTGTCTGATAAACTTAAGGATTCTTCTTATCTTAAGGAAGAAAAAAAAAGACTCTTTATTCCCCAATTAACCAATCAACAAATGTTTTTAAGGAAAAAAAAAAACGTGTGAGACTTGCTGATGAATTACAACTCCAAATAATCTAAAAGACCTTTAGCTAGAGTTTTTGTTCATGTGGGTGGTGTTGAAGAAGAAAACAATGAACAAGAAGAAACAAACAAGAGACAGTGAGAAAGAAAAGAACAAAAGGGAAAGAATGTGAAAAAGAATTGTATTCACTGAAAAATCGAAGATCGATGATGAGATCTTCGATTTTTCAGTTTGTGGTGTCAGATGTGTGTGTGTGTGTTTGTGTTTTGTGTTTTTGGGTGTTTGTTTAGAAACTATGCACACATAAGTACATTTTCTTGAATCAATGATTCTGATTTTTACTGAACCATTGTCAAGAAAGGTGGTTCCGTGTGGCCATTGCCTCCTCTGTTTGCAGGGCTTTGAAATGCGATCTCGAAAGCCGCGGATTTCTCATCCTCGTCTAGTTCTTCTTCATCCATCTCCTCTTCCTCTTCCTCCATGTTATTATAATTGTGAGACTCTTCAATCTTTTCATACTCACCTATCATTGATTGATCTTGATGTTGTTGTTGCTGTTGTTGTTGCATCAGCTCTCTCATCACAAGGTCTTCTGGCTTCAATTCCAACAAATCATATTTCAGTTATCAAAGAACATAAACCAATCACATTTTGAGAACGAAAAGCAAAGTTTGTACCTTTTCTGTTCCTTGTGGACTTTCCTCTATAGGTTCTTCTTCCTCACTTGAAGCTGACCCATGAGGTTGTTGAACATTAACAAGTCCTTCTTGTGGCGGTTTCATCGCAGGGACTGGACTCTGCTTTTGGTCTTGAGGTAGACCAGAAGTACTAGAACCGCCACCACTACCGAGTACTTTGTTGCGGTAAAGAAGATCAAGACGGTGAAAGTAAGGACAAGTCTTAGCATCTTGAGGACGTTTCTTGTTGCTTTCTTTAACTTTCTTGTAGTATTTGTTTATATTTTCCCATTTCTCTTTGCATCTCTTTGCGTTTCTGTTGTATCCCATTCTCTTCATTGACGTTGAGATCTCTTCCCATAGAAGTCCTTTAGGGACATTATCTTGGTACCTTGGTTCCATTCCGCTTCTTAGGTTTATAAGCGCTAGAATCTCCGCCTTTGGCCATCTTGATGATGATGGTAATGATGATTGTTCCGAGCTCATGACCATCTCTTGTTGTTGCGGTTGTTGTTGTTGTTGTTTCTGTTCTGGTTGATGAGGAAGATGAGGAGGAGGAGGAGGAGGAAGAATTTGTTGTTGTGGAATCGCCATTATTGGTTGTTGTAATTGAGATTGAGATGTTGACAATGGTGGTTCTGCCACACGTTTAGCAACCGCGGGTGGCGGTTGATACGGTGGAGGAGGCGGTTGAGGCGGTTGTGATGATAAAGAAGGAGGTAACTGAATGGTGTGGCCAGTAATTTTCTGAATCAATGAAATGATTGCGGCGTCACGAGAAGCAGAGGCGGCTCGTTCTTGAGACATGACCTCGTGTTCTCGAGCTAACCGAGCCATTTCTTGACGTTTCCAAGCTTCTTCTCGATCAAGACGTTCTTGCTCTCTCTTCTCAAGAGCTTCCAAGAAACTCCGTTGCATAGCCGCTTGCTTCTGCATTACTTGTCTCACCAAACCTTCAAATAATTCCATCATTTTACCGCCTCCACCGCGGTTTCCACGTTTGCGTTTTCGGCTACTAGAACCCGCAATGTTAGCTTGATCCACGTCCATCTCGTCGTTGTCATCATCAGAACCCATTCCTGAAGCCGTCGACGAGCTATGAGACGAGAAGGTACCACCAGGAAATATTGGAACCATTGAAGGAAGTGGAGGAGGTGGTGGAGTAGGAGTAAAAGAGACATTATGCGTTTGAAGCGGTTGCGGTTGCGTTTGCGGTTGAGAGAAGACGGGAAATGGAGAAGAAGAAGAAGTAGGCATGAGAATGGGATTAGCGACGGAGAGAGGAGTGACGTCGAGGGAAGATGAAGGAGGAGTAGTGTTGAGAGCTTCAAGCTGAGAGAAGAACTTGTAAGCTTTACCATCATGACGACCACCGCGAGTTTCTTTAGTGCGTTTGTAATATTTCTGAACGTTTTCGAATTTCTCTTTGCATTTCTTTGAACTTCGTTTGTAACCTAACTCCAATAGCTTCCTGTTCCAAAACATGAAAAAATTCAGTTCTGTAATAAAAATTTGTATTGTCGTTATTAGCTGGAAAATTTTATGGTTACTGTTCGATCGGATTTTTTTTTTTTAAAGGAGTCTTGGGATTTACAAAATCAAAAACGTCCCAGAAACTCATGAACCAACTCTGTAATAAACAAACAGTTCTTTTAATTTTCTTGGGGATGGTGAAGATGCTTTGATCTCGAATATATTACTATTTATATATACCAAATACACAAAAAAAAAAAAAAACAAAACACATGCAAATGGATCTCTATCAAGAACCACCATTGATGAAGAAGAAATGTAATGGAAGAGAGAAAGAGAGAAAGACCTGGAAACATGTTCCCAAAGAGGAGCTTTGAGAGTAGCATCACGAAAAGTCGAATCCATATCGGATCGGATCCGAAGAAGAGCAAGTGTTTCTTCTCTCGGCCATCGATTTCCCGATGAAGAAGACCCACTTCCTCCTCCTCCTCCTCCACCTCCTCCTCCTCCACCGTCATCCGCGGCGGCTGAGAATCTCATAAGCTCTTCTAAGTTGTTAGCAGGAGGTCTTGAACTAATAGGTGAAGCTTCCTCCACAACTTCATTACCACCACCAACACCTCCTCCTCCTCCTTGCTCCATGATGATTTTTCAATCTTTTCTAGACACACACTCTCTCTTTCTCTATAGCTCAATGTTTTTGATAATCTCATAAAACCATTGATGAGAAATAAGAAAGAGAAGCAGCCTTTTGTTTTGTTAAACTGCAACTAGGGATATGAAGGAGAAAGGAGAGAGATGATGAGGATTACGAGGATGATGATGATAGATAGAGAGAAAGAGAATGAAAGCAAAGAAGAAGTTAATAAAGCTGAAGCCTCTTCTAACTTTGCAGCAAATTATTGTTAAACCCACTTTTCTTCACTCTCTCTTTTTCTTTATTTATTTATATTTTCTTTTATATTATTATTTAAAGAAAAAAGGTCCACATCTATTTAATTAAATCCAATTTTATGTGTATTATTATTGTTATTATAAAGCAAAGAAGAAAGAAGGCTTTAAAAGTTAAATTTGGATCCGCAAACATCTCATTGCTCAGTGATCCGATTAATTTTTTTTTCTTTTTTGGTAAATTTTTTTTTTGGAGAAATATAATAAACACAAAATCATGTGCCTCCCATGTTGTTGTCCTCTCCCACCATCATGTCTAAGGTGTCCACGTGGCGTTGTCTAATTGGTAGGGTATGTGACAATCAGATTTTTGGGAAAAGGGAGGGATAGAATTGGAATTTGTTAATAGTTTTTACCCGATTTGAGCTGGACCAGCCTTGACATCTTTCCCCCACTCTCTTTCCTCTCCAATTCAACAGTTTCTTTCTCTCTTTTTTTTATTTGTTATTGTGTAATATACATTTATAGAAACATATCAAACAATAGTGTTTTAGTGATGTCAAGAAAATAAAAAAATAGTTAATCCAATCAAAGCCAGTGAATTTATTTTATGAATTATACATAGTGCATATATAGCCGTGTAATGTAAAACCCGAACTATCTCGGCAAAAATATTTGATAAAAGCCAATGGTGAAGCCAAACCCACTACCAACACTATCACAGTTTTCGTTTATTATGTCATTTTAAACTAATTATTTTACTGATTTTGCAGCGGATTTATCATACATGAATTGATATGATGGCTTTTGTGTCGATAAGAAAGTTGCGAGACTCATCTGGACGCCACAATTTTACAAGTGATTCTTGGATGTTGGCATATTTTACAAGTGATCATTTCGTGTTTTATCACATAAAACGTTTAGAATTTTTCGACAAAAAGTACAAGATAACAATCTAATAAAGAAACCTTATAACAATTAGGTGAAACAAGTACATTTTGAGATAGTAAAGCTGTGGTGAAGATAGACATAAGTGATCGATCAGAAATTGAATAGCCTCATATCTAAAATTAGTTGCAAACTCAAGACATGGATGCAGACACTCACACTATCACATTATACAACTCTTAAATACCTCTCACCTACACAAATTCACATTTCATTTTCATTACCAAATCACACACTACACAAAAACACACCGCTCATTTCTAGTTATATACAAAAAAAGGAAAACAAACTATTTTCTTATAACAAAATGAATCTAAAAAATTAAAGAAGAAGATGCTAATTAATTATAATGGTTAGAGAAGAAGGTGAAGAAGAAGAAGAAGAAGGTGGGCGGTGGAAGTGGAGAACTTTCTTGAAGGAGAAAGAAAGAGAGAGAGCGGCGGATACACAGCTGTATTCTCTTCTTCTTCCCCCCACTTTCACATGCCTCTCCTTTTTCACTTATTTATTACTTATTACATGTGATATGTTCCTTTTTCAAATTTTATTTTTCTTCATTTTGTATAACACCTAATTATAAAACTTTAATATATAAGTACAATATGATAATCAGACGAGGTGGTAAGAACATGCTCACGGAGTTTCCTTCCTTGATTTCTGAATGAATCTCTCTTTTTACATTAGAGATCTAGATCTTTGATTAAGGGACTCTTTGGTTAAACACAAAAACGTCTCTCTCTAACAATAAATCTATCTCATTAGGACACAAGTTGTAAAACTCATTACTTTCCCAACTTGTGTCATACGAGGACTTACCAAAAGATAACGAGTCAACATCATTTTGACGGGTCATAAAAACAAATTTTAGTTAATGGTCCGGCGATATTTTTGTAATTCCATGAATTTTCACACCCACGAAAATCCATATTCCTCCTCTCACAACATATCTACGATTTTAGTGGCAGCCAAATAAATAAGTACCTCACAAAGTCAAAAGCCAAAGAATTTACTTACACTAACTCACCAAAATCTAACTTTGGGCTATTTTGATCATTGCATTAACTATACGACCCCTTTAAATAGAAGCCATGATGCACGTCATAATGTCAATTTCAGGGTTTACGACAAAACAACTAGCAAAACCTGGGCTCACTTTGCCAGTGTGTCAGAGAGTTCATGACAAGTCAACTTACACCAACACTCTTGATTTAAACCCATAGTTTTAGAACACACACACACATCTTAAAAATCTATCCAACCAAAGACCTTTCCTTAAATCCGCACTAAATCCATAAACCTATGGACCACTTACCTCACCCTTACTAGTGGATATATTCTTCTTTAATAATATTAAACATAGTAAACCCACAAATATTTATGTGGCTCTATCAAGATTGGCAATGTAGTAGATAGGGAAAAAACAAAACAAAACCATTCTTAACACAGAGATGGATATGGTTCAGTGGTAAAGATTTGTTGTTGTACACATTACACTCGTTTCTCAACAGGAAAGGTTGAAGTCTTGAAATCTCAGATGTACAAAAAATGAAAGTGGAAATGGAATAAACAAAAGAGTGTGACAAATTCAATTTTGGGCATATTAGCATTCTAGGTTAGACAACAGTTTAAGGTCATGGATCTTACCTATGTACAAGCACAGGATAGAGCTGAAACAACATGCTTAGAGAGATCCAGTATTCACCATAAGTGTTCATTGAGAACTAATCGTGGAACCCAAAATTATCTTACCACACTGCCCAACTGTTAATCTGAGAGGCTCATTCGTAGTAGTTGGGGTTGCTCTGCAACACAACCGTCTCGGCGCCTATTCGTAAAAAGAGTGGAAGGATCCTCAATCAGCAAATCATAAAGAAAAGAACAGAAACATTAGGTGATAAAAGATAAACAATAAACCTCACCAGGTGCCAATTTTTACTCAGAGGAAACCCTGAGACTTGGATCTTTTCCACCTTGTGCAGAGGAAGAGAACGTGGAAAACATAGAAGCTTCGTCTTCAAATCATCCTTTACTAAGGATCTCGAGTACGTTCCGAGTGTAGCGTTGCCTTCTTGTCCTACCTCTTTCAAGAAGAAGAGGATAGGCTTCTTACAGAGAGATGAAATTGGAAGCTTTATGTCAAGATCAAACTCACCCGGATGACTTATCCCGTTCCAGGCAGAGAAGGAAAGTTCAGCTCGCTCGAGATCCCGTGGTAGGAGGATACTCGGGAAAACTTGTACAACATAACCAAGAGATATAGCAAATGTCAGTCTGTGAGTATGATCGTAGCAGATCGATCGCTGCAAAACACTCCTGGGGTCCAAACTCATAGCTCTTGTCAAGAGTTTCAAACTATCTAATGTCGATAATCCCGGATAGAGAGGATTAACAGCTTCAACATGATGAATTGAGACAAAAGGTGCAATTGGATGAGAGGACAAGAGACCATGAGCATTTCCCTTAATATCCCACTGTCACAAAATCATGACATAACCATTATCAGATTGAAGATCCAAGGTACCATAGACGCAGAGATGATGAGACATACCTGGTGAAAGCCAGGCTCTCTGGATAAAGGAACTCCGAGCTCCGTGATGCAGGCGTGGAGACGATCATCACTACCGTATAGCTTTGGGTATCTATCGAGGCAATCGTCATGAATCCGAGAGAGAGCTTCAGCTAAAGGGTAGCTAATGGCGATGCCACCGCCTCCAAAAGCCATGTTATGACTGAAGTAAGAGTTAGCAGAGTGGCTCTCCGAGGGGTTTCCAACATAAACCATCTCCAAAGGATCGTACTTGCTTAATACGGTAATAAGATTGTGAACATTGAAGATAGTATCATCATCTCCAAGAACAAACCACCGAACATTAGGGAGAGAGAGACGAAAAGACTCCATAGCAATGCGGGAGATTCGAAGTCCAGAAGGATGACCAGTAGGATTAGTGTAACGAAAACGAGAGCTGTCTTCAGAGACAATGATAGGAGGAAGTGAATCATCACCTTCCTCAGGAGAAACTTGCTCTTCAAGCCAAACGTGACCACGCATCTGAGAAGGTTTCCACCATAACCTAACAAGTTCTTTACGACGTTCCCAAAGCTGTGAAGATCCAGCAATACCAAACATCAAGTGATTCAGAGACAACAGATCAAGTCTATCAATCTCCGAGAGACTACGGTTTCTAAATTCATGATCGAATAAAGGAAGAGCTGGAAGAGACGGCGACGACGGTGGCGGAGGAGGAGGAGTTTCAATTGGATGATGGTACCGTTTGTTCCAGAGATGATTGTCTTCCCAATCTTTAAGGAGATGCCAGCAACGAGAAGTGGTTGGTGAGAAGACGAGAGAGAGCCAAGCGACGGAAGCGAGAAGAAGAGCGGAGGTAGCGACTAATGCGGTGGCGAAACGACTGAGACGGCAACGACGGATTCGAGGAGGACGAGAGATTGGGGAAGAGCAAGGACGGTGAGGAGAAGAAGAATAAAGGTAAGGAATGAATGAGAACATTACGGTGAGGATTAAACGCATCGCCCCAAGCGCACATTTCCGCCGCCGGGCGACGCAGAACGGCGGCGAACCAAGTTTCCGTTTAAATTAGGGCACAGGGTTTCGATCGCCACCGTCTCTCGTTTTTTTTTCTCTCTCTCTCTGCTTCCTTCCTTCGTCGTCGCTTTGACTTTTGGGGGTTTGATTTTGATTTTTCAAAAATTAGGGGCGGATTTTGGTAAGAAAAGTTTTATTTTAAAATGGGCTAGAACAAATTTAGGCCTATGGTAAATGGGCCTCATATAGGCCCAATTTGGTACAAAAGATTATTTGTTCGATAACGTCATTGTCTGGTGACCCCATTTTATGTACACACTTCACTTCCCAGGTGGCATTTGGTTTGTACAATCGGAAAGCCCAACAACCATCACTGTCATGTCAGAAATCAGATTCGTTATCCCATCTTCTTCTTTTCATCTTTATTATCCTTTTTGTTTTATGTAATTTTAAAAGATCTACTTTTCTTCCAAGAAACTCTATTTTATTTCTAAATTGTAACATTTTTCATTTGATGAAAACATTATAAAAAACCTAAAATTTCAGGGTATTCGAATGTAACAAATCAGTATAACTATTTGAATTTAGGTTAGCATATAATTTTAAGCGGACACACGAAAAATCGAAAACAAAACGTTTAGAAAGTCATAGGAAATCGAAAACAAGTATACAGAAACAAAATGTTTTTAACTCGCGTTCATGAATATTTTTTTGTGTATTGTAATGCTCATTTGTACACATTGTATTACAAATCAGTCGCCACCATTTAGTGTTTGTTTACCCATCCTCCTCCACATCTATCATGTAACCCCGATATAGAGGTTCGTTTGTGATCTTCAGTGATTGGTTTTTAGCCCAATATAAAATTAGCAAGGTTAGTTGAGCTCTATAAATCGGACTATTCATCAAGTTTATATCACTAGGGGTAGTATATTTATCGAACAACATAATGTAACATGATATACCTATTAACCTATGATATATAAAACCAAAGTCGGTCTAACAATATCGAGGGATCTATTCAGAATTAAAAAAATTGTTATTATTTTTGAACGTTATAAATTTATAAACAAGAAAAACAAGAGAAATTTAATGGTAACGACTAAGAAAAGTATTAATCATCAACTCCAAACAATTAAAGTAAACTTTTACAAATAATCTCATCATTTTTAGTCCAAAAATCAAAAAAAAAATATCAGAACTAAAAACAAAAAAATTTCAAACTTCTAACAGCGTATAAAATTTTGGGTTTTGATCCTTACTTTTATGTTACTTATGTTCTGGGCTGGCTCCGAAAGAAACCCTAGTTACCGATGTTTTTTCAGATAAAAAATAGATTTGTCTACTTCTTGATTTAGAATTCAATGAGTTAATTCCTCACAATAAACAATACATCGGTATTTCCGAGAAAATAACTCTGCTAGCTCACCTACTCGTTGCTGTCTTCTGATTTATTTCTCGCAACTCATAAAAAAGATCGACTAGCACCAATCACGAAGAGAAATGTATGTAAACAATGATAAATGGAAAGTCATAGCACTGAATAGTTAAGATCACATTAAATTAAAAGAAGCATGAAGAATGTGTCGGTGAGTGGTTGGGTCTATTGGGGTCAATTTCAAGAGAAATTTGTGTATGTACACAAATGGACAATACTCAAGGCGTAGAACAAGACCAGCTTACACGTTTTTTTTGTATACTTGTAGAAAAGGAAAGAAAACGACATTACATCTAACATCTTTACTTGACGACATCATTGGATTCAAAATTAATTAAAACTTAGAAAACGTAAGAGTATTTTAATACTTGGGACAATGATTCTCCTACCGTTTTTTGCCGTTGAATTAATGTATATACATCATTTATTATTACACAGTTTGAATTGTTTAAATTTTAGGTTAGAGAGTGAAGAATAAGATACTCGTATGCATGTACTCGTGCAATCTTCTGTCAGTCTGGTTGGTGGTGGTGCCTATTTACATTTTTGGCGAGAGCATGTGTTTTGTTCTCTTTGAAAATCATGACAAAAAGTTGCTTTAGTTATGATTGGATTTAAGTCAAGAGAAATTTACTTCTTTTTGTTAAAAAGAAAAAAGCAAACAATGTTTTTTCGAAAGCAATTAATTAGTAATTACCGACAGATTGAAACACTCTTAATTTGCTGTTAAAATTTATTAGCAAATCTTGGGAAAAATGGATAGAAAAACCCTCACTTTTCTTTAAAACATACTCCCACAAAAATCCCACAAAAAAAAGTTGAGGATTTTTATGGTAGATTATGAATTAAAGTTTTGTTTTTATAATTTGACAGCTAATATATTGATGGTGGAATAAATGTATTTGGAGTAAAAAATTATTTAGTGTGATTGATAACTTTTTATCGATGCGGAAAGAGATATACCGTTTTATTGTGAACAATTGACAAAACGGTAAGATAAAGCGAGACAAAAACATTTATTCTATTTTTATTATAATGCACGACAAATTTTTACAAATTATATATATAAATTTTTTACTATATCTTTTTAAACAATCTATTTTTTAAAACGATGGAGTTCTTTTATTTTTAAAAATATTTGATGTTTTTACTACTCCCTCCGTTTCATAATATAAGTCGTTTTAGCTTTAAGCACGCAGATTAAGAAGATCTACTTTTAAAAAGTTCAGCCAATTATAAAAGAGACTGCATAATATAAATAATTATAAAATATTAAAGTAATATATAAAGTGCATAGAAACTTGAAAACGACTTATATTAGGAAACAAATTTTTTTCTCCAAAACGAATTATATTATGAAACGGAGGGAGTATATCTTTTTAAACAATCTATTTTTTTAAACGATGGAGTTCTTTTATCTTTAAAAATATTTGATGTTTTTACTATATGTTTTTGTTTTGATGGGATAATTCATCATCCCCACTAAATCTATTTTACTAGTTTTCTTTAAACCATGTCGAGTCTCAAAAGAAAGAATCTCTTTTGCTCATGATATGTTAATTGTGATAAATTTTACTGACTAATCAACATGGTTGTGGAAGCCCCCTTTTCCCATTGGTTGACTAAGGGTTGATTAATGCTTCTACACTAAGAGGTCTGGGGTTCGAGTCCCAGATATTGCGATTTATTAACAAATTTACAGATTAATAGAGGCAAGTGTGCAGGAGATCTCCAGCGATGTACAATTATAGCCGTGCGCCAGGATTCTACGCAGAGAAGGAAGTGTCGCCAGGTCGTAGATCATTGAAAGGTATTCATCAAGATCACGAAGTAGGAAGTGTACTCTGTCGTGGATCTACTAAGGATCGACAGAAATTGTCAGTTGTATATGTAACAGTTCTCATAATTGCAAAGACAACAACATTAAAATTGATTTTAGCAAGAAATACTAGATATTTTTTTTTCTTTTTATTTACGGAAGCAAGTATTTTTCTTAATTGATAAATAAAATGCATATTTGTCAAACAAACAAATCGAATAGAGAATTTTCCTAACACGTGAGGGATGATTTACAAAACAATCCAACAATATATTATGGTCCCCAACTTGAAACTTCCCAAAATTAAATTTCGCATTTGACGGTGGCGTGACAACTTCGAAATACTAACCATAAGAAGACCTAGTGCATTCACTAGTCACTACCATATAATAAATCTCACAATTCTCTTCAAAAATTCGAACACTTTCAATCACCTTTCTAGAAAAACAATACAAAACAAAATTAATATACGTAAGCAAATAACACCCATAAATAATGTGTATTATTAATAAATTTGATAATATAAGAAAACAAAACGGCCAAATTTTTTTTTTAAGAGACTGAATCGTAGTGGTTATAACGTCAGTGCAGCTTCTAAGGAAGGTTTCTTCTTCTTCCTCTTCCTCTTAATCACAACTGGTCAAACTCTGCCTCTCTCTTCTCTTAACCCCAAAAAAAAAAAAAAAACATTTCTCTCATCTTCTTCTTCTTCTTTATTCACAAACCCACCAAACACACACATTCCTAAAACCAGATCTTCATTCTCCGATTCTCTTGTTCTTTCTTTGTCTGTTGTTACAAAAACCCTCTTCATTTTCCCAGAAACCCACTTATCTAATCTCCTTCTTAATCACAATCATCCTCACTCAAAATTCTCACACTTTCTCAAAATGTCTTGTTTCTTAAGCTGTGTCCGTTTTGATACCACCGACAACAACAAACCCACGATTACAGAATCTGGTTCTGTCTCCGGTGTTACCTGTTATACCTGGGATGATGTTGAGTCTCTCACTTCCAATTTCTCTAGACTTATTGGTACTGGTGGCTACAGTAGTATCTACTTGGCTCGTTTGTCTGGCTCTATCAACGCTGCTCTTAAGGTTCATGTCAGTAGTCATCGTCTTTATCAAGTGTTTAGGTCTGAGCTTGAGATTTTGCTTCGTCTTCAACATCCTCACATTGTTAAGCTTCTTGGTTACTTTGACGATTCAGGTTCCTTTCTCTCTTTATCCGTTTTAAATTCAACTATGGATTCTTGAAATTCCCCAAGAAATCAAGAACTGGTTCTAGGAATTATTAACATCCATGAAAGTCAAATACTTTAAAGAACAAAGCTAGCTTTATTCTTGTCTTGTACTCATCACAATTTCTTTTTTGTAGATTCGTTTCTTTATCCAATTTAGGGGTTTTCACTTTTACCTTAATTGATTAGCTTTTCATTGTTGCAAATTATGTGTCTTTTAAGTGAATTGTTAGTGTGAATCTAATGTTGTTGTTGTTGTTGTCTATCTTTCAGAGGAAAGTGGTGCACTATTACTAGAATACCTTCCTCAAGGTAATCTCCAAGAGAAGCTTAACCGCAATAGCAAACAAGTGTTACCATGGAGAAACCGCACCGCTATAGCGTTTCAGGTTGCGCAAGCAATTGAACATATTCATGAGAAATGTAGTCCGCAGATTGTTCACGGTGACATCAAATCTTCCAACATACTTCTTGACAAACATTTCAACTCCAAGCTTTGCGATTTCGGATCAGCCAAGGTTGGGTTCTCGTCTATGGTTCAGCCTTCTAAGACAACATCAACGATGTCACCACGATCCAAGCAAGTGATGATGATTGGTTCTCCAGGGTACACTGATCCTCACTACTTGAGAACTGGTATTGCTTCAAGAAAGATGGATATGTATGGGTTTGGAGTGGTGGTTCTTGAGTTGGTTTCGGGTAAAGAAGCGGTTAGCGCTGAGAGAGGCGAGATGCTGGTACATACATCAGCTCCGTTGATTCACGATATTCTTGATTCGAATGGAGATATCACAGAAGAGAAAGCGAGAGAGTTCTTGGATCCAAGGTTGTCCAGGGACAGTAGTCTTGATCTAGAAGAGGTTAAGACAATGCTAAATGTGGCTGCTTTCTGTCTTCGCAGCCCGCCATCGCTGAGACCCTCTGCTTCTCAAGTAGTCCAAACTCTTATCAAGAAGATCCCGTCGCTGTCTTTCCTCGGTTGCGGAAAATAAGAGTGATATATAACAAGCCCGTGTGTTTTAGATGATGAGGTTTAGGTAGTGATTTTGTTGCAGGTCTTAGTCGGTTTATAAGACGCAGAAAGATCTGAAAACGTTTGCTGAGAAGATTGAGTTTTGTTGTATAGGAGAGATTCTGCAAAACCCAAAAGAAAGAAGGAAGATTCAAATTCCTCTTCTGCTTTGTGATGTGTATAGTAAACAAGCAAACAATATTCGTGTGAATTGCATTTTGTAAACATTACTGTGTGGATGTATAATACAAATGATTGGATGAAATTCGGTAACCGGTTTGGTTAGGAACCAACAAACCGAAATTACTAAATTTATCCAAAATAACCAAAATTTTAACCTAAATTTATTTTTAATTTAATGGAAATTTCCAAAATGTACTGAAATAAACCGAAGAGTACAAATTTAAGCAAAGTTATTGAAAAAGTAGAATAAACCAAATTCGGTTTTTGGTTCCAATTCGGCACCATCTTGAATCTAACCGAAATTTGTCCTCTATAAACCAAACCAAATCGATCTAATTCGGTGAAATTGTTCCCAAACCGAAACACCGAAAATTTTAAACCGAATCGGACCGATTAACCAAATTTTGTTTTGTCATATTTGATCCATTCTCTACTCTGACGAGACACACTCGGCGAAGCAATGTCGTCTCTTGCGTTCACGTTAACTCTTCCGTCTCTAGTGTCGGTGAGGAGCACTAAACTCGGACGAAGTGTCAGTAATGGCGGCCGGAATTGGTCGGGACTTACGAACTTGTCGGAGAAATCGAAGACCAAACGAGGAAATGGTCTCAGCTGCAAGGCGGAGCTGTCGGAGCTAGCTCCAGTCGTCTCTGCTACTTATGGTGTTCTTCTTCTAGGAGGCGGTCTCTTCGCTTGTAAGTTACTACTGATCTCATGATTCAAAATTTTTATTTGGGGTTTTGGCTCACTTCACTAAAAATTTGAACTTTGTTTTCTGAAATTGAAGATAGCAAATCTGGAAGCAAAGGTTCTCTCTTTGGGGGTTTGACCGGTTCTGTTCTTATGGCATCTGTAAGATCTTGCTCTCTTTCTTCTCAGTGTTAGTTTCAAGTTAAATCTGAACTTGTTCTTTGAGGAAGGTAGTGAGGAACTTAATGCACACTATTCAGGTCATTGTTTCTGGTTAAGTTGGTTCTCTTCCAAGCTTTGTTTCAATTCCGTGAGAACAATGGTGTTTAGAAACTATCTACAACAGTTGATCTGCTAGAATCTTCTCCTAATGTGGCATACCTTAGTTCCTTCAAATCATACGGTTTGATTTTTAAACGCGGTCGTTTGATTCTCTTCTATGCTTTTGTACTTTGTGAAATGAGATCCACTCTTGGTAAGTATTAGATTTGAAAGTCTGATCAACCCTAATAAGTTTGGAAGCTTATCTAATTTCGCAGCTGCATAAACCCCTGTTTGTTTTCTATGTTAGCCGGTGTATTGTATCATGATCTTGCTTGTGTTCTCTTTGTGCTTTCCATCTCGGTTTTGTGATCGACGACTGCATAACCGAAAGCATCCACATCTTTATGTTCAACTGTTGAAATTGTTAAAAACTCATTTACTGAGCATGCCAATGTTTGGATTCCTATATAGGCCTACTTCCTTACTAAATCACCAGAGACCAGAGTTCTCGGCGATACCATAGGTCTCGGCGCTGCCTTCCTCTTCTCTTCTGTCTTCGGTAAGCTCGTCTTGAGAAGTTGTACTTTGTGTTTGCATATATGTCACATGCCTAATGAATCTCTTCTCATTGCACTGGATTTTCTGTTTTTTTTTCTACAACTTTCTTGCAGGTTTTCGTTTGGCATCTTCCCGGAAACCAGTCCCAGCAGGCCCACTACTACTTCTTTCCATCGGCATGTTGTCCTTCTTTGTCATGGCGTATATGCACGACAGTTTACCTGTTGTATCCATACCCGATCCATTACCTCTACCGTAGCTTAGATGAGAGCATGAGGTTGTAACCAGATAGGAAAGCTCTCCCAAAGTATGAATCAAGAACAGTTTTGCTTTTGCCCACACACCAATAAATTGCAAAGCTTTGTGAGGCTAATGTGGAGAGAATAATGTTTGTTTCAGATAAAACTATAAAGAGTTGTTGCTAAATTAGAGAAGTATGCATCTCCCATTCAAGATTTTGTTAACGGCTCTGTTTGAAATTGAATGATCTATGCTAAATAAGAGAAAAGTTTAAAAAATTTGTGGACAACTCTATTGAGAATGTTTTGGTCCTAATAGCGACGCCTCGAAGCAAATGTTTTTTTGATGAACAAGTATATGAACAACTGAAAGTGATGTACCATTTGCTTTGTTTGATCTAAGAACTACAACTTTCTGTGGCTTTAAAGCCAGCTTCTGGAAAACTATCAGAATCTATAAATTTGACTATATGGTTACTGTAATATAGTATTAAGTTCGTGTGTTCTCAACTAAGTAGCAATCTCTTGAGCGGTAGGAGTATCGTCATAGACCAGTTCCTCAACTGGATTCATATCAGCCCACGTAGCTGCATCTGCGTATCCCAACTCAAACAGCTTTTCCAACACCTCGTCCTCTGCTGGCTCAAGTGCCCAATTCAATAGCTAAAGCAACAGAAAAACCAAGATTAACACACTTACTCTCAAAGGAGAATGATCTCATCAGAAGAAACTGAGCACTTACTTGTCTAGATGTTGCCCTGTTTAAAGGGTTGCAATCTGGGCAGATCTCAATACCCTTTAGTTTGAAGTTACTTGCGGAAAATGCACAAACTCGAACCTGTGAAAGATTTATACAATAAGTTCATTAAGCTCCATGGAACATCTTCAAAAGCCAAGATGGATGAAGATATGAAAGGGCTTGCAAATATGAAATAAAAAGCTGAAGGAACAGACGCATCAGAAGAGAGAATGAGAACAAAACAACACAACAATCGTGACCATACTGTTTTAGCAGCAGCTGTTGGTGGCATAAACAATGTCAAGCCTCCATCAACACAAAGTCGATTACGGAACATCGTTGCAGGTCTTGGTGCAAGATATCTGCATTTGTTTTTAATTCTAGTTGTTAAAGTTTTGTTTTCCAGAAAAAAACTGAAAGTTTCAAAAGCAAGAGAGTGATATTTACCCTGGAATAAAAGAAGATGTGAAAACTGCATCTATCAAGTCGCTCTTGGAGTCGAACTGATCCACTAGTAAACCTCTAGGTCTCCAGAACACCTGGGTGATGGCAACTACAATACGGTTGAATGGTCAACAACGCCAAACCCGAAGACAAGTCAGGCATGAGGAGTAAAAATTGAAGAAAGAAGATGTAGTTACTCACCACGAATTCTCCCATTGGACCTAATGTGAATATCATCTGGTAGTAGCCTCTCCATAGATTCTCTGAGGACAGCCTAAAACCACAGGGACTTGTATGAACATCTTTATAATGTAACCTAAAGCCAATTTCATTCACAGCTACATTGGTGGGTCTTGTGTTTCACTCATAAGAAATTTTTCGAACAAATTAACAATCTAAAGCAAGTAGATGACTTTATTGATATTCAACACCTAGGAACTTATTCAACTCCATGGCTCTAAACATTTGTGAACCACATTGAGAAAGAAGGCTCATTACCCCAAGACGGAAAGCAGTGCCATTGCGTCGACAATCATAAGCAAGTTCCTTAGTAGCTTCAAGGGCTTCTCGCATAGTAGCTCCTGAGGTTATCACAGCACAGACAATAGCACCAGCAGAAGATCCTGCTAAAGGAGTAGTTTCCTAAACCAACACACAACAAAATCATGTTCCATCCTCAAATCATAACTGTTTATAAAACACACAATTTCATGAGAAAATGAAACACCTTTATGTAACCCTTTTCAATAAGCAACTGAGCAACTCCAAGATGATAAGGAAACAAAAGACCAGCAGCAGAGAAACTAAACCCAGGACTTGTAATGACTCTCCTCTCTTTCTCTGCTTCAACATCTTTAATCCTTTGTTCCCATATCATCGCTGGCTCAATCTCATCTTCAATTACACTTGCTATTCTATCTCCATCATCAATCGGCGGCGTCTTTTGATTAGAACTCTTCAAAAGCCTCGACGCAATTCCGATGAAAAGCTCACCGGTAGCAACAGCGAATGATCTTTTGTTCTCGGAATCTGTAGAAAAGTTCTGATTTTGTGAAGACCCACCAGCACAGCATGATAACCTAAGGGCGAGAATTCTCGGAGAAAGGTTGAAACTTTTTCTTGTACGGAGAGAGATGAATGGAGTGGAACGGAGAGACATCGCCATGGATTAATGGGTCGCACTCAGATTATTTGGGAATTTCGAAAAGTTAGGGATTTGAAATCACACCATCATCGCAGCACACAAAACACTCATGAGGATGAGGACTCTGTGGTTTCGTGGCGAAATTTGTTACCTTTATAGTTTTCCCTCCCCAGGAAGCAACGTTTAGTTTGGCCAGAGAGACCTCTGTTGAATCAATCAACGTTTAGTTTGAGAAATTCACCTCTTGTGCCACAAATCGAGAAATGTTAATCGCTTATGCCACGGTTATGTTTTCCATTTTCTTATTCAATTTCTTTTAAGTCCAAATCGTTAGAAATGACCAAAAGCCCTTACAAAAAACAGAAAATTACCACCCAACCTAAAGTATCCGATTACCTGCTCCAACCCGATGATCAGATCCAAATCCACAAATTACTTTAATTCCTAAGTTTAGAAATTCAGTAAAAGAAAAACAGAAAAAAAAATTAAAAAAATAAAAAACAATCGCTCAACATCTTCTTCTTCTTTTTTCTTCTCTGCAAACATCTTCTTCTTCATCATCAAATTTATCATCATAACCAAACTCATCACCTCTATAACCAGGTTAGCTTGGTAACTAGATTCATTCTCCATTGGATCAAGTCTAAAAGCGAATCCAAATCTACCAGAAGCTTCCTTCTCTCCGCCGGAATCTCACCGATTTCTCCGTAAAAGCCTCGCCGCCTCACTCACATCAAAACCCCAATTCACTTCACGAAAAAGCTCTCCACTTGTATATGTACCAACATCGAAAGGGAAATCTGAGCAAGTCCCATGAGCTCCAATCGAGCAACATCTTGGAGTCCCACTCCGATCACTACTCCGACCAGCCACCGATATCGAATTGCGACGCCGCCGCTTCCTTGCTACTAACCAGAAACTTTTTTTCTATTGCTGTAATTAGAAGCTGATAATGTCTTTACTCCATTGTCGTCGGTGAGTGAGATACGGCTCAAAGCTTTGATGGAGAAAGAGGTGGATCAATCGGAGAAACAAGGTTTTCGAGCGATGAAATGGTTGCAAATAAAGGAGCTGTGAAGTGCAAGATTGAATTGAGTTTCATGATGATTCTAAATGTTTATGTGACATTGTTAAAGCTTTGAACTTTACGGTTCACAGAAAGTGAATAAATCCAGAAAAACTCTTTGGGCAAATCTGAATTTGGGAATGGATCTGTGTAATTTTAAGTTGTAGTGTATTGTAATAATATATATAGCTGGTCCAACTGAAACATATAAGACATGGAGGGAGTGAGTGAGGCTTATGCAAAACATTAAGGGTGTAAATGGTGACACTAGTTTGAGGAATTATTGAGGAAAAGTTGTGGAATTTTACTTTGGTTACATCATTTACATTAATGAAAACCTGTGGAAAACTTGAGGAATAGTAGTCACATCACTTGGTTATATAATATTTTTAAGCTTATAATGTTTTTATTATTATGTTTCCAATAAATTCTGAATACTTTAATTTTATAAATCATAATTTTCATAATTATTTTTAGTTAGTTTGTGTGATGATTATAAGACCAATTAGTTATCTTTTCTTAAAAGTACAAGACATAAATATTGATGAAATTGGTTAGGTTCATATTAATGACTAAATAACAAAATAATTAATAAGTAATTTTAATAGTTTAAGGTTTTATATGATAATTATGTTTGATAAAACTAATAAATTTCTTAATTTAGAATTCCACCAAAATCTACCTTATTTTTATGAATTGGTTTGTTTGCTAAAATACGTTGTTATCTTAATAATATTATTAAGTATATACGAATTTAAATTAAATATTTATTTGTTATTTTATTAATATTGTTGAATTTTTTTTTAATTAAGTATATTTAAAAGTTTATATGTTTAATTAATTTTTCTAAAAAATTCAGCCAGATTCAGCGGTTACCATTTGAAATCTAAATTATTCAGCCAGATTCCGCAAAAAAACACAATTAAATTCAGTCAGATTCAGCAATTCAGCTCAATTCAGCCAGATTCTGCGGTTACCATTTAGACCCTAAAATAGAAAAACATATAAGGCATTTGTACCTAGTAGTTCTGGTTGGACCTCGTAAAAGAACTAATAAAAATATAAATGCGAATACAAAAACCAAGAAATATCAAAAAAAAATTCGCTCAAAACCCTAATTTATCTGGACTTTTCTCGTTTTGAAAAAGAGAAAAGTGAAAGAAAAGAGAGAAGGGATGGAAGAATAAAGAAGAAAGTGAGATATGAAAGAAACAAATTCCGTGGGCCCGGATTGAGTCAGTCAAAAAGTAGTGTGAACAGAATATTTAATATTTTGGTGGGGTTCTTGACAGCGAAATAATATTATTTAATAGGGTAAAATGTACATAGTTGTACGTAGATGTTTAGTTGTCGTGATTGCCTCATAGTTGAACTAAATGAGATTTTGTAAATTTGGAGTTGAACCTTAATAAGCAACATAATTTTCTAGTTGGTCACATTATTTATTACATTATATTAGTGTTTAAGAAGTTTTGATATGAAAAAATTAAGGAAATCATAGATTTTATATTTATATCATCAACATAGGTGATCATGAACTAAATGTTCCTTCTTAAGTAAGAAGTGAATTGTATGAAAACAAATTTATGAGCAAGTAAAATACTAATGTTAAATATTATATTGTATATAAGTTATTGTATTTTGTAGTTTTTAAATGTTCAAAATTAATTTAAATTGGGATAAAATTCGATTAATTTTTAATATAAGTTTTTCGTTGTCGGCTCAGTTGACCCAGTTGAACGTCTTATTTGTCCCGGTTTAACCAGAAACTTAAACTCATACAAATACAAATCATAATACAATATAGTCTTAGTTGTCTAGGTTGAACTAAGAACTTAAACTCATACAAATACAAATCTTAATACAATATAGTCTTAGTTGTCCCGGTTGAACCAAGAACTCATAGTTGTCCCAGTTGAACCAAGAACTTAAACTTATAGTTGTTCCGGTTGAACCATGAACTTAAACTCATAGAAATACAAATCATATTTGAAGCACAATTAACTCATAGTTGTCCTGGTTGTACAATGAATTTTTGACAATCCACTCATTTCCTTCTGAATAATACCCTCCATAGTCCAAATGTACGTTTGTGTGGATCTTCTTCTTCATCTCCTCCTAAAAATACAATAATTTAAAACACAATTATCTACACCATAACTCACAGCAATACTATTTGTACCAGTTGGCCTATAGTCTATCATTGTACCAGTTAATCTCACTTAGTTATATCATTTGTACTAATTCATACGTTTTCGTAGAATAGATCCGTCGGCCTCGATTCTAAATCGATTCAATAGAAGAACACGATTCAACCTACATTCGATTAATTACCAATGCAAATACCTATTCGGCAATCTACATTCGATTAATCTCCTTATTTTTTCCTATCAAAACTTCTTAAACACCAATATAATGTGATAAATAATGTGACCAAGTAGAAAATTATTTTGCTTATTAAGGTTCAACTCCAAATTTATAAAATCTCATTTAGTTCAACTACGAAGCAATCAGGACAACTAGACATCTACGTACAACTATGTACATTTTATCATATTAAATAATATTATTTCGTTGTCAAAAACCCCACCAAAATATTAAATATTGTGTTCACACTACTCTTTGACTATTGTTTGACTCAATTCGGGCCCACGGAATTTGTTTTTTTTTTAATAATTCTTTTCCTTTTGATTTTCTATTTTTGTTTTATTTTGGAATAGAGTTCATTAAGGGTAAAAAGGGAAGTTCACAATCTTAGTGGCATAGAGATTATGTGATGGCATGCCAGATTAATTTTTTCAAAATAGTGGCATAAGTGATAAAAATTCGTTTAGTTTCTCTGTTTTAGGAGAGAAATCTAAAGGACTGATTTTAAAAGGTTAAAAGAGTAAATATGATGTGTTTTGATGAATTTTGTTTCTGTTTAAACCATACCAACTACAGTAATTAAATTACCACAATTGGTAAATGTCGGTCCTATCGACTAGCGAACTACTTTTCATTGATCCAACAAGAAATGTTGGCTTTCAAAGTTTCAAACTTGCAATTATTTGACAAGAAAACAAGAAAAATTGGGGACCTTTATAGAGGTCAATGCTTAATGAATGACTAATTTAGTATAGTAGTAGCAAGGAGAACATATAGATATACTTAGGAGTTAGGTCTATCTATAGTAGTATTAGGGATTTTTCTGATTACACTTAGGTCTTTAACTATATACATATTTATTTATTATACACTTATTCAAGATGGAAGGATCTCGAGACCCCATTCTTGTGTGATAGTCAGCCAATTGTTTTTTGGTTGGAACATGCGAGATATGTAAGAAATGTGGTCTCGAACGAAATAATAGTCAAGGGTGATATGTTTTGTGTAAAGAGTGGAACATGAGATTGACGCTAAGGTAAGTTGTGCCGACTTTGTTCCAACAAATGACATGTATAGTTGGTAAAGAGTTGTCGAACTATGTGAGCAGTGAGCAGATCTACCACAATCTCGATGCGGCATTGACAATAAAATGATATTCGACTTTGGTGGACCAAGCAACTACATGTTGCTTCTTTTAGAACCATAATATAGCATGTCCATCGAAGTATATGATATATGAAATGGTGAAAGCGAAGTCGTATGTATTATCTGCATCCAAAACCGATATATTGTTATAGGGTTACCATGTTGAAGGAAGATGCAACCATGTATACTACCACTCGCTTCTTCCTTTGGAATGGTCTTTGGTTTAGTGGTGCATAAATTGTAAACGGCGGTCCACGACATAAACTGATGGTATTGTAGCTCCATTGTACTAAAATCTCATCTTTTGGGTTAGCCCACCATTGTCAAAAAGTAACCGCGGATCTCCGTTTTTAGTCGCATTTATTTTAAAGAGGTCTCGTTTGGCTTAATTTTTGTTTTTGTAAAAATTTTACTTTCACATAACCTAGATAATTTAATTTCGAGAGAATAATTAGAATTTTCTTACGCAATTAGGCTCAAATCTCAAAATTCACCTTAGTCATTTGTTAGAAGTAAATTAACGGTATGTCAACGTACATATACCAATACCATCACCACAAGTCTTCACATGTGCGATGCATGCACGGGATTTTAATTACCTACTCGTTCTCTTGTTATATTATCTCAAATTTCAAATCCCATTTTCATTGAGTTCATAAATCCATTTATATATTGGTTGCTTACGTCAATGAACAATAAATCAAGGAATTAAACAGATAGAATGCTTGAAAGTTAGACAAACCAAATAAAATCAGAAAATATCTCAAAGGTCACAAAATACAATTGGTCAATTAGCCCCATTGTCCACTGCATGCATGCCCTTTTTTTTTTTATCTAACTATCGAGTAAAACTAGTCGATTTAATAAGATTCATATTAATTGCTAACCAAACTTCACACATTTAATTACACAAATATGGACCGTATAATCAGAATTGGAGTTCCCCATATGGAATTTTTTTTTCCTTTGACGAAAACCTTTGCTTACGGAGCAATTAAAATCAACACGGATTCGTTATTAATAACATAACATAATGATAATCACTGGGATCATTCGTTTTATAAATGAATAAAACAAGTAGCTAGGGTCAACGTTCACGCAAGTGTAATACGGCTTAAATGCTGTGGAAGAGTCTTGATTTTTCAATTTTCACGATAGCTTTTTGAGCTTCTCCGGCGGCGTTGTCACCGGCCGTCAACTTCTTCATCATCATATACTATATATTAAGATTTGATTATTTAATTTGTGATATAGAGTTGACGATTACGTGTGTGTAATCTCTCTTAGGTCTATATAAACCAAGAACAAGAAGAGTGCTTGAAACAAAAGGCAAATCATTGTAATTATATCTAGCTTTGTACTCAAACAAACATTGATCATTATTAACCAAAAAATGAGTTCGTCTAACGGAGGTGTACCACCCGGTTTTCGGTTTCATCCAACGGACGAAGAACTTCTTCATTACTACTTGAAGAAGAAGATTTCTTATGAAAAGTTTGAGATGGAAGTCATCAAGGAGGTTGATTTGAACAAGATTGAGCCGTGGGATTTACAAGGTACGTTCTTTAATTGATTAAATTTTTTGATCCAATTCTCTAGTTAGTTACTATATATACATAAGCATTGCTTCTTCTTTTTCGTGCAGATAGATGCAAAATAGGATCAACGCCGCAAAACGAGTGGTATTTCTTCAGCCACAAGGATAGGAAATATCCGACAGGGTCAAGGACAAACCGTGCGACCCACTCGGGTTTCTGGAAGGCGACAGGACGTGACAAATGCATAAGAAATTGTTACAAGAAGATAGGCATGAGGAAGACTCTTGTCTTCTACAAAGGAAGAGCTCCTCATGGCCAAAAGACCGATTGGATCATGCACGAGTACCGTATTGAAGATACTGACGATGACCCTAGTGTATGTATATATCTCTCTTATTCATTAGAAGATTGTAAAAGCCGGTCCAATTTTTATTGAATAAGCCAATCTTTATATAATGCAGGAAGATGGATGGGTTGTTTGTAGAGTGTTCAAGAAGAAAAATCTATTCAAAGTAGGGAATGATGTTAGCTCAAGCATTAACAACAATAGGCTTGAAGCTCGAAGTTTCATACGTAGAGAAAGCTCTTACCAAGGAATCTCAATGTTTGAGCTTAACAAGCCTGAAGAGATAAGTGTTCATCAATACCCTCAACCACCACCAATGTTTCAGCCTCATCACAAGCCTCTTTCAATTGGCTATGACTATTCCTTGGCTCTTCTTCCAAGGGAAAGCGAGTACCAGCAAGCGTGTGAGCCATCAGGGGTTGAGGTTGGCACGTGCAAAACTGTTGGTGAATGGGGAATGGTGAATTGTCAAATGGGGATTCATGAGGACTCGTCTAAAGCCATGAGGTTTGAAGATGAAGGCAACAACAATCCGTCGGCGCTGCAGCCACCTTCGAATCTACTTTCTTTGCGCGGTGAAAATGGATTTCTCGGGTTATTTTAAATAGATGATGATAATGTTATATATATATATATATATATATGCATCTCTTCGTAAGTTTGTATGCTTGTTCTTTGATTACATGTATCCATTTATTTCTTTCTGTAATTGGAAGCAAATTGCTTCACTGATAAAAAGTTAATAAGAATCATACGTTTAAAGTAGTTGATTTGTTCTGTTATGTATAAGAATCCAAAAGGATGTGTGTGTAACTACCCAAAACAAAACACTATTTTTGATTTTAAATAGAGGTTTTTCTTTTTTAAAATTGGAATGTTTCTAAGTGTCAAATTTTGAACCGTTGGTCACTAATGAATGAGTTGTTGTAATATAGAACGTCAAAATCAACTTTAGTCTAAAAAGTTAGAACCGAACAACTAGATAGATCCATTGCAACCAAAGTTACATAGTAAGAGGCAGCAGCCGAACCCGTTGACATATCGTATTTCTTAACGCGTATGTATGAGCTTTAAATTTGTCCCGTGCAACAAATTGCAACGATGAAGTCCCATTCTAGCATAAACTGTGACTAAACCACAACAAGGAAACCTATCATAACATTTGGTTTGCCCGGAACGGTCCATCAAAAGTGCATAGACTTATCGAACCTCCTCCATATCGAAACCTTCGGATTTATCCACTCGATGCTTATATACTGAATCCTGCACGATAAAAATTTCTGCTTAGCCTTATCGTTTCCCTACCACAGATTCATCGTCTCCCTTCCTCTTCAAGGTATCCAAATTTCTTGGAAATGTAAATTATTTGTTAAGATAATTAATGTAGGCTTGATTTTGGTCAGTGAAAGTTCTCGATAGCTCAAAGCCCAAAAGCCCAAAATCCCAACAAGGCCCAAAGGCCCAAACATTTAATAATTTGGTGGTGGTTTTGGGCAATCTTCCTTATCCGCTCGGTGGAGCAGTGAAAGATGGCCGGAGTGTGCGTCCCATGGGGCGGCGGAGCTTGTCGTCTTTTTTCCCCGATTCGCCGGCGTTTTCCGGTTTCCTCCACCGTCGCTTCACTCTCTCTTCCAGATTCCTCCGCTATGATCGTCGACGACAATCTCGGCGCATTTCTCGAGGTTGTAAAATCACTCTCTGTTCGTCTTTGTTCTCTACACTTCAATTTAAATATTTGGCTAACTCTTTTGTGTGTTTTAGATTCTTCCAAAAGATCTTCGTCATCGTCTCCTGAACGATTCCCGAAGAAACCAACTTGTAGAGGTGATTATGGATTTGGGAAGACCACCTGAAGCACGTTATCTTGGAGAACCTGGAGGCCAGTATCTTAGGAACAACGAGGTAAAACTAATTATTATGTTTGTCTTTGATCTGTTGTGTTTTGTGTGCTTAAATCTGGATTCTTGTAATTATGAAAACACTAGCTTAGGTATCTATGGAAGAGTTAGAGGATGCTCAAGAGCTGGTTGGTGAATTTGGGGCTGATAATAGGGCTGGAATAGAGGGTACATTGCACAGGATATCAGCTATTCGTAATCGGAAAGGCTTTATTGTCGGTTTGACTTGTCGGGTTGGGAGAGCTGTGAGTGGTCACATTGACATGCTCTATGACCTTCTTCACTATGGCAAAAGCATCTTGTTCGTTGGACGGTACTTGTTACTTGTTTTACACACTACTCTTAAGCTTCATTTTGTTTCCGTGGTGATGATTTGATTGTGTTAATCGAATTAACTATAGGCCCGGTGTTGGTAAGACCACTGTTTTGCGAGAGATTGCTCGTGTCTTGTCTGATGAATTCCAGAAAAGAGTGGTGAGTCTTGCCTATCCTTAAAAGTTTTTTTAGCTTGTAGGTGTAGGTGCTGCCTTTCAAGTGATTAAGTATGCGCAATTTGCGTTTTTAGGTGATAATTGATACAAGCAACGAAATAGGAGGAGATGGCGATATTCCACACTCAGCTATTGGAGGTTCACGTAGAATGCAAGTACCTAAGCCATCGTTGCAGCATAAAGTGATGATTGAGGCAGTAGAGAATCATATGCCTCAAGTGATCATCGTTGATGAGATCGGTACAGAAGCTGAAGCGCTTGCCTGTCGTTCCATTGCTGAAAGGGGAGTGATGCTTATTGGCACTGCTCATGGAGAGCAGCTACAGAACATCATAAAGAATCCTACTCTTTCAGACTTGGTAATAACTTCTTCACTGCCTGTTTTAAGTGTTATGTTATCATATGCTTCTAGTTTTCACATGTTTTTCTCATGTTCTTTATCTTATCTTTGTTGGTTGTAGATTGGTGGTATTGAGACTGTCACTCTTGGAGATGAAGAAGCGAGGGCGAGAAGGAGTCAAAAGAGTATTCTCGAGAGAAAAGCTCCACCGACCTTTTATTTCTTGATCGAGATGAGAGAAAGAGATTATTGGATTGCTCATCAAGTAAGCCTCCTGTTTCACAATTCTTTTCTTGTCTCTGCTTGCAGTCATTCTATATCAAAGATCAAATGTATTAACAAAACTAGTCCTCTTTTACTCTCGTCCAGACTGAAAAAAGTGTTGATATGTTGCTTCGCGGAAGAAATCCCATGGTTGAGGTATATACAGTAGACTCAACAATATCATTTGAGAATATACATAATGATTGACCAATTGAGATCAAAAGATACTGATTCGACTTCTATAAATTATGGTTTTTAGGTGAGGAGAAGAGATGAGGAGTACAAGGTGGTGATAGAAAGATGGAAGGCGTACGACGGGCAAGGCATCTGATCTTTCGTCATCGTTGTCAAACTTGAGACACTTCCGTGAAATTTGTCTTTCTTAAATGACCAACCACTTGTATAAAATAATCAAAAGGAAACAAAAAGCATGCATCAGTCTCTCATAGTTTCATTTGTATTCATATACGCAATTGTATCGATGTGTAATTCACGAGCCAACGGTTCATGGCACGAAGCATATCACATGCACACCTATCACAATTCACACAAGCATGATCCAAAAGATTTGAAAAGATTGAAACTTCAAGTTTTCATGTCAGAAAGAAGACAAAGGATGATGCCAATTTCCTAGAAGACTTGGTGGATCACATCGATGAATTCATCCGTGGATGAAAAAATTGTTTCAACAAGACCATCAAGAAGGTTTGTCTTTCTTCATTATTTCCTAAAAAAGCATATCAGATCATGATCACTGAGCCACCACTACTTGTGATTTTGCTAATAGTAAGATATTTTCACTTTTTCAGATGTTTGGATTATCAAAGGCTGTTGCGGAGAAACAGCAAAGTGAGGATAAAGGAGTCGAGAGTTATTTGCCACTTCAGACAACAGTCTCGGATTAGAGCTACTGATAGAATCAAGCTAACAAGATCTTGGTTCGGTTTACTTTTGGTTGGTTTGTTTCGTTTACCATTGTTAAGGGAATATGCCCATTTCTTATTACAGTAAATAAATTAAAGATGACAATTAGTTATTGGTGGATAACTAATCAAAACTGTTATGAATCTAATAATTTTGCAGTTTCAGCATCCAAAAAAGACTTAAGTACATAAGTGCCAAGAGAATCAACTACGAAAACCCTCATGAAAACAGAAAGAAATTAAGTTAGAGAAAAACCCAAAGCTATAACATCTACTCAATGAAGCACGAGAAAGTGGAGCCTTGAAGCATAAGAATTCCAAAAGTGTCCAATCCTCCAGCCTTCTTTCGACAAAATCATTTCCCCAATTGTTATTCAATACATAGCTTCCAGCTGAATTCCATCTCTTGAAACACAACTCATGCGTAGTTCCTTTTTGGCTATGGAACACCGTGATTGTTAACCCATGATTATATATTGTCAACTAAACTGATCTCTTTTTCTGTGAAGTATAAGAAGCCGTGTTTGACCTCCAACGTCGCTATTAGTGAGTGTTTTCTTGATATCCTATATATCTGGATCTATGGGGACAGTTAGTTCTGTTGATACAGTCTCTATGCCTCTCTCTTCCCTTGACATGTTTCTCAAGTGTGCGAGACTAAGTATTTCAGAATCTATGGAGAGAGTTAATTATGTTGATACTTTATTTGCATCCTTTATGCCCCTTGAGATGTTTCTTAAGTGTCGGAGACTAACTTCTCTTTCGTTTCTTGGGGCAGAAGGAACCACACGGGCCAAATCTCCACTCTGACAAGAAAAGAGATCGAAAAGACATGGCGTTGACGATGGAGGAGTATCTTCAGTGTTCATTACCATTCCTTCGTTTCTTGTATCACAAGACACCATATATGCCAATCCTTCACTGGTACGGAAAGAGAGGCATTGTTGGAGACAGAAGAAAAAAGGTGTCATAGGGAATGTTACTTTCGAGAATGTGTTTATATAGACAGAGATACGAACTTCACAATCCTATTTGGTAAAGGTATTCACAATCCAAATGTGTGTCGAAGATGGATATATTCAACAATTATCCTAATTTGTGAAGGAAATTAGATTCTTGTCGAAATAATCCAAGTATCCAACAAAATATTTTTAATTTAAGAGATTATCTTAGATTCACATTCGAGAAACCTCCACAAATATGCACATCTACCAAAAAGTATCCTAATAAAACAAACCATTTCATACGTGTTAATCAAGTCATGTGTTCAATTCCTATAGGTTGCATGGCCATTAGGGAGAGTCACTAAGCTAATATGGACGCTCTGTCCAAGTTAGTGATGTACAAGTGAGAAAGAAGTGTGTTGTCTCATGGGTGGACATGTGTCTATTATGTCCCATGAACAAAACCAAGTCTCATCTCTCTGTCCTGTCGTTTTCACCCAGATTTCATCTCTCTAAGTCTCCAAGACTCTCTCAATTCCCATTAGAATCATTGGCACTACTCATTTGAATTGATTTGTGGTTTGAAAAAAAGATGGAGGACATGAACAATTTGAAACCCTCATTCTTGAGCTCTGATGGGAGTTTGGCTATTCATGCTGGCTATTCAATCGTCGTGTACTATATGCAAAAAATGATACTATGTACATAATGTAAAAATAGAATGAATTTTGGGATGCAATAAACTTTTATGATGATGATGTAAAACCAAAACCAACCACAAGCTTCAGAATTTGTTTGTGATGGGTGGTTGAATAAAATGTTGTAATAACATGATCTGACAAACTAATTAAAACTTGTTATTTTGAAACAGAGAGTTACAAATGTTGTTTTTACACGATCCTATTCTTTCTTTCTATGTAACAAACAATTCAACTTTCGAATCTGTAAGCTAACAATTTATTGTACAAAGTGGATAATTCCTCTTGCACTTTTATGAATGCTATTGTTCTTTACAAATAATCAAAAAAACTCTTCATGTTATGACCCTTCTTTTCTCATTCTCTTTACAATCTCATTGCTCTCGCCGAGCCTACTCTTTCGTCAACCTGCAAATTACACTCATCAGGTTTCATTGATCACTATAGCCAAGTGTAGACACACAAGTGTTGAATAAAGAAACAGGCAAGACTTTCAGAAGAGTAAAATATCTGACATCAACCGCCACATAACAGTGGCTTCAAGAATAAGACTAGTGTTCAATGAGTTTATATTTGACTATCAAGGAACAGACAACAAATGATCTTTGCAGTCATACCATTGGTTCTGTAGCATCTTTCGACTTGTTCTCGCTGAGGTAACGCTCAAAAGCCCCGTCTCCTTTCAGTATTTTTGCTGTGCATCCACGAGATGCTTCTAAGCTTGTTGATTCCTCATCTACTATAACCGCGTCGATTCTTTCATCTCCCTTTTTATCATCTGGAATCTGAAAAAAAGATATGATACAGAAAAGTGAAGGCAAGAGTTATTTAGTACCTTAACAATATTTGTGGTAGCTGAAGTTACCTCAAACATGGCTTCGGTGAGAATGCTTTCAAGTAAGGCTCTTAGTCCCCTCGCACCTGTATTCTTCACCATTGCTTGCTTGGAAATTATCTCCAGCGCTTTCTCAGTAAAATGCAGCTTTACCTGAAATTTTGCAACATATCATCCAGTCAGGGACCAAAAGGTCAAGTTTGAACTTAGACACTGAATATTTAACATGCAAGTCTTGGCAAGTGTATATTTTGAGGGAGCTTACATTGTTCATGCTAAATAGTTTCTTGTACTGTTTCCCAAGAGCATTTTTGGGTTCTACAAGCACCTACAGGGCAAAAACCAAAGGCAATATTAGCTACCCTTAAATATGAGAAGAGCAATAAAATCAAGGCCTCGATGATGGCAACCGCTATCTCACTTTGATTTTACTAGCTGCGACATGAGCAATCAAAGAAATGCACCATCCGCTACAAGATAAAATAAAAGCTATGAAGAATGTTAAATTACCCGAATGAGCTGGTCCTCTGTCAGAGCTGACAAACTAACTAATATGGGAAAGCGTCCTACAAACTCCGGTATAAGACCATATGCTGTCAGATCGGCACTCTCGACCTGAATTGTAGCCGGTATTCCAAAACTAAGATCTCTTTCCAGGAATGAGAAGTGATTACACTGGGAAACAGAGGCTTAACAAAAATTGTGTAGTGTTTACCGATTCTAGCAAAGATGAAGTTATTGCACCACTTGTCACTCCACTGGTAGCCATGTTGGCACGAACAGGAGCTCCAAAACCAATTGATGAGTCTTGCCGTCTGGCAGAACATTAGAGATCCTGATCAAAGTCAAAACAGAGAACTCCTAATTTATTGCAAAAAAAGGACGCATAATGAATTACCTATCCACAATGGTCTTCTCAAGGTCAACAAATGCTCCTCCACAGATAAAGAGGATATCTTTTGTGTCTATCTGTACATCATAGGGACATCCAGTAATGAATTCAAATGAGAAAACAACACCTTTAAATGTAATATAGGTCAATGATCAAAGTTCTAGCTCTAAACCTGTATATGGTCACCCCGCGGATGCTTCCTTGCACCTTTCCCTGGAACATTTACGATCTGGGAAAAACAAAAAAGAAGAAGATCCAACGATCAATGCAGAAGCAAAGCATGAATCCACAAACATTCAGAGAACGAGCCTCAGAAGTAACACAGATGTGTAAATGGATTAGTAATCATATGCGATGTCGCATACATCAATCATATCAATAACCTTTCCATTCTCTTGTGGTACATTGCAAAGACCTTTTTAATGAGGATCCCTTCTAGAGACTTCACTATAACAACTCGCTATGCAAGTGCCTCATGTCTAGTGAAAAATGACTTCAGTGAATGCATCAAAGGGTAATAAAGCAATCTACTTACAGTGCCTTCCAGTAATTTCAAAAGTGCCTGTTGAACACCTTCCCCAGAAACATCTCGGCTAATGTTTAAACTCTCAGCCTGCAGAAAGGAGAATCCAGGAAGCATAAATCCCAATTATCTTGTTCTTATCGAGTTCAGAAGTTATTATATCTCGCATACTGACCTTCTTTGTTATCTTATCAACTTCATCGATGTAGACTATTCCCTGTTGTGCTGCTTGCACGTTGAACTCAGCGACCTACAAGTCATAAGGGAGTCTTTTAAAATGCAACAAGATGGAAAGTGTGCTGGGAATGTTAATCCCGACTTAATAAGAAGTGGTACCGTTAGTAGCTTATGAAGGATTGATTCAACATCGTCACCAACATAACCAGCCTGTTAACACACCATAAAAAAAAGCTGAGTCAAAGAGCAACATACATACAAAATCATTCATAATCCAGGAGCTATGCCTAACCCTAATATATTTAATTTGGATCCCAAAAAGCCATTGAAAGGTCTGCAGCCCAATAATTGAAGTGGTAAGAATCATTATCTTACCTGAGTCAGTGTAGTTGCATCAGCAATGACAAAAGGAACATTTACAAGCCGAGCTAAAGTCTTTGCGAGTAATGTCTTCCCTATTGTTCAAGAATCAAATAAACAATCATATCAGAGTCAGCAGGGAGAGTGCAAATGGGAAGTAAAGAATAGAATATGATCAGAAAAACACAAAGCTCATACATACCAGAGCCAGTAGGCCCCATCAAGAGAACATTGCTCTTATCTAATTCTACATTATCGTCATCATCAATTGGTTGTTCTGCTGACCTAGGATTCAAGGTCCACAATGTCAGCTTCCAAGACAAACCCTTATATATCACAATAAACCATAGCGGAATGAAAACGGTGACCGAATCATGTAACTAAACAATGGATGACAGAGAGAACCAACCCTTTCTTCATAGAGGTATGATAAATTCTCTTGTAATGGTTATACACAGCGACAGAGAGCACCTATGATCAAAGTCAAGACCACCATGTTGTAACTTGTAAGTAACAAATCAATCACACGACCATGATCAGAATACTTAGATGTCAAGTGAAAAGTCAGAACCTTTTTAGCACGGCTTTGACCAATAACGAATTTGTCAAGCCATTTACAAATTTCCTTTGGAGTAGGAAAGTCTCTGCCAAGACTAGCTCCACCCCATCGACTAACGTCATTAGCTGCATCAGGTAAAGGAGAAGTATTCTCCACGGTAGGCATGACCAAAAGCTAACCGTAACCGTATTTCGGACCGTAACCGGACCGTTTCTCAACCGTAACCGGACCGTAACCGTATAAAACGGTTAAAAACCGTAACCGTTAACCGTAAAAATAGATTAGTTACGGTTAAAAAATATACTAACCGTAACCGTTAATTAACCGTAAACGTATCAAAACCGTTAGTTAACCGTACGGTTAACCGCACGGTTAACCGCATAATTAACCGTGCAGTTAAAACCTTAAATACATAATTATTCCACTACTAAATTTAATCCACTCCACTACTCCACTACTCATTTTTCATAAATCAAATCATAAATAGTTTACATAGTTATTATGTATACTCAGGTACTTGTTTCTTAATTCTCACAACTTATTTTCTATAGTATTGTTTGAAATCCTATACTATTATTTGGGGAGTACACTTTATAAGATACCCTTAACTAACCTTCCCTTTTGTAAAAATTTACTTAAGAATGCCATTAGAAATAAAATTTTATAGAGTAAATTAATTCAACTCATTAAGGATAAACAAGTCAAATACTATTTTATGCAATTTAATTAATTTAATTTAATTATAAAAACGAAAATCTATTATTAATTTTTTTTTAAAGAATGACCAATCAAAATGAACATATAAGATTTGATATCTAACTTATCACATTAATTTGTTATTAATCATTATACTTCACCTCTCATCTTTATATTATTCTATTTCTATAAAATAAATAAATTATTATATCATCTACATAATAAAAAAAAAAGTAATTTTTTTCCGCATATACAAAGATTTGAATTTTTAAAAACGAATAAAAATTGTTCAATGTATGAAAGAACAAATTTAACGGGTCAAAAATTCATATTTGAGTAATATATTTTTTTTTAATATCATCAATACTTAATAGATCAAAAAGTTAAGAAATACAAATACTCTAATTTGATTTTTTGAAACAAATATTTATAATAGGCGGCGGGCTAAATATTATGTTTTATATGATGAAATGAGTTATGATCCTTATAACTATTTGAATATTTATATTTAATTTCATATATATATTTTTAAATTCATAATTTTACATACTACAATAAATTTTTTAAAGATTATAATTTGGAACATTTAAAAAAATTTTAATTTAATATATTAAAGAATATCATAAATATTTAATAGATTAAAAAGATAAAAAAAAATTATAAATACTAATTTGATTTTCTAAAAAATATGTTTAATATATTTATAATAGGCGGCGGGTTAAAAGTAATGTATTATATGATAGAAAGTTATGATCCTTATAATAGACGACATTTTAAGATTTTATGATGAGATGAGTTAAATAAGGTTTGACACTTCTAAATATTTGAAAATTTAATTCTGCAAGCAATTTTGGAAATAATGAATAATAGATTGTGCCACAATATTTTCATAGGGATTGTAAAATGAAAATATAGACTCCACACACGGATCGAATTTGGTATTATTATATACCAAATATATGTTCATAACATATTCGATTATGTGAATAATTGGTAAATTCCGTAATTAGCTCAAACAAATCTCTATTTCAACAACCAATGTTATTTTAACTAATTCAAAATAATCTACGTTTTAGATACGATTCATTTATGATATTTTGATTTTTGATCTAACTAAATTATATGCACTCTCATTTTGTGGTTGTTAACATAAATTAACTCATTGTTCAAACAATATTTAAAAAATATATCCATAATTGAGGATTACAGAAAAATAAAAATATATTCATTCTAATATTATATATATGGACTGACATAAAAAAATTAATATTTTTTTACTTACTATTATAATATATCACGATTTTATTCTATAACTATATAATATATAAATTTTGTAATAAATGAAATTCAACCCGTACTGTAGTACGGGTGATGATCTAGTAGGACAATAAGACAATAACTCAATCATTATAATTATGACCATTTATTTAGTTATTCGTTGGTTTACTTAACTAAACAACATTGCTAATTAACTATAAATATTATAAGCATATAATCACATATATTACATACTATAAAATAAATATTATTTGATATATCATCATTAAATTTTTTCTAAAGGTTAAAAAGAATCCAAGCTTTTGTCTTTGATATTAACCGTATCGTAATAATTAAATAATCGTAACTGTATTTAACCGTAATCGTTGTAACCGTAACCGTATTTAACCGTAACCGTTTTAACCGTATATATAGTGGTTAAGGTTACGGTTAGAAAAAATTTATAACCGTAACCGGTGGTTAATAAACCGTAACCGCAATAACCGTAACCGTGGTCATGCCTACTCCACGGTACTAGGAGAAGCATTCACAGGAATGGTAGTAGGAGGAGAAGAGTTCAAAGAAGGATGAGACGGAGGAGGAGGAGGAGGAGGAGACCAATCCTCAGGTGGCTCAGCACCGTAAGATCTAAGTGTATCCCAAAAGGAAGATCTAAGCTTGTTTCTGTAATTGAATCCTTGATTTAGATCTTTTGAATGTTGTTGTTTCCTTGTAGATTTGGAAGTAGCAGCATTGGTTGGAGATTGAACACGACCGATCTCAATGAATGTTCCTTGAAGAGGAGAGACACCACGAGGGTTGAATCCATAAGCTGTTTTACAAGTCGGACAGAAATTCACAGACTGGAAATTGGTTTTATCTCCGGCGCCGGAGGAATCTGAATCATCAGGACGTTGAAGAAGATTAGAAGATGGGAATTGACGATTTGAGAAGAGAAGATCCATTTGTTTTGAGCAACGAGGACAATTCGGCTCTGCTCTTAACTTCCGACGAGTTACAGGTACCGGAAAATCATCTCCTCCGGCTCCTCCTCCTCCGCCGCCTTGTTCCGATTTGAATCGTTCTTGAATACGACGGCGAGACGATGAACCCAATTGCGGAGAATAGAGATTGGGAACAGGTGAAATGGAACGAGCATGTAAAGCTAGAGACTTTAGATTCCTCCATCTCCAAATTCCAGACATTTGATTGATTTGAAAACAAAAACGAAGATTTGTATGTATCGATGTATGTGTGTGTATATGAAATCAAACAGACATAGAAAAGAGAGAAACTTGAGATCGGAATCAGTGACTCTGCATCAGGTCCGATGATGTTTTCGTGTCTTTTAAATATATACACGTTATTGGGATTTGTCTGAAGAAAATTAATGAAGGAGCGTTAGGTTAGATTAGATCGAGTAAGGAAACCTTAGAAAGCCATCAATTTGGAGAAGAAGAGAAACGATAAAACCGGAGAAAGTGAAGAAAGAAAACGATAGACTCGGAGAGAAAAAAGACGAAGCACACACTTTTATCCATCTCTCTCTCTCTCTCTCTACACGTTTGGTGGAAGAAGAGCACATGGGGACACGTGTAACGCAATTCTCTTACCTCCACGCGCCGTCGTCACACATGGCGGAGGAGTTAGTGAATCAATTTGTCTCCGCCGCGATCTCAAAGTCGAGACATTTGAATCATTTGAAGCAAGTTCAGTCCTTTTTGATAGTTTCTGGACTAAGTCATTCACATTTCCTCTGTTTTAAGCTTCTTCGTTTTTGTACTCTTCGTCTCTGTAATCTCTCTTACGCTCGCTTTATCTTTGATCGTTTCTCTTTCCCTAATACTCATTTATACGCTGCCGTTTTGACTGGGTACTCTTCTTCCCTTCCTCTTCATGCTTCTTCAGCTTTCTCCTTCTTTCGTCTCATGGTTAATCGTTCTTTTCCTCGGCCTAATCATTTCATATACCCACTTGTTCTTAAGTCTACACCATATCTTTCCTCTGCTTTTTCTACTCCTTTGGTGCATACCCATTTGTTCAAATCTGGATTTCATCTCTATGTTGTTGTTCAAACTGCTCTGCTTCACTCTTACGCTTCCTCTGTTTTTCATATAACTCTTGCAAGACAACTGTTCGACGAAATGTCTGAGAGAAATGTTGTTTCTTGGACTGCTATGCTTTCTGGGTATGCTAGGTCTGGTGATATCTTTAATGCTGTTGCTCTCTTTGAAGATATGCCTGAGCGTGATGTTCCTTCTTGGAATGCAATTCTTGCTGCTTGTACTCAGAATGGTCTTTTTGTTGAAGCGGTTTCTCTGTTTAGAAGGATGATTAATGAGCCTTGTATTCGTCCTAATGAGGTAACTTTAGTTTGTGTTCTCTCTGCTTGTGCTCAAACTGGTACTCTTCAGCTGGCTAAAGGGATTCATGCGTTTGCGTATCGTCGTGATCTTTCTTCTGATGTGTTTGTTTCGAATTCTTTGGTTGATTTGTATGGAAAATGTGGTAACTTGGAGGAAGCAAGCTCTGTTTTTAAGATGAGTTCAAAGAAAAGTTTAACAGCTTGGAATTCTATGATCAATTGCTTTGCACTCCATGGTAGAAGCGAAGAAGCCATAGCGGTGTTTGAAGAAATGATGAAGTTGAACAGTAACGATATCAAACCAGATCACATTACTTTTATCGGTCTTCTCAATGCGTGTACTCATGGGGGTTTGGTATCAAAAGGCCGAGGTTATTTCGATCTGATGACAGAAAGATTCGGTATTGAGCCAAGGATTGAGCACTATGGCTGTCTAATAGATCTTATAGGTAGGGCAGGTCGGTTCGATGAAGCTTTGGAAACTATGTCCACGATGAAGATGGAAGCGGATGAAGCGATTTGGGGCTCATTGCTCAATGCTTGTAAGAAATATGGCTATTTGGATTTGGCTGAAGTTGCTGTAAAAAATCTGGTTGCTTTAAATCCCAACAATGGAGGTTATGTCGCTATGATGGCAAATTTATATGGAGAGATGGGTAATTGGGAAGAGGCACGCAAAGCTAGAAAGATGATCAAGCACCAAAATGCTTTTAAACCACCAGGCTGGAGTCAGATTGAGATTGATAACAAGGTTCATCAGTTCTACTCTCTTGACAAATCACATCCGAAGACGGAGGAGATATATATGATACTGGACAGTCTGATTTCTTTCTGACACATTTGGAAGGTCTTAGATTCTCTGACAAAGCTGCACTCTGGTTTCTAACAGCGAGCTTCCTGCATTGATTTACACCGGATATATGGCTTCAGAGAAACTGTGGAAGCTGGAATTTTTATAATTGATCTCTCCACAGGTTACTGATAACCAAAAGCTGGTACGGTAATGTTATGTACTCTTTTGTTGTACTGTAAGAAGAGGAACTATTACGTGATATTGCAGAAACACTATGTTGCTTGTTAAGAAAGTAAGTCTTGCAATTCCTCTCTGACTTGTGATCATGTGATTTCTTTCTGTAATTCCAGCAAAAAACTTTTGGTTTACTCTCTGTTTTTGCATGTTCTTTGAATTTTACAGGTCCATGGACAATTAAACATTCGAGAAGAGGAAGTCTCTTACGCCAAGCAGTGGTACTCGTTAGTGAAGCACTGAAGCTTTCTTACACTTCATCATGTATCAAAATTGGGAATGATCAATAAACAAGGCACGCAATATAAAGACGTGTTACAGAATTTATTCGCGTTTAGAAAACTAGATTACATAGATTTTACAGGCATCAAACACGGTCCTGGATTCAACCAGAGTTCTTTTTGTGACTAAGCAGAACTGACTTTGCCAGTTTGATCCTCTTCGAATGCTATGTCAACAACCCTTGGACCCTTGACTTTGTCTTGGGAAAGCTTGTTGATGGTAATAGTGAGCACACCGTTATCAAGCTTGGCCTTGACAGAGTCCAAATCCACATTGTCAGGCATCCTAAACTGTCTCCAGAACTTGCCATGTGACCTCTCCACTCTATGCCAATGGTCTCCTTCTTTCTCTTCCTCTCTTTTCCTTTCGCCGCTTACTCTCACAACTCGATTCTCCTCCACTTCTATCTTTACCTCATCCTTCTTCATCCCTGGAACATCAAGCCTGATCACATGCTCTTCTGGTGTTTCTTTCCAGTCCACTCGCACAGGAGACAGAGCCAAGCTCTGATCCCTCTCGAGACCTAATGGGATTTGCTCCAAGACTCTGAAAGGATCAGGAAACCGATCTCGCCAGAGTTCAGATAGTAGACTGCCCGGAGTATCGAATGCAGATGGCAAGGACCCTTCAGTTGTTTGGATATTTCCAAGGAACAGAGTTATAAAGAAAAGACCTAACAAAGCAAGAGGGATTTGCTTCATCTTTAATTTAGAGCTTGGTTTTCTTGCAGAAGGGGTAAATAGGGAGTGATATTGGTTATTACTTCTTGTGATGACCTTTGTTGTTTGTTCTCTTCTCTATGAGGGTTAAGGTGCAAGTCTATGGTGAATATATAGATGCGTCTTATGAAGAGAATAATGCTACAGATTCTCGAACATTCTTGCGGTTTATTTGTCTTGCTTCTATTTTCTGAATTCCTGACAGAGAATTTGAGAATGTTCTACACATAAGCTTTGTTTGAGACTTCAAGGGTCTTCTCTAATGTTCCAGATACTTCATGTCAATCTAGTGAAGTCCTAAATGCATGGTAGTTGTTGGTATTTTGTAGGAAGACCCAATACAGAATGGGCCGATGATTCTAGATTCTAAGCAGGCCCTATTATCGTAATGGGAAAGTGTGCTTCATTGCCTATTTTTTGGTCTGTTGTCTTATTCTGCAGTGTGGTCCAAAACAATACTCCGACAAAACAAATCTGTTTTTTTGTTGATCTATCTATAGAGCAGCGATTTTACATTTTAGAATCGGAAGGTATACCAATGGGTTCAAGTACTTATGATCATTTGCTTTAGAATTCAGATGCTCTTAACACTTGTGAGTTGTGTGACACTGAAAACATGCAAAAACCACTGCATATAATCAGAGCGGATTCTTAAATATGCACTACATTATCGGTAAAACCCGTGTATTCATTGGTATTATGTAAATTGACAACAATAGTATTATATAACCGTTCGCTAATTGAAACCTGAATCAGAGACGTAATCACCCTGAGCAATGACCTCTACCTGCCTTCTGCAACTTTCTTAAACTTCCTATTGAGAAGAATGATCAACATTCGTATGCTTTCTCTGTTGCGTTGTCTGATTCTTCACCATCTTCATTGTCAAAAACAACCCAGACCATGCTGATTTTGGTCTCCACTGGTAATGAGAAAGGACTGGTAGATGAAAAACCGGTGTGATGCTGTTTTTTGTTGCAGGTGATTGGATCTCTTAGGTTGATGGAGACAGATAAATCTCTTTTGCCTCCATAGCTTGAGCATTCCTCTAGTGCTACTATATGATCCATGGTAATGGCTTGCACAGATGGGTAATCCAAGTTCTTCATCCCAGCGAATCCTCTACACTTTTCATACAGGATGCGGAGATCTTGAATCTGTTGAGAAGCTTTTCTCAACATTCCGCAAGCTAAATCTCTCGCGGGTCTTGAAAGATCAAAGAGCATGCTAACCAGCGCGGCTATCCCATCGGAATACGTCATGTAGACTTGGAAACTTTCTTTCAAGATGTTTCCAGTAGCTGCTTGAACCAGATTATCGATAGGCCAGGCATCAACCGGTGAACACTTCAACACCTGTGCAATGAACTCTTGGCACTTTGGTAAGATGTGGAACACCAGATCCATGGATTTCTCTTTGTAACGGCTAAACTTTGTACCTCCAGACATTACGGGTTCGAGCTTACCAGCTTGATTGATGATCCATCCAACTCTTTCTTGGAGATAAGCTACATAGTTCTGCAGAAAAACAAAGGACGGAGGATCCGGGCTCTGTGTTTTAAAAAGCGCAAGGCGAGGCAAGGCGCTGGGGTGCTCAGTTTGAGCCTTGAGCCTAGGCGCTGGAGCCTCTGAGCCTTGGCCGTTTGAGGCGCAACTACAAAATAAAACAGTAGGTTAGATATATTCATTGATTCATAAGCATATTTAGAACAATTTGTGAGTCTGAAAAGAGATTAAAAAAGAAAATCTAACAAAAGCTTAAAGCATGAGTCTGAAAAAGTCTGAAACTCAGAAACATAAAAATGAAAACAAACAGAATCCAATCCAACAAAAGCTAAACCATGAGTCTGAAACTCTGAAACATAAAAATGACAACAAACAGAATCCAATCCAACTAAAAATCATGAGTGTGGAACTCTAAAAATCTGCCTCATCATCATCGTCTCCTACAAAATCTTCATCAATTTCATTATCCTCATCTCCTCCTTTGAACTCCTCTTCAATTTCATCATCCTCGTCAATCAAAGCCATTGGAGTTGGAGCCGTCCTCTGAGATGCTCTTGGAGTTGGAGTGGAGCATGTGGCTGTATTTTTCCCTTTCCCTTTCGCAGTTCTACTTGAAGACGATGTTGATCCTCTTTTAGCTCTAGTAAGGTAGTTAGGCTCATTAGCTCCAGATACTTTGCTTACCATTTCCCATGTCAAATCACTGTCATCAAAAACCAGTTCGCTCAACTCAGCAGAAGACTCCTCATCCATTCTTCCAACCAACCACTCATTACAGTCATCAATATCTTTTAAGCTGATAGGATCAATTGAGTCTTTCAACTTGTACCGACGTGTTAAAGCGCGATTGTACTTAACAAACACCATGTCATTAAGCCGCTCTTGAGCCAATCGGTTCCTTTTCTTGGTATGGAGATGTGAAAACACACTCCAATTTCTCTCACAACCCGTCGCACTACACGTGAGACTAAGAATTTTTATTGCAAAGTCTCGAAGTGTTGGTGTTGAGTTTCCATACGAAGACCACCACTCAGCTGGTGATATCGTAGTCCTTTGCCTTATTGCCATTGGAATCCCAAAGAGTCCAGAAGCACGTTTAAACTGCTGCAATTCGGCGGATATCTTATCTTGAGTTGCAGCATCAGGAACCAACCTCTCAATGGTGCTGTATAGACCTATCGATACCTCTTCACAATCCACTCCAGCCCCTGCTTTATACTGAAATTCCGGATTCAAGTAGTAGCCAGCAGCATGCAAAGGATGATGAAGTTGACAATTCCAGCGCCTATCGATGATTTCAAATGCTTCCTTGTATCTTTCTTGTCTACCTTTGAAGGTGCTAGCAATGGACTCTTTAGCCCTATCCATTGCTTCATAGATGTATCCCATAGCTGGTTTTTTCTCTCCATCAACCAACCTAAGCACCTTAACTAGAGGACCTGTCAACTGGAGTGTATAGAGCACGTTGTGCCAGAAACTATCTTGCAAAATGATCCTCTTCACAGTCCTTGCTCCGGCTTCCTTTGGCCACTTGGAATCTAACCAATCTTGAGAATTCACAAAACTCCTCAAGTTTTTTCTCTGCTTATAATACTGCGCTAGTGTGATGAAAGACGTAGCAAACCGAGTTACAGCCGGTCTATGCAGATTTGCTTCGTTTGTGAATTTCCTCATCATATTCAGAAGAGAACTGTGACCATAGATATCCATTCATGAAAATGCAGTTCTTGATTGCAGTCTTTACTTGAGGAATCTTTCCTATATCCTCAAGGATGAGGTCTATGCAATGAGCAGCACAAGGCGTCCAATACAAATGAGGACGTTTCGCCATTAGCAGTTCACCTACAACATAAACGAAACACAAAACAGAGTTAGAGGCAGCCTTACGATTAAAAAAACAGAACTCATAAAGCTGAAACTAAAAGATTAAAAACTCACCAGCTTTCACGTAGTTGGATGCGTTGTCGGTTACCACTTGGACAACATTAGCTTCCCCAACTTCTTCCACCATACGATCCAGGTGATCAAACAACATGTTAGCATCTTTCACAACCGTGGAAACATCAACTGATCTGATGAAAACTGATCCTTTTGGCGAGTTAACAAGAAAGTTGACAATGTCCTTTTGTACAACAGAATCTCGCCATCCGTCTGACATGATTGAACAGCCTCTAGTAGCCCATTCTTCCCTGTGCTCCACCAACTTTTTCTCTGTTGCATTGACTTCTTTCTTCAACAAAGGTACTCTTAGTTCATACATGGTTGGTGGCTTAAAGCCGGTACCATATTGACCAACTAACTCTAATGCCTCTTTAAAACTATCATAGTTAACTGCATTAAAGGGAAGCCCTGCATCATAAAACCACCTCGCAATAGCACCACATGCTCTATCCCTAAGTTCCTTATCACATACTCCGAATATCTCTTTTCTGCTGTCTTTTCTTCCTTTCAATACATCAGGAGGAGTTGGACAAACAAACCTGTCCATTGGACCTTTGCGTTTTTTCACAGGCGGCTGTCCTCTTTTACTAGCAAGAGCTTCAACTTCTTCCTCTTCTCCATAATCATAATCGTCATATGAAGTGCCTGGTGGTGGCATCATTTGAGTGGTGGCTTTGATTTCAGCTTTTTTAAGCATGAAATCTTTTATTTCTTCCCTCACATTAGGAGGAACCATAGAACATTGAGTAACATTCCTAAAGCCTCCAACAATATGTTGCTTTGCACGTTGAACTCCACCATTTGTGACTTTCTTACAATAGATACACGTCCAGCTACCGTATTTTCCAGTAACAGGAACTGCATGTTTCCTGACTGGATCAAGGTTATTGGGAGGATCTGATCCAGACATGATGAGATGATGAAGAAAAGAGAATTGGGAGAATAGAAAGTATAGAGAAGAGACAAGAGCGTGGAGAAGATGAAAGACAGAGGCTGGGAGAATATGAAAAGGCAAAGGCTGGAGACGTGAGTTTATCAAAAGTTTTTAGGTTTTTTCTCATTTAATTTACATGCCATATTTTTGGAAACATAAAAAGCAAGAGAATATCAATGATTTTGCATTATTACCTTTTTATGTCTGAGGCGCAAAGCGAGTTGAGGCGCGCCTTGAGCCCAGGCGTCCCGGAGCGAGAGCCTAGAGGAGATCGCCTAGCCTCACCAGTTTGAGGCGCTGACCCCTTAGCCTCACTGCGCCTTGAGCCTAGGCGAGGCCTAGGCGCGCCTTTTAAAACACAGTCCGGGCTCATCATGAACCAGCAGCAACCTATTTGGAGATGACCAGAGGTGTGTGCAATATGCAATTGCTGCTCGATACTGCGACTGCTACCACGTAAGAGTCGATGAAAGAGTAACAGAGTTTTACCCGCTACTAAGTAATCTCTTGTCTTGGCTAGACGGCGTGAGATCTGTTCAGCAAGAAAAGGAATTGTTCCCGGAGTGTTAGAGACAAGAAAGAGTATCTCGTGCATGGTTTTGTCATCAACAGGACAATCATCATGGCTAGTGGCTCTTACCACTGCCACTTCAATGTCAAAAAACGCTTTTTCATTGTAATTTTGTACAATAGCTCTGCCAATAGACACATGATCCTTGGCGAGGCCAAGAACTTGCCGAAGCTTGGCAGATAAATCAAGCCTCATTGATATTTACAGACTAAATGACACTATTTGGCTGTTGGAAATCTTATAAGAACTGTTTCTGTAATGATATCTATATATACATGAGTATACAATTAGACATGAAGGCCAAGAGGAGAAAGTTGCCAATAAAAGAAATAAAAAGCTCAAGAAATGGTGGTGAGGAATCATATCTTTTCTTTAAACTTAAAGTGAGGAATTATCCTTGCAAATAGTATATTAAACAGGGCCTAGTCCTAACGAAAGTCAAAGTCACTTTAGAGAGATGCTGCTAGAGCTTTATGACTAAAATAGAACATCCACAAAAACATCAAACATTTCTTTTTTGAGAGCAGAGTGACTATAGCATCAACATGAAATCTTTACCAAAGCTGATTATTTACTATAAGAATTGAAGAAATCTGCATGTACTAATCCGATGTTAGAATCTTAAGATTCATACCAGAAGCAGAGATTTGGGAAGGCGAATAGTCGTTGTTCACTTCGCCAGAAATCTCGCTCTCTCGAGCATACCTTCAGAATTCAGATCCATGTTTAAAATATATAAGGAGTGAGTCAGAATGCACCCATGAGGCTCTAAATCCTGTTGGTTTCTAGATAAAAATGAATAAACAACATTTCTCAAGAGTCAACTCCATAAAAGTTATTTCTTTTCCTGTGTGGGGAAGAAGAGAACCTCATTCTACAAGAATCTGATTCTCATGCATCAAACTCTTTTGCTATTTTCAATGTCCAATATACCTGAGGACATTCCTGCAGGCAGTGACCTTTTTTTTCTTCATTTTATTGACCGAAATGTTAAGCGTGTTGTATACGTGTAAGTAAACTCACTGTAGCTTATATCAGAAAAGAAAAGAAACAGATGCATACTTGTTTCTTAAACAAGAGCCAACTCTACATCGCTGTATCACAAAGTAACTTTCATATCTTCAAAAGGGAGATAACATCACTGCAAGTAACTATTCATAGAAAACGAAACTTGCATGTGCTTCATTGTGTAAGGTACAAGACCTTATAGACAACCATGAAGCTCTGAAATGCAAGTACACACCAGATTGCCACTTCCACTTATACTACCAGCGAATTTTACTTCCTTGAATGAAGAGAAAAAACAAGAAAAAAGCAGAAAAAGAGTAAATCTAATCCAACATGGCTCCAACACAATCACAAAAAAAAAGGGGACGACAAATTACCATAAACATTTGAACAGACTATAGTATATCATCTCAAACACGTGACTATTTTTATGATGTTAGAAGAACAAATGTTAGACTGAACTCAACATTTCACCTTTGTTTTGTATACAATATGTGGTGCATCAAATGGTAGTCACTGTGCTGCAGAAGCCACCTAAATACAACTCGTCAAAGACCCGCACGTCATATTTCAAATGCCGATACATCCCAACTATTTGAGAGGCTTAATTCCCTGAAAGATCAGAGAAAAATGTTCTTCACTTTAGAAACTAGTAAGCAAGTTGAAAGTTCTAACAGTGATGATATACCAAACTAAGCAACAGCTACTGAAAATTATAAAACAATACTGCAACCACCGACTAGTAATAGCTAAGTAACTGTATAAACATAGTTTCAGACTGCTTCATCCCAAGATATAAGTCTAAAGAATTTAAAAAGCAGGACCTTTCAATGAAGAAAGAGAAACACTTTGCGCTACTACGAGTACCCTATTGGCATAATCCTGATAACAAAGTATTTGGATTGGTAAATAACAAACAGTACCTTGGCTGCCCTCATGCTATTGACGGCCATACGAAGACCATCATGGGAGAGTATCAAACGAGATAAGCCACCAGTGCTCAAACTGCAAAAATCAAATAGTAAGATGACTCAAAGTTAGACAAAGACAGTACACTGGACTTCAATGAATTTTACAGGTTCAAGAAGGATTTGTTACCCAAGCAATTTGGCAGAATCGGCGATAGAACCGTCAGAAGCAGAAATAACATCAAGCAAAGCTTGCATTCCCTGTAGGCAACTAGTGAGTAAATGGACAGATAAGAGAAAGAGCTAAAGCGAGAAAGAGAGTCATCATACAGGTACAAATTTAGGATTGTTGGGACCAATCTGTGAACCAGAAGAAGTTCTTATAGTAGACTTGGGAGGTAGAATCTGAAGAAGCTCTGGAGGAGGAGCATAAGCATCAAGGTCCACTTTGTTCCTCACTGGAAAAAGACAAAATTAGAATCAATTTGAGAAGTTACAGTTTCAAAGAACGAAATTGAGAGAGAAGGGATTGAGACCTTTAATGGCGAGGAGTGTGCGAAGCCGGTTTAGAGCAGAAGCACGGTTCTTGTGCTGTGAACGATCCTCGACGGCCTGAGCTACGATTCCGGTGGGGAGATGTTTGAGACGCACGGCGGAGTCACGCTTGTTCCGGTGTTGTCCTCCAGGTCCTGAAACTCTAAATGTCTCTAATCTACATTGCTTCATCAATTCATCATCGGTGAATTTCAAGTAATTAGGACTCTGAACATCCACAACAACGCTAACGGAATCGTTAGCGCTACCGAAATCGCCACTGCTACTTCCACCGCCGTCGACGGACGATGAATAACGGAGAATCGAGCATAATCGGGTACTGAGTCCATTGGATGGAACAGTCCTGCGATAGTATATGACAGAAGACAGAGAAAACGTGGACGGGACACTGGGACGGAGGAGAAGAGGGAAGCGGGCGTGAAAGAGAGCGGCAACGGCCATGATCGCCATGGCAGAAGAACCACCGCGACGGGATTGGTTTCGATGATGACATCTCTCGTAGTCCCAACCGGCCCATTAGAAACTATCCATCTATTGGGCTTGGCCCATTTAAGTAACTTCAATTTTTGAGTTTATTTTATCTGTTGGTCACCAATGCTACTACTTATTAATGGGATTGTTAATACTTAATACAACATCAATATTCGTTTCTTAGATTAATAACGAAAATGCAATTTTTTTGCGACAACAAAATTTTTTATTGCATCCAAAATTCATTATCTATTTACATTATGTACGAAGTATCATCATTATACTACAAATGCATCCCAAAAACAATTAGTTAAGCTCGATCATGCATGTATCCATTAGTTAGGACCCCAACAGCTCAAGTACATGACCGTTCTAAGTGATTCTTCAGCCTGCTTCGCCTTGTTATCATCCTTAACGGACGCAACTGCGGTTGACGAAGAGAATCTGTTGGCCTGAGAAGCGGATCTCACGTTGTTACGGATACGTTGATTCACTGATCGGATCAAGTAGTTCCATCGACACATGCCTAATTGGTCCTTGGAGGCTTCCACGGCTCCGATGCTTGCAGCCACTAACCATGCTTTGCTTGTTGAACTCATATTTTTAATTAGAAAAATATTCGGAGAAACTCTTTGTTGTTTTTTTTGTTTTGTTGATTGTGAATTTGTTTGTTGATGAAGAAGATAAGAATCTGATGGGTCTTGTTATATAATAAGAGAAAGTAGCCGCTAGTTAAAGTCAAAACCAGATGCTCTCTCCCACTGGTTTTCCCCAAGTGTTTGTTGTCTTGGTTGCGAAATTACCATTGTGTCAAGTTGAGAACAAACTGGATTAGGGGTATTATTGACTTTTTGATTATCCTGAATTACGGCAACTGTGTGTTCATGCGCACCTTGTTTCGGGGACTATTTTTGAATTTGACGAGTTTTATGGAATTTGGATATTTCACATGAAATAATGAAAAAAAAAAATTAAAAAATTAAAAAGAGAGCTCAGGAGTGTGGCGATTGCATCTGAGAAATCAGAAGAATGCGAAGGACCCAACCAACGCTGAAGCCAATTTCATCACAGCTCAATTGCACCAGTCGAGTATCGAACCCGGGTCACTGACAGGTTACTATACCACTGGACCACTAGTGCTTGTTGTTCGTATGTTTAAATATATATTAATATTGTTTATGTTAATATTGTTTCATTGTTTGAGCTAAATAAAATCAACTGTGGTTCATCAGTCATCACACATGTATGTCTCTTGATGTAATCTGTTATCATAAGTTTGGAAGTAGCAATGGTTTTATAAAACTGTAGCAAATTCAGCCATTCTCAAGTAAACTGGATTTTCTTTCAAAACTCACTACAATAAATCATCTAAAAGTAATTAGAGGTGAACAAATCATATAAACAAAGCTTAAAGCCTTATAGACTTGTTGGTAGTTGTTCTTTAAACTTTGCTGCCGTTCAAGCTTCCACCACCATGTTGGTAATGCTTGGAGCAATGAAGATACAAAACCTGAAGCTAATCCCACAAAACTCCGACCAGAGAATCTCAGAGACGACAATCAAACAAGCAGCTTTGGAAACAATTCATGTGGATCGTGCTCCGGAAGTGTAAATTCTCAAGTTTAACAATGACAACTATGAACGAAAAACTCAAATGCCTTAATAGTTAATAGTTAAGTAGCTTTAGTTCTCAATCGATCCACTAAAATTTCTTTGTTACACTTTTTAAGTTTCTAACAAAATTTCCGAATAAGACAAGTTCCATTCAAAACAGAATATAAATAATTTACACTTATCTCCTCCTCTGACTTCTTTGAACGTGAGCCTCCTTAAGCATTGTCTGCCAAAGGTCTTTGACACGATGACGAAACTTTTTCTGAAACCAAACTTCAATCTCAGAGTAAAGCACATTCGGATTCTGTTCCCAACTCTTTCTCAAACTCTCTAAACTATCAATCTTCTTCTCTGTCAAAACCATCACCAAACCCCCAACTCTTTCTAAGCCCCAAGCTTCTCTTTCCAACAACGTTTCAGGTTTCCCAGCCAACAACGCCCTAACGCTTTTCAAACAAGGTAATACCTCTCCTTGAAGCAAAGCACATCCGAAAGCTGCTGCTCGGTCTCTATCATCTGTTATTGCCACACTGTGAGCTGGAAGCTCCCAATTATGAGGACCGAAACTTGGAATGACCCAGCACAAAACTCTATCCTCCTCACTCGAGTAATATGGTTTCGGGTCCTTGAGTGGCGAGGAGAACACGGAGAGAGACTTTGCGTGCTTCACCAGCCATTCTGGCTTCACTCGAGTCGCTCCGTGCATGTATGGTCTGTTGGTGAGTAGGAGCTCGCTGTAGACCAATAACTCCGGAGCTGTGTTTATGAGAGACGACCAACGGTGCAAGAAAACAGGTTCTTGCACAGCACAGGCTTGGTATTCTGTCGCTCTGGTCTTTCTGGCTACACGGTCTGCCCATCCCGCACATATGGCTTCTCCTAACAGTTCTTCTTCGTTCTGTAGAAGAGGATATTTTGCAGAAGACGATGTGGTGATTCTCCATGACTTCTCTACGTCTTGTATATTCCCATGAGTCCATGAGAAACCATCATTGGTTTCGGAGGGCTTACAACAGCTGAAAACAAGTCTCAGAAGCTGATCTTTGAGCTTAGACATCTCGTCCATGGTCTTTAAATGCAAACCGTTCGCCTCGCAGAAGCCCATGCCATTCTCTGAGACCTCAAAGGAATGCAATGCATAAGCTACAGTCAAAGCATCGCTGCTCGGGTTGGAAAATCTGTCCCGAGCAGCTTTGATTTTCTCTTTCCGATCCTTTCTCCGTTGTTTATCTTCTTGCTTGACGGTTTTGTCAGCATCTTTGGACTCGTTTTTCTTCTCTCCTTCAAACTCCATTATCAAAGGGTTTGGTAAGCTCAACGCGGCTACTGCTGCAACCGCATATCCAAGGACGAGATTCGCGCGTGAGTAATTCCGGGTCTCTTTTAGCATTTGGATGACTGTGAGAAGCATTCTTGAGTGACGTGGACTCATGGGATAGTGAGACATAGCCTTTCCTAATGGTGTTAACCTTCCGTTGCTGTCGAGAGCCTCTAAAGCTTTTAAGCATCGTTCTGCTTCTCTAATAGCTGATAGCTCAGGGGGAGTTGGAAACGGGAAATTCTCAACCTGTTAGCAATAGAAAAACGCAAAGATTCATCAAGAGTCAGACAGACAGAAGAAAGAGATCTAGTCCATTGACAATGGTGGCTACAAACGTCGTACCTTTGGAATGTTCATAGATTTCATGAGAAGAACAACTCCATCAACAGGAACTTTCGTGATTTCAGGAGGCGAAGATTCCTCAAATATATTGCTAAAAACCGCAGATGAATAGAGACGATAACAGTGACCAGGTCCAGTTCGTCCAGCTCTTCCAGCTCGTTGACTAGCCGAAGCTTGGCTAATCCAATCTACCTCATAACTTTCCATACCAGTCTTAGAATCATAATTCTTCAATTTAACCCGACCTGTATCAACCACATACTTTATACCGGGAATAGTCAGAGAAGTTTCCGCTACATTAGTCGCCACAACCACAAGTCTTTCTTCTTTCTCAAATTCCTCAAACACTCGTAGCTGTGCAGCTGGAGATAGCATCGCATAAAGTGGAAGAACACGTAATTTTCCTGGAGAAAATGTATTTTTTACCTGCTCAGCCTCTTGATTCTCTGCTGCAATGGTCTTTGCTGGCTCAGCAGATACGGATCCATTTTTGTCTGCCAAACCATTAAACGCTGCTCGGAGAGCATCAAACTTCCCTTCCTCTACAAATGAACTTGCAAAGCCGTCATCAACGGTTTCCCAGTCCCTGTCTTCATCAGACTCATACATGTCTTCTTCTTCAAAATCATCATCATAGTTACCATCACCAATTTCAGAAGGATCTTCTCCATGCGAGCTAAACCTGTAATTTTGATTGTCGGAGCCATCATCAAATGCTTCAGCAATCTCCTTCATGTCAACACCACCAAATGAACCATCATCGCATTTCTTTTTCAAATAAGCATCTCTTTTAGCAGCTTGAACAACAAGTTCCTTTGAAGACTTACGTAACTTCTCACATAAGTGGTCAACTTCTCTCTGCCCAGTCACAAAAACAAGTATTCCTCCTTGTGGTAACTTTTTGTGAATTGACATCACTTTCTTATAAGCTTGACCGATATAATCAACAATCTCAGTCTTCCTGGAGAAATGTATAGTTACTGGATACTGTCGAGTGGGAACCTCTATAAGCGGAGGTATATTAGGGAATAACCTTTTCCCCGATACAAAGTCTTCCACTCGCAAAGTGGCACTCATCAATATAAGTTTAAGTGGCGTAATTTGGCATTCTGAGGTTACTGTGCCTCCAGATTGAAGACTCTTTTGTTGTTCCTCGTAATATTCCTGTCGAATTTTGATGACTCGAGTGAGCATCCCAATTAGAATGTCTGTGTTCAAACTTCTTTCATGGGCTTCATCGAGGATTATCACAGAGTAACGCCTCAATAAGAAGTCATTCTGCAGCAGAAGAACATATACAATCAAGTACCATGATTAAAATGGAAAAGAATGAACAAAACAAACCAGGCGAAAAACCGTCAATTACCTGTATCTCACGAAGTAAAATCCCATCAGTCATAAACTTGATAGAGGAGTTTTCGCCAATCTTTTTGTCGTACCTAACTTGAAACCCGACCTCTTTACCAAGACGAACACCAAGCTCAAATGCCACTCTCTTGGCAGTGGCAAGGACGGCGACACGGCGTGGTTGGGTAATCCCGATAATCCCACTTCGAGAACTGAATTGCTTTGAACCAAAACCAGCTTCATAAAGGAACTGAAAGATTCAGAAACAAAAACAGGGTTAAATAAAGAAAGGACTTTCTAACTGAGACCAAAACTCAGCTATCAGAAAACCTTTACAAATGAAGCAAACTGACCTGAGGAACTTGAGTGGTTTTACCACACCCGGTTTGTCCTGAAATAATAACTGCGGGGTGACGATTAATAGCTTCCATTATCTCCTGCTCCATCATTACTATCGGAAGATCCTTCCTCGTCTCTTCAACTTCGGCTGGTCTTGAAACATGAACTACAAACGCGGGCACACGAGGTCCTTGTACAGTTACATCTTCATTCTCAATGGTCCCATCCTGTTTCATATCAAACCCATTAGAACCAATCAAATCAAATCAAATATCTTAGGCAGTAATAATAGCTGAACTGGAAATTGTCAATCAACAAAAATGAAAAAAAAAACATCAAACTGTCGGAGTTGACAAACCATTCCTAGTGAGCCTTCTTCATCATCACGACAAGTAGTCTGTGGGATCATATCCACAGTGTCGTCTACCACAAGCTTGCTACTAGTTTCTTCAGCAGAAATCATTAGATCAGAACCGAGTTCATGGTCATGAACCAGTTGTTGCTCAGAATCAGTTACAAAAGTTGGGATTTCGATTTCAACATGTTCCGGTGTTGTAGGTTTGTCCATACAAGAATCATCATCGTCATTTTGCTCGACAGATTCATCAGAATGCTCAGTCTCAACACCAGCTTTAGAAAGTTGCATTGCTCTCCTTCGTTTTTCCAGCTTAGTGGCTGACTGAATTAAAGATTAATTACCAAAAGACAATCAGAACATCTTTAAGAAATCGTACTATAAGAGAAAATAAGAGAGAGAATATTTCTTACTCTTCCTATAACTTTTGACGATTGTAATAGCGAGGATACATCCTCAGATATTTTGTACTTGCTGCAAAATTCAATACCAAAGTCAAATAAAGAAAACAAAAAAAAAATCAAATATTCGAATCAAAGCGTTGAACATACTCTAACAACTCGGCAGTTTTTGCAAAGATGATTTCTTTCTCCTTATCTTCCTCCAATTTCTTCAGCTTCCGTTTCTGAGATTTGCTCACTACGGTGTCCTTATTTAAATTCAGTTTCCGTTTCCGAGATCTGCTTGAAACCGTCTTCTTATTTGAATTCAGCTTATCCTGCATCCACCATGAAAACATTTTCCAAACCTCATCAGCATTAAAATCTCCAAAATCTCATTGAAGAATGGTTTGATTAGAGCTTTTACCTTATTGGATCCCTTATTCTTCTTCTTCCTTGGAGGCATTATATCTAAATTGCAATCATCTCCCATCAGACTCGCCATAATCGTACAAATCGGATCAACTCGAAAACAAAATCTGTTTGTCTACTCAGGGATCTTCAGACAAACCTGACACACACAGAGAGATAACCTTAAAGGAGGTTCTGATTTAGAAAAAAAACAGCTAATTGAGAAGAAATTGATTTAACAACTGGATACATATTAATTATTCACTTTCTAATCACTCAAAGACATATTATAGCTAGTAGATTCTGTTATATACAATGTACGTGTATAGCTCCCAAATTCATACTAATCAAAAGGAAGGCACGTATCTATAGCAACGAGTCACAGTCAAAAGCCATATATAATTCTCGCCGGAATTCACAAGAAGGGAAATCAAATTAACATCTCCTGTTTCCGCAGATTACACTAAACTCGAACCCTAAATATGTAATTAGGACGAAACAAGCATGCCCTTACTCAAATTTAAAGTAATCGCTAAACCCAAGTTATGTCTTAAGAAACACTCATGTGGTTACGAAGAATGGAAACAATCCAAAGAAGATCGAGAAAGAGACTGGGCAACACCTTGAGAATTCGATTCTAGTTGTCGAGTAGCTCTAGTGATTTCTTAGGTAGATCGTAGACACGGACGCGAGCTGATCCTCTTCGACGCTTGTTGTGGTGTCTGCGTCGTTGAGGTCGGGGAAAGAAGAAATTCGTGTGTTTGTTGTTTTGGACCTTTTTTTTTGGTCGGAGATAGAAATATTTGCCCAAATCGTCGTCGTTTTGCAAAAGTAAAATCTTAAGTCCAAAAAATTTGTTAAAACCCTAAGTCAAACAAAAACGACATCGTTTCTGACAAGGAAAAAGAAAAACTAAACCGGCCTAATAACTTTTTTTTTTTTTTGGCACACAACCGGCCTAATATCTATATTAGTATTTTTGCAGTCACTTTGGTGACGGATGGATAAAAATGCTTCTGGGTTATTTGGATATCCGACCCGTTTCAAAAAATCCTTCACAAAAAAATTTGTTGGGTCGGATTATATTTAACCCAACTCATACACCGGATATTCAATATTTAATAATTTAGATATTTAGAAGATTTGATTAAGATTTATAATTATGATTCTCCTATCATCTTTGTTTGATTTGTTTTTAACTGTTTTGAATCATCATATAATACATAAAGTAAAAAAAAAAATCAATTTTTTTTCTGCATATACTGTGATTCGAAATTTTAAAAACGGACATATATTATCCAATTGACGAAAATGTGTGTTCAATGTTCTACATCGATTAAAATATTTAGACAATGATTCAGAATCATACCATAAATAAGAACATTAATAAAATAAATGAGTTTTTTGGCCGGACGGGTTTGGCGGGACGGGTTTTTGAATCAACAATAATAAAAAGATTAAAATATCATTAATTCGCCGCTTCAATACAGATTAAATCTTTTTTTTTAATACCACAAATATTAGACATATTAAATCAGTCTCATTTAGAAAAGATTGTATAAAACCAAAAATTGTCTCGTGGTATAATGTTACTTAATAACAATATTTATAAAATTTTAAAATATCATTAACATGCCGCTTTAATACATATTAAATCTTTATTTTATTAAAATATAAATGTCTTAGAGAATGATATGATTTGTAAACTTTTATATATAATAAATAATCATTAAATTTTAAAATAAAAACAAATCACGGGACGGGTTAAGAAATTACGGAACGGGTTATATTTCGGAAAAGATTTATATGGCGGACGAATTTGAATCAATATTTATATACCGCTTTAATACAGGTTAAATTTTCAGTTTATTAATAATTGTCTCGTGGAGTCGTGGTATACCGTTACTTAATAACAATTGTAAACTATAATATAAATAAATATGTTATAAGGAGATACAATTTACAAAATATTTTCATACTAACTTTAAAATTAAATCATCCCGCGGTGTACCGCGGGTTAAAATATAGTTTTTGTATTAACAAAGCTAATACAAGTTTACAACACAAACTTTTTGGGTTAAGAAGTTGACAAATTTACCGGTTTGGCAGCTTCTTGCTTAAGACATGGGAGATAAGAGAAGAGAGTCTCAGCATGTGACCCGTAATACTTTGAGAATATCTGAGACAGACTCTTTGTTGTGTGCAATGCTCCACTGGAATCACCTGATGCAAGCTGGATCGACGCAAGCTTCACCATTTCATTTCCAATCACTACATGTTCATCCTCATACAGCCTCTTCAGAATCTGCCACCATACCCAAAATATATCTCAGATCTCCCAGTTGGGATAATGTAAAACGAACAAAATTTAAAAGGTTGTTTGAGAAATTTGGTCTTCCAGATATCGGTTTACTCAAGGAATTTCCGTACAGTATACACAATCACTGTTCTCATCATTGTCAATCAATGAATCATTTTGTGGTCTAAATCCAAGCAGTATCAGTATATTTAGGGCTTTTACCTTAATGGACGCTTCACAATGCTTTCTTGCATCCACCAGTTCTCCAGCTAAATAGCACGCCTGAGCAACCTTATCCTCTGCCTGAAGAAACAAAATCTTGGAACGTGAGTAATGTCTGTTTTCTCTCAAGGAGGGTGGAGAGGATATGACTTCATCACCATATGCGATACAGAGTAACAAGGCTTTAAGATTTTTAGCATTAATAGAAGAACTTGACTCACATCAGCAATGTCTTTGTTATACATGTGCAGGAAAGTTCTAAGCACGGCGATGGACCTTAAACAATCTGATAAAACAGAATAATTAGCCCGTCCTGAATTCATCAACTCTTCCACCCTGACAGTTTCCAGTGATCCAAGTGTTAAAGAGAAACTTCACATTAACTATAAACTTGAAGCTTCAAGGAAACACTAGGTACCTTCTCATGTGATTCCAAGCTTTGTTCACCTCTGCATGAGAATTTTCGATGTCACAGTGGGAACCACATTTCAAACATATCTCAGGTTCTATATGAAGGGAACCTCTCGGTTTACTTAGCAAACTCGAAGCCACTTCCCCAACATCAGCATCCACCTTCTCCCTCACCTATGAAACAACACAGTTAAACCCAAACTAAACTATATAGATGACATTGTCGTTAAGAAACACTGCCTAAATCCTTAAATAGATAACAGCTTAAAGTTAAAATGGACATAATACCATGGAAACATTTCAGCACCCGATCCCCAAAGGAATTGAGCAGCGGAAATAAAAATTCCTGCCTTTTGTAAGAAATTAGAACTGCCTAAATTTGTTTAAGAATGACTACTGAGCATCTTCATTATCACCAGGTAATTTTTTTATAATGAACTGCACAGAAGCTAAACCCTGATGAATCAGTTTAAAAATATATCAGATTACCTGAACTTGCTGATCCAGGTTTCTTGGAGCAGTAAAAAAATGATTTAGCTTCTCGGACTCACATGTGGCCACATTACTATCCAAAACTACACCAGTACAGTTTGTATTGACACAGCGATACCCATTGATGACAAGGTCAGATATGTTAATTTGAGCACAGCCACGGCACCGACAATGGAAAAAGTACTCCTCTTCAAGAAATCTAATGCGATTTTTGCAGTCCCATTTTCCGACCTGTTAATTGTAATGCATATTGACATTTAAAAGGTATGAACTTCAAAGCACTCGGAAGATACATCATACAGAACAAAAGTAACAAATAGAGAAGAGGATCACAAGAATACCTCAGGACCATATGACAGCTCAAGGGGACAACCCATGGGAACAAACTCTGTTGTTCGCATAACAAGTCCACGTGAAAGGAAATACAAATGGATGTTTGGCTTGCATGAATGATTGAACAAACTTCCAGTTTTATAAAGAGCCTGACCAACTCTTATCTGTGGATAAAACAACAATAATAGACGTAAGAAAAAAGGAAATATTGAGAAAGGACCAATGTACGTCATAATCTCCAATGGTGGACGCTCACAAAATTTTATAGAAGCGCAGCTCAAAATATAACAGAAACATAAAAAATCAGATTACAGATATCATTTCTTTGACTCTAGATTGCATCTTTGTAAGTGGTGATACATAGCTCTAAATGAGTTCTTTAAGTGAGAAGAGGTATAAATAACACTCTAATAAGCAGTACCTCTGCCTATACAAACCTGCTCTAAACTCTGAATCGGCTCTTTTGCTGAGACGTTTCCAGATGGGATGCACTTGAAAGAATCGCCGCTGGATTTCATACGGACAACTGCTATAGAGTTCACCTTGATTTGTGACAGCAGTATGATAGTCTGCACAGAGAAGAAAAATCTAGACAGTGGTCAACACCTCAATAAGAAAATTTAGAAAAAGGAATAACAATGCCAAAACATAGTGTTGCATATGAATCATGCAGACAGCTATACTTCCCTAAATTTATGATAACGGGAACTCATCAAATGAACCATATGCATATTGTTGCAGTGGTAAACGTTTTTGGCAATGAGGATAGATTTACTCAAAAAAATCAAAAATTAATTTGAAATTAACTTTATATCTCGACGATAGGTGATAAACTAGATTTCCAATGACAAAAGATGGTAAGCAAGATATTCTTGATCTTTTATAAGATAAAGTATAACTTGTTAGCCAAAGTCGTCAGCATCTACTGAAGTTTATATGTCAGAGCATGCACAATTTCTAAAGAGCAAAGTTGACTTCAATGAGCTATTGGCTGGGACAGGGAGGGAGATGTAGAGGACAACCTGTGACACAGAAGCTTCACAGACCGAAAGATTAGGACAGCTAGATTTACTAAGGCACCAAATCAATACTATGGAAAGTAGATGCAGCTCCAACTTGCTCTCTGAATTCATCTTAGAGTAGCTATGGGAAAGTTCCTGTTGAGAAGACATAGGGTAGTCACTCCTTATTAGATTTCATGTGACTGTTGCAAATGATGGAAATTTTTTACTGTAAAAGGACATACTAATATCTCCTGAAGGTTAGAAAGATCTGTATCTGCTTTCCCTTGATTTATTAACTTCATTATAACTCGACCAGCTAAAACAGCATTAGATGGCAGTACAGCAGGCCAATTGGCTCCCCGACACTCATGCTGGTGTTCTTGAATGTACTCAGTTTCAGAATAATACATATCGGCTGATGTAACACCTTTAATATGCTCAACAATATCATCAGGTAGATTCTGAAAATTGCGACGCTTGTCCATCTCATTTGTGGACAGCATTCCAACTGATTGAATTTGGCAGGATTCTGAGCAATACACAGGTATTGCGCATGATGGACATGGGAGAGTATCAGCAGGCAACTCATTCAGGCAAAAATGGCAATGTGTTTCCCGACAATTTTTTGATATGACCTGTAAGAAGTGGCATCAGCATTAAAACATGTTCAGTAACAAAAGAAAATATGTGTTTAAGCATGGAACAATTTATATCTTCATTTGTTGCAGAAATCTTTTTAAACGCTAGAACCATCTATAGTTGACTAGGTTCCACTTCATTGTTTAAAAACCCATTGTATCACAACTCATACCACACTAAAAGGTTTTTCGACATGTATCACAGAAGCTTCTTCAATATCACATTCTGATACCATACCCCTTCCTTTCTCTTTTGTCGACACACAACACAGCTTTACTTCCATTTGCACACTCGGCAATTGATCTACAGACCATTCATAGAGACATGTCAACAATCCTCTCTAAAACTCAGCATAGAAGACTTCAAAGCCTAGATATAATCCTTAAGACAATAATGTTGGGTGAAAAATCTCACCCGCGCCAGCATAATTGCTTGGATAATATTCATTGTGTTCCGATGTTTGCTTATTCTGGTAATCTGGAATAGCCTTCAATTCATTTTGTAGCTGCTTCTTCCCCACCGGTGATGACTCAAGCGACATAGAAACTGTAATGTCACGAAATGCATCTTTATAATTTCCAAGAAGAGTATTAAGTTTGCCTCTCCTATACCATGCCTGACACAATGATCAATGAATTAAGAGCTGAAAAACTGTTAAGGATCCCAATTGAGTAAGTATAAAACCTTTGCATAACAAGGATCAATCCGAAGAGCACGATGACAGTCCCGCAAGCTCTCTTTGAGAAGTCCCAGATTCTAAACAAGATACAGAACATACATGAGAAAGCTACAAAGAGAAAAAGCTTAGAAATTGATTCAATGATGAAATTGGGTAAAAGGAAAGGTTATATACATGAAGGACATTAGCTCTATTCAGAAACAGAGAAGCAAGTAAGCTCTTATCTCCATCAATAGCATCTGGAGGAGCAACACGTAAAGCCTTAGAGTAGAAACGCAAAGCATCGTCAAAATCTCTGCTGCGAAAGCAGTGATTTCCTCTACGTTTCAAGTCCAGAGATGTCTCCTCGTTCTTCCCACAGCAACCCAATTCAGGATCCGCTAACTCACTCACCGCCTGAAACAGTTAGACCAAGATAAAGGAGAGCTATGAGAACAACTCCAATTGAAAGATAGAACACAGAGACGAAGAGTAGGTTTTGGGTAAATTGTACGAACTTGGTGAAATTGAGGAAGGCCCAGGAACAAACGGAGAAGAGAAGAAGTAGAGGTGAGAAGATCATCGACGCTGCTGCTTTTCACCGTTTGAAGAAGATCCTCAGGAATCAGCGATTTTAATTTCTCCATTGTTGCTGCTGCTCTTACCACACTAACAAAATGCGTCACTTGCCATTTTGATTTTCGTTTTGAATTCAGTTTATTTGCCACTAAGCGAATTTTGCGCTTGATTTTGGTTTGGTATCTACGAGTATATTTGGTTTGGTCTAATCCAATTTTTTAAAAATCAAATAATCAGTTGGATTTGGTTAAGAGAATTTGGCTTTCAATTTTTTTCGAGTTTATCAACAATAACAAGGATTTGTTTTGACACAAGACTGACTAACAAAAGCAAAAAGCCTGATACGATTTTCATACAGATATAATAATATTCACACTGATCAAACAAGGCTTTCTTTAACCGGTTGCAGAGGACACAGCATCATTAGAGTCCACCTTTAGCTGAAACAAAAACAAACAAATCAAATATGAATAATCACTTTTTACACTGATTCAAACACAATTTGCATTTCTACTGATTATTATTATCATTGCCAAATGTATGTACCATACCAGTTTTAAGTGGTTGAGTAATGCATGATGGAGTTGTTCCTTCAGCTTATGACATTGCTCCACCATCCGTCCTGAGTTCATCGTTTTCTCTAGCTCCCACCATAGTCTTTCTACTGTTGTGTATGGAAACCAAACTCCTGATACCTTTTTCCTCTTCAATACCTCTGCTGGTTTCTGTATTTAACAAGAGAAACCAAGGTTATTCAGTCCTAACATATGAATCATGCTCATCACAGTCTATTAACAAGAACATGTCGATACAAACGCAAACTCATGCTTAATCCAATGTTTCTTAAGGGTATAATCTGCAACCTATTTGTTTTACTGTTTTGTGTGAGAATCTTGCAACTTAAACGTTCTCTATGTTTTGTTATATTATATTCAATTCGACCATGAGAAGCTGTAAAACCCTAGCGAACCTACAAATCCTAATATGGAGAAAACGTATCCTGTAGTGAGATGCTTATAATCCAACAATCAGTCTCTACAGATTGATTATAACTCACAGATGATGCAAATGATTCCATGTACTCCAGTAGCAAATTAGTGGCCTCTGTAAGACGCCCATAATCAACATATAACTGAAACAAGGAAGCAGGACTTGCTTCTTTCCCAGCCATCCCCAAAGCTTTTTCCTTCTGACCGTCCTGCCAAGCCACAAGAAACTGATCAAGAGAAGACTTGAATGAAACCTTACAAGTCATTGCTTCTTTCCATCGTGTAAATGAATAGGAACAAGTGAACAACAATAATTCCATTGAGATATTATATACAATCTCTTCAACACTAAGAAGACATGATGTGCCAACCATATCTGACACTGTAATGATCTAGCATTATATAGAACAACAACACATAAATCTACTCTAGAATCTGCATCTCAGATATATTAATAGTGAATCGAAGGGCTTACTAATGCAACATTGTTCACGCATGTTAATTATTTAGATCAAGGATGTAGCAAAACAAAATTCAAAGTTTCATGCCAAGAGTTCAAAGATACCTAAATGAATTGAACTATATATTGCATACTAAAAAGTGATCCAGTAAGAGTATCATAACATCTATCCAAAATATTACCTTGAACATTTGAACCAGCCAGAGAGGCAATTCGATACAAGAATCGGCTTGAAGAAGGGTTGAAGCAACAGAAACCGGTAGTCTAGCGTGTATGTCTATGTACCTCTTCTGCATTTATACATATCCAATACACAAATTATTTCAAGGAACAAATAATGAAAAAACTGGGTCAAGCCCTCAAGCAACATAGCACATATCCTCAACTTAGGTTACAATTACACTCCCAGTAAAGGAAGATCTCTGCCCTAGACCCTAAGCATCAAATACAAATTATCAGGCACACTTGAGCTAACCAATTACACTCCTAGTAAAGGATAGCGACAATGCATGCAGTTCTCGTTTACAAGAATAGTGAAAAATGAGGGGATGCTGCTCTGGTTTCAGTGAGTAAAATACTATTTAATAAAAAGAGATGACTATAATTCAGGATGCATTCTTCCCATTCTTGGTACATCATAATTTATAACCATTTAAAATCAGAGCAAGTAAGGACATATTTCTGGATCAACACTGCTCACGAAGACATCCCAACACTTTCCAATGCTCCCAGAATCCAGAGTAGTAAAATATTAGTTACCAATTGAAAACAAAAACTAAATTTTTAATCAATGATTCGGAAGTTTACAAACCAGATAAACCTCAAGAATTTCCCAGTCACCAGCCAACTTAGAGCCCTGAACAGCAGGGCTTCTATCAGGCGAATGAGTAACTTCTTCATCGTTAGATATTAACATAAGATTAGGCCTGAGATCATTTCTGTAAGATAAATAAAGCTATGTCAGGCAAGTCAACAAGTAATCAATGAAATACCAAGTAACTAAGGAACAGTTACTCACGATGTCCACAGCGCTCCTTTAGCAGGGCAACATTTAATTGCCATATTCTCAAATATCTTTTCCAGCTCCCTGAGAAAAAAGCAGTAATTCTTAAACCTACGTAGTTCTCGATGAATATGACTTCAGAAAATACCTAAAAGAAATTTACCTTTTCAAAGCGGAGCCACTCCAAAATTTTAAAACAACAGTGAATGCCATGTCATACAAGTTTGCCTGGACAAGAAGGTCAACCAAATCCGATGGTGGCTTTTCGAGTCCTGTAGTGAAGAAAGCAATTCATATATATAGAAATGATTGTATGAGTCATGAGATGCTTTAAAACAATCAGCAGGGTATCTGATACCCTTCTGAAATTTAATTATGCCTTAGGTAAATTGCATAGAACACAGTCATGCCAACTAAGTAGTCTGTCAAGGAGGACAGGTCCATCCATTAGCTAAATCAATGATACACAAAAGCTATCTCGTAAAAAAGGGAGACTGTCAATATTTAATCCTTCAAACAGTGACAATAGATCAAGCTCTTTAATTTCCTCACATCACATTTGGAGTGAACATACTCGGCAATTTTCTGTAAACTACAATTGCAGAAGCCTTTTAACTAGTTCTAAGGCACCGATTATTCATAGTTCCAACTGCCCCTATACTGTAAAATCAAAACAGACCATGGAGGAAATAGGAGACAATGTACCTGAATATGTCCACCCGAAATTTTTCAGAGAAAGCATATATTCAGCAGTAGTAAAAACAAACTCGTTTTGGAGTTTCTCGATATCAATGCAACTCTGCTCCCCTTTGGGCTGGTCATTACTCCTTACTGCAGGAAAGGTATTTCAAAATGTCGTTATTCATGTGATAGTTCAACAATAAAACAGAATGATGCTTCAGGGTGTAGAGATTGTAGTTAGTACACACTAACATAAAATTTAAATATCGGTAAGAAAAAACAAGTACAATATGTGGTCGTGAGGACTAACATTGTTCTTCTTCTGCTCTTCTAGCCTTTTTAACTGGATAACGTGTGGATTCTTCTGGTACTGGATCAATCCAAGCATACCCAGGATGAACAAGGGCTAATGCATTAATAGCAGCAGAAAGTCCATTAAGCCTCTCTTGCAAAACTAGGGACATGTGTTTGTAATCCTTGCATGCAGCCTCGCTTCTCAAACGGGCAGAAAACTGATACATGTAACTTGCCGCCATTCGCCAATTGTGTCGTCTCATCTCATACGCATAAAGCAGCTTGTATGGATTTGGCTTCATCATTATTTCAGAACGTCCGGCCTACAAATCGTAGAGAATGTAAGAAACAATAGTAGAAATATACCAAGGGCAGAAACAAACCGACTCAGCTTTCCACAAAATACCTTCCAGAAAAGCTCTTGGGTGATCTTCTCTGTTAGGCCAATAAAAGGTAGATGTCCATCACTGAGGATCTGAAATCAAAAGAGAAATATTCATGGTAATTTGCATTTTAAAGTCATGGTAGTACAGAATCTTTTTCCTCAGCATTTAAGACAGCAACCACAATAGCTAAATCATTTTTAGCTCCAGACAAACATACACCTAAAAACAAAGAGAAATTGCACTCGAATATACGGTTTATGGTGATAATGATCTTTGAAATGTTCTTGTGGCACCAGACAATATAGAGTAAAAGGCTTTTTGGGGTATTGGTCCCCATTCGCCAAAAGCATATAAGGAAAAACTAAGATATGAGAAGAAAAGCATTCTTGACCTCTACCTTTGTTTTGCCACATTCAAACAGAACTATTATGAAGCGCCTCAAACAGATGCGCTTAATCTCCTCATCAGGGTTTGAAATTATAGCACAGTAAGCGTCGTTCAAGAGATTCAGATCTAAGGTGAACTTGAAAACATTTGCCCACAGTCGTCCTCTAGTGTCCGTGGCTGCTTTAGTTAGATCGAATTCCTCAGTCCTCTCAATGAAATCATAGGCCTCATCTACTTGCTCAAGGGCTGCATAGGCAAACTGACAAGCTCCTTCACTTATATTGTACCGTTCAAAAATTTGCATAGCCCACTCGTAGTACTGAAGTTTCCATGTCGCACAAGACATAGAACCATCTGAAATACTGGGACCTGCTACAACCAAACAGAGGGTCAAAGGGGAAAAAATAAATTTGCAAGACATAAAGCCTGGTTTTCGAAATAATATGTGAACTGGCGAATAACCAGGGAAGAACAAATTTCTTTGAGGAGCTCACCCGTTGTGGCAGGTGAAAATCCTGCTTCTTTAGACAGGCTGTGTAAAGCCTTCCAAGATCCTTCACCTGATGAAGCTCTACATTGGGAACCATGACAGGGTAGATACATGAGATGTATGTTAGGAAAAACGAAGACAAATATTCTTGAAGGGATAATATTAGAAAATAAATTAATCAGAGACATTGAACAACAAAGGCAGAAAATAGCGAGCTTCTTCTATGTGTTTAGAGAAAAACCCACATGTCTTGGCACAATATAAAATTTCTACATGACATACAACGGGGATTTAAAATTATCAGTGAAAAACTACAAATAATAAGCACCTGAAGAAACAGCGGATGGCATCAATAATCTTCCTCTCTCTTAATATGCCGCATGCCCCACGTTGTACTTGATCAAGAAGGCAACAACCACGGAGATGTTGAAGAAGACACCAATCCCCACTAGCATCTTGAGAACATCCAAATGTTTTCTCCCCACGTAAACTTGCCTCCACAACCACAAGGATTCGCTTGAGAAGGTTATTAAGAAAAAAATCAAAACGGAGAAATCAGCAATTAAGTTCAACTAGCAGTTAGCAGAATATAACTTTTTGTTGGAAAAGCTCCGTAAAAGAAACCGAGACAATTTTTACCTCAACAGCATCAGATTGTCCATTCCTAATCAACCTAAGACTAAGCTCAGTGGAGCGTCTTAGCAGTGAAGAAGACTCCTCTCCTGTTTTACTATAACGAATCCAGCTGATAAAGTTTTGCACCAAACTTGTAATGATTTGTGAACTCGGAAGATATCTCAAGTTAAAGCGGCTGTCCACAATGCAACTTCGGTCACTAAAGAGAAGAATAAACGCCAATGAGAAACCACATTTCCCAAGCATTGTGTTCCATGATCTTTTGTCAATGCTGCTATCTGCAATGAAGAAATGATTGTTTCCAGTCAGAAATATTTGCAATGAGGTATGAGCGTTGGGGAATATTTTCCAAGGACAACAACCTACCAATCTGTAGAGATGAAAGTTTCAAGCTGAAATCTTCCATAGAAGTTGACTCAGCTGGAGTGGTAACAAAGAAAAGGATAATGAGCCACTCTGAGACAATATCTTGGATCATCGGAAGCAACTCAAGCCGTAGCTTGCACATGTCTTGCTGTGACATATTAACCTGCGGAAAGATAAAGCCAAAGAAAAAAAAATGAATGACTGAGTTTAGAATATACAAATAATCACAAAAATATAATTTGTTACATTAGTATCAAAATATAAACTACACTGATTCCAATTAAGGGATACAAAGGGATACATCTAGACAATATTATGAGACCCAGTGGGAACTGACCTGTCCAGCAATGTTAAGCAGATAGCTGACCAGTAGGAAGATGTCAAATGCTGACTCAAACATCACCTTTACAAACTGAGAAGTTGCTTGGACGAGGATAGAACTACAGATATCAGATAATGCCTCACCATCATTTTTTTGCATAGATTTCTTAGGGACCAAATACTGCAAATAGTGCTCCATGATAGTAAAAACTTTTTCCCAAGATCCAGCCCTTTGACATAGAGCAGAGAGAGACAATAGCATGTCAATGGAGAATGTTCTAAGATTTTTATGAGCTTCTAGCTCTTTTTCCCATGCTCTATCAGCACCAAGATCTGACCAAGTACGCTGACCTATGGTCGTAGAATATCCCGACTCAAGGATGTTAACTAAGAGAGGAACAATTTCATCAGATGAGATAACTGGCTTTCCAGTAATTGATTCATAATACATGGCATAAGGAGCACCACCCCACTGTTTACTGATCTTCGAAGTACATCTTAGTACCTCTGCCAGAATTTCATGTTCATTGTGAGACACGCCCAAGCCTAAGCTTGTCAGGTTGCTGTGTTCGGAGGAAGAACCTATCAAACGGCAAACACAGTATTAAGTCTTAAGCGATAGGAAATAAACAAGGAAATTTTGGTTCTAGATAATAATCAAGAATCTTTATATACCTCCAAGGCTGTGCTCAGCGTTCTCCAATCTAAAAAACAATGATACAGAATTGTTTCTAACTAAACCAATAACATCTGACTGAACCAGCAACGTGCGAGGTTCATTATTCTTGCACCAATGATGGAGATAGCATGTACAAAAGTTTTTCCACCAATGAAAAACTGAAATAGAAGTTTCAGCCGTAACCTGACATAAGAAAAGACATATTTCAGCTTTTATGACCCAGAGTTCATGCTAACTAACAGTAGAATGCATCATATACACTGTATCTACAAGGGACTCTAGAATTTGACAAGTTAACAAAAATCAAACCTCATGCTCAACCAGTAAAAGAATCTCGCTTGTAAGCTCATCAAGACTTAAAGATTGAAACTCAGAATCAGTCCAGTGTTTGTTGTGGTCCATTAAAGTTAGACGCAAGGCAACATTGTGAAAAATTCCAGGACAAAGAAGCCTGCGTAAGAAGATCGACGAAATGAATCCCATAATTTGATCCTGCAAAGTACAACATATGTTAGAATGGACGCAAAAAATAAAATTTTATATAGAAAGTTTTCTTCAACAAAATGAAAGCTATTTTTAGCATAAAGACCTTTGCGGATGAAAACAGTGAATGAGTTGTCAAAAGAAGATCCTGTGAAGAAGTCCTAGAACTCAGAAATAGCTGTTCAGAAATGTAGTCTTCCTGCAAAGTGTAAGACTGTGCTTCCCTAGGTCATGAAAAAGATTACAAAATAGAGCATTATCCACCATTAAGAAACAACAACCAAATTAGTGAACAATAGAATATCTGTAGTAGTCAATAGCACAACAACTACGATAAAGATACACTAGAGCAGCACATTCCCTCCGCAGTTTAAAAACCACCAACTTTTTAGCTTAACCTACTAATTTTTTTACAAACCCATCTCAATAAAGCAACATCTAGGAAGGGCTTCACCTAGAGTTTTGCATTTTTCAACAAGACTCCATCACAAGGAAATTATAACGCAGAAATTCACCTACTATATTTTAGGTTAATGTTTCCAAATAGTAAAGATTCAAAGCTACAGCGGACCAGAGAAAACAAGACACACACACACATATAATCAGAACCTTTTAAATCTTCATAAATCGCGTATAATGCAAATTTTACATGGAGTACAAAGTATCTCAACCAATTCAGAAGAAAAAAAGTATTCTCGAGCTTACATGGTGTTAGATTTCTGGAACAACATGTGAGATGTCAATTCATCGGCCTTTAGAGTCCAGATCTTGTCGGACGTAAATCTGACATCCCGCAATTCCCCCTACCAAATTCAGGATATGCAAATTCAACAAAGTTGCAAGCAAAGGAAAAACAAGTGAGTTGCAAATTTAACATAGTTATGAGCAAAAGAAAAACAGAATAGTATGTGTCACAATTTTGAGCGCATAAATTGTACCTCCTTCAGTGGAATATTCTGTAATCCAGAATCTAGAGACAAAGCTATCCCCTCCCCAGAACTAAAGTGCAGGCCATATACAGTGATCACGTCCATGCTGTCATCCTTCAAATATTGGGAAAAGGTTATCAGAGATAGAATGCAATAGAAAATAACTATCTATGTCCCGCTCAAGTCAACCCATCAGTTGTAAAACGCTTACCATACTCTTTCTATACAAGACAGCTAATGGAATGATTCCAGAATCGTAATCAGCTTTGCCCAACCATAACCTCACACACATAACCCCTAGTGTAAAAAGCATGATAAAAGTCAAACAAAGGTAAAAGATAATAAAACAACGTCAACTAATGGTCACCGGTAGAACGAGCAGATATTACCCTCAAGGTTCTTAGCAGCTATACTCTGACATAAAACCCTGCTATAAGTCAAAATATCCCAAACACGTAATGCCCCATCAGCATGAAGCACACATATATAATTTCTTCCATGAACTTCTGATATAAATAAATCTTGTATGGCTGCAACTACTGTGCCCCTGCATTGCAAGTCATAAGAGGTTATTTAGATGAGCCTCACGACAGGGAAAAAAATATGACATATAGCCAAAGATAGCATTACATTGGTATAGTTTCTTTCTTCTAATTATCTAAAGTCAAGCAGCATGATAACATTATTTTCTAATAAATGTACTACAAGACGTGCCTTACGAATCCCCATAGACGACCAAATCCTGTATCATCACGCAGCTCCTGGTGGAAACCTGATCAGAAACAAAGCAATGATAATAAGAGAATGGAAGAAACATCAAATTAAGATACTAAGCTAGTACAGAGTAATCTACCTGATGATTTCTGAAAATACACAACAGGTTGGAAGCAAGAGACACAACCATCGGACCTCCCGAGAAAAATGAAACCAGGCAATGCAGCAACACTAGTAACACGAGTCTCGTTCAAGTAAGGTCGAACATCCAAGTGAATCAGATGATCAACCGGGAAGACTGAGCCTGACTTATAAGCTGACGTATTCGAAAGTTGAAGAACGTAGACAACACCAGACGGCGTGAGAGCATAAAGAAAGTAGACAAGACGACCACTATCACTACCCTGCCACATTCAATTCCATAGCTTTCAAGTTCAACACACAAAACAAAACAAAGCAATAAAACTAAATAAATCAAAAATGGAGAAGATAGTGAAATAACCTTATCGGCGTATACAAAAGCAAAAGGAGAAAGAGTCTGAGCAAAAACGAAACGCATCCCAGTTATTGGGAATCCCGATTTAGCAGAGAGCTGAAGAAGCTCAAGAGCATTTGGACTCGTCTTGTTGATTCTCCAAACGAAAGAGATCGGAGGTTCTCCAATTACAGAGCTAGAAGCGTAGTCTTCATACGAAGGAAGCTGAACACACTCATAGTCCTCACTTGAATTAGCACCGATACTAGAAGAAGAAACAGATGGTGAAGGTACAGAGATCTCAATCCATTTGACAACATTTCCGCCGCCGGCAACTGGAACTTCCATACCGGCAAACGAATTCCGACGATTCTCCTCCATTTTTCCTTTGAACCCTAAACCCTTTTTCTTCTTCACTCAGAAACGAATTAATGATTTTTTTTTGAAGTAATCAGATCTAATTCGTATTGGGCCTAGATACGGCCCATTAAGTCTTTCGTACTTGTGAAACTGCAAACCTAACAATTAACTGTGCATTTAACTTCGTTAAACTCTTTCCCTGAACAAATGTCTTCTTGTTGCAGCGACGATGCTATTGCTTCTTCTTCATCTTCTTCACGTTTTTTTTTCCTTCTTCTTCTTCTTCTTTATCGCTTTCACATGGCTGCTTCTAGTGTCAAAACCATTGGAGAAAGATACTAGAGCTCCTAATGAAGATTCTTTGAATTGTTCTTTTTTTTCATCAATTCAATCTTGCCGTCGAGAGAATTATTGTCTTCGAGGGTTAGGGTTTTCAATTCTTATGAAGATGCGCCGAAATAAATCTGTTCAATTCGATGATTTTCTCGGAAGAATGAAGTTTTGCTGCTTCGGTCGATCTTTGTTCGATTCATCTTGAGGTATGAAACCGATCACTTAGTCGAATTTGATTCGGATTGTTAAATTCTTTAAAGCGAAGGTTTTGGTATGATTCGGATTTGTATTTGTGTTTCGTTCTGGTGAAGTTTACAAGTTCTTGTATGGCTTTGTGTTTTGGGGTAATTGTGCTGATAAAACCAATTGAATTGATGAATCGCAGATTCTTAGCATCGTTTTCGTTCTGAACAATGGATCTTGATACTCGCAGCAATAAGCTTCAGAAATTCTTTGTCACCATGGAAACAGCCTTGGAGGTTAGTTTGATTATCCTTTGTTGCCATCACATATATATCCTCTTTTTTGGTCATCATCAGCAACTTTCTGTTATGGTGATGTGGTATGTGATATCTAGTTTCTGCTCATTGTAGGGTTTGAAGAAGTAAGTCAGGAAAGAACTATTATTCAGGGATTTCAATCCCACCTTCTACTGATGATGTGGAGACATCAACAGATCGTCAACAAGATGCAACTGCTTAGAACCTGCCTTGACGCCTGAGGCATTTGGATATACCTTTGGTGTTTAATGATGATGGTTAATTGTTGGTATGTGCTAGCTAATAGCCTAATACTTTGTGTTGTTTTCGGTTTTGTTGGTGTTGAACAAAGAGCGTGGGAAGTTGATTCAAGTGCAAGATATATATGGTGCTCCTTTCTTAAGTGGTCGCCTAACATCGCTTTTCTTGTAGCTTGCAGAATGAACTACCGAAAATCAACTCTTTCAAATCCCCTCGCGACAAGCTGCTTTGCATATCAAGCTGTTGCACACTCATTAGCAATCTGATGCTTGATACATCAAAGTCAAATGCCATATTCTGGCAGGAGCAGATTAGTGCTTGCCTCTCTTCATATATGCTACCATCAAGGTAAAGTCTGCTCAATTTCAACTTTCTCAACTATATGTCATTTTGTGCCCTCTTCAATCTAAAAAAGTTCTACATACAATATTTCAATTCTTTCGTGGTGTAAATTGTTTCCAGTCAAGTTTCCATTTGATGTCTGAAGCTTGCTTTTATTAATAGAACCTTTTTTATCCTTGGAAAAGCAGTGTATTTATAAACACCATATGCTATTTCTCTGTAGTAATTACCGAAATACTTACTATGTAGTAATAACTTTACTTGATCTGCAATTGCAGGCAAATCCTGTGCACCTTGCTTTCTCATCTCAAGTTCCTCCAAGGAAGGCCAAAATTGTCTATGAGGATAAACCTTGTCTCGGACAAGTCATTTAAGAAGGTGTGCAGCGCTGAGTAAGAAGGTAGAATCCAGTTCATCAACCAATGAGATTATTCATATAATTTGCTTAATAGTTATGATATTTTGGTTTGTGAAAAGTTAATAATCTTATAGTTGGTTTCTCTTGTATGATTTATGTTTTTTAAGCTCGGGGAGTCTTTTCTTGATTGCTCATAGCAGATCTGGATTACCCATATATGTAGGCAGACGCCAGTGACCTGATTCTGAATGTGGAAGATGCTAAGAGATTGCCGACTATGTACAAGGAAGATGCTAAACAAAGATTTTGGACACAGTTCTACTTTGGTGAGGCTTATGAATGAGGAGCAAATATGCAGCAAGTAAAAAAAGTAAAGGTAATGCAAAGCATCTCAAAACATTTGGCTTTCATAAATGCTTTAATCCCATGTTAACATAACACTTTAAGCTTAGGATTGAAATCTTGAAGTGGTCATGTGTTACAATCACGGGTAGGAATCTTAAGCCACTTGCAGTTTTGTGCCTAGATAAGAACCTATATACAGAAAGATCATAAATACAGTCAGCCTACACTAAGTGTTACGGATAAATTAGATCCACTGCCCATTGCAGCTGACTCACCTCTACAAACAAAGCCAGCTTTGGGCACTTGACTAGATCCACGCTCGTTATCAGATTGCTTTGGTCTCTTGCTGTACAATTCAATGCATCTGAAACAATGGAACTTGGAAGGTAGGGCATCGGAGTTATTGATCCCAGCACATCTAGTGTGGTGCCACACACCACACCCATCACAGGCCAACATCCTCTCACCATCATCATCCTTTGTGCCACACTTGCAATCAACTTTCCAATTATCCACCCCTCTCTCCATGCGGTATCGAAGGAGCCCGTGTTTTGAGCATCTCCCTTTAATCCGTATGACCCCATTTGTGCCAACTAGAAATTTCAGGGTAATAAAGTCATCTATAGAACCGTAACCTAGGAGCTCCTCAACTTCAAACCTCTTGAACATTGCATACACTTCCTGAAAAGCCTTAGCAGCTTCGATTTTCAGGTCAGAAACAGTAGCGTTCAATGGCAAAACCAACAGTTCAGGTGGAGGGGCTGGGCATTCTTTCGACTCATCCGAAAGCTCTACATGGCACCAGAGGCTGATTGCGAAGGGGTTCGCTGTGCTAGACAGGTAATCTTTTATAAAATGCTTACAGTCCAGTATTTTTGTGGCTGCATCAATCATTTTATCTCTTGTAGCCTGATACCTAAACTCGGCCATGGTTTGTGGGTGCAATAAAGTTTCATACAAATATATTAAGTCCCGTTTGACATGCTCCACTGATGCATTATTTACGTCTTGATTAGATAAGCGGTGCACATTGTCAACAGATTCAAGCCTGAAGTACATATGCAAAGGTTAAGATTATTATGCACACTGGAAACCAACGAACCCAAATCCGAATAAGAAGAAACTTCTCTGGAAAGTTTACCTGTACTCAAAGTCGTTTGAACCAGGATTGCAACGGGAGCAGACTACTAGAGATCCATCATCCACCAAAACCCCTCCAAAATGCTTGAGACAGTAATCAATCAGTTGTGGAGAGGCTGTTTTGCAAATAGACCTCTTGAGAGCCCACCTTGTAACCCAGTTGGCTCGTGGACGTCCTGCAGCTTTCAGTATCTTAACCATGGCTTGCTGTACACGTTCCACATCACTCTTAGACCAAGCACACAGTACAGACGACTTAGATGTAGGTTTTGATCGGTTCTCACGAATCAGCTGTAGCAGAAATGAGAAAAGGTCTTTCACAGTCACAAGCTCTGAACACGAGAGTGATTGGTAGAAGCCAATAATGGAGTGGAGCTGAGTTCTTGGTTTCCTCCCTTGGAACAAAAACTCAGAGAGAGGTATCCCAGATAAGGTATCCACTGCACTCTGGTAAGCTTCTCTTGTTAGTGCATAGCTCCCAGATTTGAATTCATAACCCCACTCACTGTACCACGAACACCCTCTAGTGATCCCATGAAGCAACCGGTAATCCATCCCATACTTCCTTGACACATCCATCACGCTAGCCTTCCGAACAGCAAGGGAGGAACAGAGCCTGTCCCAGAAGTCCATAATGGCACGACCAGTCAAAAAACCAGAGCCACCTTCTCTTCCATTAAGAGACAAGAGATGAGCATAGCCATTTGAGTGGATAACACCATGAAGGAGGTGAGTGTTGTCTTCAAGCTGAGAGTAAACCCAGTCTTCAATGTCTAAAGCCAAGCTGCACCACTTGCAATTGCTACCTTCAGATAAATTCTGAGTATTACCACACCTCGTGCAAGCCTTAGTGTCCCCTCCTGACCTTATGATGAAGTGGTACCTCTTTCTACACACTGGATGACTACTCCAACCTTCAAAAACAACAGATTAAACTCAGTCTATGCATGCACCATGTTAACAGGTAAAAAAAATTCAAACTTTATTTTCGAAAAGAGATAAAGTTTCAAACTTTTAGAAATTTAAAGAGGAATCTAGAAGGACAAAGACTCACCAACGACTCGGCAATGGTCACAGTAAACAGATCTAGAGGATCTAGTCACATCCTCCTCCACAACGTCTAGAGAGACGAGTTTAGAAGAGAGATCTGAACCGTCCGTCGAATCTCCAGGTCTGAGCATGATCTGCCACGTCATGAGACTCGAGAAGAGCGTCGAAGGAGGGAAAGTGACACGCGCGTGGGTCGCGAGAAAGGTTCTCACTCCGTCGCGGAACGGCGGCAAGGTTGTCGAGTCGCCGTTGATCTCTTCCGCCGGAAAAGTAGAGAAATCGTAGAGATCGGCTGAGATTCTGTTGCTACGCCTCGCTCGCTTCGTTGCACGACCACCGTTCATCACCGCCATGACTGTAACAAGGGTTTTTTTCCGACACTTAAATTAAAAAGTAGAAGAAGAGTTAGAGAAGCAGAGAGATTGGAGATAGATACAGAGGAGAGGAGAGGAGAGGAGAGGAGAGAGAGAAGGTGAAGAGGTTTTAGAGAGAGTGTTTTTGGCGGAGAGATTTTCCCTCTCAAAAGTTTTGGAGGATTTTAGGGTTTTGGGGTATTGACTAAAAGCTTGACTTGACCGCTTCTGATGGGGAAGGAAGGGAGATGCTTTTTATTTTAATTGATTTTCTTTTTTTTACTCACCAATTTCGGGAGAGAGTGGGTCCTACAGATTCCAAGTTCGAGGCGGTTTCGATTTCTTTTTCTCCACGCCTTTTTTGTTTTTATTTGTTTCCTTATTTTGTTCGATTCTTTTATTTCATTAAGTTAATAAAGTTAGCTAATTAAGTCCTATCCAATTCCGATTGTGACACCTTCTGTTGTCGAAATTCTACCCCAATAAAATCTCTCCAATCCAGTTATTATATTTTTGTTTTAATTAAATTATAAGCCAATGATTTATTAGCAAAACTCCAAAACAAATAAAAACACATCACTGTCCCAGTTAAAATACAAGATTTCTTTATATTTTTTGAGTTAAGAAATTACAACATAAATTATTTATTTTACCTATTAGATTAATGTGAATAAAATATTCGATTAGTTCAGCTTGGAATTAGGGGTGAGACCAATTATCCGGGATCCGGGATCCGCTCCGATCCGCTCCGAAAAACAGGATATCCGGGTGGGGCGGATCCGGATCCGGATAATGAAAAAGCGGATCCGGCCGGATCCGGATCCGGATCCGGATAATAGAAAAATTAAAGCCGGATATCCGGATCCGGGATATTTTATATTATAATAATATTTTTTTAATATTTTATTACTATTATTTAAATTTTATTAATAATTTTTATTATCTTTTATATAATAATAATACTTTTAATAATATTTTTAATTATTTATGTTAAATTATTTGTTTTTAAATATTTTTCTTTAATTTTATATTAATAAAAAAGAATTTATATAAAAAAAAACCGGATCCGGATATCCGCCGGGTATCCGGTTATTTTTACGGATATCCTAAATCCGGATATCCGGGTGGAGCGGATCCGGATCCGGATAATGAAAAGACGGATCCGGCCGGATCCGGATCCGGATCCGGATACCCTAAAAAAGCCGGATATCCGGATCCGGCCCACCCCTACTTGGAATTGGATTAAGCATAATCAATAGAATTATTATTTTACTTTATAGCTTTAGTTTTCCTAAATCGTCACAATTATCCCATAATTCCAGGATTTACCATTTAAAATTATCTCCTTTCTTGCTAAAATAAACATAAATCCATGACTCTTAATTGCAAATTTGACCAAAAACAAAACCCATAATAACTTAACAACCAAGGTTCCAAAAGACACTCTCATAACCAAATTTTCCACACAAAAAAAAAAGTCATATCAAAAACTTTATTACTATAGCCTTCCTTATTCATTCCACGACATACTATCAAACTAAGCAAAGTAGTAGTACTAAAACAAGCTCAGACGAAGAAGCGAAAATTAGCTAGAGGAGTGTCTCCTTCAGCACAAGCTCGATGTACACGACTCATCCGATCAACGGACTTACAAATCCCGCTGCAAGACCAATCGAACGACGCTGCACACACGTTCCCGGCTTGTGCCTTCCATTGACAATCCGGTGGAGTTCCACAACACATTGACCTTTCATCCACATGCTCCACTTCTAACCCTAACATCCACGCTCCTAACGACACATCCTCGTTCGCGTACCGGTGTAGTATTCCCCTGCGGACATGTCCAAAACCTCAAAATGAGAAAACTTTAAACGTATGTATGTATAACATAATGAATTTGAAAACACTTACTGGTTAGTGGAGATATATGCAGCTAAGTCCTTAGAGATTGCGTAAATCTGTCCAGTGGCATGCCTAAAGTACTTGTTACCCTCTTCTCCAAATTTCCAAAACTCTGGCTCATGATACTTAACTCCCCTATACATTTCCAAAAATCCTTACTTTAATTCAGATTTGTATCTAAAGGTTTAAACTTTGTTATGAAGATGCTTACTTTTGAGAAAGAACAGGACCAGACTTCATGCAACCGATGTAAATCCTTGGTCTTGATTGATATCTCGCAAGTGTTGTAACAAGCATACCTAAATTGACATGAACATCATCATCCACTTTCACGTAGAACTCTGCGTCATACATTGCAGTTGCTGTTGAGAAGTAGAGTCTTGTCTTTGTTGAGAGTTGGTGATATCCTTCAATGTGTTTTAGTCTTAAGAAATCTTTATGCTCTGAATCTTCTTCATCTATGGCTTTGTCTAATACTCCTCCTGGTGTTGCACTGTGTCCTATCACAAACCTGTCAAATAAAAATCCAAACTTTCTCTGTTTTATATGACTGAGTTTTTTGGTTATTGTGATTTTTAATGTAGTGAAATTGAGGATACTTGTGGCTTACTTCACAACCTTACAACAATCCCTTTCTCTTTCTCGATTTTTTTCAGCTTTTCGCCTGTTGGCATCCATGTTTGCCTCACCGAGTCTCGTCTTTTCTTGCTGCTGAATGCTGTGTTTATGCCTATCACTGCAAACACTTTCTGCAGACGACTCTGGTTTTTCGCTGTTCGTTCGCTCCAGAACTCACTGCTTCTATCGCTGGTACGCGCTGCTGCTAACTCCATCTCCAATGTTGACATTGTTCTCTCCAATGATCTAATAATATAAACACTGATATTGTTACCTCCTCTGTCTCAATTATGTAAATAAACACAAGTATATGATCTTATTACTTTACTGCTTGGTGTGTTTTGGATACTTCTCCTAATATGTCTCTGGATTTGCTTTCTATCAATTTCTGAACAGAGAGTAACACTTGTAGTTAGTGAGTATATATATGAGCATGAGCAGGTGTTAACTAAGACTAGAAAAGGGTAATTACGCGTTTATGTTCATCGCAGTCCTTTTGAATCTCTAAATGTTTGGACAAATGCTTTGTGAGATGGTGATCCTCTTCTTCAGGTATGTAAGAGCGACTCAAAGTTCGACTCATGAACAGTGAGCCTGCAAGAAAGCTGGCTAGACACAGCACTATTATGGCTTTCCCTGAAGCAGCTTTTGCCCTCATCTCTTATGCGCCTCGTTATTGCGAAATCTACATAACATCAAATAATTGATCATGAGGATGATGCATAATCAATATACTTGTCTCAGAATTTACATGACATACCATTACCATACTATATGATATTCAGGATGCTATAAACTTCATTGTTACATATATACATACAAATATGCAGGAGAGTTTTCCGAATCAAGAATGTTATGGAGTAAGGCTATACATCAAGAACTCAAAAGGGTAAGTTCAATTTACTCACAGTTTCTTACAGTAATCAGGCTCCATATTCATAAGAATTGATATTTTAACAAACTTGACTCTTAAGAAAAATGCTTGAGAATCATGAACATACCTTATAAGCGCATGTGAGACAACAAAAGGACTGAATTCTGGGGCTGTCAGATTAAGAAACAAGTCTTGAATGTTGAAGAGATGTTATTTATATAAAATGTAAACAAGAATGTAGTTGCAGAACGGCAATGGCGTTTATGTTTTGCTTCTCTCTCTCAATCTGACTGTCTTGTCATGCAATGTGCATGTCTCAACTGCATATAGTAGATATTACAGAAGAAAAAGAAATTCCCACAAAACTGGTTTTGGTTTAGTTTTCGCTTTCCTTTATTTCGCAACATTTTAGGCTCTTCACCTATGTGAATGCGCTTAGCGCGCTGCTTCCACATGACAAGTTTTTGATCAGATACCTAAAACTTGGCGTGAATGTGGTATAGATATAACATGACGTTGATACTATTGTAGAGTTACATGAAATTGTAACAAGTTTCACTCAAATGCTTCAGAAACTAATTCAAACATACCTAAAAATCTCTAATGATCTCTTACAAACTTAATACAGCTTGTAAAAGCTCTGTTTTGCATTGTCATTTGTGTTTCTCTTATATTTAATTTCCTAGAGAAACCGATACATATGTCTATCAAATCGAGTCGGTCTATCTTGTCGAGGTTGAATTAAAAGCTACAAGAATCTTAGTATATTCGTGGACTGAGCTGCAAGAAAATCTTACAACCTTTAGATATGTATCTATTAAGAGTTAAGCAGAATAATGAACATAAGGATTATAGTATATTTTCTTTCCAAAGTCAATGATGATGTATAAATCACAAAAAAACTCAAATGGTTTTTTAAGATTTAGTGGTGAAGAGACACTACTTTTCATTGAGATTGCCGCAGCAATGGAGCAGTGTGTTGTGTGGACCTTCTCTGTCGGACCAAAGGTTACAACCAATGATGATCTTCTCTGTCGGACCTTCTCTGTCGGACCTCACTATATCTTTTAACTGATGATCAATATCTATGGAAATTGACCATATCTCTTTCCAACTTCAAAGATGTATTAAGTCTATGGACTCATCATATGGCTCAAAAGTCAAAACATAGAAGTGTTTGCGGTTGCTGTTAAATGCAGCAATCGCCAAGCAAAAACGTTGTTTTAGGCAGTTATAGCGGTTTGGCGCGACAAAAAACAATATCAGGCACATCACAAAACCAGCTAGCTTGATACATTATTCATTCAAAAGACAAGTTCTCTAAACCTTTTAAACTAACTCTTCATCATTACAAACCCCAAAATCAAATTTTAAAAAAAAAAAACAAAAAAAACTCTACCCCGCCACTTCCAAAACGTATGATTACAACAGGATTATAATAAGCATATATGATCTTCAAAAGATACCTTCTATTATCCTTCCTAAAGGGTTACAACAAGATGATCTACCATACTTAGTCAAATTCTAGGCTTCTCCGTCGTGGAATCCTTGTTTTCGCCATTTTCTAAATCCTCCAAGCTATTGACTTCCGCGCTATGATGTGTCGCGGATGGATCACACGAATACCATCTTGACCAGAAAAGATAGTTAAAGAAGTTGATGAAACTCAATGAAGCTAAGAGCCAGTAAAAGTGATCTAATCTATCTTTGTTTAAGTCGTTATCGCCTAACCAACCTTCTTTCGTCCGGGAACCATTACTAGAAGTAACTCTGTTCACGGCCGAGACAAGAATAGAGCTAAGATAGAACCCGAAAGAGTAAGAACAGTAAGTCATTGCTGTGAGAAAAGACTGCATACTCTGTGAAGACTGTTTGTAAAAAAACTCCACTAATCCAACGGCTGTAAACATCTCTGATAAACCGAATATCAGAAACTGCGGCGCGATCCAAAAGATCGAGAGCGTTACATTCTGTTCCAAGAACGATTCTCGTCTCTTCTTTTCCACTAAAGCGGCTGCAACCATTGAGAAAGTTGCTAAGAACAGACCAGTGCCAATTCTCTGAAGAGGAGAGATTCCGGAATCGTTCCCCGTGAGTTTTCTCGCAAGTGGCACGAAGAAGGTTTCGTAGAGAGGCACGAAGAATATGAGAATGATGTAAGGAATGGCTTGAAGAGAAGCCGGTGGGATTTGGAAAGTTTTTGTGATGTGTGTGTTCATAGAACTTCCTTGCTGAACAGAGAAAGTTTGAAGCTGAGCTAAGATGGTGTTGAAGATGATAGTACACGCGAATATCGGTATTACTGATAACAGAATCTTGACTTGATGGACTTGTTCGATTGTGCAGAGTCTCCATGGACTCTCCATTGCTTTGCCTTGCGTCTTGATGCAAGCTTTGTCAAGAAACCTGCACGTCAAGAAACGAGCGGTTCGTTAGTTAGTTAATTTGGCGGTTATGGTAAAAAGATTATAGATAAATCACCTGAATTTATTAGAATGGAGGAGTGGTTTGACACGAACTAGATCCGTTGAAGGTTGCTGAAGCATGTTCGGGTTTGACGGGCAAATTTGTTTTCGTTTAGTGATTGCGGCTACGAAGACCTGATTGATCGACAAATACAAGAACATGAAGTCAAGATCAAACTCTTATAAATGCCTCAAAATGTACCAAAGACGAATGTTTGAGTTTATATGTGAAAAGAAAACATTTTAAAAAAATAATTTAAATGTTTATATTTTTCTAAAGTGTAAACACAAACGAAAATTCGATTCTTGATTTACCTGAGCAATTGGTGTGAAGATGCTACCACGAGGTGGTTTATTCCTATAAAAGTTAGTTCCAGCAACGAGACTAATCATCCCCGCGGCCATAACAGCCGCAGAGACACCAAAACCAACGTCCATGCCGGAATGAGTTTGCACCCACACTAAGAGTGTAAGTGCAATAAGCTGACCCATTGAGAAGGCGAAGTAAGCGGCATTGAAGAAACTAGATAGCTTCCTCAAATCCTTCCTTTGAAACTGGTTTGCACCGTGAGAGATAATGTTCGGTTTAAGGCAGCCGCTCCCTAAGGCCAGCAAACAGAGTGTGGCGTAGAGAGTGACCGCCTTGTAACCATTTGCCTCTAAGCAATGTATTGTGCTCTTCATGTTGCATTCTGGTGGTCTTAGCTCTGGGAGATGAGCTTGGACTGACAATAATATGAAACCCTGTTTTATCAATTTACAAACAAAATTGTCAGCCAAAACTTCTCCTAATTTTGCTAACCAACATTATTTTTGTCTTTTGTCACTAAAGTCTTATATATTTTATGTATACTGGAATCAGTAGCTAATATTTTTACCTATAAGTCAGGTGTATGTATTATGAAGCCGTAAATTTCGTTACTATACTAATGCGTGGCATTAACTAGCTCAAAAAAGAACATTATACTAACATATTATATAACTCATTTGCTTTTCCAAAGAACCGAAAGATTTAATTCATAATTCACTTTAATTACAACTTTATGTTAAAGTTTTGGACTATTGTCTAAATATACTTTTAATATCCCGTTTTAATCACAAGTTACTAGTTAGCTAGAGAAGAAAAGTGATGTAGAATATTCAAGAGCATCTAAAATAGAAATGAGAAAGGCGAAAAGAGAGCTAGGGAGGGAGAGGTACATACAGAGATTTCGATGACGCCGAAAACGAGCATGGTACGAAAGCTTCCAAGGTATGAATCAGAGAGGAAGCCACCAAGAAGCGAGAGAAGAAACACCGTTCCTATGAAGTTAGTCACGAGGTTTGCGGATTTCGACAAAGGGAAATGCATCTCATTGAACACATATGTGATCAAGTTGTTTCCAACGGCTGCGATCGCCATCATCTCGAAAGCTTGGAAGCCTGAACATAGATATATGTATACACAACCAATCAATTTAACCTAACATGTATCCAAAATGCTTAACATGGACCAGCCCGGCCATATGCAAGACGCTGGTCTAGTCGATACTCGATATACATAGTTAATGTTAACGAGAGTAGGAGAGGGATACCTAGAACAAAGAGGGCAGCTCTTGTACCACCATGCTTGCTTGGCCTGCATGGTCGACCGCCAAAATCAACACAAATATCGTCCGATGATTCCTCCGACATGTGTAGTCCTCTTTTAGCTTCTTCAGATAGATCATGAACATCCATAGCTCTTTCTATTTTTCTTGTATTATTATGTCAAACAAAGGAAGATATAAGTTTGGCTTTAGGAGTTGGCACAAAGTTAAATTAACAAGGTGGGGAGCGAGGAGGTACTTATAATGTCTCGGTCATTCTTAAAATATTCATGAGAGAGAAACTAGAAAAATATTATGCAATCAAATATTTCTAATTTATTTCTAATTTTCTAGATTGATTTTTATTAGAAACTAGACTACAATATAAAATAAGTATAAAATCTTTCTAATAAAAGTAAAAAAAATTCTTATATCATATAATTAAGTTTACTAAACTTCTTAGTGTATTAGAGTAGTGGGGAGAAATGGACCCACTTTCCAATAGGTTTAAAATGCATCATCATCATCATCATCATCATTACAAGAAAATTTCAACTTTGGCCTGTGGCTCCGGGGCATAAACTATTGTTTACTAGAATGTTTTCTTGACATTTACGGCTGAATATATATATATATATATATATATATATATATATATATATAGTTGCGATTTGATTATCATGACTATCTTTGACGAATCTTCCGGCCTTCCCATCAATGTGAGTTCAACCCTTGTCGTCAGTACTATAGCAGAAACTTTACATCAAAAAGAACTAATCAAGTTTAAAATATCATCATCATTTAATTTTAAGACAATTTTATGGATTTCACAAAATTAAGGGGAAAAAAACCCGAAAAAACCCTCGTTTATTTTTTATTTGAACGTTTAGTACCCAAATTTTTTTTGTTGGAAGAAAAAACACATAATAATTAAAATTTACGATTTAATACCTATAAAAATAAAATGTTGTTTTTCATACTTACGGTTTCATAACAAAAATAAAATTCCAATTTTATCCTTCCAATTAGAATATATCATTAATTTTAAATGATGTGATAATAATTTTAATTTTATTTGAATAAAAAGTTATTTATATTTATATTTTGTTTTATTAAAATTATTTTACTATTTTATTTATAAATTAAAAAAATATATACGGAAAAGATAGAGATTTGACTAAAAATAAAGAGAATTGACCGGTTGGTCCAATGCCTTCGTTTTTTCCGATTTCAAATCGTCAAGTTCTTCAAATCAATTTCAATAGCAATGATTTATGTGTTTTGCTTTCGGTTGATAACTATTCATAACATGATTTAATTTTATTTTTTTCCGAATTCCTAGCTTTATATGTTTTCTAATAATACCAAAATTTCTGGGTTTGATTTCAAATTGAGTTCTTAATCGATTTTTGCTAAAAGATACAAATTTGGGAACGCATATGGTTAATTGATGAAGTTCCATACTACTCAGTCGACTTCTTATTCGATTCTTTATTCTTCTTCCTAATTTTTCTTTTTGGACATTTTTTTTTCATTTATTCAGATTTTTTTTTTGAAATTTATAAATAAAATAATTTTAGTAAAACGAAATATAAACAGAAATTATTTTTTATTCAAATAAAATTAAAAATTATTTCCACGTCATTTAAAATTAATAATATATTCTAATTGTAAGGGTAAAATTGGAATTTAATTTTTGTTATAAAACTGTAAGTATGAAAATAACAACATTTTATTTTTATAGGTATTAAATCGTAAATTTTAATTATTATGTGTTTTTTCTTCCAACCAAAAAAATTTGGGTATTAAACGTCCAAATAAAAAATAAACCAGGGTTTTTTCGGGTTTTTTTTCACCCCAAAATTAAGTAATTAGAAATCTATGTACATAACAAGACCAGAAAATTGATGGATATATGCATGTGTTGAAAATAATTAATGTGTTGGACATGGGAGACTTTTTTTTTTTTAATGTGTTTATTGATACAAAATCCTAATGAGTTCAATGGATATGGGCTAACAGACGAATCCACATATTACAAAATGGAGAAGAAAAAACAGAGACTTTACCGGAGGAAAAGCTCGGAACTGGACGGTTGGTCGGAAGCTGAGAACATACCTGCGAATTCTGGCGTTTACAAAGACGACTGCTTCGCTACTTCATGGCCAGACTCGCATTTATTGGCTGGAGTCATCCAGACGCAAAACGGATTCCTGCGAGAAACTGAACCTGCAATATTTCTTCTAAAACGGATCGACCACAGACTACCTGAGACCTCAACTGCCTAATCCTCTACCTAGCAAAAAGGAAGTGGACATGAGAGATTTATTGATAAACTACGCGTACTAACCAATATAATATTGTGATAAAGTTTGAAGGTATTTAGCTTTCCCGACATTCAAAACAACGACAAAAGAATGGTAAAAAAAAGGAAAATCGTAGAATTTGGAATCGGATGTACAACTATGTTTTTTTTTTGCCAACAATTCTATAGTAGATGTTGACACAACTATATACCAATAATCTAAACCAGCAGATTACAACTTTCGTTAAGATTTCCAGTTTAATTTATCAATGTTATCATTTCGTGAGACTATAATAAATATTTTACGTATCGATCAAGGCTTGTGGGATAATTTCATCCATCTTGAGAGTCAAATCAGGATATAGTTGGACAAATTCCCCATACCGACCATACCTTTCCCACGACAATAAGTAGATCAGATCTTTTTCGAAAATGATGATTCCAAGTGATTCTGCTATTTATATTTCTTTTGTTATGTTTATAAGAAGCACATGTGTTTAAACATAACATGTAATATGAAAGAAATAACTTATGGTGTATTGGTAGGTATCTTTCGATGTGTCGATTAAAGAAAGATGAATAGGGGAATGGTTTGGGTCTAAATGGTTTCATGTGGCTCGTTCCCTTACATGAAACCTTACCTATTCAAATAAATATTATGCATTTTATGATATTTATTAGGACCGATATAGCATATCTTGTAGGCGAAAAATAGGTTCTAATTACTTCTTCTATAGGGGATGTGCCTTTAGTCAAGTAGTTAAGTCCATTTGACTCCTTCTTCCCCACCGGAGTTCGACTTCACTAAGTCGTGTTACCCCGCGTGGTAGGGATTGGTTATGGATCGGGCCTTGTCGATCCAAAGATGTCAAAAAAAAAAAATTACTTTTTCTATATATACATGCAAAATATGATAAGACTGATCAAACTTGTATAACTTTTACAACTATGGTGCTTACCTAGTTGGAATTTGGTTTGCATGAAGTGATGGCTCTATCGACCGCATAATCAAAGTATATTATTACCTCTAATTGCATGTTTCTCATTTTATTTATGAAGATGCAGCTTCTGAAGGAATTCCTGAACTAAGTCAAGATACCTCACAAAGTTACTCAAGAGAACAGAGCAACATGAACAAGATTAAGGAAATATGCAGAATCTTGTTATGGCGGTTTGAAGCAAAGACTAGAAGCTTAGAGAAGACTCTAGAAGACTGAAGAGTTTCCTTTTGCAAGGATGAAAAGGAAAACATGAAGACAAAGGACAATTTCCTATTCCATAAAGAAAAAGGAAATTGTCCATTCCAATTAGTTTTAGAATTGGAAATTGACCTGTTGTATGGTCTCAACCTATTTAGTATAAATAGGAGTGCTAAGGCTTGCAGAAAGCTTAGCACAATCACGAGAGAGAATTCCTAGCTGTTAAGTCTTAGTTTGAGAGAAATAGAGAACTAGAGGCTTAAAGAGAGCTAAGGGTTTTAGGGAGAGTTATTGTTCTTAATCGGTCTGTGATTAAGGAACAAGACTTAGTGAGAATAGAAAATAGTGTTAAAGGAGAAACCTTGTAAACATATTTTCTATTAAATCGAAAGAGTTTTTGAGAAATCCTGAGTTACATCGTGAACTAATTCAAAACTTAGTAGCTCTTGCACTTTCAATTGGTATCAGAGCGGTCGCTTGTGAAGATTACATACAGGTGAGATCTTGTGGAAAAGATGGAGAGCTATCAAGAACTGCTTAAAAACGCGAAGGTTGTTTTAGACGATTGTAACTATGGTTTTTGGAAGTCAAGAATCAAATCTGTGATAAAAGGGATAGATGTGTTAGCTTGGAAAGCTGTCTTAGAAGAATGGAAAGAACCACAAATTAAGAATGAAGATGGAAGTTTCACAGTCAAACCCGAGTCAGACTGGACTGAAGATGAGAAGAAAAAATCTAAATTTAATGCTAGAGCTCTCACAGCTATTCACTGCAGTGTTGGAAGGAAACAATTTGATTTAATTCAGGGGTGTGAAACGGCTAAAGAAGCATGGGACATCTTACAGATTCACTATGAAGGAACAGCTAAAGTTCAGACATCAAGGAAAGATATGCTGGCCTCTAGATTTGAAAATCTGAAGATGGAAGAGAATGAATCAATTTCAGATTTTAGCTCCAAATTAAGCTCACTAGCTCAAGAAGCATCAACTCTTGGAAAGAAGTACAAAGACAAGAAATTGGTTAAGAAGTTCCTGAGATGTCTACCATCAAAGTTTTTGGCTTACAAAACTGCGTTAACAGTATCAAATAACACGGATACGCTTAGCTTTGCAGAAGTGGTGGGAATGCTTCAAGCACATGAGTTAGAATTAGGAGGAGTTACGAAACCTAAAGGCCTAGCATTAACCTCTTGCGAAAACAAATCTCAATCAGAAGAAGAAGATCCATTGAGCTTGTTGGTAAGAAGATTTGATCGTGTTTTAAGAAGGGCAGAACAAGGGCAAGGACAGAAGAAGTTTGGATCATTCAAAAAGAATTCTGACGACACCAAACCATCAAAGAAAGCTGACATGCAATGTCATGAATGTAAGGGGTATGGACACTTTGTTCGTGAATGTCCAACAGTCAAGAAACGAGAAACCAAATGCACAACATGCAAAGGAATGGGACATGCTCAAGATGAATGTATCGGTAGTCAAAAAGAGAAATCAATGGTTGGTATTCAAGAAGAATCTGAGGAAGAGAGTGAAGAAGAAGAAATCTTAAACTATGTAGCATTGATAGGCATCACTGAGTTTGTTGAAGGTGAAGAAGAAACTGACTCTGAATCAGATGAAGAACAACCAGTGGATTTTGTTGAAAGTTACAAAGAGGTGAGAGAAACTTTGATTAAACTTGGAACAAAAAATCAAGACTTGCTGAAAGAAAAGATACGTCTTGAATCACTTGTTGAACTATTGCAGAATCAACTAGAAGATGAGAAGAAGATTAGCAAAGAAAGCTTGAGTTTGATGAAAGAAAAACTAAGCTTGTCTGCTAAAGCTGATAATTTGGAGAAAGAATTGATTGCTGAAAGGAAGATATCTGCAGGATTACAAACAGAACTTAATCAACAACATCGAAAGATTCACATGTTTGCTGGAACAAAACAACTGGATCAGATTCTGAGCTATGGAAGGACTGAAAAAACAAACAGAGGACTAGGGTACATTGGTCGTGAAGAATCAAGCACAGGACAAACCAAGTTTGTGTCTGGAGGAATATCTCATCATACACAAGATGAATCAAGAAAAAGTGTTTTCAAAGGAATCGGATGCTATTTCTGTGGAAAGAATGGGCACATAAAGATTCATTGTTACAAGTATTGGGAGAAGGTGGGAAAACTCAGGTATCAAAGGAAGTTTTCATGGAATGGGTATAAACGTCAAATCTGGGTAAAGAAAATTGATCTATATCCAACAGTAGCCAGAAGTACTGCTGAAAGAGATTCAGGAAGTAGATCAGGACTTGTTTTTAGATGCAACATGGCATTAGTCACAGAGGAATGCGAGAAAAAGAGTCCTTGGTACTTTGATAGTGGGTGTTCTCGCCACATGACAGGCACAAAAGATTACTTACAAGACGTCAAGAAAATCAAAGGAGGAAAAGTAACTTTTGGTGATGGAGGTCATGGAGACATACAAGGTAAAGGAAAAACTAGTAATGCAGAGCTACCTCAGCTGATGAATGTCTATCTTGTTCGTGGATTAAAGGCTAATCTTATTAGTGTGAGTCAGTTGTGTGACGAAGGTCTAGAAGTTACTTTCACTAAAGTAGATTGCAAAGCGTTTGATGAAGCCGGTGACATTGTTCTAGGAGGTAAGAGAACAGGAAACAATTGTTACATGTGGGAAAATCGTACAACTAACTGTTTCTCTGCACGAGACAACCTTAATCTATGGCATCAACGTCTAGGTCACATGAATACAAGAAATCTGGCTACTTTGGTTGACAAAGAAATTATCCGAGGAGTTCCTAAGCTTAAAGTTGAAGATAAGATGATATGTGGTCCATGTAATCAAGGGAAACAAGTCAAAGTGCAGCACAAGAAAGTTCCAGATGTTCAGACTAAGTCAGCACTTGATTTGGTACATATGGATTTAATGGGACCAATGCAAATTGAAAGCATAGCTGGGAAGAAGTATGTGTTTGTATTGGTGGACGATTTTTCTAGATATACATGGGTGAGATTCATTCGAGAGAAGTCAGACACAGCAGATAGTTTCAGGATATGGGCTCTTCAGCTTATTAATGAGAGAGGAGGTATTAAAAGAATAAGAAGTGATCATGGTGGAGAATTTCAGAATGAGTCCATGAAAGATTTTTGTGAAAATCATGGAATTGCTCATCAGTTTTCAGCTCCAAGAACACCTCAACAAAATGGAGTTGTAGAAAGGAAGAATAGAACTCTTCAAGAGATGGCTAGAGCAATGATACATGGAAATCAGGTTCCACAGAGGTTTTGGGCAGAAGCAATAAATACATCTTGCTACATCATCAATAGAGTCTATGTGAGAAGGGATTCGATGAAGACTCCATATGAATTATGGAAAGGAAAGACTCCTAATCTGAGCTACTTTCATGTGTTTGGATGCAGATGCTATATACTGAACGACAAAGACTACCTTGGAAAGTTTGATTCCAAAAGTGATGAAGGCATGTTTCTGGGTTATTCAGAAACTAGTACAGCATTCAGAATCTACAACAAAAGAACATGTGCTATTATGGAATCAGTTAATGTTGTATTTGATGATCATTATGTGTCAAAGGTCAGTGAAGAACTTGAAGAAAGTGACACAGAACCAGACGAGATAACAAATAAAGAGGATAAAGAAGAATTAGATGGTTCATTGGTAGAACAAGAGGAAAGTCACAAAGAAGCTCAGAAAATTCAGGTACACAAAAATCATTCATCGTCAGACATCATTGGAAATCTCCAGGATACAATGAAAACCAGAGGTGTAAAGCTTGATTTCAAAAAGATGACAAGTAATTTTGCAGAATGGGAAACTTTGCAGTTTCAATGCTTTGTTTCATCCGTTGAACCGAAGAATCATGTTGAAGCACTTGAAGATAATTTCTGGATCATTGCTATGCAGGAAGAGCTAGAACAGTTCGAAAGAAATGAAGTTTGGGAATTGGTTAAACGGCCTGCGGATACAAATGTTATAGGAACCAAATGGATTTTTAAAAACAAGAGTGATGAAAAAGGAGTAGTTGTTAGAAATAAAGCAAGACTGGTGGCACAAGGGTATAATCAAATCGAAGGTGTTGACTTTGAAGAAACATTTGCTCCTGTAGCAAGACTTGAATCAATCAGACTGTTCTTGGGAATGGCTTGTATTCTTAACTTCACGGTTCATCAAATGGATGTTAAAAGTGCTTTTCTAAATGGTATTCTACAAGAAGAAGTGTATGTTGAGCAACCTAAAGGATTTGAAGATATGATGAAACCTGAGTATGTTTTCAAGTTAAAGAAGGCTCTATATGGACTCAAACAAGCGCCTAGAGCATGGTATGAAAGGTTGACTAACTTTCTGCTTGAAAAAGGTTACAACAGAGGAAGTGTTGATAAAACTTTGTTTATTCTTGAAGAAAACAAAGAGATCATGATGGTGCAGATTTATGTTGATGACATTATTTTCGGAAGCACTTCTCAGAAGTTGGTGGACCAGTTTATAGAGAACATGACAAGAGAGTTTGAGATGAGCTTGGTTGGTGAATTGAAGTATTTTTTGGGTTTGCAGATAGTTCAATCAGATGAAGGAATCTACATCTCTCAGAGTACTTATGCTAAGAAGATTTTGAAGAAGTTTCAGATGGATAAATGCAAAGAAGCTAAAACTCCTATGAGTACTTCACTGAAATTATCTAGAGATGAGAATGGAACAGATGTAGATGTCAAAACTTACAGAGGAATGATTGGAAGTCTCTTATATCTAACTGCAAGTAGACCTGATCTATGCCTAAGTGTTGGAGTTTGTGCTAGATATCAAGCAAAGCCTAAACAATCACATCTTGAAGCAGTGAAGAGAATCCTGAAGTATGTCAGAGGAACTGTGGAACTTGGTATTTGGTATACAAGAAACTCAAATCAAAATCTTGTTGGTTACTGTGATGCTGACTATGCAGGAAATGTGAATGACAGAAGGAGTACAAGTGGAGGATGTTTCTTTCTTGGAAACAATTTGATTGCTTGGCTAAGCAAGAAGCAGAATTCTGTGTCAATATCTACCGCAGAATCTGAGTACATTGCTATGGGAAGTTGCTGCACACAGTTACTTTGGATGAAGCAGATGTTATCAGACTATAGATTAGACTCTGGAGTACTTCAAGTTTACTGTGATAATCAGAGTGCTATTGATATTTCCAAAATTCCAGTTCAACATTCAAGAACTAAACATATTGATGTGAGGCATCACTTTATTCGTGAATTGGTCGAAGAAAAGAAGGTCAAGATTGATCATGTTGGGACAGAAATTCAGTTGGCAGATATTTTTACTAAGGCATTGGACTTCAACAGATTTGTTACCTTGAGGAATTCACTTGGTGTATGTGAACTATGATCTGACTCAGTCAGAGAACATGAGAGCTGATATGGTTATGAAGATACGGTTCACTTCAAAATTTCTGGTTCGGTTTATCACATTAAAAGTTCCAAGATTGGTTTATTCCGGTTTGTTTTTGGCAAAAATCGAGTTTTTGAATTTTAAAAAAAAAAGTTGTGCAATCATAACAAGATTTTCTCAAATCTTGGTGAAAATATTCGTTGGGAGAAGAACAAAACGGAGAAACGAAAGGTTTCCGAAAACCCTAAGATAAGAAGAAGCAAGAAATTCCTTGGAGAAAAACTTTCAAATCGCAACAATGGTAAAAGCTACACGAAGAGGACCAATCGGAGGAAGAAGACGTGCCAGAGATGTTCGATCTGATGGTGGTGCTGGAAATCCTCAATTGATTGACGAACCCATCGAAGAACCAGTCAGATCTACAGTTGCTCCACTTTCTCTGGTTCCATATGAGAGCAAAGAAGATTCATTCGCCACTGCAAGCGAAGGAACTAAGAATGGTGCGTCTGGTGAGAAAAAGCAAGATACTGAGGTTCTTTCTGACAAAGATACTGAGGTTCTTTCTGAGCAAATCGAAGATGACAAACTTGAGGAGGAGGTGATTGTGCCAACAGAAACGGTTCTCACAAACGCTGAATCAACAGAAGCTGGGTCAACGGAAGGAATTAAGAATTTGGAAAACCAAATTAAAGAACCAGGTTTGATTTCATCTCAGAATGATGAAATTCATGATCAATTTGAGCAAAATGTTGACAAGACACATGCAGAATCGGATTTGTCTGACAAAGAGGAAGAGAACACTGAAGAGGTTGTAAGGGACGAAGCAACTGAGTTGACAGTTGAAGAACAGTTTCAGAAGAATCAGAAGGAGAAGGAAGCTCGTAAGAAAAGAGTCTTTAAACAGTTAGGTCTAGCTCCTCCAACGAAGAAACAGAAGAAGGGTGAACCAAGTTCAAAGAAGACCAAATCTATCAAGGCTTCTGGGTCAGGCAAAAGTCCTTCTAAGAAAAGCTTTCGATCAAAGCTATTTTCATCACCTCAAGCTAAAGCAAGGTATGATTTGTTTAAAAGTAGAAACTTGATTGAGGAACGCCTGATTGATTTAGAAACAGAGGATTCTTGGGGCTACTTAGTCTTGATCAAGAATGCGAGATTGGAATCTACAGTAACAAATCTTGGAAGTTATGTGCGGGAAGTAGTGTCTGAATTTTATGCGAATCTTCCTTGTGAAAAGTCTGAAGAAAATGCTGAGAAGGTCAGTGTGTTTGTCAGAGGGCATGACTATGAGTTTTCACCAAAGAAAATCAATAAATTTCTTGGTTTTAAAGATTTAACCAAAGAGGAACTCAAGGCTGATAGTGATGCTGATTCTGTTGGAAAAGAACAACTTGCAGATCTGCTAAGTGAAGATGAGAAGACTGGCTGGGATGATTTAGTTTTCAAGAACTTTTCTCCTCGAATTGGAGCTCTTCTACGAATCACTGCTCAGAATTGGATTCCTTCATCAAATCCGGATTATGTATCAGTAGAAAGAGCTCAGCTCATTTTCAAGATCTTTCATGGAATCAGATTTGATGTTGGAAAATTGATCTTCAATCAAGTGATGTCACTTGTTCAGAACAAGGATGAAAGATGGTTGGTGTTTCCCCGAATCATCTATGGGTTGCTCATAAGTCAAAAAGAAGTGACAATCTACTCTGGAGAGAAGTTTGTGACTCCTAAGTTCTACAAAAAGGATGTCAGAACTGGTCAAGCTTACACTGAAAGGATGAAGGGCAAAGCAAAAGCTAGCACTCAGCCAAATACTTCAGGAACTGCTCCTCAAAATGTCTCAGAACCTTCTTCTCAGTTTAATCCAGAGTATCAAGGATATACTGTTGTAGACATTGGAAGCATCCGCCTGCCTCACCCTGATGAGGATGATAGAGAGGGTATGTTTATGGCCTTGCTAGACACAGCTCACGCTATCTCCAAGATGAATGGAGTGATTCAACAACTTGTTCTCAGTCATCCTTTGTCTAAAAGACTGTAGGAAGCTTGGTTTTTAACCTTGGGCTCTCAAGCAGGGGGAGAAAAAGGAGTTCATATGGCTGTGATTCTGGGGGAGTTCATGTGTTATGGGGGAGTAGTTATTTGATAATTGTGTTTAGTCTCCAGACTTTGTTGTTGCTTGATTTTCAAATTCCGGGGGAGTTATTTTGTGTTGGACAGTGTTGCTAAAAGTTTTTAATAACTTCGGGTGTTTTCATTCTGATTACTTGAGATAAAAAAATCTACAAAAGATAGAAGATTTCAATTACAGGTGCTTGAGAGACACAAGATTAAAAAGGGGGAGATTGAAGATGCAGCTTCTGAAGGAATTCCTGAACTAAGTCAAGATACCTCACAAAGTTACTCAAGAGAACAGAGCAACATGAACAAGATTAAGGAAATATGCAGAATCTTGTTATGGCGGTTTGAAGCAAAGACTAGAAGCTTAGAGAAGACTCTAGAAGACTGAAGAGTTTCCTTTTGCAAGGATGAAAAGGAAAACATGAAGACAAAGGACAATTTCCTATTCCATAAAGAAAAAGGAAATTGTCCATTCCAATTAGTTTTAGAATTGGAAATTGACCTGTTGTATGGTCTCAACCTATTTAGTATAAATAGGAGTGCTAAGGCTTGCAGAAAGCTTAGCACAATCACGAGAGAGAATTCCTAGCTGTTAAGTCTTAGTTTGAGAGAAATAGAGAACTAGAGGCTTAAAGAGAGCTAAGGGTTTTAGGGAGAGTTATTGTTCTTAATCGGTCTGTGATTAAGGAACAAGACTTAGTGAGAATAGAAAATAGTGTTAAAGGAGAAACCTTGTAAACATATTTTCTATTAAATCGAAAGAGTTTTTGAGAAATCCTGAGTTACATCGTGAACTAATTCAAAACTTAGTAGCTCTTGCACTTTCAATTTAGACGGGTATATTCTATTTATATGATTCTAATTTTTTATGCATACACACAACAAATGATCGTCGACCAAATACTAAGCTAGTTGTTTAATGTTTCCGCTACTTTCTAACTTTGGATGTGGTCATGTGGAACGAACCTAATCGACATTTTCTACAAAACTCGCCCAAAACCAATCAAATTTATCGGTTAACCAAACAGAAGTTAAATGCAACCGGGGACAAACTGCTTTTTAGTCTACTACTCAAAACCAAACATGAATCTTTTCATCTAGACCGGTCCCCCACTACCTTTCTATATAAATTGTAAAAATGGCTAGAACAAGAAAGCTACTTTTACACTATACTGTACTTATAATAGTCAAATCAATGAAGCCCAATCCAAGCAAGCAACACAAAAGGGGATATGACATGAAAACGAGTGAAGAGACGTGTGACATATTCTTTGATGTATAAACTTATAAGTTGGATACAAATACAACTGTACCCTCAAATTTCACTATCTACAATAGAATACACACTATCAACTACGTGACCTTCCCTTGATCCCTTTTTTTTTTTTTCCAATTTCAAAGCCGTTTATATATATTTATGTTCTTTCAACATAAGCCCTTTGTTAAGATCTATGGACTTCCAACTCAAAACCAATTGGCAATGAGTGGAGTGGCCCATATCTCTTATATATTACTTAGGATCCTTTCCAACTTCCGATGTGGGACATTATGTCCTAATACGCCCCCTCGAGATGATGGCTCTTTGGCCATTAATCTCGGAATGTTCGGGCTTAGATCGACGGCATCAATTTTGGGCCTTGTCGATGATTGGACCATCTTTGGGTCGGATCGGGTTGGACATGTATGGATCGGGCTCTGATACCATGTTAAGATCTATGGACTTCCAACTCAAAACCAATTGGCAATGAGTGGAGTGGCCCATATCCCTTTATATATTACTTAGGATCCCTTCCAACTTCCGATGTGGAACATTATGTCCTAATACCCTTTTGTTGGCATGACCTACTAATAACAATTGTCAACATCCAAAATGCCCTTGTGCATATGCGACCAAATTCAATTATGTATGATCCCATTCGACCAAATACAACTATTTACAACCAATAATTAATCCCTATTTCTCTTCTTCTTTAAATCAATCGTCATCTATAATTTTTTTCTATATATTCAATTTAATCGATATCTTATATCGAATCTCCATTTTCCGGCACTTCCGTCGTTCCATGGCTCTCTTTATTTGTAATAAATATATAACGAATATGATTTAGTTTATTCATTGTCAATTAATTTTGAGTACGAGTTCATAAAACATAACAAAACTGCTTTACGTTCCCTTCAAAATTTGACTAACGCAGGCTACGCAGCTTTCTTGATCTCCTTCTTAGGGTAATTTTCAAGAATAATTAGTTCTTTATTGTAAAAGTGAAATATTTAAGGTGAAGACTCCAAATTCTTGCACCCGTTGATTAGGGTTAATTTAATCAAACCAGCGCAGAAAACTCTTTTTTTTTACTACACATCCTTATATATAGATTTACTCTCGAGTGGTGATAAACAAAAGGAACAGTAGATGGTCGGTTTTGTTTAGCGTTAAGTGAAGAATATTTCTTCTTGCGTTGACATTTTCTTCATCATTATTCATTTTCTCCCATCTTTTGCCCTACCACTCCACTCTCACTCTATTAATGTACTACTTATAGTGTTGTGTATGTGTAACGCTTGTGCTTCCAACTATACAAAAAAAAAACAGTACACGAAGTTGATATTGGGCCTTTGTGTCTTGTTGTATAAATATAAGAGTCATGATTGGTGGTCAAGGTCAACTAGTATTACTATTTACTAGGTCACGATTGTTGGTCAACTATATATGCCATTATATTTGATGAACATTGGCTTCGATCTTCTTTACACAAAATTTAACGGTTTATATAGATGGTGAGATAACAAAGAATCAATTCAGTTGATAGCCACTCCTGATGAGTGACCTGCTTTTATTTCAGAATTAGAAGATTTTAGTTTCTTAAAATTTTATTTTTCTACTTTTACTTTGTCTTTTATTCCACGTTATAATAATGTTCGTACTGTCTGTCTTGCTAAAAAAAGCACGAGTAAGAGGATCTATTTTTTTTCATGTAAGGCTCGTCCACTCCGGATTGGTTCTCTTTCGAAGAAAATCGTCTGTTCTTAGCTTAAATGGATGATTTTTTTTTTTTGTTAAGAAAAAATATATAAGATGGTGAGATAACAAAATATATATTTTGAATGAAATAAAATTTGCAGAATGTGTGAGTGTATCTATTTAGTAAACTTAGATATGGTAATGCATGCATTTTTCAAAGATAGAACTTGCAACCTACATTGGTTAAATGTAATCTACACAATTTTTTTTTTTTTTTTGAATGAAATCTACACAAAATTTCTCACATGTATATATTTTTCGGGTTGAGTTATATATGAACTTATTAATTTACTCATACATTATTTGGATCGACGATCGATTGTATATTTGTAGTATTTGGGTTGGCTAATAATAGCTCTTTTCTAGAAACAACTCTGCACTAAACATTCATTTTTCCCACTTGATTAAGTAAAAAGCCTTATATCGTGCACAGTCCCAACAACTCGATCAATGGGCGAAGGAAGAAACTTTATAATATAGATAAAACCTTTTTAAAATTTTGGTGGACCTAGTTTATTTTATTTTATTATAATGAATAAAATTTGAAATTTTTTATATAGGAAATGTATAATGCAAGAAACATAAACTAGAACGAGATTCATGCCATTTGAAAAAAGCCTATTTTATTCCATTGTTATTTGAAATGTAGGACGAGAATACTACAACTGATCATGAACGAGAATTAAGGCCAATCAAATTCCATATTTCAAATGCTTTTAAACTCATAAAGAAACAAAAAGAAAATCTAATGGAAATGCACCTAGCATATAAAACTTTTCACACAAAGTTGTAAAATTATTTTGATATATAACTTTAGCAATAATTCTCAAACAAAAAATATGGAATCATATAAGACTCGAAGATAATTCGTCATATAGGACTCCTTCCTTTAGCTAAACCCATATGATGCATCATCTTCGAGTACTCACACAAACTACTAGACCACAAGCTCTTGGTTTTCATTTTTTTATTTATTTTATATTAAATTCTTTTTTTATTTAAGAAATGTCGAAAATTAGAAGTCATTTCTTAAGCGAAAACACACATACATTACATGAAACGAGAATTTCGTAAAAGGGATAGACCAAAAATGGACGGTATATACATGACTTTTGCCCATCCCTAGCTTTAGCCTTTAGAGATGCAGCGTGATGAGGGGGACTGTGTTTGATGTGAAAATTGTAATGGTAATGGCCAGCATTGACACTTTTGATTTTTTGGCTCTCCCTCACTTTTTAAGCTTTTTGTTTTTGTAATAGTATAGATATAGTTTGTCAAAACCCTATTATATGGCTCCAGTCCATTAATATATATGGACCAGACATAAGAGTATCTTAACGGATTTTAAAAAGTCTATTTCTTATAAATGTGACCTAAGAAAACCTTTATATCCTACGTGGATATATAGTCACAAACCGATTCAAAAAAATCTTTGACTTCTATAAAGATTTTGGAGCTTTTGTTGTTGATGAGTCCCTTTTACTACAAAATCTTTTCATCTTGTCGGTTAGATTAAGTTAACCCTAATTAACGGATGGACTCGTCAGTTTTCACCTTACATATTTCACTTTTTGTTATAAAGAACTACTTATCCTTGAAGATCAACATAAAATGGAAATGAACAAAGTTGCGTTAGTCAAAATTTCTATGAAAAGTCGGTGGTTAAATTCCAACATAAAGAAAGAGAGACATGGAGGGGAAATTAACTTTAACAGAAATATATTCAATATAAGACAGCAATTAAATTAAACAAATATAAAGAAAGTGATGGCGTTGACAAAACAAAAACAGAATAAAGGATGGCGAGAGATTTGAGAGAAAAAAAAAAAGATATTTTGTAAGAAAATTAGACAACATATCCCATACTAAACTATGTATGTATTGTGTGAAAGTTATAAACTCGAACTGTAATTAGTTAAAAAATTGTAAAATCTATATGATTATTTGGGGATGAGATTTGGCTTCGACAGTCTCAAATGTTAGGATTAAGCTATGCATGTGTTAGTGTGTAGAATCAAGTTCATCCACACATTAATAAAGAAAATACGTACCACCAAAAATGTATTATCTTACAATTTATTTTTAAATGTTTTGAGTTTTGAGTCGAATCTTCTTATAAAACTTCATATTATCATGATCTTAAGTATTTAAATTACTTAATACATTTTTGATGGCTACGTAACTCGTATCTTGCTCCTTGAGATTTTTTTTAGAGAATTTTTAGAATCGTTTATCACTTCATCGACTCTGAAAGAGTAATTGATTTTGTTGATATCGATGGACTGATTATTCTTTGCTTCCATGTTTTTATTTTTTTCTGCCATGCATGGGAGCAATACCGTAGGATTTATTTGTAACTCCTAAACTTTTTTCATTGTTCAATAAAATATTTACATTCTTAGCAGCAAAAAAAAAGTGTATAATTTACTAATCTCATTCACTCAATGTCCCAAACATAATAATTTAGCATTCAAATCTTAAGACTCACCTCTTGGTTAGGTTTAATTTGCAAGTTGATTTGGGCAGAAATTTTTCTTAATATCATCACTCTAAGCATAAATTCTAATCACAACATAAACCTATCTTAATTCAAAAAAACAACTACCCTTTAGGTGTTAGATCCTAAAGTCACTAATTAAGTTTGGCCGAGACTTAAAGCTCTTTCTAGCATGCACCTTTTAACTTCAAAAGAATAAAGGAATTAGTTACTGTTTATTACTAAGAAGGAAGGGTGTCTCAGCTTTTAGTGAAGAAGAAAGAGTACCTCTGATGATGAGCAGAGGACAAGATTAAACTAAAGTAATAGGAGGAGGGTCCATGAACTTAAACTTCTACTATATATGGGGATCCTAAATTTAAATCACTAGAGTCTTTCAGCTAAGAGATCAAAATAGAGTGAGAATGTTTCAAATCTCACTTAAGAGAGAAAAAAGATTACAATTATATCATCAAAAATGATGATCTCACTTAATCTAGTTTAATAGAGTGAGGATCATAGAGTTGATAAATATTCTTGAGTCGATCTCTTGCATGCACATAAAGATCTTCTCATCAAACACATTCAAAGGCATATATAAGAGAGAAAGTAATAAAAAAATTATTCCAAAAGAAGCTTACCAAGATAATCAAGGGTTAAGAATAGAACTTTGGTTAGAGACTTTGCCACTTGGGGACATTAATTAATCATCTAGAAAGCCTCATAAGAAGGAAATTAATAACATCAGAAATTCAGAAAAAAAAAGTGTGAAATCGGGCATACGACTAATATAATATAGACATTTTAGCTGATTTTTTTTTAATAAACCTTACGTTTTTATTTCATATAAAATTATGTATTCTGGCTTTTGGTATGCATGGGCCTGATTATTATCAGATCCTATGTATGATGAACTACAAAATGGACAAAGAGTGTTACGATCATAAATGCATAATGACTCAATATTTGAGTAATTTTAAGATCAGTCTTAATCACTTTTCCGCGATTATGATCCAAACTTACTTAATCCCGAGTTCGATCCTCCCTGGAAACAAAAACACATTTGTTTGGGAAGTCTGTCAGTTGGGCTTTGGCCCAATTGATTTACCTGGTAGTCAGAAATGCAGGCGGTCTGACTACCCCCTGGCATTAGTCGGAAGACACTCTAAACTCGGATCAGGCAGTTTGGTGGTCCAATTCTGGATCTCATGAATCTCATGGTCCGTTTGATCCGAATCCGCTCGGAGCTCATTGTGTCCGTTGAATCGTTGAACCATTGAACCACATGAGTAATCCACTCTGTAGCACTTCGGTGCGTTCCTACCAGGGCTGACCGGATAAGGCGATAGGGTTTATAAAAAAAAAATGATCCAAACTTACCAACTTCCCCTTTGGTTTTAAAAATTTTAAATACTATTTTGATATTTTCCAAATCGAAAAAAAGAAACTATTCTGCTGATGGACAGAACCGGGCTCTAAATAAGCCACAACGATTAAAATAGGCCCAGAGTATATATTTATGGGCCTTTATAAAGCCCAATAGAATGATTTGAGATCTGGAAGTGGGCCCCAAGATGAGCTGTAGAAAAGCATTGCAAGGCTGTGTGAGATGAATGATGATGACGCGAGGTGGGCCACGTGGGGGAAGGAATGTTGTTAGGCTTTTTTTAGTCTAAAGGCGTGCGGAGACACCTCTGTCTCTTTGCTCTTTTTCTTCTTTATTACTCTTTTTTTTTTTTCCATTTTAATTATGCACCTTGCTCATATAATCTAAAGTAAGTTCTACTAAACATTGCAATATAAAGTTATAAACCATAATTTGTAAGATTGATCTAGTTTTAGAGAAATCACTTTTGGACAATAGGCTGAAGATAATAAGGCCGTTTTTTTTTATTCTTGTTGTTGTGAGATCTCATAAAGGAGAATTCCAGACTTAAAAGTGTTACAATAATCAATTGGAGTTTAATTCTTCATATATATGCATGATCTATCTATGAAATTTGGCTGGAAAACTATGTAAATCCGTACAAATTTGATTCACAATAATGTAGAATCTTATATATTTTTTGGTATTTAGAATGGTGGAATTTATCTAACATGAATTTTTTTTATTTAACTTAAAAAAACAGTAAACTAGATTTTAGATTATCAATAAATTTATAGAGTCTGACTGGTGACACAGTACACATTTTTTTTTAACTAATAGAATAAGTGGTAAGCGATACCAGAATAGTTAAAAAAAAACACATAATAATTGTATAAAAAAACCGATCTATAAACTGAGAGTAACATTTTTTGTAAAGCTTTTGATACCACCTTTTGTAATTGGATGTAAATCAGCATAATTTGTGATTAATGAAATTCTGAAATACTTTGCGAACTATCAAATAAACTTACATTTGATCTCAATACACGTAAATATGTTGCCTAACACATTATTAAATCATGCTCTAAGAAGTCTGCATGTCCGTTTGCCCGGACAAAAAAAAAAGAAGAAGTATTAAATCATTTATGTCTACTAAATAAATGACACACCTTTGTGTGCAATTATAATATGGATTCTTATGAAGGTAACAAAAAATTTGAAGGTTTAATATATAATTTTTTTTACCAATTTTAGTAAAAATGGTAAAATGATAAAATATATAGTTCAATTTATTTAGAGGTATATGTGGACTAAAAACATATAATAAAAATAAAACACAAAGAAAATTAATGTTTTTTTTCCTAAGAGAATGTCTTCGGTTGAAATTTTTTTTTGGGTGGAATTAAATATACGGAATTTTTAATTTTTATACCTATTTTCCACCAATAAAACACCAAAAATTAAATAACAGCTCAAATATATATATTTTCCAACTGTAAATCTATTTTACAGAGTGGATCCGACCAACAAGAAAAAAAAAGTGTACACACAGTGACCGTACAAAAAAAAAAAACGTCATTGATATTTGTGAAAAGCTAAGTTAAATAATTCAATGAGTGTGTCCCCAACTTCTCTCTTTTTTTTGCTTCCCTGACTTTTCCTTGAATCCTCTTCCCTCCTTCTCTTCTCTCTCTCGTCTCTCAACTACCGTTTCTCTGCTTCTTCTGTTCCCAAAATCGGAAACTTTACTTGGTTGAATTTTCCTTTGTTTCTGAAATGGAAGACACAACATTTACCAAAGTGTTCGTTGGAGGATTAGCTTGGGAAACACACAAAATCTCTCTCAGGAATTACTTTGAACAGTTTGGTGACATTGTTGAAGCTGTCGTTATCACTGATAAATCTAGTGGTAGATCTAAAGGCTACGGCTTTGTAAGTGTTTTCTTCTTCTTCTTGTTTCTTTGAGATTTATTATAGCTTCAAGCTCACGGGTTCTGTTTTTTTTTTTTTTTCTTTTGAAAGGTTACTTTTTGTGATCCGGAAGCAGCTCAGAAAGCTTGTGTAGATCCAGCTCCTGTTATTGATGGGAGAAGAGCTAATTGTAATCTTGCTGCTTTTGGTGTTCAGAGATCCAAACCTTCTTCTCCTATTCATGGTACTTTTAGGTTTCTGTCTTTTGGTACTTTACTTTTGAAAACCCTAGTTTATGTATATCCATGGATCTTACTATTCTTTAAGAGAAAAGCTGGAATTGTATGTCTTGAATCACATATTAGTAGCAAAGTTAGATATTTTATCTTACTTTATTGTTTGATGTATAGCTTCATCTTGATTCAGCCAACTGGTAAAGCCATTTTCTTGCTCAGTAGTCTTTATGATTCTTCTGCAGACTAGTTAGTTAAACCTTCTGGTTAAACATGTTGTGTTTTGTTCTTTTCTGAAAGCAAATGTTTGAGAGGAGATTCTTATGGTGTTGTGTGTTAGCAGGACATGCAGGAGGAAGAGGCGGTATGAAGGTGACTAGCCCATTCAAGACACACTTTGGGGCCGCGGCTGCTGCTATTCCTTCCCCACTTCCATTCTCCCACTACACACTTCCTTACACTAATCCTTTTGGGTACTCCACGTTTAGTCTCTTACTTTATTTTTTTCCAAACTCATCACTCTACTTAGACCGATAATCCTCTTTTTTGTCTCATTAAACTTTCTTAGGTTCTCTTCATACTCAATGGATTACAATTACCCCACGGTATGTATATTGTGCTTTTCTAAATGAGTCTCTCCCTACTCTACTTTAGTCTCTTATAGCTTATTGGATTATTGTTTTTGCAACAGAGCTACTACAATGTTTATGGAGGGGCAGCTGCTCAGCATCCAATGTATGGAAGCGGACCAATGACTGGTGTAACAGCAGCAGCAGCAGGTTTCTACCCATATCTCCAGTTTGCTGAAGGAAATGGACCTGTAACTGGTTATGCTCCTCTCCACTACCCCAACCACATGTTTCACTATTCTGCTCTTGCCTCGGCTACCGGGGGAAACTACCCGCATCACAATGGTTCACCAGTGTCTCTTGCACCTTCACCGGTCATACCATCAGGTTTGTGTGTTTATATGTTTTCGTCGTTCATACACAACGTGTAAAACCAGAGGTACTGATGTTCTCAGCAGTTTGCTTTGCAGTTCCACAGGCTTGACAACAAAGGCTCATGGTTCAACTCTGATTCCATGATGCTTATGTAGGGGACCAATTCATTTAAATCCTTAAGGCAAGCTTTGTTTACTACTTTCATCCACATGCCTCTGAAGTTCCACAAGACCTGTGGCCTAACCATGGTTGCCCTTTTCCCTTTATGCTTCTAACCCATTAGACAAAGAGCCCATAATTTGGAGTTTGGGAGTCTTTGCAAGTTCTAGTTAAGTCTCACATAGGGGTTTAACTTGGACCATCTTCATACACATTACTCATCTTTTCATTTTATTCATTGCATTACATGCTTTCTGAACGAAGGTTTCGTTCAAGATAGCCTGTTCGAGCTGTAGAAGTAAAGAGTTACCGTTGTCTTGCACAGTGCCCGCGAAAGGCAAGCAATTTTGTAGAAAAACTTAAAAAGCTTAGGATTGGCTGATCAACAAGAAAGGAAATAAGGATTTCCCGGGAAAGGCACAAGAAGTGAAATGCCACCACCTGGAAGTGTTTGAAATAGTGTGTGCAATGGTGTACCCACTACTTCGCGCTATATCCATTTTAATGTGCAGTCTTAGGATTATTAGATCTAGGACCATGTTGTTACACATTGTCTTATCGTAGAACGCTAGAACATAAACTTCTTTTGAGGATAAAGGAAGTACCGGTGTTTGCTAACCCATGTATATTCTCGGTGGCTAAGCTTTGGAGTTATAGCCACACTTGAGCTAACTTTAGATTAAGATCATTTTACGATTCAAAAATTTAGATTGCTCATCATATCTTGAACCAACCCCACTAATGGATTGTGGGGTCTTTGCATTTGCATGTTTTTGCCTCTTGGGAGATATTTTGGTTCCCATTTAGGTTCTTCTCATAACATCAACCAAACCAGTTGACCAACCATGGTTAGGATTTCAGGTGAGAGGTATTCATCACCTCTTTATCTCTCTTTTACTCTTTCCTCTGTTTCTTCAAAGACTAAAAACTCTCTTTTATGTATTTGTTGTTATCTTGTAAGCTGTGTGTTTCTGATTCTATGTAAGAAAACAAAACCTTTCATTTTCCATCCGCGGTGGTTGGAAAATGAAACTGTGATTGCAATATTTTACTTTGATCTGATATAATCCTCTTGTATGAGTTATGACAATCTCTCCTACTATATGAATCCTAATATTATACATAAGAACACAATCATCATATTATACACAAATTAAGGTAAGAACCTGAGACCTATACCTAATATACAATCAACAATGCTGCAGTCTCTGCAACAGAATTGGAGAAGAGAAAAAAAAGCATATGTAAGAATAAATAGATAAATTAAGTGAGAGTAGAACTTGAGGCCATGTTAATCAAGAACGTGTACACTCAATGCCATGACAAATAGCCAACCAAACACCAAGTAGCGTTAAGCAAATAGCTGCATCAATGGCAAGAACAATCTGCACTTGACGCCGCCACTTCCTCTCAATACTCTGAGAGCCACCAGATCGTCCCCTTCTTGAAACATACGTTGCTGCTGCAGATGATGCATTAGAACATTCTGTAACGTTTCCTCTATCATTCGATTTCCGGTGTTCCTCTAACTCAATGCCTCTCAGAGAGTGCACATGATCTCTCCCTTTCTTCTTATCCTGCTTGTTGAATCTGCCTAAAAGTGGAGCGTTCGTGGAATCAGCACCATCAATGGAAGGTGATGATAATGGAAGACAAGTGAGATCAGTCTCAAGTGAAGCTATGAGTCTTCGAACAATTTGGTCTTGAACATTGCTAAAACTGATACTCCCAGAGAAACTTCCTCTTGAATTCTTCTTATTAGCTTTCTTTAACTCATCTCTCAGTTTCTCCAGAAAATCAAGAACGCTAGATCTCTTGACAACATCATCAACAATGGCGAAATAAACGAACCCATCTTCCATCAAGAATCCAAAAGTCCTCTTGCTTATCGTTTCGAAGTACCACTTGTGAAAAGGTGGAGTCTTTTCCAAGCATAACGCTGCAAGACTCTCGTTGTTGCGGGGGTCTCCGGCATTGTTGTAAGAGTACAGAATCTGATTGTCTCTTGAGACACAACAGTAGTGAACTGTGTTTTGGATTGAACCCATGTCGGAACTTTCGATCAGGGGCAGCGATGAGCAAGAGAGTTTCAATGAATATATCAATTATGAAGTCAAGTTTAAGATCCTTATCTTTGTCAAGAAACAACGAAAGGAATCTTGAAAAGGACCAAACAGAAGATGGAATGTTAGAGAAAGAGAAAGTATTAAAGCAGAGAGAGAACAATACAAGCTTCTCTCACCCAACCTTTGACTCTGCTTTATCTTTTTCTCTTTCCTATTACCTTATCCTCTTGTTTTTTGACTTTTTCAGACTATGAAATCGCTAATTCAGGTAAGCTAAGATCAACTCTTTTTGAACCAGTTTTAAAATATATGATTATCTGCTGATTTTGTAGCAGAACAACTCTGTTTTTACGCGCAAATTTCTCTGAGAAGAGGACTTTCTTAAAGAAAATTTGGTAATTTCTCAAAAGTTTCGGTTCGATCACAAACATCCACATATTTGCCTTCCAAAGTGTTTGTTTCTTCTATTGACCAATCTCTCATTTTCACTCCTAGAAAATGCACTAATGTTACAAGTTACAAACGCAAGAAAGCGACAACCTTTACAGGAATATGGCTGAACAAAAGCGGTTAATCTTAACCAGGTCTACAACTACAACAAGCATTCGAAGTCCCGATGCTGTTTTGTTCATCCTCTTGCATTTCCTTAAAGCCCTCTCCATCTTGATCACATTGCTGCTCTTGGCCATCGTTTATGTGGTTTACTGGCTGAGATTCTGGTTGACTTGACACTCCTCTGTGGTTTACTGGCTCAGATTCCGGTTGACTCGACACTCCACTGTGGTTTACTGGCTCAGATTCCAGTTGACTCGACACTTCTCCATCAAGGCTCACAAGACTCGGAACAGGATCCTCTTGGCTTTGATGGGATCGGCTTGGGATAAGTGCGAGACGGCAAAGAGGGCAAGTGGTATGTGATGTGAGCCAAAGATCAATGCAGTCCATGTGAAAAGTGTGTTTACATACCGGGATCTGTTGAAGCTTGTCATTTGCTTGATAGTCCCCAAGGCACACTGAACATCTGTAAATCAAAAGTCCAAATCAGTTTATTCTGATTCTAGTCATCACAAGTTGGACTCTCACCGTCAGAGGATAAGTCCAATAACCTACACTCCCAAATTATGCGGATAACAACTCTTCCAAACTACTACATAAGACACATTGTCGTGAAGCTATACCAAGCATAATCTCCTACAATTATCTGATCATGGATACAACTGTTGTGCCATTACAACCTCCATTTCAATCAAGGCAGACAAGAAATTTTAACCACTAGAGATAAAGATTAGAAACCTCTCATCTTTTTTCACTTCCTTAAATTGTACAACATAGGTCTAATTCATAATTCATGTAACCTAATTGTTTTGAACTTTCATATCACTACACTTATTCCTTTTTACTGCAGCAACCCTTGGAAAAACCTAACTTAGGGTGGTGAATCCTTGAGTAAAGAAAGATCAAATTTTGGAGAGAAAAGAAACTGGAAACTCACTGTGAATCCATTACGGTGAAGCTCTCTCTAAAGACAACAATGGGAAGCATCTCTCTCAGCTCTTTGCTCAATCCTAATTCAATCTGTTCATGTTACAAAACCCACCAATCATTAAACCCTTCAAGAGAAAAAAAGCACAGATCTTTACAAGAAGAAACCCATCAAGGAAGCAAAAACAGAGATTAGAGTGTACCGTGGAGAGAGAGTTTCCGGGGATGAAAGTAGTTCGCATTCCGAGAGAAGACAAATCAGAGCTACTACGACGGAAGTAGATCAAGTAAAACAAGAAGAGAATAATAAATGTGAAGCAAATTGGAACAGAAAAGATAAATGCTTGATAAAGTTTAATCTCCGGCGAGTTCGTTGCAGCTGAATAACTTTCTGGGTTTGAATTACTATAAGACATCACCACACACAAGACACACAGACCCAGTTAGCAAAAGTCACCTCCTTTGAATTAAGAAACCAGAGATCGTCAAGATTCAAGATCGGAGTTATAAAAAAAACAATAATTGAAATAATGTATGTGTGAGAGAGAAAGAGAGATGTGGCAGAGGTTTCAGGTGAAGCATTTAGCTTTCAGTTTAGGGCAACTGTCTGTTTCCTTATTATATAAAAGTTAGGGGCATTAATAATGAATTTGAGAGATTATGAAATGTTAGATAACTTTCCCGTAGATTCTGGCCGAACAAGCAAACAAGAAAACAAGAGGAGGGAAAACGTTATACTTGCACCGATCATAATCTGACAAATCCTTCATTTTTTTTGGCCATCACCACCATGTTGTCAACCTCAAGGTTCTTGATTGTTCTCCTTTGCAACCATATGAAGACACGTACCATATTGCTTTTGTTTTTCTCTAGAATCATCCATAAATAAGAACAAGGACTTGGTTAGTTGGAGGAGTTTATCTTGAAAACATTCATCTGCCTTCTCATTATATATTCAGACACAATATGAGTACATGACTTGTCTTCTATATTTCCCTTTGACAGTTTCCCTCTAAGGCCTAAACTGTTTCAAACACTGTAATTTACAGGGAGGTTTATTGTTACAGATAACTCAAACACGGACCTCAGTATCGATATAGCAGAACATGAGGTCATAGAATCTCCAACGCTCTAGCTTTGTAGAAACCGATAGCTGTTTGATTTTATGCGATCCTCTCTTTTGTAGGTGTCTTTGTGGTTGAATTAACAGAGTTGAATTTGCGGACAAGGATTTTGAAACATGGGAGAAACATGATGTATAGTGCAACGATCACAAATGGAGCCGCTATGAGCCATCCTAGTAGCTGCGAAAATAAGTTCTTGTTTTAGCACGTTATATGAAAAAACTGAACCAACATACTAGAGAAAATCCCACTTGTAAGTTACTGAAGCAAAAGGATCGTAAGAGATTAGGGCAGAAAATGCGAAAAGCAGCTTTGCATCAAATAGAAATTACCAAAATCTACACCACTAAGCCAACACAGAAGAACCTTACCGCATTTCCAATGCTTATAAAAACATCTCGGGAAGCTTGGCCTGTGAAAACCTTCTTTAGAGCATCAGATGTTAAAGGAAAATGAGGTCCACCGGTTATTTTTTCGCCAAGTCGTAAGAAAGGCACAACAAGACTTCAACGTGAAACACATAGCAAAAAAAAAAATATTACACACAAGGACTCAGTTTGATACCGGAAAATGAATAAAACACAGTTTTGTGTTGTCTCTTTGGATTGATTAATGCAGTAACTTTATAAACTTGAACTGGAAAGTAAATGGTTACCTTAGTTCTATTGGAGTAGCAATGAAGTTAGCCAACATCACAGTTGGAGCATGACAAAGAGATCCAAGCGACGCAATAGCCACTCCACATAGCAACACGGTAACACCTATCAAAACACAAAAATATCTCTCTGAGTGAAATGCTTTAGAGATTCAGAAATCACAAAAACTATAATGTTTGATGAGAAACTATTAGACAATCGAAAGTAGTACGAGAATGTACCGCAGATTGGAAATACTCCCATGGTAATACCCAATGCCGCAGAAAAAGCCAGCTGCTTTGGCTCAGCACCTCTAAAGGGAAAACAAATCAATCTTGGTTATACTTTCTTACAACATCCACACTCAAAACATCGAATCTTTACAAGCTACATGGTTACACAACTGTTCAATTTGGTCTAAAACCAACCATAGGTCAGATTTTGCTAACCAAATCAAAACAGTCAAGTTGTTGCACAAGTTATCAACTTTTTTTTGGTTTTCTTCAAGTAATCTACTTTATTCCACAAGAAATATGAAATGGTATCAAACTACATCGATGAACAAGTAACCAACTTTATGATACATAGAGAACGATTCAACACAACAAAATATGAAGACAGTCACAGAATAAAGAACCTGCGCAAGATCTGGACAAGTGGTTCACTGATCTTCTTATCGAACCAAGCTTTCAATCTACCTTTCGAAATCGCCATAAGAATTCTTCAAAAAGTTGATGAATTTCTCAGCAAGTTAACAAATTTAGAGACGAAAAGCACTTCCAACAAGTAATTGAATGGAATTTGGATGATTGTTCACTGAAGAAACCTGAAGAACTCAAATCAGCTTGACTCTTCTTATCTCCCTCACCGCTCCAGGCTCCACGGAACCCGAGTCGGGTTCGGGTAAACGGGTCAAAACAATTTTAATGGGCTTTTGTGATGTTTTTTTATTGGGCTTTATAAAGTCCATATCACTAAACCGGGTCAACCCGGTCGTAATTTCCTCCTCCTAGATGCTACTATTTTCGTTTCCCCGCTAGTTTCAAAATTTTGTTGCCTTTTCGAATTTTCTCTGAAGGTGAGAGCTCGCGTAAAGCTTTTTCTGCGATCTTCAAATTCATATGAAGATATGATTCAAAATCTTCTGGAAATTTCATATGTTCCTCCGATTTGATACGTACTTGATTGATTAGGTTTGAATTGGAGAAATCGGAGAAGTGAAGAAGAAGAAGAAGAGATGGAGGAGTATCTACAGTATATGAAGACTCTCCGTTCTCAAATGACTGGTAATAATCTTCATCTTCATCTTCGATTCTGAATTTTCCGATTTGAGCTGAATTTTCATCTGGCGATTGGATTCGATTGAGGTTAGATGTGGAGGATCATGCGGCGAAGGTCTCCGTCGAGGAACAGATGCAGGTTACAACAATCAGTACGTTGGAGAAAGATCTCGAACACGGTTAGTTTCTCTCTATCGCTCTCAGCAATTTCGGATTTAGAAAGTTTTCGTTGATCTGGACGAACAATTTAGGATGATCGTACGGAAGATTTTAGGTCGTGATCTTCGTTGAATTTAGGCTATTTGGAAATCCATTGATGTGTTTGATCAGATTTGGATTTTTGTTTTGTGAATGTTGGTTGATTTGGCTGTTTTGTGATCAACTATTGAGTATTAGAGTAGCAGTCATTTGTTCAAGTTAGTTCAACTCTGGATACGCACTTTGTACACAGCTTTATATGCACTTTTTTTGATGAGATGTTATGTGATTTTTCCTAATTTTGGGATCACTCTATTTGAAGCATTGTCTGAGACGAAGAGACTTAAAGAGGAAACAGATCAGAAGACGAGGAAGAAAGGCGAAATATGCTCACATATACTTGAGAAGCAGAGAAAAATTTCGTCCATGGAATCTGATTCAGCAAATCTTGCACAGGTAATTAAACTCTTATATAAGCCATGAATATGCCTTGTAGAAGTAGAAAGATGAAACTATATACAGGTCTAATTATGCTTTAGTTTGTTACACTGTAATCTGCTACACAGTTTGTTCATTTTGTGTGCTGCTTACACTGAGTGAACTGTTATCCTGTGTTGTAGAGTCTGGAGCTTATTCTTCAAGAGCGAGACAGTTTATCTGCAAAACTTGTGTTGAAACGGTAATCCAAAGAACAACTCGCTAGAACTGGATTGCTGTTCTGGAATCACCTGACTGCTGTCAATTTAATTGTTTATAATTGCAGTACTAACTATGTCAAGACGGCAGAAGAAGCTAGAACCAAACTAGAGGAGCAAAAGGTTTGTTATTTGCATATCCTGTTCATGTGATTCCATTTGCTGTTTACCAACGCAGTTATCTTTCTGATGTCCTATTTTGGCCAGGGCTGGTTTATCTCCCATATGAGCAATGAAACTGGTCAACAAGGACAGGTTCGTTCTCCTTATGAATCCTTAAATGCTTATTTCATTACAAGACACTTTCAATATTTTCATAGTAACTGAGGTTAGGATTTCTTATCCCTTTCTTGTCAATCCTTGATACTTCAGAAAATAGAGACAAGGAATAACCTGATGGAACTATCAGATTCTGCTAGAGCAAAGCTTGATCAAGCAAAACAGATTAGAGCCAACCTTCTTCAGGAAATCTCGAAGGTTATTTACTTGAGATCCACTTTTTACTATTGGTGGTTTTGGTTGTTGCACTTTGTATTTGTGATATGTGTTGTGTTGTTTCACATTTGTAATTCCTTAAATAAGAAGAAAAACAATTTTGAGTACACAGATTTGAATTTTTGAGCTTCTTTCTGAATTCTATATTTTCATTTCAGATCAAGCTATCAATTGAGAATGTGAAGCACAAGATTAATGAGTTTAAGGTAATTAATTACTCTCTGTAATGTTTGCTAGCATGATGTTGCTTGAGTTCAGTCATGTAAGATTTTGTCCTGCACCTGGTACTGTACTATTTTCTGAATTCGTCAACAATGCAGCCAGAGTTAATGTCAGTAGATATTAAGATCCTAGAAGAGGAATACACAGCTCTCTTGTCAGATGAGTCTGGAGAGGCAGAGTATCTCAGTTCGCTGCAGAGTCAGGCTGAGAAACTGAAGGTGATTAGGTGACATTGATTTATATAGGCTTTATTTGATTACCAACTATAATATCATGACCGCCTCCACTTGTTGCAGGGAATTTCTTACATTGCTAAATGTGGTTGTGGAGAAGAATACAGTGTTGGTCTTGATTAGGCCAAAGTTAAGCATCCGTCAAACTATTATATCAATATGTGAACAAATCAAGAACCAAAAGTTATGTGCTAGTTATTTTGAATCTGTGGGTTAATTGTTTTTAGTTTGAAGAGAGATACAACTATCATGCTGTCTTGTTGCAGTATATAATGTTTTACAGTTTCAGCCTTTCAGGTTCTCTATATGCATGAGAATATCATTTGGCCTTAAATTGATGAGGCGTGTGCAAATACAACGTTGTATCTTAAGCCTTTCATTAGATGCGTTAGACTATTCACAGCCTAGTGAGAACTGTAGATATAATGTTGAGATTGGATGTTGAGTGTGTGTTACGATTTAAAGCAGAAGTAATCTTATTCCTCAGCTAGCTATTTCTAATGTAATTGTATCACCATGTAAGCTTATAACAGATACCATTATATATGATCTAAATATGCGCTCATCTTCTTGTGTAAAATTCATCTATGATTATACTTCGGACCACAAAGGTTACAAATGGAACGCATTAAATAGTGCAATACCACGAGCTCTTATAAATGGTACAGTGAGGGCATAAAGAATCAACGAGAGACTGACAATTATGACAGCAGCACATAACAGAAGAAAATTCAAGCTCGTATAGTTTACACGAAGTATCGGCGAAGACATGTGTGAAGTTTTTCCTTGCCATAATGCTCAACTCATACTTGCAAGGAAATCCCTTATCCCTTAATTGAGAAGCATTTTTTAAAAATAACCTTATCTTTGTGATTAACAAAAATGTCATGCTGACGTATAGTTCTCATAGAGCTTTTCAATCCATTTAATTAAAAACCCAATATTTATTAAGATATTTACATATTTTGCCATTAGTTTTACTTATATTTATTTTTTCCACTTAATTTATGTTTTTTTATTTTACTCAATTAATTAAAACGAAAATACAATTACAATATGAAATTAAGATATAAAAATCTATACATAATAGAGTACCTAATATTTTTTATATTGATTAATATACCAAGATATATATCATAAATAATGATAAACATATACATTAATATATAAATGAAAATTTCACTAATCTTGATAATCATTAATACACCACCGTTTATCTAATAATATAAAAAGAGAAATTGTTAAAAATGCCCTTTTTTCAATACCCCTTTTCAAAAATGCCCCCTTTGAGAGTCCATTTTTAAATTTGCCCTCTTTTAATTTTTAATGACCATTTTACCCTTATTTGAAACAAAATTAGGTCCACAAAATACAAAATATTTTTTGGCGGGAAAAGTGATCCCGCAATTTTCCCGCCAAAACACTTGTAAAAACCTTTAAAATACCTTGTAAAATTTTCCCGTAAAAATTTTTCACGCCAAAAAATTTTCCCGCCAAAAAAATATTTTTGCAAGGAAAATTTTACAAGGTATTTTAAAGGTTTTACAAGTTTTTACAAGTGTTTTGGCGGGAAAAATTGCGGGATCACTTTTCCCGCCAAAAAATATTTTGTATTTTGTGGACCTAATTTTGTTATATTTCCTTATATATTTGTGATATCTTTTATTAAAAGAAGGGTAATTTAGTCATTTTGTACATAAAAAGGAGTATTTTTAAAAATGGACAGCCAAAGGGGGCATTTTTGAAAAGGGGTATTGAAAAAGTGGCATTTTTGTGAGTTTCCCATATAAAAATTAAACACCTTCAATATCATCAATACATTCAAATTGGTTAATAATCGTTTTGTTCCGCACATAGTGCGGGTTGTTATCTAGTTGTTTTTTAAAAAGGCAGCATTATTGGCATTTAAAAAAAACAAGAAATTAAAAATGGTGGAATCCTATACTATTATTTGGGGAGTACACTTTATAAGATACCCTTAACTAACCTTCCCTTTTGTAAAAATTTACTTAAGAATGCCATTACAAAAATCTTTTTTTAGAACAAATTTCATTCAATTTATTAAGGATAAACAAGTAAAATACTAATTTATGTCATTTAATTAATTTAATTAAATTATAAAACGAAAATCTGTTATTTTTTTTTTTAAATGACCAATCAAAATGAACATATAAGATTTGATATCTAACTTACCATATTAATTTGTTATTAATCATTAAACTTCACCTCTCATCTTAATATGATTATATTAATATCAAACAAATAAATCATCATATCATCTACATAATAAAAGAAAAAAACATTTTTTTTCTGCATATGCCAAGATTTGAATTTTTAAAAACGCATATAAATTGTTCAATCTATAAAGGAAACAATTAAACGGGTCAAAAATTCAGACTTGAGTAATATATTTCTTTTACACAAAAATAAAGTCAACAAAAATTCCGACTGAGCAACGGGTCAGAATTTGAATATTTATATTCGATTTCATGCATTTATTTTTTTGAAATGTGTAATTTTATATACTACAATAAAAATTTAAATATTTTAATTTGCAACATTTAAAATAAGTTTTACTTGATATTTTTAGAGAATATCATCAATACTTAATAGTTCAAAAAGTTAAAAATTATAAATACTCTAATTTGATTATTTTTAAAAATATTTATAATAGGTAGCGGGTTAAATATATTATATTATATGATAAAATGAGTTTCGATCCTTGAATAGTTATATTTAATTTCATATAATTTGTTTTTTGAAATTCATAATTTTATAAACTACAAAAAAAATTTAAAGATTTTAATTTGGAATATTTAAAAATAGTGTAGAACATTTAAATATGGTTTGACACCTCTAAATATTTGAAAATTTGATTCCGCAAGCAATTTTAGAATTAACGAATAAGAGATTGTGCACGCAATATTTTAAAATGAAATATTGAGATTCTAAAATAAAAATATAGACTCCACGCACGGGTTGATTTTGGTATTATTATATACTAAATATATGTTTATAACATATTCGATTATGCGAATAATTGGTAAATTCCGTAAATATAAATCTCAAACAAATTCGGTAATTAGATTAGCTCAAACAAATCTCTATTTCAACAACCAAAGAATTATAAATTGAAAAAGAATTTTCTAAATTAATTCAAAATAATAGCTAATTTTCTTAATTAATTCAAAATAATCTATGTTTTATATGCGATTCATTTATGATATTTTAATTTTTGATCTAACTGAAATATATGCAATCCTATTTTGTGGTTGTTAACATAAATTAACTCATTGTTCAAAAAATATTAATTTTTAAAAAATAAAATTATTTTCCGTTTTCATATCTTAAAAAAAAAAATATCCATAATTGAGTATTATAGAAAAAATTCTATATTTATTCTAATATTGTATATAGGGACTGACAAAAAAATTAATACTTTTTCACTTACTATTATAATATATTAAAACTTAGTTCTAATATATATATTATATAAATTTTGTAATAAATAAAATTTAACCCGTACTTTAGTACGGGTGATGATCTAGTCTATATTATTAATTGGGAATCACTAAAAACTAAAAAACCTTTTAGTTGTAGAATATTACATAGAATACCATTAAGATAATTGCATTCAAAAAATTAACAAAAAAAATCGTAAGAAGGTACAAAATAATTTGAAAGTAGTATATTCCATTGACACAATCAAAACTAATATTTCATATGTATATATATATATATATTTTTCGGAAATATAGGAGAATATTCCAATACAAAAATCAATATAATTAACAAATTTTCCATAACTAAACGGATTAATATTATAACTATTTCAAAACTATGTAAAATCTATAATTATGCCCATTAAATTAAAATAATTTAAAGATATTTGAATTTCTATTTTTAATAATATTATTGTATTAAAATGACATTGTTTTAGTATGCTTTACGTTTTGTGCCATCACCAACAATTGTTTCTCAAATTAAATTCTATTTTCGTACAAAACACTTATAAATTAGAATTTGATTAGTATGGAAATAAATAAGTAAAACATTTAAAAGTTATATTATAAATACTTTTAATTGAATGAAAATCTAAAATATTTTAGTTTGATCAAATAAATAAATAAATTATAAAATTAAAATATCAGAAATATTAATGTAGCTTAGGTAAATGTGGACCGTTGGATGAATCAACTAGCAAAATAAATGAATAGCTAGACCGTATTAAACCAAGAGAATCAGGAAAAAATGAATTTAGTTACCATAATTAATAATATACACCAAACCAAATTTTAGAAGTATCGGGATATATCGCATAGGGACGAGACATGATAAAATTGTCACGGACATGGCTCAGCCTCCCACGACTCAGCCTCGGGAGCTTAGTTAGGAGGGTACATATCTTTACTTTATCTATTTTGTTCTTAGATGTTGATGGTTATTGTTTTACTTTGTTGACAAATTTGTGTTTCTACTTTGCACAGAAACACAACAAGAATATTTCTAAGAACTTGGCTTATCGTTCGGTGGAAGAGGAGGGTAAGGATTTTTTCTAGATATTAAAATTGAATCTTTATTGTTGGTAGGGGTGTCAAAATGGGTCAAGATTAATGAGTCAACTCAACTCAACTCAACCCATGAACCCTAATGAGTTGAAAATTTTGACTCAAATGAGTTGATGGATCAAATGAGTTATTGAGTCAAATGGGTTGATGGATGAAATGAGTTGGGTTGTAATGGGTCAATGGTTTCAATGGTTTGCCCATTTAACCCACCAATTTTTGTTAAATTGAATTAAACCAACACAATTTCTTAAACCAATCAGATAATCAATTTGAACCGAAACCTCTAAACCGAGAGATCAATTTGTCGCATCTCTTCGATACGGATACAGTAAACCTCTCCGAAACTCTCTCTCTCTCCGTTCTCCTCGTTCTCTCTATCAGAAGGGCCGCCGTCTTCTAATTCTTCGATCAGAAGGGCCACCGTCTTCTAGTTCTCCGATCAAAAGGGCCACCGTCTTCTGCTAATCCGGCGAATCTAACGGCGAGAGCATCTCCGGTAACTTATCTTTCTCTCCTCCCTCTCTCTTTTGTATTTCAAATCGCAGCTCTGTATATCACCAGATTCGTCATTTTTGATTTGTGCAGCTTGTGGAATAAGATGATTCACTACTGATTTGTGCTCCATATACAAATTTTGTTTTCCGGCTCACTACTTTTTCAAATAAGATGATTGCTCAATGAGTTCACCTGGAAATTCTAGATGTTAAGCTAAACCTGAATATGTGAATGAGTATTAGCTTGTTATTCAGTACGTTGTTGCAATTTCATGAGCTTAATTTTGAGTATTTTTGAGTTTGTCTGGAAATGAGATTGTCTCTGTTCCTAGCTCATTGAATCTTGATGTAACTTCTTGAGTCTAAGAATCTTTGTATATGAATTTTGATTGAGGCTTAGAAGGAAGTGCAAATTCTACTAATGATGTCTTCTGGTATGGTGTGTCTTGTAAAAAGTTTGGCTTGTAGTAGGTTTTTTGTTTTGAACCATATCATAGTATCAATAGTATAAGCTTTCAATGACTGCATTAGACAAGCTTAGGAGGCATGAATACGTTTTTACTTTGTTACAGATTAATGTGTTAGATTCTCTGGCTATTTGCAGCTGACTTTATACCAAAATAATGAAAACTAGGACCTGCTCAGATCACTGTAGAGCTTTATAGTAGTATTGCAATTGGTTCTTGTTGATTAATGTGTTAGATTCTCTGGCTATTTGCAGCTGACTTTATACCAAAATGGACAATGAAGACGAATTTCCTCATGGTGGTGATGGTGGACAAACATCAGCGGATACATCACAATCTAAAAGTCTAGTAAGTGTTTCTCGTTCTGTTAAAAGAAGTAGGACATCAGATATATGGAATCACTTTACGCTAGAAGAAGATGAGAATAGTGATAAGAGAGCATATTGTAAGAAATGCCCAAAGCAGTACTTGATGTTGCCAACTACTGGAACATCAAATCTGATTCGTCATCATGGGAAATGCTCAATGGGTGTAGATGTTGAAAGAAAGACAGTGAAGATTGATCATAAAGTTGCTAGGGAAAAGTTTAGTCGAGTGATCATTCGACATGATCTTCCTTTTCTTTGTGTCGAATATGAAGAGCTCAGGGATTTCATTAGTTATATGAATCCAGATTATGATGAGCTGTTTTGGATTTCTTTGTGTAATTCTTGCAATGGGGGCTGTTTTGGATCCTAGAATGAAATTCAAACTTCTAAAGCGATGTTATGATGAGCTTGATCCAACCACTTCACAAGCAAAAATAGATTTCCTCGAGGATCAGCTTATTATGCTTTTTGGAGAATATAGGAAAGCATTTCCTTTGACTCCTGTTGTGAGTTCTACAAGAGCAGGTTCTGGTGTTTCAGGACGAGGACGTGAGAACTTGGACGTGCTAGATGTAAGTTTTGATTAATGATTTAACTTATTCTTACTCTTGTTTTGGTAGCTATTATTGGTTTAACTGAATCCATTTAGGACCATTGTCACTTGCCATGTCTTGTCATCTGCCATGTTTTTGTGACACACGTTTACCTGTTCTATTGATTATACTGTCAGTGGTCACACTTTATTTGTTAACGTTGGTGAGTTAATTTTTTTCTTTTGCTTAGAGTTAGACTTACACTAGGAACTAGTATATTATACTTGTGAATCACTGAATTTTTATCTAGACAAGTTATGAAACAGGATTTGTTTGACTTAGATGATGTTCCAGAAGTTGAAGAAACAAAGTCAGCATTGGATATGTATTTGGAGGACCCAAAATTAGAGATGGAAAATCATCCTAATTTGAATGTTTTGCAATATTGGAAAGAGAACAGACATCGTTTTGGTGCGTTGGCATACATGGCAATGGACGTGCTTAGCATTCCCATTACAAGTGTGGCTTCTGAATCTTCTTTCAGCATTGGGTCTCACGTTATAAATAAATATCGAAGTCGTCTTCTTCCTAGCAATGTCCAAGCTCTATTGTGTACTCGTTCTTGGCTATATGGTTTTGTGATTGATGATGAAGGTATGATACTATTTCTATAGTAAATTAATAATTGATTTCAGTTCTATCATCTGATTTGTATTTTTGTTGGTTATGAATTGTAGATGACAAGGGAGAGACGGTTGTTATTCGATCAGATCCAGCTTCTAGAGGAAAAGAACATGAATGATGATGCTTCATAGAGGAGATTGAAGTGGAAGCTTTGAACCAGAAGAAACTCAGAAAATTATATGATTGGTGTGACGAAGTTGAAGTGTAGACGTACATGAAACAGGAGGAGGAGCTACGACTACGTTTATTAAGTGGAGCTACTAGGACTCATATCTCTCTACTTTTAAGACATGCAAATGAAGTTACTAAGCTCTCTGCTTTTATTATGTCATGACCAAATTGGGACTCATATCTCTCTACTTATTATGTAATTTTTCAAGAAGAGATTTTATTGCCTCCAAAAATATATTGGAATGAATTGAGAAAACAAGGCAAATCCATTAATTAACATGTTGTTTCTTCACAAAATTACATATTCTGTTTTACTTTTTGTTATAAAATATAAAATACCAAATTTGAGAGTTGTAAGTAAATTTATGAAAATTTATTTAAATTTAACTAAATAAAACAAAGTTATTACTTCATAAAATTTAATTAATTAAATAGTTTTCTAATTAATTAAATACTTTTTATTTTCATGGGTCAACCCATTTAACCATTCAACCCATCAAGTTAAATGAGTTCATGAGTTGACCCAACCTATTTAACCAATTGAGTTGGGTCAACTCATGAACTCATTTAACTCTAAACTCATTGGGTAATGAGTTGAGTTGAGTTGGGTTAACCATTTTGACACCCCTAATTGTTGGTTTGTGTGATTGAATTTGGAAAAGAATTAAAACATAAACTAATAGTTTTGTTGTTGTCGTTTTCTACTTTCTTTCTATGTATTGCTGCAAAGATAGGTGTGACGGACTGCCTTGTTGAGGCTATTCACAACTTGGCTGATGGTATTGTTGATGAGGAGTGTGTTAAATTTGTCCGGACATGGCTCAAACTCCCACAACTCAGCCTCGAGAGCTTAGTGAGGAGGGTACAAATCTTTATTTTATCTATCTTATTCTTAGTTGTTAATTAATTATTATTGTTTTACTTTATTGACAAATTTGTTTTTCTACTTTGTAGAAAAATGCAACATAAAAAAATATTGCTAAGAACTTGGTTTATTGTTCAGTAGAAGAGGATGGTGATGATTTTTTCTGGAAATTAAAAATGAATGATCTAAAGTTTTGGTTTGTGTGATTGAATTTGAAAAATAATTAAAACACAGACTAACAATCTTGTTGCTTTTTTCTACTTTATTTTTAGGTAATGTTGCAAAGGTTGGTGTTAAGGACTGTCTTGTTGGAATTATTAGGGAAATGAACAGTAATTTATAATTTCTTAGTATGTTTTGTGTGATTGGAAGTGGAATAAAAACTAATAATTTTGTGTTGTTTTCTAGGGTGAATCATCAAAAGGATGGAGACGTTGTGTTTTTTTTTTCTTCTTAAATGAAATAAAATGCAAACCAAAGAAAAAACAAGTGATTGTTAACTTCAAAGACTTTTAAAAGAAATTCGACACTCAAATCAATTAATTAGCTATGGCTCCAACTGGTAACACGAGTTGTCATAATTGAGTTGCAGTAGATGTTAACATTTGATGTAACTTTCAGTAAAAATTATGTGGTATAATTGTAGATTGATATAATGAATTTGCTGTGAAAATATGAATTAACATTTTTTTTAAATAACTGACTTGTAACGTTAATAATATATCAGTTACAATATATGTTATTAAAATAAATTAAATATAAATTTTCTAATAAAAACATTCTTTTACAAATTAAATAAATAAAAGTAGAATAAATAAAATGACAATATCTTAAATAATAATAAAAATATTTTATGACATAATATTAAAAATATGCTTATATTTAAGAATGAGCTCTAGGTACCTATATGGCTATATAAAGCTATAATTTTGTGTATGTTTCAATAAATATATAAAAATAAAATCGAATAAATTCAAAAATAATTATAACAAAAACAACTTTTACTAAGTTAAGAAAATATTTTGACTAAGTTGTTGACAGGATGCTTAGCATCATTATTAGAAATAGATAAAAAGTAATAAAAACAAAAATCTGTCGGGTAAACAACTAAAAATAGAGACAAAAAAGTAAAAAATTAATAAGTTAACTCTACGACATGAGATTTTCCATCATATTGAATAATATTTTGAGTTAACAATTTTCCATAAGACATAACTCAAAATTGTAAATCAACCATAACACATTGTGATCCAAACTAACCTTAAAAATTTTAGTTTATGATTGATAACATTTTTGAGTTATCTATGAGTTATGTCCATAACTCTAACTTCACAATTTTATTGATAATAGACTTTCCTTCAGCTTCAGCCCATTAGCACTCTAAATATTTAACTTATATCTACGGGGACCCGAGTCTCCGACAAATTCAGCCTTGTGACATTTCCGTTTCTTTCAAGTCCAAGCACAAAGCCACAGTGACCACCGACGGGAATAACGCTGCGGCTGACGGCAACAGTTGGGAGTTCGTCAACGAATTCAATCCTTCGAAAACCCTAGCTGATCCTTCAAATTTGAACTTAAAAAATTTATGCCAAGAAGCACACATACAAGAAGAAAATCCAAGCTTGGTTTGTTTAAAAGCTTGCAAATTACACATGCGAAACTATTGGTGTATCCAAAAGCCTGCTCAACTCATACTTGCAACTTTGCAAGGAAACTAAAAAGAAAAAGTATAACTATTGGCATTTGATTCAGAATTCTACCCACTTCGCATACAAGTTCACATGCATAGTACATCAATTACAAGGAATCATAAATGGAAATAACCAACTTATCCAAAGCTCTCCCCAACTTGAATATGCAAGAACATTATGACAGAAGCACATAAAAGAGAAGAAAAATAAAGCCTGTTCAGTTTTAAAAGGTTGCAGATTACACATACGAAACTCCAAAAACGCCTAGTATACTCAAACTTGCAAGGAAACTAAGAAGGAAATGAGGTAGTTGCACCACCTGAAACTTAGTAGCTTCAGTTTAACAGAGAGTTTTAGTATTCAATATCATCCATATCACCCATGTACTCAGCAACTTGGTCAAGTCTAACATCAAGCATCTTGTGGTTGTCTAAATCACGAACCACACCAGTTTCTTTATCCAAATCTTTCTCAACAAGATTTCCATAAACACCCTTATGCTTCCCCGATAAAACCAAAACCGGCCCTCCTCGTCTAGGCAATGCAGTCTCAAGCAACTCCTGATCCACCCCTTGAACCAACTCTTGTGTCTCATCCATCGTGATATCACAAGTCGTTGGTCCAACAACATCAACAACCTTTCCTTTCTTAAGATACAATCTCCCACCTTTCAAATCCTTACTCACTATCCGCACCTTTATATGACTCCTAAGCCATGAGGGCTTCACTTTCCTCTCTCTCGTTTGAACTCTATCGTGCTTCTCACTGACTCTAACTTCACTTCGACTCCCTCTCTCTGTTCCTCTACCTCCTCTACTATCTTTCTTATCCTTCTCCTTATCATTTAATTGCAAATCTTTCAACTTCTTTAAACACTTTTCTTCTTCCTTAGAACCCAAATCAGCAACCTCATTCACACCCACTTTCACTTCCTCTTCACTTCCAGAGATCTTCATAACAAAGAAATCACTACCCAGTTTCTCCACAATCTTACCCTTTAATCCTACATGTCTCCCTGCAATAATCCTCACTTCTTTCCCAACAAAAAACACATCCCCACCATCAACACCCACTCCCTTCTTATCAAGTTTCACACTTTCCTTCACTTTAACCTTCGCATCCACAACCTTAGATCTATCAGGATCAAAACCTAATCCTTCCTTAGCAGTCCACTTTTTATATTCCTTAATCTCAACATCTTCTTTAGCATTCTTACCTATTCCCTTACCTGGCTTCCATCCATATCCAGCCATCAACGCAGCACCAAAACCTTCCACAGGAACACTCTCAAAATCCTCCAAAGTCGGATCATCAGCAAGTGACTGCAGATCTTTCCTCAAACTTTGTAACATAAGCTGCTCCCCCATAGATACCTTCCGATCTTCAATCGCATCACCACCAATTGAATCCTCCTTCACTTTCTGACGCAGATTCAATCCATATGTGATGTTATCAGGTCTCTCATGACCAGGTAAAGGAACCTCAGGCTCGAATTCGAGACCGGAGCCTGTGTTACCGGATTGGAGCGGTAGATCGAGATTCTTCATCTTCTTGTGAGGTCTCCATGTATTCTCAATCGGAGGAATAACGTATTTGGGAATGGAATTAGATAGGGTTTTTGATGGATCGAATTCGGTGACGAACTCTTTACTAGTTCCGTCATCAACGGCGTTGTTAGCGTCGGTGGTTGCTGTGACTTTGGGCTTGGATTTAGAAGGGAGAGAGAAAGAGAGCTTCATGATGAACAAAACTGAAACGTCGCGAAGACGGTGAGAATCGCAAGGTTAAACTCGCCGGAGATTCGGTGCCTGTAGATATATTTAAAGAAGATGGGCCTTTAAAATAATGAGTGGGCCAATGGGCTACATAGAAGAAAGTCCATTGTTAATTAATGGAAATTTTCTTTTTCCTCAAGCCACAGTGCTGCAGCTGCATGCCCCAGTTCCTCTGTAATATATCGTTTTAACTAAATTCCCCCTATATTTTTACACTCTACCTATTTCCCCCTATACACACTATACACTTCACAATTCCACCCAATTTTATACAATTACTCCCAATTCACCAAAATCAATTATGCTGCCTAAATGTGTTTTAAAATCATAAAATAACGTATTAAAATTGATAATCTGCGATTAAACCGGTAATCTGATCCATGTCTCATAACCAGAATTGAACTTTCTGTTTGATAGAGAGGGTTCGATTTTGACTTAAAAATCAAAAGGGGAAAAAATTTTTAATTAGGATTTTGAGTTCTTCTTCTTCTCCATCGATACCCGACACTCTTTTCTTCAACTTCTACTTCGGATTTTGCTTCATCTCTTTAGATTGTCCAATTCTTCTTGTTATTCTTCTTCTTCTGCTTCTGTTTCGTCATCTCTGGTGTTGATTGGGTCGTCGTCTCTGGAGAAGCTGAAGCATGGTTGGGTCGAAATCACGCATCACCCACACAAAGATGTCGTAAGTTATGATATTTATTTTAAAGAACCTGTTATCGTAGTTGGATTTGTTTGAATTCGTCCGGAATTGTTTGGATTTGTTAATTGTGATAGTGAGAAAGAGATGTATGACGATGATGTTTTATTTTGTACAATTGTAGTGACGATGATGTCGAGCACAATAGGGGTAATGAATCAGAGAATGCGAGTGAGAGTGAAGAGCAGATTGTAGAAGCTGTGAGGAGGAGGAGGAGGAAGAAGAAGTAACCAATTTCGAAGATGAGGCACAAATTCAATAAGAGAATTTCAACGGCAAGATGGGACTGTGATATCCAATGAAGGAGAGATAAAAACAGAGGCTGAACGTTTCTTCCGAGAATTCCTGCAACTTATTCCAAATGATTTTGAAGGTGTTACGGTAGAGGAGTTACAAACCTTAATGCCCTTTCGTTGCTCTGCACAAGACAAAGTGCTGCTCACCGAAGCTGTCACCACAGAGGAGATTAAGCGAGTCTTATTCTCCATGCCGAATGATAAATCGCCGGGACCGGATGGTTTCACATCTGAATTCTACAAGAGGACATGGGACATTATTGGCTCGGAGTTTGTTTTAGCAGTGCAATCTTTTTTTGAGAAAGGTTTTCTTCCAAAGGGGGTTAACTCTACAATTCTAGCACTTATTCCGAAGAAAACGGAGGCGAAAGAGATGAAAGATTACAGGCCGATTTCGTGCTGCAATGTCATATATAAAGTCATCTCAAAAATTATCGCTAATAGGCTCAAATTAATTCTCCCGAAGTTCATTGCAGGTAATCAATCGGCTTTTGTGAAGGATCGGTTATTGATCGAGAATCTGCTGCTTGCTACAGAATTAGTCAAGGATTACCACAAAGACACGATCTCAGGTCGATGCGCTATAAAAATAGACATTTCAAAGGCGTTTGATTCCGTACAATGGCCATTCCTCCAGAATCTCCTCATGGCCCTGGATTTCCCTCCAAGTTACGTCCACTGGATCATGCTCTGTGTGACTACAGCTTCATTCTCAGTCCAGGTAAATGGTGAATTAGTTGGATTCTTTAACAGTTTAAGAGGTTTACGGCAGGGTTGCTCCCTTTCTCCTTATCTTTTTGTCATGAGTATGGATGTCCTATCCAAAATGTTAGACAAAGCAGCTGGATTAAATCACTTTGGCTACCATCCACGCTGCAAGAATATTGGATTGACACACTTGAGTTTTGCTGATGATTTGATGGTCCTCTCCGATGGTAAAGTCCGGTCCATAGAGGGCATTGTCACAGTTTTTGATGCTTTCGCGAAGCGCTCTGGTCTAAAGATTAGTATGGAGAAGTCGACAATTTACTTAGCAGGAAATCCAGTCCCATCTCATCAGGAGATACAAGATCGATTCAGTTTCAATGTTGGCCAGCTCCCAATCCGCTATCTTGGTCTACCACTGGTTACAAAACGTTTCTCTTCAAACGACTACCTCCCATTAATTGAACAGCTCAAGAAAAGAATAGCATCGTGGACCTCTAGATTTCTCTCTTTTGCAGGCCGCCTCAACTTGATTAGTTCGGTCTTATGGAGCATTTGCAATTTCTGGTTAGCCGCATTCAGATTACCGAGAGAATGTATACGTGAGATTGATAGACTTTGTTCTGCTTTCCTCTGGTCTGGTCCAGACTTGAAACCGCACAAAGCAAAGATTTCATGGGATGTAATCTGCAAGCCGAAGAAGGAAGGTGGTTTGGGATTAAGATCTCTAAAGGAGGCGAACGATGTATGTTGTTTAAAACTAATTTGGCGACTGGTCTCACACAAAGACTCGCTGTGGGTCAAATGGGTGAAGATGTACTTACTTAAACGGGACAATTTCTGGTCGCTAAAAGAGACCACTAGTCTTGGCTCGTGGATGTGGAGAAAGTTAATCAAATTCAGGGCACTAGCTAAGTCGTTTTGTAAGGTGGAGATTCAGAACGGTCAGAACACGTCTTTTTGGTTTGATGACTGGTCACGCATGGGCAGAATGATGGATGTTCTTGGAAACAGAGGTTGTGTTGATATGGGAATAAGTAGGCACATGTCAGTCGCAGAGGCATGGGACCGTAGGCGCCGGAGAAGGCATAGAACAGGGGTTCTGAACTTGATGGAGGAGGCCCTGGACTCAACAAGACAGACCCGTAACTCGGCACAAGATGTGGTTTTGTGGAGGGGAAAAGACGACGTCTACAAACCAAGCTTCTCCACCAAAGATACTTGGAATCATATTCGTACTACGGCAACAACGGTTACCTGGCACAATGGGGTCTGGTTTCCTCACGCAACCCCTAAGTTTTCATTCTGCGTTTGGTTAGCGGTACATAATAGACTCTCTATGGGAGACCGTATGTTACAGTGGAACAATGGAGCTCTCGGGACATGTGTTCTCTGTAATAATGCGATCGAATCTCGGGACCATCTGTTTTTCTCTTGTGTTTTTTGCTCTGAAGTTTGGTCAGCTGTGGCTAAAAACATCTTCAAAGCAAACTACTCGACGGATTGGCACACTATACTCAACTTGATCTGCGGCAAATGGCAAAACCGGACCGAAAGCTTCACGGCTAGGTATGCATTTCAAACAGTGGTTTCAGTTATATGGCGGGAGAGGAACAAGCGGCGCCATGGCGAATCACCGAACTCAGCAAGTCGACTCACTGATTGGATTGATAAGCAAATAAGGAACAGATTCTCGGCAATCCGGCTCATTGGAGATCGACGCTATGATAAAGGATTACAAGCTTGGTTTGACACTCGAAATTAAGTTTTAAATTCTATATTCAACTCAAAACATTCAATCTCTCGTAGCACTCGTTGTACAAACGTTATTTTCTTTTGAATATAATTTAACATTATTTTCAAAAAAAAAAAAAAAAGAAGATGAGGCACAAATTGGCCGAGATATCAATTTTAAAACGCGATTTTATGATTTTAATACGCATTTGGGCAGCATAATTGATTTTGGTGAATTGGGTGGAATTGTATAAAATTGGGTGGAATTGTGAAGAGTATAGTGTGTATAGGGAGAAATAGGTAGAGGGTGAAAGTATAGGGAAAACCTAGTTGAAACGATATATTACAGGGGGACTGGGGCAGGCAGCCCTTTTATCAAATTATCTGAAAGAAATTCTTCTCTAGAAAAATCAAGTTAGGAACCGACATGTTTACAAGAAGAAAAGGATACCACGGGTTCGTGTCTTCTGTTAATTAATGGCACAAAGATCAAAAAGTTCAAATTTTGGCCGTGTTTTTTTCTTTGTCGCTGAACTAGCGGCAGCGACAAAAAAAAAATAAAAGGCCCAAAGGCTTTACTTTAAAGAATAGGTCCATATAGAGAAAACTAGCGACAACTTTAGTTTTATAAAAGACAAAAACGATCGGAGATGAAGTCGCTGGAAAAACCAGCGTTCACTGGCGACACCACGTTTTCCAAAATTAATGCCGTAGCCTTTTTTAATCTGTCGTTGGGTTAGTTTTAGCGACACTTAATTACAGAAATTCAGTGTTTTTTCCGGTCGCTCACTTCGGTCGCTGTGATCGAGAAAAGAACAGGGCCTTTAAAACATTCCTTTGAATTTGGATGGTTATTTGTTGCCGAGATTTTTTTTGATTATATTTTTTTATCAACAAACGATTAAGTCATATAAATATTACATTTTCTCGGCGATAAAAGGCTATTTTGAAAGAAAATTGTTATTTTGCAGTCTTTTGACCGAAAAAATAAATTTTATGGTTTTGACGGAAAAAACATTATCTCATAATTTTTGTTATATAATATTATTAGATTATTTTTACGAATTTTTTTTATTTTATAGTTTTGACGGGACATGTGGTTCTACGATTTTTTATTGAAAAGTGATTCACAACTTTTATGCTAAAATACAATTTTCACAGTTTAAAACTTTTGGTATTTTTGGATGCATGTCATTTTGCGCTTCCTTTTCCCCTAGATTTTCCCTCTCTTTATAAGCTTTTTGGGCAAGGAACGTACTTCATTGGATATGCTACATTGTAATAATTATTTACAAACCATCGTTAGTTAAATTTTATTCTCTTTTATTTTAACTCTTAACTTGAAATAAGAGCCAAATGTTTCCGAAATCAAATTTGAAACCAAATCATGTGATCTGCACATAGAATATGCGGTGGCCTTAATAGTAATCAGACGAATCTCCCAAAACAAGAAAAATAATTCAAATGGGGAAATCTTTCCTTTACATGGAGAAAAGTTTCTTTAATTTTCCGTCAAATATAACCCTACCTTTCTTTTTCGTCTCTTTAGTCTTCTTCTCTAGTTGTTATTGTGAACTTCATCAAAACAATGTGATTCTTAGCTTCTTTTCTTCAAACGTTTAATTACCCAAAAAATAAGTAAATTTTCAATATGGCTTTTTCAATTGTGAAACTAGTGGACTTGAAGAGAAAGAAGTGGCAGTCGAAGCTCCAAAATACAAAGAAACAGGTTTTAGGCAGATGTTTAGCTAAGTTTCGCAGACTTTTGAGTTTTCATAAGAAACAAGAAAGGAACGGAAAAAACCCTAGATGTAGCAAAACCACGCTTGATGTTGTTGTTCATCCAATATCTAGTGCTATACAAGAGGATCTTGTTGAAGACATAAGTAAGAAACAAGAAAGGAGCGGAAAAAGCCCTAGTTATAGCGAAACAACGCTTCCTGTTGAGTTACCAGAGGATCTAGTAGAAGAGATTCTTCACCTGTCTTCCGGTGAAATATTTGGTAAGATTGAAATCAGTATCGAAAGTATGGAAATCATTGATTGAATCCAGCCATCTAGCAGAGAAACATCTACGTCTCCTTGAAAAAAATTATGGACTCAAAGAGATGAAAATCACTGTTAAGTGGTCCACATCAAAAAGCATTTGTATAAAGTTTTTCTCAAGACGCAGTGGAATGGATAGTGATTCAGGAGGTCTTCTTCGAGTTCCTGGTTCTTGTAATGGTTTGGTCTGCGTCTACGAGTTGGATTTGGTCTACATTTACCTACTCAACCCTATGACAGGTGTGACCCGGACACTTACTCCTCCTCGAGGTTCCAAACTTTCAGTTGGATTTGGAATAGATGTTGTGACAGGAACATATAAAGTGGTGGTTTTGTTTGGCTTCGACAGAGTGGGAACTGTGGTTTTCGATCTCTCCACTAGTAAGTGGAGGCGGAGATACAAAACCGCTGGTCCAATGCCACTTTCTTGCATTCCAACCATTGAAAGAAACCCAGTCTTTGTAAACGGCTCACTCTTTTGGTTGTTGGAAAGTGACTTTTGGGAGATACTAGTCATGGATCTTCACACTGAAAAGTTCCGTACTTTGTCGCAACCTAATGACATGGATGATGTTGATGTGTCCTCGGGTTACATTTACATGTGGAGTCTCGAGGACCGTCTTTGTGTCTCTAATTTCAGACAAGGTGTGCATTCCTACGTGTGGGTTCTTGTGCAGGACGAGCTTAGTGAGAAGTGGGAGAGAACTAGATTTAATCTCCTAGGTCATGTCCTTCCTCCATTAAGCTTGAACTCTGCTTGGTTTTCACAGACCTTGGTTTCTCCTTACCAGTCGTCGTCTTCAACATGTATCGGTTCTAGACAAAGACAGAATAGTACCTCTGCACTATGTTAGTAACTATCTTTCTCTTTCTCATTTAGATTGCTTCTTAAAGAAGTAAACAGAATTATTTCAAGAGTTAGATTCATTAAAGCATTTGTCTTCTTTATAGTTTCAGGATATGAAGATACGGGAGTCATGGACACACCGATCGAGCTGAATCTGTTTCTACACCAATGATGCCTCTCTAAACTAATGGTCCTTTGTTTTACTTGTGGTCTCAAACAAATATTTTCTTGATTAAGTTTTGTATACTAAAGTATGTAGTATCATCAGCTTTTTCATACTCCACAAAATAACCTTTAGGCAACCTTCAAATCGTCAAATTGACCTAAATAAAACTTTAAATCTTCAAATTAACTTTTCCTAAATAACCAAATAAACCTTTAAATTGTCAAATTAATTTTGCCTAAATAAATCTTCAAATCTAAGCTGGAGCAATGGTTGACTGATGATCAACAACAATTTCTTTTGGAACAGTACACCGCTGTTGACAACATGTTATTTTTCTTCTGTTTATTTAGTTTTCGAAATTCACACATACATACAATGAGAATGGTAAAATTAATTAGTTTGTGGTTTTAAATGAAAAGAAAAAAAAAAAAAGTTGAAGGTTTTTTAGTTGGAAAATTATTTTAATTTAGAGGTTTTATATGATAACAAAAAATGTTGAAAATTTTAATTTGGAAAATGTTTCAATTTGAAGGTTTTTTTCTGGAATTTAATTACCTTTCTTTTTATTTTCCTACTTAAGCGTTGGGGGACATATATAAGTATAATCTTCAATTACCGTAAAACTTAAGAAACAAAGAAACCCTAATTCCAAAGCATTCGAAGAATGAGTTACAGAGTCGCTAAACCTTCGGAGTATCTGGCGATCACCGGTGGTGGGATCAAAGATATCAAGCTTGCGAAGAAGTCTTGGCTGTTTCCATGGCAGTCTTGCACTGTCTTTGACGTTTCTCCGGTGAACTATACGTTCGATGTTAAGGCTATGAGTTCCGAGAAACTCCCCTTTGTTATCCCGGCTGTTTTCACAATCGGTCCGCGTGTTGATGACCCTCACGCTCTGTTATTGTACGCTATGCTTATGTCTCAACACGACAAGCACTCGAATCACGTCAATGAGCTTGTTCAAGGTGTTATCGAAGGAGAGACTCGTGTTCTCGCTGCCTCCATGACCATGGAAGAGGTCTTCAAAGGTAACATACACGTTTTGATTATCTACTTATTATCGGATTCTTGCTTGGTTTCTGTTTGTTTGAGTTTGTGTATACGTAAAACTTCTTGATCGTTGTTTCAGAAGATTATGTTTTTTTGTTTTGCTTATAACACAATCGAATTCTGACATTGTGTAGGAACAAAGGAGTTCAAGAAAGAAGTGTTTGACAAGGTTCAACTAGAACTAAATCAGTTTGGTCTTGTGATCTACAACGCCAATGTGAAGCAGCTTGTTGATGTGCCTGGACATGAGTACTTCTCTTACTTGGGCCAGAGAACTCAGATGGAAGCAGCAAACCAAGCCAAGATCGATGTAGCAGAGGCACAGATGAAGGGAGAGATCGGTTCCAAAGAACGGACCGGGCTCACAGTCCAGAATGCAGCAAAGATTGACGCTGACTCAAAGATCATATCCACTCAGAGACTAGGACAAGGGACAAAGGAGGAGATTAAGGTGAAGACTGAGGTCAAAGTGTTTGAGAATGAGAAGGAGGCTCTTGTAGCTGAGGCTGACGCAGCATTGGCGATTCAGAAAGCTGCGTTGTCGAAGAACTCTCTTCTGGCTGAGGTTGAAGCAGCCAAGGCAGTTGCTTTAAGGGAAGCTGAGCTTCAGACTAAAGTCGAGAAAATGAATGCATTGACTCAGACAGAGAAGCTTAAAGCCGAGTTCTTAAGTAAAGCGAGTGTTGAGTATGAAACTAAGGTACAAGAAGCAAACTGGGAGCTATACAATAAGCAAAAGCAAGCGGAAGCGGTTCTTTACGAGAAGGAGAAGCAAGCGGAAGCGATGAGAGCAGCAGCTGATGCTGCTTTCTATTCGAAACAGAGAGATGCAGAGGGACTTGTCGCTATGGCCAATGCTCAAGGGACTTATCTTAGGACCCTCTTAGACGCAGTTGACAATGATTACACAGCCATGAGAGACTTCTTGATGATCAACAATGGTGTTTATCAGGATATTGCTAAGACCAACGCGGTTGCAATCAGAGACTTGCAGCCTAAAATCAGTGTTTGGAACCATGGAGGTGTGGATCAGGGGACCAATGGTGGTGGTAATGGTAATGCTATGAATGATATTGCTGGACTGTACAAGATGTTGCCACCGATTCTTGATACGGTTTATGAGCAGACCAGGATGCAGCCACCGGCTTGGATTGGTACACTAGGTGGTGCTGAACCCAAACAATCACTTCTGGCTCAACAACACAGAGGTTGAGATCTCAGGAGTGTTTTTTTCTATTTTAATTTTAGCACTTGTGGGGTTTTCTTTTATGCTTTAGAATTTGGAAGTCAGTATTTGTAGATAATACAATACCTAATTATGAATTCTAATTTTTCTCTTTAAAATATGGGATTATTGAGTTACAATCTTTGTAAATGAATTATAAAATACAAGATTATTGAACTGGTGATTTGAAAAATACATTCCAACCTAGTGATATTGAAAGTATTTTAGGCATTTGGTTGGTAACACCTCTCCGGTTAGATGCTAGAGAGGTCGGCCACCTATCCACCTTTGGAACATTATGAAGCTTTCCTCCGGTTTATACTCTGCGGTGTGCCCTCCTCCCTACAAAATTGAATCAAGGAAATTGTTTTTTCAAAATGTAACGACGAAAAAACATCGATTTTATTGACGAGAACCCCAAAAGGAAAAGAAACTTGCTTTGATAGTGGCAAATGTCATATTGTTTGCGTAAGTCCGTGTATATCCAATAACTTGATTGTTAAAAAACCAAGGCCTCCAATCGTCAGTTATTGAGTAGTTTAGAGATTTAATCCAAGCTTCAGTTCCAATATAAGGCACCATCATGTCGTGATCACCGCTATAAATCAATGACCGATAATTCCCTTTGATGCTATTGTTTCGGTGGTAAGGTACACTGCTCTTTATGTCTTTCTCATAAGGCAAATCCCAATTGCATCTCATCCATTTCCCTATACTTCCCTGCAGATTTCACTTTTATTCTTAGTTTCTTTATTGGCACGTAACAAATGATGGCATGTTATGTAATATGACATACTTTCACTACATGAAGTGCTCTGCGTACATCTTCATTATTAGCCCAATGTGAAGCTAGCAAATACCGGTACATCTGCGTTTCATCTCTATCGTTGAATAACTACATGATCTCCATTTTATAACTAAAGCAAGATTAATGTTTTTTTTTTTTTACTTACATAGCAATCAGGAGTGGGAAGAGAAAGATCTGACTGAACAAGTGTCGTAAGATAGCTTCTTTCACCATGTTCTCCTGAATAAGGATTTGGTGTAGCCAAATCACACAATGCTATCAAAATGAATCCTTCGTTTATCCTTGAAACACACTTTCATCATCATCAACCAAAAAATCTCAAAATTAGTCTTTCGTTATTTCCCTTATTATGATAGCTTTTTAAAATGTTAAATTAAACTTGTGTTTACCTTTTGGTAGTTTTCCATCAATTTCAAGCATTGTCTATTTGTAGGATCTACTTTAAAATAATTTCCTTGGCAGGTTCTCTTAAGTGACTACAAACAAAAGTTTAAGAACTGATTTCAACAAAAAAATACTTCATTTTCCTGGAGATGAGACTCGCTAAGACCTCTATATGTACCTCATAAAGTTCATCAGAGATAAGTCCCATTCGATGAGCATATGGAATCTTGGAGTTATGATCATTATCAAGATCTGTTGAAGGGTTCCCAAGAATATAACCCTGTTGATAGAAATGATTGTTTCGAACAAGATATATCCATCTTATACATAAAGTCATGATGAAAATATTGATGAACCTTAAGATTTATTTGAGGGTTGTAGCCATGTTCATTTCCTGCACAAAGGTATAATGTGCAAGACTGTAATAAAGTGGCTAAGTAAAACCAAATCCAGAGAAAATCTATTTTGAGGAATTTATTGTAAGACAAATAACAAACCTATTGAGATCTGCTGAACAATAGCTGGAACAACTATACCGGCGTAAGAATCTCCGCCGACATAGAAAGGATTTGAGACAAACTCTGGATTCTCCACTAGCCACTGCAAGTAATTCAAAAAGATTGTATGCTACATATACTTAGATTCTCAACAAACACTCTGAAAATGCTTTCAAGAAAGCAAGACCTTTTGAAGAAACTCATATGTCTGTTTTGTTTCGCCTGTGTCACTAGGCTTATCAGAAAGAGGAGTTGTTGAGTAGGAGAAGCCAGTCCCAAGAGGCTGATCCAAGAATATTATGCTAGCTACCTGAGAAATCATCAAATCTTTAAGAAACCGATAAAACCGAAAGAAAAAAACAACACAAGCCTAACTCTGTTTTGTGATAGAGTCACCTTTGTCCAAGAATATGAAGTGGAGACAAGAGAAGGTAAACCTCCATTGTAACCCTCAGTCTTGAAAGTCAATGGCCCTGCAAAAAACAAGAATCCATTTAGAGACTAAATTAAAAAGGTCATCAAATCTTTTCTTGAAAATCACCGATCTCGAAAGCAAGTGCGGAGAGAGCAGTGCAAGCTGGTCCTCCAGTTAACCAGAGAATAAGAGGGTCTTCTTCAGGATTGTTCTCTGATTTAATAAAGTAGTAGAACAGTTGCTCTTTCTCTCCCTCACCAACACCAATGTACCTTTTTGTAATGAAGAAGATACATTCAAAGATTGTTGTTACTAATAGTTACGAAAATCGAAAAGCAGAGGAAGGAAAAAGAGGAAACAAACCCAGTTTCAAGGTGGAATGGGAGAAGACCTTCGAAACCAGGAAGATAGCTAATCACAGAAGCTGAATCAACATCATGTTGACTCAAGAGTAGCAGTTGAAGTAGAAGAAGCAACTTAAGTTTCCATGCTTTAGACATTTTTTTTAATTAACGACTGGATTTCATTTCAGACAATAGAAGAGACTTTAAAAGAAACCTTTCCAAGTTGACCAAAGGAAAAAAAATCACGGTTTAAGATTCTTCCTGTCTCTGTGTAGTATTTCTTTAGTACTTTCTCATTGTGTATTAATTCTTTGGGTATCCACAAGGACTTAATTACGCTAGCATAAAATAAACCATTCCTATTGTCAGAAATTTTTTGGTTTTGTCCTGGATATCCACAAGATACTTATGTGTTTTTCTAGTATCTATAATTTCAACCAAGTCGCCTTGGCCAACTCCCAAGTGGGAGAATCCTGGGTTCGAGTCATCTTGGCCATTTAGCCGCGCTTTAAATTTGGAATATTTCCGAACGCGTACACAGATGGAAGGTCTCGTGGGATTAGTCTTTGGGCCTAAAAAGCCTTTGGATCTCCATGGTTAACAAAAAAAAATCTATAATTTTGATCTATATTTGTATCATAACATACAGAAAAATAATTAATAAATACTTAAAAATTAGATTTTAATTCGCGGTACAACGCAGGATGATTTATTTTTTAAAGTTAGTATATATAAAATTTTGCAAATTGTATCTTCTTATATTTGATAGTTTACAATTGTTATTAAGTAACGGTATACCACGAGTCAACGGAACAATTGTTAATAAACTGAAGATTTAACCCGTTTTAAAGCGACATATTAATGATAATTTAAAATTTTATAAATATTGATTCAAACCCGTCCGCCATAGAAATCCGCTCCAAAATATAATCCGTCCCGTAATTTCTTAAACCGTCCCGTGATTTGTTTTCTAAAAGTAGTGATTTCAAAATTTCATGATTATTTATTATATATAAAAGTTTATAAATTGTATCATTCTCTAAGACATTTATATTTTAATAAACTGAGGATTTAATCTGTATTAAAACGGCATGTTAATGATATTTTAAAATTTAATAAATATTGATTCAAACTCGTCCACCATATAACTCCATTCCGAAATATAACCCGTCATGTAATTTCTTAACCCGTCCCGTGGTTTTTTTACTAAAAGTAGTAATTTTAAAAATTTAACGATTATTTATTATATACTCCATCCGTTTCAAAATATAAGGCGTTTTGGAGAAACTTTTTTGTTTCACAATATAAGTCTTTTTCAAGTTTCTATGCAAAATATATATTACTTTAATATTTTATGATTATTTCTATTATGCAGTCTCTTTTATGATTGGATGAACTTTTAAAAAGTAGATCTTCTTAATCGGCGTGCTTTTAGCTAAAACGCCTTATATTTTGAAACGGATGGAGTATAAAAGTTTACAAATTGTATTATTCTCTAAGACATTTATATTTTATGGTTTACAATTGTTATTAAGTAACATTATACCACGGGACAATTTTTGGTTTTATACAATCTTTTCTAAATGAGACTAATTTGAGATGTCTAATATTGGTGGTATTAAAAAAAATTAAGTATTAAATCCGTACTGAAGCGGCGGATTAATGTTATTTAAATTTTTAATTATTGTTGATTCAAAAACCTGTCCCGCCAAACCCGTCCCGCCAAAAAACCCATCGATTTTATTAATGTTGATCTTATTTATGAGATGATTCTGAATCATTGTCTAAATATTTAAGTCGATGTGGAACGTTAAACACACATTTTTCGTCAATTGGATAATATATGTTCATTTTAAAAATTTCGAATCACAGTATATGTAGAAAAAAAACTTTTTTTTTTTTTACTTTATGTATTATATGATGATTCAAAACAGTTAAAAACAAATCAAACAAAGATGATAGGAGAATCATAATTCTAAATCTTAATTAAAATCTTCTTAATATTTAAATTATTAAATATGGAATATCCGGTGTATAAGTTGGGTTAAATATAATCCGACCCAGCAAATTTTTTATGACCAAAATTTGTAAACGGGTTGGATACCCATTGTATCCAAATGCATTTTGCCCCCACCCGCTAAAAATGTACTTCAAAAATACTAGTATAGATATAAAAAAATTTCAATAATCATAGGAAAGTTGTTGTCATAATTTTTTATAACTTAAATATTTTGTAATTAATTTGATGAATCCAAATTACAATACATATAGATCTATAAACTATATCAATATAATATATACTCCACTTTCTCCTATTTAACTGAATATGTTAATAGAGAATTAAAACGTTAAATTGTTCGGTCAGATAATTTAATGACGTGCCTTATTTGGCAAAGTCAACGAAAGTTCGTGATTTAATTGAAAAATTAATGAAAACTGGATATTTATTTCAGCACAAGCAAAGTTCTTGCTTTTTTTTTTTGTTTTTTTTTTTTATCACTTTTAGTAAGTTTATGTTTTTTTGACATTTTCCCATAAGGATATCCATTCTGGGATGCAGAGAATTCAATCAAAAATGGTATAGTTAAAAAAGAGATTTTAGATAGGCATACTAGCTTTTGTTTATATTTCTTTCTAATTGACGTCATTATCAGATGTAGTCTATGAAGTTAGATTTTTTTTTTAGTTTCTTATATTAAAATCTATAATCATTGCGCCCGCAATATGCTTATGGTCGACTATGAATTCCGGTTATCATGAATTGGTTGGAGAAGTATAGATGTCAGTACGTGATACATGTGCAAAATTATGTTTGGGTATTATTTTCTTGATCAAACCAAAGGAGGCGTTGCCTTGTTGATGACGAAAAAGTAAATTACAGAGTAATTGACTTTAGGAAAATTCTTACTTAAGTAATGGGAGAATGAATTGATTCATTAAGAGAAATCATTTACAACATATATAAGACTTAGACTAGGGCTTACACAATGACTAATTACAATTATATCCTTAATTGTCGGAATCCGCAATTACGTATTTCGTTGCTTTGCGTCAGGTCTCTAGTTTTGATAGTCGAACATCTTCGAAACGTAATAGAGTGAATTTTTAAAAAAATGTTTTTGTATCTATCTTGGCACCAAAACCCAAAGATAACATAGCTTCTAAAACGAAATTAAAATTAAAAAAAAAATCTCAGCTCCAGAAAGATTATTTAATTTTAGCCATTACTAATATTTTTGACCCCAATGAAAGGCATGTTCCGGTAGCCAAAGTGGAGAACGTTTAGTCTTTACGTATATTGCATCGGGTCTTGCACTATATACGATTAACTTATCACATTCAGGAATAAAATGTGCAGTGTATGCCCCGAAAAAAGAATAAGTAATCATTTTTGAGCCAGACCATTGCTCCAAGTTGCAGTCCCATGCGAACCTTCTAACGGTTGCACCCTCAGCGAAACTAATACGTAAAACCTCATGATGTTTCACATCTTTGAAGACTCGACGGTTTTTGCTGGAAACGCAAGTGACTCTAAGAGTACGACCATTAACAAGCTCGTTTCTAAATATAAGACGGTTATCTTTGCAAGCTTCACTTAATCCAAAACAAAAACTAATAAGTAACAAAAGAGCTATCATATGATTCATGTTTTTATATATTCTAACTCGAAGTGATATGGATTAGTGTAGTTATTTATAGTTCTTTCGGTAAAGATTATTTTTAGTGTATCTATAAAAGGAATTTTAATGAAAAAGAAAGCCACAAGTATTGGCCGATCTATTTTAACGCTCAACTAAATTATGAATACTTTTTTTTTTCTCAAGTAAAATGCCTTTATGAAATAGAAAGCTTATGGCCATGCAAAAATTAGAACACAAATGTGAACCAATCATACTCATGCCTTAGAGCATTTAGTGCCAAATAGTTAGGTTAACCATTTCAGGTTAAACCAAATTAAAACTATGAAAGCATTTAGTGCGTCAACTTTCAAATTTCGTTGTAAACAAGCCTCAACTTTCTTTGATGAAATATATACCCAACTTTTATTGATTTATCAATTTAATCGCTAACTTCTATTGACTTCTATTAAACTCAGAATAAATGCTATTGTATGTGTTTAATAGTGTTTTCATAAACTCGGATGGATTAATCAGTTACCATAATAATCTGGATATAAGAATTGAGTGCTTTTGGAGTTTTTTAGTTAGTTAGTTGTCTGATGGTTTTTAATTGGTTTAGTCTATCGTAGTGGAGTTAGGGTTTTTTTTTTTTTAATTAGGTTTTTGGTATGTGTATATAAACACTATTTATGCTAACACTTTAAAATTGTGCGTATTTCTAACCAAATCAGTTAAATGCGGAACTTAGAGGAAAAAATCCGAATTAGAACCAATCTGGTTGACATCCATTGATGATGTAAAGACAATAAATAAAATTGATAAAGACATGATAGCTTTTACATGGACTCATGTTTCTGGATTGAGACATATTAATTAATTGGACAACAAATAATAAGGACAAAGACTTGAGATGATCAAAATGATTATGACAATATAATGACTGTGGCTAATTAAGTAAAATAAAATTAAGGATGTGACTGGTTTTTTTTTTTTTTTTTTTGCAAATACTTGATTTCATTCATTCAACCAAACAAACCAAATCAAAGTACAATGATAGGAAGGATTCAAAGATCCCAATATTAATAACATGAAAAGAAAGAGCATTCCCCAATGCTACAAAACGATAGATAAGATAAGTCGACTTGTGATCCATAACCGCTCGGAGACAAAAGCTAGAAGGCAAATTGACACAAGCAAAACCATGGCGAGTCGAAAGCAGGATGTGACTGGTTAAACATATAGAATAGATGGGAAGAAAAAATAGAAAAAAAAGAAAAATCACTTCAGGAGAAAAAATGATTTTTACTTGCTTTGAAGATGGAAGAATTCATGTAATTAGTTACTTTTTGATATTTTTCAAAGATAAAATTTCCTTCCAAGTTTTTTCCGACTAATACATGTAATTTTTTTTTTCTTTCTTTCTTTTTTATTTATTTATTAAAGTTAACTAGTCAAACCATCAATAATATGGCAACTATGGGTCATGTGGATTAGTAAGTGTGAAAGCAAGTCTTTTTTTTCCTCACCTAACACCTTTTTTTCCACAACACATGTCACACTAGTTAACTTAATATTTGGACCATCTTTTACTATGCAATGAACATTATACAAATCGTTTTTTAGTTTTAATTAGGAGAAAATAGATCAAATGGATTACTAATTCTCAAAATCTTGTTTCACTAGTGTGAGTGAATTAAAGATACATCAACATAACTATAAATGAATATGTAATTGGATAATGATCTTTATACACCACTAAATGGATGCACAAGGCAGGAGAAGGTCCCAAAACATACTTTTAAACAGAAATGGATAATAATAAAGGTATTTAGAAATGGATAATAATAATCTTTATCACAACATTAACCTCGATATTACCTCACACCGAAATCTAAACTTTGTGAAACTTTTGGTGCAGACATGTTAACCCACTTTCCCATCACGTCCGATTCTGAGATCAGTCATATCACTAACCGGTTGAACCATCAATCCATCATGCCTTCTCCAGCCACCGTATAGTACACATGCGGCTTCCCATCTGCGAATACGGTTCTTGTAACCCCATTGGACGACCAACACTAGTGTATAACATTAAGTAATTTGAAGAAATATATAAAATATTAATCAAAACGCGTAAAAAGAGTAAAAGTAAACTTAACTTTGATGATTAGATCATGTTACAAATCGACGTCAAAAGGAAAAAAGAAAAGAGCTACAAGTAAACATTGAAAAAATTCGAGTCACTTTATAGTTTATTATAGGAAAAAATGTCAAAAAAATGCGTCAACTTTCAAATTTGGGACGATTAAAGCATGAACTCTCAAAATGTCACTTTAATCACAAAGTTTTTGTTGATTTTCCCATAAATAGCTAAATTTTTGTTGACGTGGCCAAATTAGGCATCACGTTAAGTCCCCGTTAGAACGACGCTGACGATGTTAACTTGCCGTTTACAGTCACCGTTTAACTAAAACGATGAGATTTTCTTCAGAGACTGAATTGTCTCTGCTTCTGCTGGGCTCTTCTTTGATGGTATCGATGCCGCTTCAATCTCCGATGGTATCGATAGTTCTCACTCTTCGATGGGTTTTGAATTGTCTCTGATTCTTCTGGGATCTCAATCGTCTCAGGTTCTCGATTGTTTGCTCTGCCTTCTTCCTCTACCAAAGCCAGCAGCCTCCGCGACCGACGAGAATTCTAATTTCCTTCACGCGTCTTCACTATCAGGATCTATAAGCAAGAGGACAAGAGAATTTGAGTTTTTTTTTCTAGGGTTAGGGATCGATTTGGGAATGAAATCGATTTGGGGGTTTTGACATTCTTCTCTCACTTAAACGACGACGTTTTTGTTTTAGGAAAAACGTCGTCGTTTTGGTTAAACGTTGACTGTAAAAGGCAAGTTAACGGGGACTTAACACGATGCCTAATTTGGCCAGGTCAACGAAAACTTAGCTATTTATAGGAAAGTCAACAGAAACTTTGTGATTAAAGTGACATTTTGAGAGTTCATGTTTTAATCATCCCAAATTTGAAAATTGGTGCATTTTTCGACATTTTTCCTGTTTATTATACACGTATCAACACCAAATCTATATATAATAGCAATCTAATAAATACCATTTGCACATCTGAACGGTTGCGTCTTTTTATCGCAACCTTTCGTTTAAATCGGTTATTTTTTTACGGTTATTTTGGTTGCGTCTTTTCGTTGATATATTTACGGTTGTGTCTTTTATCGCATCTTAACATATTTACAGTTTTTGTTTTACAGTTATATTTGTGCAAATTACAGTCGTATCTTTTCAGTTTACGGTTGTGTCTTCATAGTTGCATCTTTTTTTTTTTTTTGACGTCTGGATTTATTATTTATTGCAAATTATGAGAACTATTACATAGACGATTCTACAACGGACAATTCCTTCCGACCCTTATTAGATCCACGCATACGACACTTCCTTCTTCATGCTCTTGATAGACACCTTCAACGATCCACGACCTGACGACACTTCCCTCTCTGCGTAGAATCTTGGCGAACGGCTATAATTGTACATCGCTGGAGATCTCCTGCACACTTGCCTCCATTAATCTGCAAATTGGTAAATAAATCGCAGTATCTGGGACGCGAACCCCAGACCTCTTGATGTAGAAGCATTAATTAACCCTTAGTCAACCAATGGGCCAAGGGGGCTTCCACTTTCATAGTTGCATCTATTTATTTAAAGTTATGTCTCATATTATATAGATTTAAATTTTGGTTTTAAAACTAAAATATATATTATATGGTTGTTTTTTTCAAAAAGTTGCAATCTGAATAAATATTTTCTACGGTTGCATCTTTTTATCGTAACACCTCATAAACAATTGCGATGTTTAGTTGAACCATTGCAACATTTACTTTATTTAACGAACAATTATAATTTTTGAATTATTTTATAAATTGTTAAAACATTTAATTTTTGAAAAACTAAAAATATATATTATACGGTTGAATTTTTTTAGAAAGTTGCGATCCGAATAAATGTCTTCTACGGTTACGTTTTTTTTTATCGTAACTTTTCGTAAACGGTTGCAACCGTTTAGTTGAACCATTGCAACATTTAGTTTATTTCACGAACAAATGCAACTCTTGGTTTATTTTATAAACCATTATAACATTTAATTATCTATAGTCACGTCTTTCGGTATAACTTTCTCTAAACTATTACTTCAATTTTAGTTACTAAAATATAATTAAATGAAATTTTAAATGTTTAATTGAACCGTTGCAATATTTGGTTTATTTGACAAATTATTGCAAGTTTTGGTTCTATTTTATGAACCGTGGTAATCTTTAGTTTATTTGACGAACCGTTGCAACATTTGGTATATTCTACGGTCGCTTCTTTTGGTTATAGTTCTTCATCAAATTTTTAATTTTAATTACTATAAATGAATATGTTGCTACCGTTTAATAGAACATAGTAACATTTGGTTTATTTGACGAACCAATGAATATTTTGGATTATCTAATGAACCGTTGTAACATTTGGTTTATTTGATGAACCGTTACAATATTTGATATATTTGATGAATCATTGCAACTTTAGTTTATTTGATGAATTATTACAACTTTAGGTATATTTGATGAACCGTTGCAACATTGCCTTTTGTGATACATTTTTTAGGGCATTAACTAAAGTTTTTTTTTTTTAATAAAGCATTAACTAAAGTTATATCTGTTCATCTAGAGTATTATCTTGTCACCATGTTTTATTCGTGTTTTTCAGCACATACACTTAGTTCTAATAATTGTGTCTTTTACAAACAATTTATCTATTTAAACTTTCATCTCTTTATAGCTCTATATATGTATATATATTATGTTTTTAAAAGTGGTTTAAATTTATTATTTCTTTTTGTTTGATATTTTTCATAGAAAGTTACATTTTTTGCTATTTAGCATTCATATATATACTTTGTTATCTATATCATTATTATTTTTTCTAAATAAATATCTATTTTGGTAATTTATTTAATTTTTCTGAAGATTGTCTCATTTTAACATAATATAATTTAAAATATTACGTCTTTTTATCGTAATATTTTGATGAATATATTTTTATAGCTAGTTATATTTATAATAGTTTAGAAAATTGAAAAATTGCATCTACTCATTAGAACTTTTTGTGTAATATTTTTTATTCATGGTCGTATTGTTTCACCATAATATTTTCTAATAATAATACAAATCTTAAAAAGTATTTGTGAGAGTTTACGTTTCTTTATCATATTTTTTTTGTAAAATATATCTTTATTTATTGTTAAAAAAAATTGTTTTGAAACTTGTTGTCTCAATTCATTATGACATTTCGTTTTTCTTCAAAATAGCCTGAAATCTTTTCCCCCGCGATGTCGCGGGGGGTCTAAGTCCTAGTAAACATAAGAAAAAAAAAAAAGAAAAAAAAGGACATAAGAAAAGAAAATTATAAACAAGGTTGCATATGGGATCGTTTTTCTTTCCCAATTAGTTGAATTAGATAGCGACCAAAAAAAAAATGGATAAGAGATTAATCCATATAGGATTTAGCTATTAGGGAATATCGTAATTTAGAGTTTGTCTAGACAACCGAATTCGAAAAAACCTACTAAATCGATCTGTTTGATAATAAGTGAAAAACTGATACGTAACCATAAGATCCATATTTGAACTCATCTCTTAAATCTATTACAAAGCTATTACATATGTTACCGAAGAATTTATCAAACAAAACTTTAAAACACTAAACGACAAAACGTAAGCTATGTTATTGGAAGTTGCTAAGAAACTTCGTCTTCATTGCTATTTTCCACTTTAAAAAAGGTATCAGCCCTTATTACCACTCACTCATCTCACTTTCTTTTTTCTCTCTTACACTCCAAGATCGTTCTCGATGGCGTCGTTCATAGATCTTTTCGCCGGCGACATCACGACGCAACTCTTAAAGCTGCTCGTTCTAGTAGCTAACACAGTCTACAGTTGCAAAGGAATCGCCGAACGACTGATCACGATGATCAGAGACGTTCAACCAACGATCAAGGAGATTCAATACAGTGGCGTGGAGCTGAGTAACCATCGCCAAACTCAATTGCGAGGATTCTTTGAGATCTTGGAGAAAGCAAGAAAGCTATGTGAAAAGGTTTTAAGATGCCGTAGGTGGAACCTTAAACACGTCTACCACGCCAACAAGATGAAGGATCTTGAAAAAAACATATCTCGTTTCCTCAACAGCCAAATTCTGCTCTTTGTTCTTGCTGAGGTATGTCATCTACGGGTTAATGGTGACCGGATTGAGAGGAATATGGATAGGCTGTTGAGTGAGTGGAATGATTCTTTGTCGTTTCCGGAGACTGTGATGGAGATTGAGACGGTAAGCGATCCATGGATTCAGATGGTAGGATTGGATTTGGGGAAGAGAAAGGTGAAGGAGATGATGTTTAAGTTTACGGATACATATTTGTTTGGGATCTCTGGAATGAGCGGTTCAGGGAAAACCACTCTTGCAATAGAGCTTTCAAGAGACGATGATGTTCGAGGTTTGTAAAGTTTCATTGAGTTTGCTATTGTTGGTTTGATGATTATGAATCTTGATCACGATTTATCTTGTGCAGGCCTCTTCAAGAACAAGGTTTTGTTTTTGATTGTGTCACGGTCTCCGAATTTTGAGAATCTGGAGTTTTGTATACGAGAATTTCTTAATGATGGAGTTCAACAACGGAAGCTAGTGATTCTTGATGATGTTTGGACAAGGGAATCCTTGGATAAGCTGTTGTCCAAAATTCGTGGAAGCACAACTTTAGTAGTCTCACGGTCCAAGCTTGCAGATCCTAGTACCACCTACAATGTGGAATTATTAAAGGAAGATGAAGCAATGTCCCTCTTGTGTCTCTATGCTTTCGATCATAAGTCCCCGCCTTCTCCATTCAACAAAAATTTGGTGAAGCAGGTAATGCTTTAGTTTTTTTTTGAATCTGTAACTAAAAAATACACTTGCTTCCAAATACTAAAAGTGTTACTCTGTTTGGTAGGTTGTTGATGAGTGTAAAGGATTACCTTTATCTTTGAAAGTTCTCGGTGCTTCGTTAAAAAACAAACCTGAAAGATATTGGGAAGGCGTAGTGAAGAGGTTATTAAGAGGAGAAGCTGCTGATGAAACTCATGAGAGCAGAGTGTTTGCTCATATGGAAGAAAGTCTAGAAAACCTCGAGCCGAAAATCAGAGAGTGTTTCTTGGATATGGGTGCATTTCCTGAAGACAAGAAGATCCCTCTTGATGTTCTCACCAACGTGTGGGTTGAGAGGCATGATATTGACGAAGAAACTGCGTTTTCCTTTGTTCTTCGTTTAGCTGACAAGAATCTCCTTACTATCGTGAAAAATCCGAGGTACTCGCTCTTTTATGATTTTGTCTCTTGTAGCCATTGTCCGCGTTTCAAAGGGATTTACCATATCGTAATTTTTCAGGTTTGGTGATGTGCACATTGGCTACTATGATGTATTTGTGACGCAACACGATGTTCTTAGAGACCTAGCCCTTCATATGTCCAATCGTGTGGACGTAAATAGGAGAGAGCGGTTATTAATGCCGAAAAGAGAGCCAATGCTTCCAAGAGAATGGGAAAAGAATAACGATGAGCCATTTGATGCCAAGATAGTCTCCCTTCATACAGGCAAGAATTCTTTAACTTTAAATGAATTTGGTTAGTGGCTAGAGTCTTTCAAAGGTTTGATGAATTTTTATGTCTTTAGGGGAAATGGATGAAATGGATTGGTTTGACATGGACCTTCCTAAGGCAGAAGTTTTAATACTGAACTTCTCTTCTGAAAACTACGTCTTGCCACCATTTATTGGTAAGATGAGTAGACTCAGGGTGCTCGTGATTATCAACAATGGAATGTCTTCTGCGCGTCTACATGGCTTCTCCATCGTTGCCAATTTGGCCAAACTAAGGAGTCTCTGGCTCGAGAGGGTACATGTCCCTGAATTTACCAGCAGCACCATTCCACTGAAAAAACTGCACAAGATGCATCTAATCTTTTGTAAGGTCAACAACAGCTTTGATCAGACGTCATTCGACATCTCGCAAATATTTCCAAGCTTGTCTGATCTCACTATTGATCACTGTGATGATCTTGTGGAGCTAAACTCCATATTTGGGATAACCTCTCTCAACTCTCTCAGCATAACCAACTGTCCAAGAATTCTTGAACTGCCCAAGAATCTGAGTAATCTACAGTCTCTTGAACGTCTAAGGTTATATGCTTGCCCCGAGCTGATATCCCTCCCGGTTGAAATTTGTGAGCTGCCATGTCTAAAGTACGTTGACATTTCACAGTGTGTCAGCCTGATTTCTCTTCCGGAAAAATTTGGAAAGCTAAGGACACTTGAGAAAATTGACATGAGAGAATGCAGTTTATTGGGTTTACCAAGTTCTGTAGCTGCCCTCGTGTCTCTACGTCATGTCGTTTGCGATGAGGAGACTTCGTCTATGTGGGAAAAGGTCAAAAAGATTGTTCCGGAACTTTGCATTGAAGTCGCCAAAAAATGCTTCACCGTTGATTGGCTTGACGATTAGGCTTTTTGATCCCTCAAACTCTTAAGAACCTCTTGTAGTAATCATTGCTCATCAGAGCAAGTTATTTGAACTTTGGAATGTCTCTATATATATAACATCATTTTTAGCTATCAATCTTAATCTCTTTCTATCACAGATTAATCAAAGTATTAAATTCAATAACAAAAATATGTGAATCCCAAGGTAAATTAATACTCCCTCTGTCCCAAATTATAGGATGTTTTAGCATTTTTTCCTTGTTCCATTTTATAAGATTTTCCCAGATTTCTATGCATAATTTATGTTTATTTAGTATGTTATGACCATTTAAATTGTGCAGTCTTTTTTTCTATTGGCTGAATTCCTATAAAAAATAAACATTAATTATTCTTTAATCTTTGTGCTTTTACACAAAACATCTTATAAAATGGGACAGAGGGAGTAGTATATAGTATAAGGCAACTCGTCACGGTAAAGCTTCCTTACACTTCATTCGAAAGTATATTATTCTCTTGATATCAAACAGTCTTTTGGAATGGAGAGACGAAACGTTTCCATGGTCTTTTATGAGTCTATCCATCTTATAAGAAGAGTTTTTATCTATTTAAGGATTTAGGCACTGTTTTTAATGGCGATATCACCAATAATGTTAATGCATTCTTAGTGTTTGAGGTCCATCACCGAGCTTAGAACTTTCCTGCACCTGTCTAACAAGGACATTGTTTACAACTCGATTTCATATTCAGTTCACAAATATGACCTTTCTGGAGCGATAAAGGCGTCACACTTGCACAAACAAGATTTGACTGGTTCAATCAAGAGAAAAAGATCGGATCACAAGAACTTATCGATACAAGAAGCAGAATGGAAAAAGAGTGATGCGAAACCAAAAGAGCACAAGATTTAATTACGAGTTCAGATCAGTCGATGTGATTGATCCTACGTTTGAGCCAGTATGGAATCTAGCAAGTCGTTATATGAAGTGTAAAGAGTGATCAATAGCTCCACAAATCTTGGGTCTTATGATCGAGAGTACGGCTATATATAGCCTTTATACTCTGTTTTCTACTCTATAATAAACTACGTATATTAGAATCCAAAATATCCCACATTGATAGAAGATATAATGTTTGGCAAATAAATAAGGTTTATGTGCCTTTTCACTCGTTACCAATTGATTTTGATTTAAAAGCCCATGATTCCTAATATGGTATCATAAGCGTTCCCACAAAAACGATCTCCGATCTATATTGCGTGTATAAATGGTCCGTCTTGTTGTGGTATTTCTGAGATGATGGGTTTGAGTTGTTCCCGTTTAACTGTTTCCGACCCACATTTCGAGGAATCATATCAGAATCCAAAATATCTCACATCGATATATGGGATAATTCTTGTCTAATTATATAAGGTTCATAGGTCTCTCCACTTATTGCCGTTTTGATTTGTAAACCCATGATTCCGAATAAACAATATCTGACTTTAATAGCTTTTCAAACTGAATTTCTATCCACTTAGCCGTTAGTTCAATTCCAATTAAGTTCTTAACCATTGATTCACGGTTCAGTAATAAACAAAAATTGTGATATGAGTCAAGTTTCTCTATGTTAAAGCGTTGTTACTCTATACTCCCTCCGTTTCACAAAGAGTGTCGTTTTAAGATTTTAATTTTGTTTCACAAAGAGTGTCGTTTTATGTTTTCAATGCAGTTTTTAAGACTAATTCTCTTTTTTATCCCTACTATTTCAGATTATTAATTATAAAGAGGGTATTATCTAGTGTATTAATAAGGGGTAGAAATGACATTTGTTTAGTTTTCTTAATTTGTGTGAAAAATGGTAGAATGACACTCTTTATGAAACAGATGGAGTATTAAACATGCGTGAGTGTTTGGGAGCCAATTGGCCTAAGATGCTGAGATGGCTTAATTAAGCTTACAAGTTATTCTTGTCTCCATAAAATATCAAGGACGTCTTAATTATGTAATCCATTCCTTGGTCATTGCAATTAAGTTTACAAATTATCATCAAAATATGAAGTTAAATTTTCAACTTAGTTTTTGTTTTTTTTCTTATAGATTAAATCTAACTTCATTGTCAAAAATATTAAACAGTTGCAACAGGATACATATATTTTACTCGATGAATCCTTGTTATCATAAATTAATGGAGAAACATAGCTGTATGTATGCATGTGTAACATATAATTATTTTTTGTTTCGGTATTATTTTAAGATTTTGCTTTAAAAAAAACAAAAAAAAAATACATCCATTGGTTACAAAACCAGGGGTGGAAAGAGAAAAATTCAATTGACAATTTTCTTACAGGAATGGTCGTCACATGCCTAATTTTACGTTGATATTAGACTTTGTTAAGTTATGTTAATTTGGAAAAAATTTCAACAGAGAAAACAAGTGAAACCTTTACACATTGTTATGTCAAGTTCCATTGAAAAGTATTGTCAATGGGAAATGAAGACTCTTTATTAGTTCTTTGACTTTGCACTAAAACACGTGTGAACTCAAAGTAACTTTGCATTAAAAGCGAAGGAATGGGTCAATATTGGTTGATGTGTTTAAGTTAGAGGCACAAATCATTGATAATAAAGAGGACAAAAAAGACAATAAAAATCAACCGAATCTGACAAGTTGACGCAAGACTTTTGCTCAAATTGATGAGTTTTTCCATTTTTAAGACACAAGCCACCTTCTTCTCCACACACAAATTTTTTATTGCCATTGTTATTTCTTCTGCTTGATTTTCGTCCTACTTCACACTCTTGCTTCTTCTACACTCAACCATTGCCGCAACGACCAGAGGGATGCTCTTTTGGAATTCAAAGATGAGTTTCCGAGTCTTTTGGAGTTAAGCTCATGGAACAAGAGCAGTGATTGTTGTTCTTGGGTGGAGGTCACTTGCGATGCCAAATCTGGCAAGGTGATTTTACTTGAACTTCCTTCCACCTCTCTTAACAGCTCTTTAAAACCAAATAGTAGTCTTTTCAAACTCCAACATCTTACTAAGTTATCCCTTTACAATTGTAGTCTCTATGGAGAGATTCCTTCTTCCTTAGGATACCTTTCTTGTCTCACAATTCTTGACCTTTCCTATAATGCTTTAGTAGGTCAAATTCCATCTTCAATAGGAAACCTTTCTCTTATTTCATTTCTTGACCTTTCTAATAATAGATTAGTAGGCCAAGTTCCTACTTCCGTTGTAAAGCTTTTTCATCTCGAATGGCTTGTGCTCTCTAATAATCAATTAGTAGGTAAAGTTCTAGCTTCGTTAGGAAACCTTACTCAACTATACTACTTAGGCCTTGGCAATAACAACTTCAGTGGCAATATTCCTGTTTCATTTTCCAATTTAAAGAAACTTAAAGAAGTGTACCTCAATAATAATTACTTTGAATCCATGCTTCCACTTAACATGAGTGGCTTCCAAGAATTGTCTTATTTTGATGTGGGAGAAAACTCATTTTCCGGGCCTTTTCCTTCATCATTGTTCACACTTCCTTTGTTAATGAAGGTTTTCATGGGGAGAAACAATTTCACAGGACCTATAGACTTTGGGAATATATCTTCATCATCTAACCCGGGGCTGGTTTTATACCTTGATCATAACAAATTCGATGGGCAAATACCCGAATCTATATCTAAGTTTCTTGATGTAGATTTTAGTTACAACTCTTTTAGTAGTTTTGGAAAATCATCGGAAGTTTTAGAGGAAACACAAATCGCGCAGTTGGATCTTAGCTCAAATTCCTTCCGAGGACCGTTGCCCCAGTGGATATGTAAGCTTAGATCGTTAGACTTCTTAGATTTGTCCAATAATAGCTTTAGTGGCTCAATTCCTCAATGTTTAAGAAATTTAACAGTTTCACTTAACCAGCTACTTCTGAGTAATAACAATTTCAGTGGAACTCTTCCGGATATGTTCGTCAATGCGACCAATTTAAAAGTACTTGACGTTAGCCGCAACCAGTTGGAGGGAAAACTTCCAAAATCATTGATTAGTTGTAATCACTTGCAATTTTTGAATGTGCAAATGAACATAATCAAAGACACGTTTCCATTTTGGTTGGGTTCTCTACCATCATTAAACGTCCTCATCCTCCGATCAAACCAGTTCTATGGGCCGGTATATCAGCCCCATTTATCCGCTGGGTTTCAAAATTTAAGAGTCATCGATATATCACACAATGGCTTTAGTGGATCATTGCCGCCTTCCTATTTTTCTTATTGGCATAACATGGCCAGAATCGTCGAACAAGATTACGATGATGAGAACTTAGGCAACCCGAGGTATGGTATCGACTATCATAATTCGATGGAAATGGTGCATAAAGGAGTATATACAGAATTTGAGCGGATTAGAAGGGACTTCAGAGCCATTGACTTTTCAGGAAACAATTTCTTTGGAAATATCCCTGAGTCTATTGGTTTGTTGAAGGAATTGCGTGTTCTCAACATGTCAAGTAACGCATTCACAAACAATATCCCACAATCATTGGCAAGTTTGACAAAGCTTGAGGCATTAGACCTGTCCAGGAACAATCTGTCTGGTCAGATTCCTCGAGATCTTGGCAACCTCTTCTTTTTATCAATCATGAACTTCTCCCACAACAATCTTGAAGGTCCAGTACCACAAGGCACACAGTTTCAGAGGCAAAATTGTTCTTCGTTCATGGACAACCCAAAACTCTACGGTCTTGAGGAAATATGCAGAGAAACTCATGTTGCTAATCCTATACCACAAAAATCTGAGGATATGTTGGAGCCAAAAGAGCAAGTGATTAATTGGATAGCGGCAGCGATAGCCTATGGACCTGGTGTCGTCTGCGGATTGGTGATTGGACATATCTTTACTTCTCACAAACATGAATGGTTCATGGAAAAGTTTGGTCTAAACAAGCCAAGAGGATTTATTAAGTCCATCTCTTAAGTTTCTCTGAGTGTAGTGAAACATATTTGTCTGTAATGAAATCGGAAAATGTTTTCAAAAATTCGTTTATGTTTATAGTTTTATATTTTGTGATTTTGTAATATTGTATATTTTGACTTTCAAATGAATTCAGAAATTTCTTCCTACTCAAACAGGAACTTTTGATCGTATAAAAGGTTTATAGGGATTATTAATTTTCACACAAAATACTTTCCCATAAAGTCTAACGAATAAAAATTAAATAATTCAATTTTTTTCAATTAAGATTTCTTAAACTTTGCAATTTCTTAACATTAATTAACAAAAATGTATTGGAAAACCTATAAAAATAAATTTGTGGAACAAAAAAAACTTAAACATCCATATGTGTGGAAGTGAGGGAGTACAACTCCTACCATTCACCATTGCCGCATCGACCAGAGGGAAGCGCTTCTTGAATTCAAAGACGAGTTTCCGATTCTTCAACATAACCCAAGTGCTAATGATACATCTTTAAGCTCATGGAACAAGACCAGTGATTATTGTTCTTGGGAGGGTATCAAGTGCGATACTAAGTCTGGCGAGGTGACTTCACTATCACTTTTTGACATTTTTCTCAACAAATCTTTGAAACAAAATAGCGGTCTTTTCAAACTCCAACATATTCAAAACCTAACCCTTAACAATTGTAGTCTCTATGCAGAGATTCATTTTTCATTAGGAAACCTTTCTCATCTCACCAAGCTTGTCCTTTCGTCTAACAGATTAGTAGGTCAAGTTCCAACTTCATTAGGAAACCTAATCCAACTAAGACTACAGCGATGTTTTCTCACACCTCTTTCAGCAGTTTTGGAAAATCTGATGAAACAAAAATGCAAGTGTTGGATCTTCAATCAAATTTGTTTCAAGGACCATTTCCTTATTGGATTTGCAAGCTTAGATCATTACGTCTATTAGATTTGTCCAACAATAGCTTCAGGGCTCAATTCCTCAGTGTTCATGGAACACCACTAGTTTACTTGGAGTGTTATTTCTACGTAACAAAAATTTTAGTGGGAATTTTCCAGATATATTTTTCAATGCTACCAAGTTGGAAGCATTTGACGTTAGTGGCAATCAATTGGAGGGAAAACTTCCAAAATCACTAATCAGTTGCAAAGGTCTTGAATTTTTGAATGTAGAAGGCAACAGAATTAAAGACGAGTTTCCGTTTTGGTTAGGTTCTCTTTCATCGTTAAACGTCCTCATCATCAGATCAAACCAATTCTTTGGCCCGTTGAACCATCCCCACTTATCCATTGGGTTTCATGGTTTAAGAGTCATCGATGTCTCACATAATGACTTCAATGGAACATCGCCGCCTTTCTATTTTTCAAAATGGCTTGAAATGACTACATTAAGTGGAAATTTTGATGACACGTACATGGAAGATTCCGGGAATTATGTTGGTGTGTTTCTTAATTCGATGAAAATGGTGCATAAAGGAGTTGATACAGAATTTGAACGGATCAGAAGAGATTTTAGAGCCATTGACTTTTCAGGAAACAATATTTTTGGAAATGTCCCTGAATCTATTGGTTTGTTGAAGGAATTGCGTGTTCTCAACTTGTCAGGTAACTCATTAACAAGCAAAATCCCACATTCATTAGCAAATTTGACAAAGCTCGAGGCATTAGACTTATCTCGAAATCAGCTATGTGGTCAGATTCCTTGAGATCTTGGTAGGCTCTCCTTTTTGTCAGTCATGAACTTCTCGCACCACAATCTTGAAGGTCCAATACCACGAGGCACACAGTTTGAAAGGCAAAATTGTTATGTTTTCATGGACAACCCCAGACTCTACGGCCTCGAAGATATATGTGTAGAAACTCATGTCTCGAATCCTACATCACAAGAATCCGAGAATTTGTCAGAGCCGGCAGAACAAGTGATTAGTTAGATAACAGAGACAACAGCCTATGGACCTGGTGTGTTCTGTGGATTGGTGATTGGACGTATCTTCGCTCCACACACACATAAGTGATTCGTGGAAAATTTTCGTCGAAACAAGCCCAAAATAGTAGCCCGGAGCAGGGGCAGACCCACTAAGAGAGAAGGTGGGTCACCTGACCCAGGTTAAATAATGAAATATTTGTTTTTGTAGATAATATCCATTAAATACCAACAGCTCAGTTGGTAATTCTCATGATTTTGACACCCCAAACTCAAGTTCAATTCCCCTACTTGACATTTTTTATCTTATTTTTTCCTATTTTAACTTATATAAATATCTTTTGTTTTAGATATTTTTTAGTTTTTTTAAAAAAATAGTGTTTTATATACTTTTTCACCTGCTTATGAAAATGATTTTTTTTAATTGTTTATGTAATCTAAAATAAATTATATAATATTGTATTTAAAAAAATATTTGACCCAGGTAAAATCAATCTCTGGGTCGGCCACTGGCCAGGAGTGCTCGTTGAAGACCATCTATTGTAGTCTCTCTAAGTGTTTGTGAAGCAAACGTATTTGGTGAGTTTTTTTTATCTTAAATTCAAAAGGTCAGAAACTTCTTCCTCCTCTAGTCACATCCTTTCACAGTATCAAGGTTAAATTAAATTATAAACTCCATGGTTAATGTATCCGATTAATTTAATTCCTTATATTGTGGTGTTTATATGGTTATCAAGAATTCTATAGGCTTATGGTGATTTTGATTTTATCATTTTTCTCTTCCATTAAAAGTTGAAACCATTAATTCACATCACTTTATGTCTTCCCTTATGAAGAGTTTCCGTCAAAAGCCCCAATGGAAACTCTTCTTCTCCTAAAATCACAGAGTTTGAAAGACTCTAACACTCTTGCTTCTTGCACACGTCACTGTTTGTAAACTTAGAAATAGATAAAACATGTTAAATTGTCAACATAATTTACACTAAAGCTGAAATGGGTATTAAACTATCCAAAATCTAAATGAAAAAAAATCAGTAAAATGTTCCCACCGGATAATAACTTGAAATTGTAGAGGAGATTAGCTAATGTGTGATCATATGAAATAGAAAAAATGGAGCTTTATTTTACCAAAAGTTAGAGAGAATGCATCTATAATTAATTTACCGAATAATCCCTCTCACTCTAATGCTAAATTAAGGTCTGCTTCATGAACCTAAATCTATCGGCCCATCAGAAGGCCCACTTGTCCACCGTCTAGATCATTGTACAATACTAAAGATCGTTCTAAAATCTAAACAGTCAATCTTTTGACTTTCATTTTTTTGGTCAATATCAACTGCGAAAACATGAGACGTAAACGTTCTTGACACAAAAAGTTGTGTTACGTAACTCAATTTCGGAAAATAGATAAAATATAGATGAAGCAACAATAAAAAAAAAAAAAAACATGATAGAAAGATATAAAAGGCCGATCGAAGCAAATGTTGTGACTTTTGTATTCCGAAGTCGAAGTATACCAAAAAAAATTATATAATCATCAGAAGTCTGAAAAAAATTATATATAGTTAAGGAAAGTAGAAATTTGTTATTTTTTGTACGTGTTAATTGCTAAACATATACATATAATAATCAAAAGAAGACAAAAAAAAAATCTAATGAAACTGTCTTTTTCAAGTGTGTCGGGGAAAAGATAAATTCGACCACCATTACGGATACCACTAATAATTATTGTCACATGCAAATGGATTGGTCAAAATCGTCAACTTTGACTTCACAGCCTCAAGTAATCTTCTTCCCACTATTAATATCTCTTTTACTAAGTGCTTCTCTCAATAACCACAACACAACACCACCATGAACTCTTCCTTTACTCTCTTCATCTTTACCTTCGTTATCTTTCTCCGATGTCTAAATCCCACCGGAGCTGCCACGTGTCATCCTGATGATGAAGCGGGTCTTCTAGCTTTTAAAGCGGGTATAACCCGAGACCCTTCGGGTATTCTCACTTCTTGGAAGAAAGGTACTGCTTGTTGTTCTTGGAACGGTGTCACTTGTCTCACCACTGACCGTGTCTCCGCACTCTCTGTCGCTGGACAAGCTGATGTTCCCGGAAGCTTCCTCTCCGGCACTCTCTCGCCGTCGCTAGCTAAACTCCAACACCTCGATGGGATTTACTTCACCGATCTCAAGAACATCACTGGTTCTTTTCCTCATTTCCTTTTCCAATTACCAAATCTTAAGTACGTTTACATTGAGAATAACCGCCTCTCCGGTCCTCTTCCGGTTAACATCGGTTCTCTTAGCCAGCTCGAAGCGTTCAGTCTCCAGGGAAACCGGTTCACCGGTCCGATCCCAAGCTCGATATCTAATTTGACTCAGTTAACACAACTCAAACTCGGTAGTAATCTCCTAACCGGAACTATTCCCTCAGGAATTGCCAATCTCAAGCTCATATCCTATCTCAACCTTGGAGGTAACCGGCTCTCTGGAACCATACCGGATATTTTCAAATCCATGCCAGAGCTCCGATCTTTAACTCTCTCCCGCAACGGTTTCTCCGGGAATCTTCCTCCGTCCATTGCATCACTCGCACCAATTCTCAGGTTCCTCGAGTTAGGCCATAACAATCTCTCCGGGACAATCCCGAACTTCTTATCAAACTTCAAGGCGCTTGACACATTGGATCTCTCCAAGAATCGGTTCTCGGGAGTCATACCAAAGAGTTTCGCTAATCTGACCAAAATTTTCAATCTTGATCTCTCCCATAATCTTCTAACCGATCCATTCCCTGTCTTGAACGTTAAAGGGATAGAATCTCTGGATCTTTCATACAACCAGTTTCACTTGAATACGATCCCGAAGTGGGTGACTTCTTCACCGATCATCTTCTCGTTGAAGCTAGCAAAATGCGGGATCAAGATGAGCTTAGACGATTGGAAGCCAGCGCAAACATACTACTACGATTTCATCGATTTGTCGGAAAACGAGATCACAGGGAGTCCTGCAAGGTTCTTGAACCAAACAGAGTATCTAGTGGAGTTCAAGGCCTCGGGTAACAAACTTCGGTTCGATATGGGGAAGCTAACGTTTGCAAAGACGCTGAAAACCTTGGATCTATCAAGGAACTTGGTATTTGGGAAGGTGCCAGCAACGGTGGCTGGACTAAAGACATTGAACGTAAGTCACAACCATCTTTGCGGAAAGCTTCCGGTGACAAAGTTCCCTACCAGTGCGTTTGCGGGTAACGACTGTCTTTGCGGCTCTCCACTTTCTCCTTGTAAAGCTTAAGCGGCAAGAAAACTACAATTGGTAATTTGGATTTACCGTGAGGGTTCATGTTTAGCTCCAAATAAGATTTGTATTAAAATAACAAATAAAGTAGTTTTATGACATGAAGAAGCTTCATTCCACCGATATGTATTAGTAGTATTCAAGTTTTCAACACTTTGCAATATTTTATATAGAGATTTCTGTTGGTACAACAATGAGGAATTGAAATGAAATATAGAAGCATTAAGAAAGAATTTGGAATTAATTAAATGATTGTAGATATTAGATTTTTTTGCCACTAAATTAGTGTGATCATATAGCATCATTATAACCACTAAGTGTAATTTGTAAGGAAAAACATATTACTTCAACTTGAACATGATAGAAAAATGATGAGAAAGGAAAAAACAGAGTAGTATTCTGATTTATGTAACGTTTGCTTATATTAGACTCCTTATGCAGTATGCAATTCTTGGCTGTTGTGTTCCATATTCAGAATAATTGCAACAAATGATGCGTAAATAATGTATGTTTACTACGTTTTAACTCGCCCTATAGCACATGACAAAACTTTTCATTTTTAATTTAGCGACATTTTATTTATAAGTTTTCCCAATTTATTATTCTTAAGTGTTCTTAAATTGGTTAACAAAATTTTAGTTATTAAAATCAGAGCAGTCCTTACTCGAAAGATGCATATAACTTCATCACAACAAATTTTATTTCATCACACTTAAAGCTTACCAAACAACAAACCAAGTAATCGATTTAAAGCATCAAACCTCTTTTGCTCTTTACATACACATCACACAACTTCATTCCCAGGACATATAGCGTCTGCATTGCGGCATGAGACCATCTCTGAAGTGGCTTTCCTCTTAGTATTGTTTCTTGTTTTTTTTTTTTTGTCTAAAACACTAAAATTCTACTAGACTTATGCATCCACATTCAATGAAACAAAGACATAGTAAACCAACCTAGAAAAACTATTCAAAAACTATACACCAAAGGGATTCATAAGAGCGGCAGCATCTTAAACTTCACCATAAACGAAAACTGAGTAATGGTTTCTTCCAAAACAATCTAAGCCCTTTCTTACGATAAACAAATAGATAAAGCTACTACTGTTTGATTACGCTAAGAGAATTAAGGCATGAATCTATCAGCCCATCTTGAGGCCAATTTAGTCCACAACCCACAATCTGGATCATTGTACGTAGATATCTTTGACTTTTATTTTGTGGTCAATAATGTACATATTGTTAGACAAAAATAACACGTTAATAAATATTTTGAATTTTTTTTCAAAAATAACGTACATTTTGTTAAACATAAATGAAATGTTATTTTTCCAAACTAAGTTTCATAATAAATTAAAATATTATTTAAACATGATAGAAAACAATAGTAATTTGACAACAAAATTCTAGAAAAATAAGATACGTTGTACCTTTTTTATATAATCACCAAGAAACTGATATTATAGATATCTGATGAAAGAAACTGTCTCTTTCAAGGATTGAGAGATGATAAAATCGACAACGATTACGGTCACGGATATACGACCACTTATTGCCACCACATGCATGCATATGACTTGGTCAAAATCGTCAACTTTGAAATCGCCACTTTCCATCTATTATTAATAGCTACCATGAATGCTTCTCTCAATTAACACAACACAACACTACCATGCACTCTTATTCCTTCCCTCTCTTCATCTTTGCCGCGGTTATCTTTCTCCGATGTTTAAGTTCCATAGAATCTGCCACATGTCATCCTGATGACGAGGCGGGTCTTTTAGCTTTCAAATCGGGTATAACTCAAGATCCTTCTGGCATTCTCAGCTCATGGAAGAAAGGTACTGACTGCTGTTCATGGAACGGTGTCGGTTGTCTCACCAACCGCGTCACCGGACTCACTATCAGCGGACAATCTGATGTTACCGGAAGCTTTCTTTCCGGCACTATCTCGCCGTCATTGGCCAAACTCCAACACCTCGTTGGGATTTACTTCACCAATCTTCGAAACATCACTGGTTCTTTTCCTCAATTCATTTTCCAATTACCACAGCTACAACAAGTTTACTTCACGAATAGCCGTCTCTCCGGTCCTCTTCCAGCTAACATTGGTGCGTTAAGCCAGCTAAAAGAATTAAGTCTAGAGGGAAACCAGTTCACCGGTCCGATCCCGAGTTCGATTTCCAATTTAACCCGGGTATATCTCCTCAATCTTGGAGATAATCTCTTAACCGGAACTATACCGGTAGGGATTGCTAACCTCAAGCTTTTGTTGTCACTCAACTTTGGCAACAATCATCTCTCTGGAACTATACCTGATATTTTCAAATCCAAACGGAAGCTTCAATCTCTAACTCTCTCCCGCAACAGATTCTCTGGAAATCTCCCTCCGTCCATTGCATCACTCGCACCGATCCTCCTGTACCTCGATCTAAGCCAGAACAATCTCTCGGGGACAATCCCGACCTTTTTATCGAACTTCAAGGTGCTGGACTTGTTGGATCTTTCTAGGAATAGGTTCTCTGGGGTCGTGCCAAAGAGTTTAGCCAATATGCCCAAGCTTTTCCATCTCAATCTCTCCCACAATTTTTTAACCGGTCCATTCCCTGCCATAAAGAACCTTGATGGCATTGCCACTCTAGATCTTTCCTACAACCAATTTCACCTCAAAACAATACCGCAATGGGTGACATCGTCACCGTCCATCTACTCGTTGAAGCTAGTAAAATGTGGGATCAATATGAGCTTAGACAATTGGAAGCCAGTAAACCCCAACATTTACTATTACATCGATCTATCAGAAAACGAGATCTCAGGGAGTTTAACATGGTTCTTCAACCTAGCGCATAACTTGTATGAGTTTCAGGCGTCAGGGAACAAACTCCGATTCGACATGGGGAAGCTGAATTTAAGCGAGAGACTAGAAAGCCTCGATCTATCAAGGAATTTGGTATTTGGGAAGGTACCAACAACCGTGGCTAAACTGCAGAAACTGAACTTGAGTCATAACCATCTTTGCGGAAAGCTTCCAGTGACTAAATTTCCGGCCAGTGCGTTCGTCGGTAACGATTGTCTATGTGGCTCTCCACTTTCTCCTTGTAAAACTTAGCGGCAAGAAAACTATAATTTTGTATTTGGATTTACTTTGACACGTAGGTCCATATAAGATTTGTAATCCCTAATAGTAATAAAATAGCCTTCTCGTAGAAGCCTGCATGGGCATGCAATTTTTACGGGAACAAAAAGATAATTTCAATATTTAATAGTCAATTTGATGAATCACGTTGAAAAAATTGGAAATAAATGACATTTCTCTATATGTCTGTTTATTTATATATTTTCTATTTAATCATGATTTAGGACTAATTAAACTACCATTTCTAAATCATTTTAATAGATTTAAGCAAATATTTAGAGGAAAAAAGTAAGTACACGTTAGAAAAAAAAAAGATGACATGAGGAAGAAAATGATTAAAGAAAAGAGATTTATCATGAATCAACTCTAAAAGTCTTATGATTTTATTGACAATGATCATTTAAGTCAACTTTTCCTTGAAACATCTATATGTTTTACATGTTCTAGGAAATTTAAACTATGTATTCTATATGCTTTATATGTTTTACAAAGTTTTAAATTCATATATATTCTACGAATTCGAAGTATAGAATTCAGATTAACTATACGTTCTACAAAGTTTGAAATATGTATTCTATTGTTTACTCTATGGTTTACGATTTATTATTGTTGATCAAGAAAAATGTACGAGATTACTTGCTTAGGATTCCAGTATTGCTTTATCATGACGATTTTAATGTTGATATCTTTTGTAAAAATTGTATAGGCTATATATAAGCTCACTTCCACCATTGTAAACACCACGAATCAATTTATCAATAAACTCGAGAGTTATAGTACAAAGTGTGTCTTTGTTCTTCTTGGTTCGTCTTGTTGTTCTAAAGGTATTGTGTGTGGTTTTTCCTTTGCCTAAGGTTCAGCCGAGTCTTGTTCTTCTAGTGCGTTGAGTCCCCAAAGAAGTCAACAAACACATCCCTCACACGGGTCAGTTACTATCCGTCGAAGTCCATTTCTATATTCATTGCCTCTGTTCAAACCGTAGGTCTTGATCATTGTATGATCATAAGTTTGGTGTGATTCCAATCTTATATCACCAAAAAACTCCATTATAAGTAACAACAATAGTTAATACTTATTATTGTATTGGTGAAAGTAGTATTTCAACCATTCTACATTGTTTTCCATACATGCGAAATGTTCAACAAAACTGATGACACGGTGCAATTGTTTTTTTGTTAAAGTTTTTTTTTTTTTTTTTTTTTTTTTTTTTTTTTTTTTTTTTAACCAGGTTATCCGGGCCCCACCACTGGTGGTCCCGACTAGCACCGTATTGGGCATTGCCCTCAAGTGTCGTCCTGGTGGCCTTACATACCGGGTTCACGTTATCCCATCGCTAAGGGCGTGGCAGTGGCCAAATGGGGTAAAATCCAGGAGTGTCGCGCTTGCAGGGAGTCGATCCCTGGCCTGGACCAACAGAGTCGCTCCTCTGCAAGTGGAAACCACTGGACCACCACCACTTGGTTACGGTGCAATTGTAATATCACGAAACAATTTATAAGAATTAGAAACATTTATTTTAGTCTAACAAGTAAAGGATCAGTAATAGATTCGGATGGAATACTCGTATTTACCATTTAGGTATTTAAGTCTTACAAAATTCATGGAAATTCTCCAAAAAAACTTTCATATTTTATCAAAATTTATCTAGAATTTAGCGAAATATCCATTTTTACCCGTTCGCGAAATTGACATTTACCCAAAGTAGTGAATATAGGAATTGAATTTAGTTACTCATATTTTCTGATCCTATCTCATGACCCGAAATTCTCGATCTCATCCCGTCACCCGAATTTCCATCCTGTATTTTATCGGAAATAATTCAATAGTGAAAATTTTCATTCGTCTCGTACCCGCTAATTGATAATGCTAAGTTAGGGTGTGGGTTGAGTACATATATATATACCAGCCTATATCGAAGCCCAGTCGCCCCATCGTCTGGATCATTACACTTAGATGTTTATAAATCTAAACATACAAATTTTTTACTTTTATGTTTTGGTCAGTATGAACATCCCAAAAAGAAAGACAAAATAACATACATCTTGTTACACAAACTAAATTGTTACTTTTGTAAATAAATTTGGAATAAAATATAACTTCAACATGATAGGAAAAATGACAAAAAAAATATTTTCGTAAGTAATTAATTTTTCGGTATCATGGTTCCCACGACTTTACGTACTTCGAGTCTTCTATACAACAAAATCACTCTCGTTTCATTTTCTTCCTCATCAAGGAATAAAACATTTTCTCTAATACCAAGATAACGCGGCATGAGATAAGATCTATCTGTATATCACTTATTGCTGCCACATCCCACATGCAAATGGATTTGTCAAAATCGTTGACTTTGACTTCGCAGCTCTCAAGTCGTCTCTCTCCCTCTATTGATAGCTACCAATAGCTTCTCTCAATCACACCGCACAAAATAACAATGAATTCACTCTCCTCCTTCACTCTCTTCATCTTTTCCGTCATTTTCTTTCTACAATGTTTAAGTTCAACCGGAGCTACCACGTGTCATCCTGATGACGAGGCGGGTCTTTTAGCTTTCAAATCGGGTATAACTCAAGATCCTTCTGGCATGCTCAGCTCTTGGAAAAAGGGTACTTCTTGCTGCTCGTGGAAAGGTATCACTTGCCTCAACAGTGACCGCGTCACAATGCTTGAACTAGTAGGATTTCCCAAAAAACCCGAACGGTCCCTCTCCGGCACTCTCTCGCCGTCGCTAGCCAAACTCCAACACCTAAGCGTGATTAGCTTAGGAGATCATGTGAACATCACTGGATCTTTTCCTAAGTTCCTTCTCCAATTACCAAAGCTAAGGTACGTTGACATCCAGAATAACCGTCTCTCCGGTCCACTTCCGGCCAACATCGGTGTGCTAAGCATGTTAGAAGAATTTTTTCTTCAAGGAAATAAGTTCACTGGTCCGATCCCGAATTCGATATCGAATCTGACTCGATTATCTTATCTCATTTTCGGCGGTAATCTCCTAACCGGGACTATACCCTTAGGGATTGCTAACCTCAAGCTCATGCAGAATCTGCAACTCGGAGACAACCGCCTCTCTGGAACCATCCCAGATATATTCGAATCCATGACGTTGCTCAAATTTCTTGATCTCTCTAGGAACAGATTCTCTGGGAGACTTCCTCCCTCCATTGCGTCACTCGCACCGACACTCCTGGCTCTCCATCTGAGCCAGAACAATTTCTCCGGGGCGATCCCGGACTATATCAAGATTCAACAGGCTTGAAAAGTTGGATCTCTCCAAGAACCGGTTCTCGGGTGTTGTGCCGAAAGGTTTCGTCAATTTGACCAATATTAACAATCTTGATCTCTCCCACAATCTTCTAACTGGTCAATTTCCTGACTTGACTGTTAACACCATCGAGTATCTTGATCTCTCTTACAACCTATTTCACCTAGAAACGATTCCACAATGGGTGACCTCGTTGCCGAGCGTCTTCTTGTTGAAGTTAGCAAAATGCGGGATCAAGATGAGCTTAGATGATTGGAAGCCAGAGGCACCCTTCTACTACCATTACATCGATCTGTCGAAAAACGAGATCTCAGGGAGTCTAGAAAGACTCCTAAACCAAACGAGTTATTTGTTGGAGTTTCGGGTATCAGGGAACAAACTTCGATTCGATATGGGGAACCTGACGTTTCCGAGGACGCTAAAAACCTTGGATCTGTCAAGGAACTTGGTATTTGGGAAGGTGCCTGCGGCGGTGACCAGTTTGCAGAGACTGAACTTAAGTCAAAACCATCTTTGTGGAGTACTTCCGGTGACAAAGTTCCCGGCTAGCGCGTTTGCCGGTAATGACTGTCTCTGTGGTTCTCCACTTTCTCCTTGTAAAGCTTAGTGGCAAGAGAACTACAATTTTGTATTTGGATTTACTTTTTGACATGTAGTTCCGAATAAATTTGTATTAATAACAAATAAAGTTGTTTAAGATATGAAAAAGCTCAAAACTACAACGATATGTATTAGTGAAAATAGTATTTAAGTTTTCAGCACTTCAGAATTTTTTTTTATTGACTTTCGTACTCTGGAATTGTTTTTTTTTTTTGTTACTATGGAATTGTTGGTAAAATGAGGAATTGTAGAAGCATTAAGAATTTTTTTAATTGAAATAAAAGAACGGATATTTTACGTGTCTTTTGTCTTGAGGATATGTAGTATGTACTGCAAAATGATTCAATATTTATGGACTACTAGCTTGTCTCACATGTATGGTACCAAATTATTCTCAAATCTATTACGATTGAAAAAGATGAAAGAAAGTTTGTTAGAGATTTGAAATTTGATAATTTTTCATTAGTCGTAAATATTGTTTATCTGTACAACGTATATATACTGTAGAGACTATACCAACTTAACCGGAACATATAACCTGATAAAATCCTCTTGCTCTTGTAACAATGTTGATTGTTACTAGTAAGATTAGCGACTTAAGCTGAAAGTTGTCGTCCTTTCCTCCACTTAAAGAATTTGGAGTCTCTCAAGATATTGTAAGTTGACCTAAAATTATCCATCTTGTATTTAGTTAAATTTATCCTACAAAACGATATAAATTTTTCTTTGATGCAGGGAATTGAGGAGATGCAACACAAAGGGGGAACTTCCAGAGTTTATTGGCCAAGGATTTTTTTTTTTTCTTAAGATAAACTGGATCTTTATGCCCAAAATCGGTTTACAACTTGTGTTTTTTTTTTGTGTAGTTACCGCAGGTTTAATTTCTTAACTGGCAAGATTTCTTCATCATTCGCCAATTTGAAGACAGCTGATTTCGTGTAAGTATTTGAACATGCATTAGTTTAAATTAGAATCTTTTCTTCTCTGATCACAAAGATAATTTTGAAGTATTTCCTATCAGTTTCTTGACTGGAAACAAGCTGACAGGGGGAATTCCAAATGAATTCATTGAAAGAAACATAAATCTGTATGGGATACACATCTTTTTTAATGTCCATTGTGCTTGTTCAATGATGTTTGTTTTCTCTTGACGTGTAGAGATATATATCTATGTCTTTTCTAACTTCCAATGTGCTTGTTCAATGATGTTTGTTTTCTCTTGATGTGCGCAGAGATTTATCTTACAACAACTTTACTCTTCAAAGTTCGATTCCTAATGGTGATTGCGACCAAATTAATAATTTGTAAGTTTTTTTGAATAGTTGTTATGTTCGTAACACTCCATTCATACATTAAGAGAAACGATACCGTGGTGCTTCCTTTTTCACGAATTTGGTGGAGAGATTCTTCACCGGGAATGAATCGTAAGAAACCATATCTCCATATATATATAGCACGTGTTCTTTTAAAATTATTTGATCCATAATAGCATTCAACTTTATGCTAAACTCTATTTTCGAATAATATTCTTTTACACCATATCAACACCAAATCGCTACTCTTTTCTTTATTATGTCCCAACACACCTATTTCTCCAATTATTTTGACTTCTAAGGATAATGATGAATGTCACAATATGGTAGCAATCTTATATAATATGAGAAGGTTTTCTTCTAACTTTTCCTACCATTGCGACATTTGGCACTCTCTTTTGGTGACATGTGTTCTCTTTCATTTCATTAATGTTTGTTTTAATTTATTTAAAATCCTTAGTTTTGAAAGTTTGTACCTACAATTTAATTCCAAAAAAAATATTTCTCTTATCCTATTGATACATTTGACATGTATTTAAATTGAAATTTGTATCTAATTTTTTTTGCCAAAATTATTATCTACTTAATCACCACTTATTCATCTGATTCAAAATTATGGATCAGTAAAATTTTAACTTCACAAAATATTAGTACATTTTTAAAACTTTTCATAACATTAGTACATTTGGCATCTATTTTTACATTTAATTGTTTTCCTCATTTTTCTATCTTACATAATATTTTCATATCTCCATAAAATACATTTCTAATCTTTTCTAATTTGTCTCTTTTTTTTTCTTCTTTCCAATCTAACTTTTTTATAAAAAACATTTATAACACCAATTTATTCTCACCTGTTACAACTCCAAGTTGGAGTATTTATTTACAATTTTTATTACACAATACATTTAATGTATTTATATAGTATAATATAATTTACAGGAATTATTAATGTATTATTAATTTATTATTAAATTATTTAAAACCTCTATAAATTAATACTCTATACATTAATAACCTCTCTAAATTAATAAATTCTTTAGGTTCCGAGTTAGGACCAGTGTAAAATATGACATAAATCGATAAATTAATAAGATAATAATTTTTTTCCGAGTTGGTCCCAACATTATTAATTTATAGAGGTTTTACTGTATATTGTTTTATAAATGTCTCAGTAAATAAAATTCTAACTTATGTAACAGTTAATGTAATTTTAATAAAGAAATATAGTAACGTGCATTATATTAATGTATTGCTCCATGTGTTACGCCTTCTCTCAAAATAAATATTTGCGACGAGTTTTCTTCTCGAGTAACGCTTTTCATGTGGCTTCTAATACCGAAATATATTAGTGTTTTTATTTTTGTTCTGGAATTAGTTACCCAAAGTAAAACCCACAAATGAACTTATTAAAACATATGTAACGTCAAATAACTCTAAATTGATGCATTAGGCTAACAGATAACCACAATAACTCCAATTAATTCAAAAAATTAAATCTAATTAATTTTAGAGTGTAAATTAATACTCTAAATATTGACTCCAATTAATGTACTTCTATATATTACCCACATGTGAAGCTAAAAAAACTATTGTAGAGTTTTTGCTTTTTCCAGTCCATTCTTTTATTTTTTATTGACTTTTAGTTGCTTTCTCTTTATTTCAGGCTATCGTCCACATAGTAAAAATATCTACAAAAGTTTTCTCATTTGGTGTTCAAGTTAGGTTTGTGATTTCATATGGTGTTCAAGTTAGGTTCACCAACACCATTAGTTCTACATAAAAGTGTTCTATTTTTTTAAAAGTTCTATTTTTAATTGTTTCTCTATTTTTCAACTCACCAATAAGATTTAATTATATACATACATTGAGAAAATTTATATCTATTATTATGGTCAGTTAAAGTGTAATTATAAATTTAAGTATTTAGATAAATGGCATTACATTATATTTATTAAATTTTTTACTCTTATGATCTATATGTATTCATAAATTTGAAAACCATAAGTTTGTTAAAATATTTATGATATAAATTGAAAAACCATTTATGTAATTATTCTCAACATCACTTATCAAAAAGTTAAGAGTTTGTTTTCAAATTTATGAATACGTAAAGTTGTTTCAAGATGATTTTGTTCTTGAATACGTAAAACTCATGGGATCATGAGTCATTCTTTATTTGATAGTTTATGCCATTCTTTATTTCTTTTACATAATTACTCAACGTTTGAGAGGGATCGACGTTTGAGTTTCATATATCTCGAGTAAATAGTTTTTTTTTTATTTTATTTTTAATATTGTATAACATTTGACTTGATTATGTTTTGAATTCAATTTTTTTTAGTCAATCATACAAATTAAGTAAGAAATAAAGATCAATGAAAGAATATAAAATTTGTATTTATTTTTATCAAAGTTTCCATAAAACCAACCCAATGAAATTCAACCAAAAAATTTAAAAAGTTCCACCAAAGGTTTTTTTTTTAATCTATCCTCATGAGATTTTTGAAAAGAATTATGTTTGCTAAGGGTAATTGCATAGAATATCATAATTGACTAATTCAGTTAAAACCTAACATGCCATTAAAGTATTTAGATAAACGGCATTACATTATATTTATTAAATTTTTGTACTCTTATGAGTTATGACATATATATATATACAAAGTTTATAAAATGGCATTTTTTTTTTCAAACAATTGAATTTATATATATATATCAAAACTGAACTAAATTTTTTTAATATAAACTTTCAAAGATAAATTTTTTATTATATCATCTGAAGTCATTTTCCTAAATTAAATATGATTATAATTAAGTGTAACATATATATTTGTTTTTTGTGCATAGGCTAATTCAATTTAACTTAGGTTTGGGCCAGGCCCATTACAAGAGAAACCAGAGACTGTTTTACCAATGAATCGGCATTTGAGTTCTGCAAACGGGGAATGAAACTAAACGAAATAATATCAAAGGTAGAAGATAAATTCAGGATATCGAAAAGAATCCCATGAAGCTCCTTGTGTTGAAGCTCCGATTTTAAAGCTTTGACTAGCTGTGCTGAGTCGGAAGCGAGAGAGAGATGTGAAAAAAACAGATTAACATATATAAAATATGTTTTTGCTCATTTGGACCACCTTGCTATTTTATTAAATTTAATCATTATCACAAATTAATTAAATTTTTCTTTAATTTTTAACATATATAGATAAAATTTAGCAAAAAAAATATTAAATATGATTATGTTTTACCTTTGATCTCCTAATTTTATTATGGATTATACGGATATAAAATCTAAAGCTTATTGTCAAGGGAAAGTCATGAGGTCAGGAAGATCTACCTTCTGATGAGATCAAACGAGGGAAAACGGCCAATATCAACCCCAATTATCAACTCGAACCCACATAAATTTCAAATAACAAACCTGAACTATGTAATCGTTAGCCAATTTTAACATATACCTGTTATTAAATAATGTAACAAACCTGAATTATTTAACAAACCTGAGGCATTCAAACACACTATTAACTGTTATTGTAACTCCCATAAATTAAATTTGCTATATGTATACATTTTCTCATGGTGGAGGTTACATTTAAATATTAATTTACTATAATTTATTTCATCATTATAAGAGTAGCACAATACGACATACCAATCTCAAATCTTAACATGAGAGACGCAACATCCATCAAAAACCAAAATACATGAGGTTTTAGCGTAAATTTGTTTTTTAAGTGCTATCTCTTCCTTTAATTTGATGCTTTAAATTTAATTTTATTGGTTTCTAATCTTTTTTTCTTCATATGTTATTTTCTTTTGTTTTTTATGTCATTTTTCTAAATATATTTCAGTCCATAATGTCATATGTTATTACGTTTATAATGGTAAGATATGTTGTGTATATTTGAATTCTATTATTTTTGATCAGAAAATAAAGAAAATATTTCCTAATATATATATGTTTTGTGTTTGTAGACTATATTGTTAAAAATATTTCTATATGGTGATGAATTTTGTTTAGCTAATAATTCTAAATAGGTGACAAGTTTTCAAAATCACTAAAAAGAATGATTCAGATACAAAAGAACAGATAACTACGACTTAACAATTCTAATCGACATTAACAAATACAAAAAAAAAACTGTGTTGAAATTGGATAACGGTTAGATAGTTTAGGTTTGTTTTTTTTAAATTGTATGAGTTCGGGTTGATAAGTTCAGGGGTTCAGAGTTTGGGATGAAAAAAGCCGCATAGAAATAGTTGGAGTTGATTTTGGTCGTTTTCCCGATCCAAGGATCATGAATCAACAAACAAGAGACTGTACGATGAGGTATTATATATATATTTCCACAATAAAATATTTTATGTAAATTAATAAAAAGTAGTGGTATATATTGATGTCATACCATCTTGAATAAAAAAAGAGCAGAATTTATTTTTTAGCAATTCACAAAAATACTTCGAAAATGAACATAAAAGTTAATATTTTAAAAAATTCTTTTCAAAAAACTATATTACTAATCGAACGTATTACTTTAATACAAATTTCATTATTATTCAGGATTAATATTAAATATATAACCCACGCATCGCGTGGGCAGCTTTCTAGTTTTCTATGTGTTTCAGATTAATGAACTATGGAAAAAAAATTAAAAAAAAGGAAAAAAATAAGAAAAAAATAAGTAAAACATAAGCATAATATTGTATTTTGTTTTCTCCGATTGAACATCAATCATTCAACGATCGATCTGAATACTTCGTCCATCTTGGATGCAGGCAATTGAGGAGATGCAACATAAAGGGGAAACTTCCAGAGTTTATATATTGGCCAAGGATTTTTTTTTTGCTTAAGATAAACTGGATCTTTATGCCCCATAATCGGTTTACAATTTGTGTTTTTTTTTTGGTGTGTAGTGACCTCAGTTTTAATTTCTTAACTGGCAAGATTTCTTCGTCATTGGCCAATTTGAAGACAGGTGATTTCGTGTAAGTACTTGAACATTAGTTTAAATTAGAAGATCTTTTCTTCTCTTCTCACTAAGATAATTTTGAATAATTTCCTATCAGTTTCTTGACTGGAAACTAGCTGACAGGGGGAATTCCAAATGAATCATTGAAAGAAACATAAATCTCTATGGGAACCATTGTGCTTATTCAATGATATTTGTTTTCTCTTGACGTGTAGAGATATATCTATGTCTTTAATCTCTAACTTCCAATGTGGTGGTTCAATGATGTTTGTTTTCTCTTGATGTGCGCAGAGATTTATCTTATAACAACTTTACTCTTCAAAGTTCGATTCCTAATGGTGATTGCGACCAAGTTAATAATTTGTAAGTTTTTTAGAATAGTTGTTATGTTCGTAACACTCTATTCATACATTAAGAGAAACGATACCGTGGTGCTTCCTTTGTCAGGAATTTGGTAGAGAGATTCTTCACGTGGAATGAATCGTAAGAAACCATATCTCCATATATATAGCACGCGTTCTTTTAAAATTTTATTGATCCATAATAGCATTCAACTTTTTTATAAATTCCATTTTGGAATAATATTCTCTTACACTATATCAACACCAAATCTCTATTCTTTTTTTTTATGTCTCAACACACCTATTTCTCCAATTGTTTTGACTTCTAAGGATAAGGATGAATGTCACAATATGGTAGCATTTTTCTATGTGTTTCTGATTAATGAACTATGGAAAAAAAATTAAAAAAATAAAAAAAAATAAAAAAAATAAGCAAAACATATGCATAATATTATTTTTTTTTCTCTGATTGAACATCAATCATTCGAACGATCGATCTGAATACTTCGTCGAATCGTCGATATGATCACTTCATTGTTCCATCCATCAGATATAACCGTTCGGTCGAGAGGTAGATGCGCATCAGTTCGTTCGAGTCTCGGTGAATATATTCCGATTCCAGAGATACTCGCCGAGCCGCACCTCCTTTTCTACCGAAAAGTTTATTTCGTGGTGTGTGTATTGTGTTGTGATGTAAGCATATAAACAACAATAAAAAAGAAAGAAAAAATAGAAGTTATAGAATAAATTTGGGATATTAAATAAAAGAAAGTAAACAAAAAATGGATGATTTATATATATAAGATGTTATGGTAATTATTTAAATTTAAAATATTGATAAATTATGCATCCTTAGGAAAAATATTTGCCTACTAAATTTTTTTTTGTATATAGCATATAAATATAAGTATGTAAATAACGCTAATTAAAATAGATAATATCATATTTGACACATCCTTAAAGAAAAATATTTCTCTACTAAATGTTTTATTATATGTAGCTTATAAATATAATCTATATATAATAGCAATTTCAATAAATGTCTTTTGCACCTCTGAACGGTTGCGTCTTTTTATCGCAACCTTTCATTTAAATATTTATGGGTTTTTTTTTCTCGATTGTGTCTATTTCTCGCATATTTTCGTTGAAATATTTACGGTTATTTGTTTACGGTTGTGTCTTTTTAATGCATCTTTTCGTTGAAATATTGAGGGTTAATTTTTTTGTTGACAGTTATTTTCGGTTGTATCTTTTTATTGCAACTTTCCGTAAAATATTGGCGGTTACTTTTTTCGTTTGTGTCTTTTTATCACAATTTTCCGTTAAAATATTGACAGTTATTTTTTCTCGGTTATGTCTTTTAATCGCAACTTTTCGTTAAAATATTGACAATTACTTTTTTCATTTCTGTCTTTTTATCGCAACTTTCCGTTAAAATATTGACGGTTATTTTTTCTCGGTTGTGTCTTTTTATCGCAAATTTCCATTAAAATATTGACGCTTTTTTTTCGTTTGCGTCTTTTTATCGCAACTCTTCGTTAAAATATTGACGATTATTATTTCTCGGTTGTGTCTTTTTATCGCAACTTTTTGTTAAAATATTGACAGTTACTTTTTCGTTGACAGTTATTTTTTTGGTGGTGTATTTTTTTCGTAACTCTCCGTTAAAATATTGACGGTTACTTTTTTCGTTTGTGTCTTTTTATCGCAACTTTCCGTTAAAATATTCACGGTTATTTTTTCTCGGTTGTCTTTTTATCGCAACTTTCTGTTAAAATATTGACGGTTATTTTTTCACGGTTGTGTCTTTTTATCGTAACTCTTCGTTAAAATATTGACGGTTACTTTTTTCGTTAATGGTTATTTTTTTGGTTGTATATTTTTATCGTAACTTTCCGTTAAAATATTGACTGTTACTTTTTTCTTTTGTGTCTTTTTATCGCAACTTTCCGTTAAATATTGACGGTTATTTTTTCTCGGTTTTGTCTACTTATCGCAACTTTTCGTTAAAATATTTACGGTTACTTTTTCGTTGACGGTTATTTTTTTTGTTGTATCTTTATATCGTAGCTTTCCGTTACAATATTGACTATTACTTTTTTCGGTTGTATTTTTTATCGTAACTTTGCGTTAAAATATTGACAGTTATTTTTTTTCGGTTGTGTCTTTTTTTCGCAACTCTTCGTTAAAATTTTGACGTTTATTTTTTCGTTGACGGCTATTTTTTTGGTTGTGTCTTTTTATCGCACTTCCTGTTAAATTGACGGTTACTTTTTTCGCATCCGTCTTTTTATCGCAACTTTTCGTTAAAATACGGACGGTTATTTTTTCGAAGTTATGTCTTTTTATCGCATCTTTTCGTTAAAATATTGACGGTTATTTTTATGGGACAGTTCTATTTGTTCAATTATAGTTTTAGTTTTTCAGTTTACGGTTGTGTCTTTAAAGTTGCATCTATTCATTAAAAGTTACGTCTGTTCACTATATTTCATTGCATTTTTTCGTCAGAACTTTTTGTATGAATAGTTGTCTATTTAAATGTTCGTGATTTTTGAACTCTATATATTTGTCCTTCTTCCTAAGTAGTTCTCAAATTTTTGTTCTTTAACATAGATTATTTGTTTCATGATGAATCCAAAAAAATAATCTGTAAAATAGCTCCAAATTCTTTATTCTCTACACTATTTCTAAACATACGTCATTTTGATATTACAAAAAATTTTCTCATTCTTGATCTATCCAAAGTTTTTTTGAATGATTATAAAAATGGAGAAGTTTTAATCAACTTTAAATATAAAATTCTATTGAAAATACCAACAATTTGTTTTTTAGAATTGGACGGATTCTACAATGAATTTTTTTATTTAACTATTTTATATGGTAACAATGATGCTTTCTAGCTTAAGGCAATATATATGGGTTGTATACAACGAAATATTGATGATGCGTTAACACTATTACAAAGTCCGAAGATGAGAAGATATCTTCTTGTGACGCTTGTGATTGGGCGCTTTAAATGTGGTAAGCGTCAAATAAACCGTTTCAAATGGTATAGTAATTCAGAAATCATCTACTTTATTTGGAAAAAAACAATGATTCCAATTGGTCACATGAATATTTAAGGAAGAAGCTTTTTACTCAGTTAATTTATCAATATAAATATAAATTTATCAGATCTTGTAAATGTTTATTTGTTGGTTAAATATGTAATTTACGTCATCAAATTTTATATTTTCTCGAATATGTATAATAGAATAAATATTAATTTTATATTTATAGAACAGTGGACAAACAAAAAATACTAATTCTCGGGCGAAGTTCTTAGTCACCCACAAGTCATGTTGAGTACCGACTCCATCCGAATTTTTGGGTTTTGACTGGCTAGAATTTCTCATCTCTATATTATAACTCTTTGTTATGTATTTTGTCACTTATAAATAATTTTACATTCATAAAAAATGTTTCAAAAGTGTTTTTAATCATTATTCTCATTTTTTACATTTTTTATTTATAATTTGTTTTAACATCTTTGGAAAATATTTACGATATAATTTTAAAACATAGTTAATTTTATGTAATAATTCAAATATTTGAATATATTATCATAATAAGTTAATACATAAACACAATCAAATATATTTGTTGAAAATGAGTTCCTCCGCGACATCGCATGGGTTCATAACCTAGTTATATAGATAACGTTAATTAAAATGAATCATAGGAAACAGATCGACCAGAGCATTATAGAGATTTCTGCCAAAACCAATGTCTTAAATTTCTTAACTTCCGCAATAACAACAAGAGAACCTCTTCAAGACTCTGGTAACAACCTCATCTCAAATTTTGTTACTTGTGTTCTACGCAACAACCATTGGCTTACAAAGATGTCTTAAAATCTTCCACAAGAATGAAAATCGCAGGTTAATAGATTCAAGAATTACCGCAGAGTAGGAGCGCTTACCAATGGTCATCAATAGTCTCTTTACTTTGCTAAAATTTCATATCTAATGTGTTCGTTCAGTATAATAATATACAAAAATATTCTATAGCAACTAGAAAGAGTGTTCAAGATAGTCGTAGGAATGATAAATTCGACCATGATTATAATTCCACTAATTACGGATACTACTAATCACTGCCACATGCAAATGGATCAGTCAAACTCATTTATTAAACAAAAAAAAAGTGTTACTAGAAATAGAAAATGCAAAGAATGAATTTAAATCTAAACCTATGACTTTGCAGCTCTCAAGTCGTCTCGCTCCCGTCCTCTATACATAGGTACCAAAGGCTTCTCTCAATCCCACCACACAAACACACAATACCACCATGAACACTTGCTCCTTTATTTTCACCTTAGGTGCTATCTTTCTCCGGTGTTTAAGTTCCACCGGAGCTGCCACGTGTCATCCTGATGACGAAGCGGGTCTTCTAGGTTTCAAATCGGGTATAACCAAAGATCCTTCGGGCATTCTCGACTCCTGGAAAAATGGTACTGACTGCTGCTCCTGGAGCGGTGTCATTTGTATCAACAGCGACCGCGTCACAGAACTAAGAGTGTACGGAGATTTCATTTATAGCCGAGCCTTTCTCTCGGGCACTATCTCGCCGATGCTGGCCAAACTTCAACACCTCCAGGGGATTTACCTCACCTCTCTTCGAAAGATCACTGGACCTTTTCCTCAATTCCTTTTCAAATTACCAAAGCTAAAGTATGTTTACATCCAAGGTAGCCTTCTCTCCGGTCCCCTTCCAGCCAACATCGGTCAGCTAAGTCGGTTGGAAAAGTTACTTATCGACGGAAACCGGTTCACCGGTCTGATTCCGAGTTCGATATCCAACTTGACACGGTTATCTTGGCTTAATCTCAGCAACAACCGCCTCTCTGGCACCATCCCAAATATTTTTAAATTCATGACAGAGCTACAGTCAATCGATCTCTCCCGCAACAAATTCTCCGGGAAACTACCTCCGTCGATTGCATCTCTCTCATTGACTCTCACAATCCTCAATCTGGGCCAGAACAATCTTTCGGGGACGATCCCAAACTATTTATCAAGATTTGAGGCTCTCTCCACATTGATTCTCTCCAAGAATCATTACTCAGGGGTCGTGCCGATGAGTTTCACCAATTTGACCAACATTACCATTCTTGATCTCTCCCACAATCATCTAACCGGTGCATTCCCTGTCTTGAATAGCATTGACGGCATTGAATCTCTGGATTTGTCGTACAACAAGTTTCATCTGGAAACGATTCCGAAATGGATGATATCGTCACCGTTCATCTACTCGTTGAAGCTGGCAAAATGTGGGATCAACATAAGCTTAGATAATTGGAAGCTAGCAGGAACCTACTACTACCACTACATTGATCTGTCTGAAAACGAGATCTCAGGAAGTCCGGCTAGGTTCCTCAACCAGATGAAGTATCTGAGAGATTTCCGAGCAGCAGGGAACAAACTCCGGTTTGATTTGGGGAAGCTGACGTTTGTGGAGAGGCTTGAAACCTTGGATTTGTCAAGGAACTTGATATTCGGGAAGGTGCCGGCGACAGTGGCCGGACTGAAGACATTGAACGTGAGTCAAAACCATCTTTGCGGAAAACTTCCAGCGACAAAGTTCCCAGCCAGTGCGTTTGCGGGAAACGACTGCCTTTGTGGCTCTCCGCTTTCTACTTGTAAAGTATAGCGGCAAGAAAACTACAATTAGTATTTGGATTTAATGTGACAGTTGGGTGATCAAAAAAAAAATATATGTACTAATAACGAATAAAGTAATTTTAAGATTTGAAGAAGCTTCAAAACAACGATTTGTGTTAGTGAAAATATGTAGTGTTTTTAACACTTTTTATTTAGCGAATTCCACACACTTGATTTGTAGGTTAAAAATGAGGAATTGGATGAAATTGTTGAATCATTAAGAAAAATAAATTTAAACTTAGAAGAACGGTATTTTTGTCATTTAAATAAAACCATAAACTGTGATTTTGTATTTAGCGTTTCTTGGCTTTATACAACAAAAAAATCTTTAAGGACTATTCTAGTGATTGGATTGTTTTTGAAGGTTTTCAGAATCACTTTTTTCTTCAAACGTTCTTCTCTGTTTTATGTTTTTTGGGATAGTTGTATGAGCAAAGAAACTCTAACGCAACAATACCTAGTTGCAAAGAGAAGAACATGATCGGATGTATTATTAGAACAGAGTTCTCATGTATGCGTTTTCGGGACAGAGGAGCTTTATAAAGATTATCCTAAAAACGAATACTTCACTTTCAGTGGATTCACTTCCTCACCAACCTCTTGAAAGACAAGAACCTCGGAAGAAATTGTTTGAGGAAATGAATCATAGGAAACAAATCGATCAGAGCATTATAGAAATTTTGGTCGCTTAAACAAACCAAAGTCTTAAATCTTTTAACTTCCACAAGAACAACAGGACCACCTCTTCAAGACTTAGGTAACAACAACATCTCTAATCTTGTTACTTGTGCTATACGCAACATCCATTGATTAGTATAATTAAATGAAAATAGCTTCAAAAATTACTGCAGAGGAACGAGTAAATTACGGATTGAAGTATACCAATATCTGTAACATGTACATGTGGTCAAGTATCTTTAGCTTGTTAAGATCTAAATTCAAATTAATCTCATATCTTTTGCGTATATAACAAACACATGTATTCCGTCAGTCTAATATACAGAAATAATATACGCTCTGAAGAAATAGTGTTTTTCAAGTCGTGGGAAGAATAACTTGATTATGCAAAATTATTGGTCAAAGTCGTATACATTTTCTTGTAAAAGTTTCGGTTTATTAAATAAATAAAGAAAACGCAAATCGATAGAAAATATTGCAAAGTGAAAATGAAGTTGGACTTGAAAATTTTGATTCTCAAGTCGTCTCTTAAAATCCGTGAAGGATCTCCAATATCTCGATCTCTCCGGTAACGGATTTTCTGGGGAACTTCCTCCGTCAATTGCATCATTCTCACGGACTCTCTGGGCCCTTAATGTAGGCCAGAACATGTTATAAATTTAAGTGTAAACCGACGGTTATTTAATTAACCATTGCAACTATTCAATTTATGGTTATTATTTAAACGTACGGTTGCAAACGTACGTCACAACTTTTGAACCATATATAAACTTTGTTTCTCTTGTGTCATAAGGGGAGAAAGGAAGAGGAGAAAAGAGAGATTCACGAGACTAAAGATTGTCTTAATCTTTAGTGCAAAACACAAAAACAAAACACAAAAGCTCTATTTGTTTCTCTTGTGTCTTAGCCTAGAACAAGAGAGAACTTTGATTGTCTTATCCTAGAAGGGATTTCGAGTAACCCAAGGCTTGAGAAGGGTCGAAATACTCTTTAAGGAAAGTGCTTACGTGCGCGATTCAATCTCTATCCAAGTTCACGTTCGTTACGTCCCGGAGATACAACGTCGATACACAACAATCTTAAAGAGTATTTTCGGTGAACAATGGCTAATGTTTCTGTGCGTGAGATGACGTCAAAGTTTGGCAAATTGGATAAGTTTGAAGGAGTTGATTTTAGAAGATGGCAAAAGAAGATGCACTTTCTCCTCACAACGCTCAATGTGGTTCACGTTCTAAGTATGCCAATGCCCACCGTGTCGGAGAATGGTGAGAACGAGTCCGTGGAGGAGACAAGGAAGCAACTTAAGTGCGAAAACGATGACTACATATGTCGTGACCACATTCTCAACGGTATGTCTGATTCTCTCTTTGATGTCTATCAAAATGTCGAATCCGCAAAGGAACTATGGGATGCGTTGAAATCGAAGTACATGGCCGAGGATGCTTCTAGTAAGAAGTTCCTTGTGAGTGATTTTAATAATTACAAGATGTCCGATTCAAGGCCAGTAATGGAGCAATACAATGAATTACTTCGCATCCTAGGCCAATTCGCTCAACACAACATGAAGATGGATGAATCCATCTCGGTATCGTGTATCATCGACAAGTTACCGCCTTCGTGGAAAGATTTTAGGAGCATGTTAAAACACAAAAAGGAAGAGTTGTCTCTTGTACAACTTGGTAGCCATTTGCGCATAGAGGAATCTCTAAGGGTGCAAGAGGGTGGAAAACCCAAAGATAAGGAGGCTGAAACTTCTTCAATCAATATGATGGAGGAGAGTGGGAGTTCTAAGATGAAGAACAAGGGGAAGAAACGCCCCTTTACTAACAACACCAATGATGGATCTAACAAACGATTCAAGAGCGTTTGTTGGATTTGTAACAAGCCGGGTCACTTCAAACGTGATTGTCGGGCAGCAAAGGATAAGAATAAAACGCAACAAAACCGTTTTGGGCAAGGGTCTAAGGATCAAGGCCCATCCTCTCATCAAGGTCAGAATTCTGTTTTTGATTCATACTCAAAAGTGTATTATGTATCAAAAATAGCTGAGGCATTCTAAGTGCAGGATGATGAGGTGGCATGGTGGATTGACTCGGGTGCAACAATACATGTTTGCAAGGATCGTGGCTGGTTCAAGACGTACGAGCCGGTTCAAGATGGATTCGTACTTTATATGGGCAACGAGTCAACCGCTCCTATCCTAGGTCGTGGAAAAGTGGTGTTAGAGTTTAGTTCCGGGAAAACTCTTGATCTTAATGATGTAATTCATGTACCCGGAATTAGGAAAAACTTTGTCTCCGGTAGTGTTTTAAATAAGTGTGGATTTAAACAAGTGTATGAGTCGGATAAGTATGTCTTATCTAAGTGTGGTGTCTTTGTTGGATTTGGATACTTTTGTAATGGCATGTTTATGCTTAATATTAATAAAGTTGTCAATTCTATTTACAATGCATGTTCTAGCAAAAATGATACTTCTTTATGGCATGCAAGATTAGGCCACCTGCATTATAAAAGAATGATTGATATGTCTAAAGAAGGATTAATTCCTACTTTTGACGTGAATATAGAGAAGTGTAGAACATGCATGTTGACTAAGATAATTAGACAACCTTTTAAAAGCATTGAAAGAAATTCAAAGGTGCTTGAACTTATTCATAGTGATTTATGTGACTTACATGCTACACCATCTTTAGGAAACAAGAAATATTTCATCACGTTCATAGATGATTATTCTCGTTTTTGTTATGTGTATTTATTGCATGCTAAAGATGAGGCCTTAGATAAATTCAAGGTTTATAAAACCGAGGTTGAATTACAACATAGTGACTTGGTTAAGAAGTTACGCACCGATAGAGGTGGGAAGTATTATGATCCTACGTATTTTCAGTCCGTGGGCATAATACATGAGACTACGGCTCCGTATACGCCACAACAAAATGGTATATCCGAGAGGAAAAATAGAGTTCTAAAAGAAATGGTTAATTCCATGTTATCTTACTCGGGATTAAGTGACGGATTTTGGGGTGAAGCCATGTTAACGGCTTGTTATTTATTAAATAGAGTTCCCAACAAAAGGAACAAAGTTACTCCATATGAACTTTGGTATAAAAAGAAACCAAACTTGAACTATCTTCGAGTTTGGGGCTGTAGGGCGATCGTTAGATTACCCCAACCAAAGATTAAGACTTTGGGAGAAAGAGGTATTGATTGCATCTTTATTGGTTATGCCTTGCATTCCAAGGCATATAGGTTTTATGTCATAGAACCTAATGATTCTATAGCGGTTCACACCATAATTGAGTCAAGAGATGCAATATTTGATGAGAATCGTTTCTCGTCGATACCTAGACCAAAGTATTTAGTTCCTAGTTCAAGTGGAACAAAGGAAGGAGACGACATGTTCGTTCCTCCTAACGAGTCACCTACGCTTCGTAAGAGTAAACGAGGGAGAATCGAAAAATCTTTCGGTCCCGATTTTCAACTTTACTTAGTTGAAGGGTCAAGAGATGAGATTGGTTTCCAATACTCATATTTTTATCATATTGATGATGAACCTAGAACTTTTAGTGAGGCTATGACGTCTAATGACGTTATTTTTTGGAAAGAAGCCGTAAATAATGAAATGGATTCCATCATGGGAAATAATACGTGGTTCTTAACGGATCTTCCACCCGGTTGCAAGCCTTTAGGATGCAAATGGATCTTCAAGAAGAAGATGAAAGTCGATGGAACGATCGACAAATTTAAGGCTCGGTTGGTTGTTCAAGGTTTTAGACAAAAGGAAGGCATTGATTATTTTGATACATATGCTCCGGTTGTTAGAATCTCCTCTATAAGGTTATTAATTGGTTTGGCATCCATTCATAACCTTGTGATCCACCAAATGGATGTCAAGACGGCATTCTTAAATGGCGTCTTGGAAGAAGAGGTGTATATGAAACAACCTGAAGGGTTTGTTATGCCTGGTAATGAACATAAGGTGTGTAAGTTGGTAAAGTCATTATATGGTCTAAAGCAAGCACCTAAACAGTGGCATCAAAGGTTTGACGAGGCTGTCTTGTCAAATGGGTTTAAATTAAATCAGTCGGACAAGTGTTTGTATAGCAAATTTGATGATTCCGGTAATGGAGTGATCATTTGTTTATATGTTGATGACATGTTGATCTTTGGTATCAACCTTAGACAAGTAGAACTTACAAAGGAGTTCTCTTATCATCAAATTTTGCCATGAAAGACATGGGGGAGGCGGAGGTGATTCTTGGAATTCGAATCAAGCGTGAGAACAAAGGAATATCTTTAACTCAATCACATTACATTGAGAAGGTGCTTAAAAAGTTCAATTATGAAAAAATTTCTCCCGTGAGCACTCTCATGGATGCGAGCGTGAAGCTTATGCCTAATACGGGACAAGCGGTATCACAACTCGAGTACTCACGAGTAATTGGTTGCTTAATGTATGCCATGACTAGCACTAGACCGGATATAGCTTATGCGGTAGGAATGTTGAGTAGATACACTAGTAATCCTAGTACTCATCATTGGCAAGCTGTAAGGCGGGTGCCCAAGTACTTGAAAGGAACCAGAAATTATGGTTTGTCATATTTTGGATTTCCTTCGGTCTTAGAAGGATATTCGGATGCAAGTTGGAACACCAACGAGGAAAATCATTCTTCTACAAGTGGTTGGGTGTTTCTACTTGGGGGAGGTGCCATTTCATGGGCATCAAAGAAACAAACTTGTATTACAAACTCTACTATGAAATCGGAATTTGTAGCGTTGGCGGCTGCAGGGAGAGATGCCGAATGGTTAAGACACTTAGTCTCCGAGATTCCATTGAGGCCGAAACCGGTGTCACCCATTTCTATCCATTGCGATAGTCAAGCTACTTTGGCTAAGGCCTATAGCCAAGTGTATAATGGTAAGTCGCGACACCTAGGCTTGAGACATAGCGGGATACGTGAGTTGATCACTCATGGGGTGATTACTATAGAGTTTATTCGGTCTCAGCAAAATCTAGCGGATCACTTGACAAAAGGACTAGCTAGAGACTTGGTGATCAAGTCGGCTAAAGGGATGGGATTAAAGTCCATTTGAAATCTCTAATGGTGGGATACCCAATTCCCCTCTAATACAACGTTAGAGGCTGAATTCAATGCGGAAAGCCCACACTTAGAGATTGAAGCATTAGTTTAAATCATCCCAAAGTAAGTGCTTAGATCTGCAAGAAAAGGTTAGGTTGAAGTTTTCTTCTTAATAGATCTTTTGAAAAATTGCATTTTGCAGGTGCAAGATTAAAAGATCTACTTATATGGGTGTGAAGTGTAGCCGCTTCAAGAAGCTCGGACTTGGCTTTGTACACACTCATGAAAGGATAAGGACACATGGCTTATAATAGTGTCTAGGATAAACACTTAGAGTAGTGAGTGAATTCGTGTGTGTATTATCTTCATGTGCTCAAAATGAGTTGAAGGATTCAATCCGTAGGACATCCTGATTCTCGAGCATTTGGAATGTGTAATATTACTAAGATGTAAATTCAATCGTTACGATATTTACATTTATGCATGAGTTTGGTTTATGTGTTGTTAATTTTGTGAATCAAAGATTACACTTAAATGGGGGAGGAATGTTATAAATTTAAGTGTAAACCGACGGTTATTTAATTAACCATTGCAACTATTCAATTTATGGTTATTATTTAAACGTACAGTTGCAAACGTACGTCACAACTTTTGAACCATATATAAACTTTGTTTCTCTTGTGTCATAAGGGGAGAAAGGAAGAGGAGAAAAGAGAGATTCACGAGACTAAAGATTGTCTTAATCTTTAGTGCAAAACACAAAAACAAAACACAAAAGCTCTATTTGTTTCTCTTGTGTCTTAGCCTAGAACAAGAGAGAACTTTGATTGTCTTATCCTAGAAGGGATTTCGTGTAACCCAAGGCTTGAGAAGGGTCGAAATACTCTTTAAGGAAAGTGCTCACGTGCGCGATTCAATCTCTATCCAAGTTCACGTTCGTTACGTCCCGGAGATACAACGTCGATACACAACAGAACAATCTATCAGGGAAGATCCCGGACTACTTATCGAGATTCGAGTGTCTCTCCTTACTGGATCTCTCCAAGAACCAGTACTCGGGTGTCGTGCCGAAGAGTTTCACCAATCTAACCAGATTATATAGTCTCAATCTTTCCCACAATCTTCTAAGCGGTCCATCCCCTGCGTTGAATGTGAGAGGCATGGAATGATCTCTTGATCTCTCGTACAACCAATTTCGCATGAAAACGATTCCAAAATGGGTAACAATGTTACCGATTATCTACTCGTTAAAACTAGCAAAATGCGGGAACGAGATGAGCTTAGACGATTGGAAACCAGCTGCACTCTTCGCCTACGATGTAATAGATCTGTCCGAAAATGAGATCTCAGGGAGTCCAGCATTGTTCCTGAACCAAACGATAATTCTGCTGGAGTTTCGTGCGGCGGGGAACAAACTTCGATTTGACTTGGGGAAGTTGACGTTTTCAAAGAGGATGAAAACCCTGGATCTGTCAAGGAACTTGGTATTCGGGACGGTGCCAACGTCTCTAGCTGGACTGGAGACACTGAACTTGAGTCACAACCATCTTTGCGGAAAGCTTCCGGCAACAAAGTTCCCGGCTAGTGCGTTTGCGGGAAACGACTGTCTCTGCGGTTCTCCACTTTCTCCTTGTAAAGCTTAGCGGCAAACAAACTACAATTTGTAATTGAGTTTACTGTGACATGTACTCTCAAATAAGATTTGTATTAATAAAAATAAAGTAATTTTGAGATAAAAATAGCTCCAGAACAAAATTAGTGAAAGTGGTATGTATCCCGTCTGCGTTATTTTCCACACACTCCAAGCATTATTACAAACATGAAGACTTAAGAGCTTACGTGCAAGATGACCAAACAGTTTTTATGAGAAAAGGAACCAAAGAACTGATCGTAACATGTCCCAATCAGTGATGTCGTCTAGCGACTGAAAATGAATAAGTTAGATTTGATTTCTTGACTTTCATTCATGATTGTAGCCACTTGGAGGTGTAGATGTGTTCAATATCATCCCTAGCTTTATATCTTATATAATATGACAAGGTTTCCTCAAAACAAGTTCTAAGAATCTGACATTTGGCGCTCTATTCTTCTGACACATGTCATTTTTTATTGCATTAAGTCTATTCTATTGAATTTGAGAACAATAACCACAATATTAAAAGTTATATTTGAACAAAAAGATATTTCCTACATTTTATCTTTGTTTCCTTCACCTAATTTATAGTAAAATTAAAGATCAAATTATTTGACGATAACATAATTTACGGATATACGACAAAAGATATTTGATTTATTTTTATTTTTTTCTCTTACATACATCATATTGTCCTATGGTTATTTTCTGTTTTATCTCTTCACTTTCATATAAATTATTCACATGACATGATTGTTACATTTTTTAAAATGTCATTCTAATTAGAATAAAGTGAATAAATGTTCTACTATTAATATATAGTTTATCAATATTTAAAGTACTACTAATCTCATAAGAATTGGATTTTCTAAAATAAAAAGAGAATGAGTATATTAATAAATTAAATTTATTTATTTCTAATTAAATAACAGATATACACATTTAATCATATACATTAATCTACCTTTTAATACTAAATTGTAACCTAAATCATATAAATTGTATATTAATTATTTTTTCTATTCAATGTCATTCAACACAGTATTAACTATTATTTGTGCTCCCATAGCCTAATTAATATTTTTTCTTATGTTGGAGGTAATTACATTTAAATACTAATTTACTACTCCCTCCGTTTTAGTTTAGTTGTCGTTTTAGCACTTAATTTTTTTTTTATAATAATTGTCGTTTTAGATTTTTAAATGCAGATGTTTGGTAAAACTTTAATTTTATCCTCACTGTTCTAATGTCTTGACCAATAAAAAAATTAGAAAATTTAATTGTTTTTTTACTTTTCGTGCAAAAACCTTAAACGGCAAGTAATATAAAACAGAAGGAGTATCATTTATTTTATCATCATAAGAATAACACAATACCGTACACGACGAAAAGAAAATAATAATACTACACACCAATCTCAAATCTCAACATTACTATATAATGATGCTCTCTTTCTTTTAATTTGATCTTTGAATTTGGTTTTATGGGTTTCTAACCCTTAATCGAATTATGCTTAGTACCTCTTACCACTACAACCACTACTTACTCTATAGTGAACTAAATTGACATCAAATTATTTTTGTGGTTTCTTATGTTTTTGTATTTATTTTCTTATAGAGTTTTTTAATGTTCAAATTGTTTCAATTTTGTGTGAAACCATTATTACATTTTGTGGTTTCTTATGATTTTGTATTTATCTTCTTATAGAGTTTTTTATATTCAATTTGTCTCAAGTTTGAACCTTCATGTGTGAGGTCATTATATTTTTGTGGTTATCAACAGTTTTTATTTGTTGATGAATTTCAAGAAGAACGCTAACCTATATTATAAGAAGTCACCAACTTTATAAGGTAAATTACCTACGACTAATTTTCGTATAACATCAATTGTTATTCTATGACATCATGTACTAATATAATTAATGGTTTTTTCTATCTTTTTTTGTTTCTTTTTTTTAAAAAATAATTTTTTAATGTCATTTTTCTAAGTTTGGAAGCAAAAGTAGATTTCAATCCATAATGTTATATGTTTAAAGTTTATGATGGTAAGATATGTTGTATATATTTTAATTCTATTTTTTGCTATGAGAAAATAAATAAGTTTAATGTTTTGTTTCCAAATATATATAAATGTTTTGTGTATGCTAACTATATTGTTAAAAATATTTGTATTTATATCTGATTATGAATTGATTTTAGCTCAAAATTTTAAATAGGTGACCAGTTTTTCATAATCACTAAATACAATTTCATATCTCATATAGAAACATTTTTAAAAGATATTCTACACATATATAAAAGTAGCTCTTTTTTTTTTGCTGATATGTGCCATATTTGTTTTTTCTATTTTTGTTCTTTTTTCTTTAAAATAAATTATTTTGATAACTTTATTTTCTGATTGATGCAGTAGAAATTGAAGAAAATATATTTAATCATGTTTGAGTTAACAATTTTCAACAATTACTACGACATCTTACATATATCTTTCTTTTTACTATCTTTTTAAAGTCGACAATTGACAATATAATATGTTCTTATATATTTGTTTTAGCGATATGTGCCCTATTATCTTATTTTTCTTTTTTCACTTTAAATAAATATTTTACATCCTGTTATTGATAAATAATTTTCTGATTAATAGAGTATAAATTGCATAAATTATCTGCAGCTATGCCGACAAAAAAAAATTGCATAAATTATCTCCTAATAATGTTTAACTCGCATATATTTTAAATAACTACTTCGAAATTTTATATAGTTGCTTTACCTAAAATTTCTATTATTTTAAGTAAACAAATAACATCAAAATATAGGAAAAAAAATTGAATGTCTTAGGAAATTCGATTTTTCTAAAAAGCGCTAATTATGAATACTACCATTTATAATTATGACTATTATGACTACATATGCTAATAATTTCCTTTTTAATTCAAAAGACTAATAGTTACGTGAACTAACTACTACATGAATTATTTATAAATCATATTCATCAAATTATTACTTGGGATTTAAAATATGTTCTCATATGGGAATCTTGCAAAATGTACCACTTTTTGAGAAGTGGCATTCAAAATCTACCACAATCGGAAATTGTTTTCTGATTCTACCACATTTCATTGTCAAATGCGAATTTGTGGACGAAATTGCTCTTGATGGTGACAGACTGCTGTGTCAGATAAAGGGACAAGTTGGCACTGGCGGAAGAAGAGCAAGCAGGCTGCAATAAATGTTGCACGTTTACAATTGCATATAATTTTATTTAAATAATATGTTATATCGGGGACAAGTTAAGATCGAATGAGTAATAGAATTAGATCGGAGATAAGTTCAGATCGAATGGGTAATAATGAGTAATAGAATTAGATCGGGGACAAATTCAGATCGAATGAGTAATAGAATTAGATCGATGACAAGTTCAGATCGAATGGGTAATAGAATTATATCGGGGACAAGTTCAGATAGAATGAATAATAAAATTAGATCGGGGACAAGTTCATATCGAATGAGTAATAGAATTAGATCGGAGATAAGTTTAGATAGAATGAGTAATAGCATTAGATCGGGGACAAATTCAAATCGAATGAGTAATATAATTAGATCAAAAATTGAGCGTGATAATTTTTATCATCCAATTCTCTTGATTGTCCATCGCCAGATGGTGTAATTTTGCCCGCCAGAGATCTGGATTTACTCGGGGACAACTGGATCTTTCTGTTATTCTACAATATAAAGAAAAAAAAGTTCAATAATCTGGGTAGGTGAAGACAATAATGCTCAACTAATCTGTGGACCAAAATAGATGGTGAAAAATCTAAATAAAATTCAAAACTCTTAAATGAGAACAATTGGTGGACAAGATGTGAGACTCATGATAATAGAGCAAGATGATGAACTTGGGGACAAGATCTAGATGCAAAAGAGAATTTCTAATCGGAGACACGATCTGGAGACAAAAACGAAAGTTAATTGTTTAGTCTCATGAGATATAATGTTTCTCGGTTAAAACGCACGTGTCTCGAGGGATGAGAGATAAATAAGAAAGCGAAACTGTGCAGAGACGTCAAATCGTTTGCATCGTTTGGCGCGAAAACTGCCCCAACAAGTGAGGGAAAAAAACGTAACTTAACTTTCTAAATGTAGTATTATTGGAAAGGTAGAGATAATTGTGGTAGATTTTGAAAAAAATTGGAAAAAAGTGACAATTGTTATAGTTTTTCCTTCTCATATTGGAATTAAACTAAATCCTCAATATAATATATAAATCTTATGGTAAGTGAAGTTTTCAAATTATCATCTACTTTGTTATATGCTAATTTTACTAATTAATTAATCAAGAAAATATATAATTTGTGGAATAGATGAAGACCTTTGATATCTTCCGTTTATTTACTTTGTCTTAGAAAGATCACACTCGATTTGATTATAAGAAAATTAATATAATTTTATTTACTGCCTAAGCCAACTTCTCCTAAATTTCTGACACAAATATTTCATGTTTAGTCACGTGAAAATCAAAGTTTCTTATACTCCAATAGGTCAACCATGAAAATTTATATTACCATATATACTACACATCTACAACCATGTTAGTTAATTTGGAATGTCAAGCATTTTTATAAAAATGAGTGATGATAGTTTTCTAACATTGTGCCCATTTATTATAGCACATCGGACAGTTACCGTCCCTTTTTTGTCTAAAAACCTAATTTAAGCAACATGTTTTCTATAAACTAATGATGATGGCAATACATATAGAGAGTCTTGAATTCGCTACAAATGATCACAGTGAAACTCCATATCTCAGTTTATGATGGATGAAACCGGCCGGGGAACCCTTAAATAATTTGCTGATAAGTCAATATTTAGTAGTTTTCCTAGCTTTGAATTTTGTTTACAATGAACATGATTGGAAAAAATTCATGTAATGCATTATAGTTTTAGTTTGTTGTTTATTTTACTTGCATCTATAGTTTTAGATATATGTTTCGATAATATATATTCAAATTATTCCCACGCATCGCGTGGGTCATTTTCTAGTATGTTATATGTTCTTGAATATATAAAGATGTTTTTGTGCGTTAGGTGATCCATGTTGAATCATGTGAATGTGATTGTGAAAAGCTTTAAAGAACAATCTGAATATATTCGCTGTGACTTCTGCTAATACGAAAGAGAACCGCTATGGAAATTAGTGTCCTCAGTCATAATCCTCCTTCTCCTGATTCTGATACCTGTCTCACGACGTATTTAGCTTCTCTTGGCTTGAGGACAGGTCCTACAAACAAAGATTAATAGATTATTGTTACAAAAAATTAATGATGTTTGCAGTTGATTCATAGATGAGATTCAAACTCTCGTTGATTCAAGAACATGAATGTAATGGATCGAATTTGATCGAATGTAATATCAAACCATTATATAAGGTTCAATACTTACTGAGGAGCAACCATTGGATTGCTGGATCGAAGTATACAAGAGCACTTTTAAATGTCACTTGAGGAGCGCTTAAGTGACATAGATATCATATATTTTGTGTATAGTAAAAAAATGTGTTTCTTCAGTATAATATACATGAGTAATAATTAAGCTCTACCGACAGTGTTTTTCAATCGTGTGACATGATTATTGCCACTTATTACGGATACCAATTGTTTATTGCCACATGCAAATGATTCGGTCAAATATCGTCAACTTTGTGTTTAGAGATTACTTTACTAAACAAAGATAAAAAATACATAGAAAAAATGAAGAGATCTCGAGAGTCAACACTCTCCCAGTCTCCCTGACCTTCTATTAATAGCTACCAATAGCTTCTCTCAATCCCACCACACTACACCACTATAAACTCTTTGTAAGACCACGATTTCTACGACATGACAAAACTGAATAATTGCAATAGATGATGATAAAAATCAGAAATAAAATACAACAACCGATACCAATATTTGATAAACAAAGAAAGGTTTGTGCGGAGGCGAGACACTCTTTCCTTAATTCTTTAATTGCCCGTAGTGTGACGGCTTGACGCAATCAGAATCCCAGGATACAACCGCACCATCTTCTGATTTGCAACACTCAAAATCAGAAGCCTAACGAACTCTAGTAATGTGTGTACTCTGAGACTCGATAACTAGAGAAAAGAAGAAGAAGGAGATTGTGATCTTTGTGATCCATATGTCCATGAGATCAAAATGGAGAGATGAAGCCTTGGTTTTATAGTCCAAGCTCTCAACACTATAATGGAGCAATAAAGGTGAGAATGTTATTGTTATGAGAATGAATTCTCAACATCAATGCCATTGACTCCACCACCTTTAATTGTCATGAATTAACTTTTGTTGTTACACAATTTATAATTCACATTAAAGAAGATAATTGTTGACTTAATCAACTTACACATTTGGGTAATTAACAATTATCATTTGGGTTATAAGCCCATTTCCCAAATCTCATAATCCCAAACCCGGTCCGGCTCGACACGATACAACACGGCTCGGCACACATGCCTGGTTTGGATTTCTCCTTTAACTTCCGAAGTGCGACATTTGATCCTTTAGTCAAATTTCAAGCTATCCAAGCTAGCCACATCGGATCTCCATTTCTCATTCAAACGAACTTCAATTTTGAAAGTTACCCGAAAAAGTAGTACGGCGCAACTAATCAAAATAAGTTCCAACAATCCCCCACATGAATAGAAATGACTCTAAACACATGACGACTCAAAAGACTTGACCTAACTAGACAAGACTCGACAGAAGGACTTTTGAGAGTAACAACGAAAACTCCACTGTATCTGAGATAGTAGCATTTTTCAGCCTTGAACCACTCATTTTCATAACTGTCGGATTTACTCGGCCAGGTGGTGAACATGATGTCTTGCACCACCCGGGCTTTAGTGTAAACCTAGACAACAGCTATTTCACAGCTTCATTTTCTCACAGAACTAGGTTCTTTGTTGTGTTCATTTTGGCCTTGAACTTGCCTGGTTAATCATGAGTGAACTTGGAAAATATAGCCTCATATATTTTCCTAGAAACGGCCCCATTTCACACTCACAAGGTGATTTTCCATGTTAGCTTTGTTTTAAGAAGTATCCTGCAATACTCCCTTTTATCTCAAAGCTATGGACTCAAATCATTAAAAGCAAACGCTTATCCTCTTTACATACAGGAAGCACTGTTCATCATCCTAGGAACTGGGAAGACACTAAAGTCTCACAGTGCTCTTAACAGATTCAGCTTGATTTAGTTTTCCCCTTGAACCTACATCTTGGGATCTCCAGTCACGTAGGTGGGGTTACCATCAAACCTCCTCTTAAGTCAATAGGCTTTAAACCCATTCCTCTTGATGATTTTACAACTTGATCTCATGACACACCTTTAATAAATGGATCCACTAGGTTGTCATTCGATTTGATATAATCTATCGAGATTACATAAAATTGAGATCGGTTTTCTAATGGTTTTACATCATCTTCTTAAAAGACTTGACTAACCATTACCCAAAAAAAAAAAAAATAGTGCCTAAGCTTTAGCCAATCGACTATCACAATGCACTAGTTTTTTTTTTCCTCACAAAGTTCAAAGGCTACATACCTTCTTTAGAATTATCTAAAGCTATGAACTCGCCAATAACTTGGTTTCTTGTTGAGGATATCATATTTGTGGAGCAACGCTTCCCCCACATTTCCTGGAGTAACCCAGATCCTCCAACATTGCATTCAACATCTCTTTAAGAGATTTATCTCAACCATATTGATTTCATAAACTACAAGGCATATGCCTGTTTCAATCATATTGGTTTTGGATTATCGTGGGTCAATTTTTACTACGCCATTCGTTAGCATCGCTACGACATTCGTCAATCTTGTGACCCACAAGCCACTCTTGGCGACATCTTTTTTTTTTTTTTTTGACCTTTTATTAAGCATCAATCTTGCACTAACAGCGCCAAGAACTGATCTTAAAATTTGATCAACATCAGAACATGGCACAATCACAAGTGGTTGACCACTACCAAACTAAATTTGGTGTGTCGACTCACTAAATTCGTAACCAATAACAACTCCACCGCAAACGGTATAAATTGGATTTAGACATTCAGATAAACATCATAATTCCAATCCGTATAACCGACAAAATCATATGTGGTTGACCACTCCCAACATGGGGTATCGACTCACAAGACTTATCATAATAAAAAACACCTCCAACGGTTTCATCAACAAGAAGAGTACCATCGTTCTGACTATCAATTAAATCTGGTTTTTTCTTTAGTCATACTCTAAATTGAATCTGTTCACGAATAAACAAAAACAAATTAGTATACTAAATAAAAAAAACCAGAAATTAAAGAACAAGCAATTTAAACAAATATGAATAAATTGCATAAAATTAATTAAATTAAAATTTCCAAAATTAATAAATTCAGAAATTAACAATTTAATTATCAATGCAAAAACCAAACAAAAAAAAATACAATTTAAACTATTAAGATAAATTGCAATCAATATTTAAGATTTGCATAACGTTGACTAAGCAAGATCACTAACATTTTGTGTTCGTTCCAATTATCACCAATGGACAACACGTGTAAACAAATAACAATGATAAATAGTGATCAAGGCTTGGTCCATAACTCACGAAACTAAAAGCAAAACCGGTGCAATTAAACAAGTTAGACCAAATCATGATTTGCTCAATTATAATAATAATTATAAACTATTCCAATTTTCTCAAAAACTAATTACGAGTCTAGCAAATTCACGACAACTCCGTGACAAGAGAAAAACAGAGCAAACCACACACGCAAAAAATAGAAGAAATTAATTCAAAGCAAATTAATCCAAAAACCCATGCATATTAGATCAACACCCGGTAGAAGTGATAACAATATGCAAAACAAAATTTGGATTTTGCCCGAATATTGAAAAAATCTCCACCGCCACCTGTTCTTATCAAAACTTCACAATTAATCAGTTTTTTCGTTAGTATAACTTAGATATTAACCCGCGGTACACCGTGGGTCTATATTTTATGTTAAGCATTTATTTGTAATTATTATTTTAAGTTTTTTTCTGAACATGTATGATTTTTTTTATTTATTTAAATGTATATCTATATATAGATTTGTATATATCTATAAATTGTAGGATTAGTCAATTTTAATTTCATTTTTGAAAATATAGAGATATAACAAATTTAAGAGTTCAGTACTCACTTATGGATAATTTTATTAAAATTAGATTTATAATACTGTTGACATAATATATGAATATAGATTTTATCTGTAAATATTGATTCAGTAAATTAAAATTAACAATTATAGTATTATATATATGTATTTTGTGCAAATCAAATTTAAGAGGTGAATGTGTGTATCTGTTTAAATATTCTAAACTAAATAGATATAGTTTGATTATGTTAAAAAGTTTGTTGAATCACAGAACATAACAGTGAGAATAGAGTATACACATTTACTTATTAGACATAGGAATGCGTGTGTTACACGTATAAACATGAAAGAACATCTTCAAGGTGAAGATTAAGCAGTGATTAGGTTCCTTGCAACTTCCTGAGAATCGAACATCCGGCAGAAATCCAGACTCCTGTTCAAATTATATCATCAATGGTGTCTGATATCTATTATGGCCTGTTCTTTTTTGAACTATTGGAGCTTTGAATAGATTATAGTAGGATTGCTTTTTAGTTTACCTGTTAATATCTGTCCTGCATGAGCTCTGATTTCCATATTAGATGCGGATTGCTTCACCGAGTTCTTCTTTGCTTGATCTCTATAAAGAAAAGGAAGATTTTGGAGTAAAAAATGACATTTCCATGGATTTTTAGTACAAAGAACTAAATTACCTTTGGGTCTAGAGGAGAAGTTTTAGATTCATACACTTGGCAATTTATCTTTTTGCTGTGATTTTCTTTGACTATCCTAGTTTTTGAGGTATCAATGGGCTTTAGTCTACAGAAAATGTGTGTTATAACGTTTTAGGAAAAATAGATTCAATGAAAGTTTCAAAAGCAATTGTACTTACGTTCTGGACTTAGTAGCATTATTCTCTTGTATGACATCGGTTTTAGCCTGCAATGTGAGACATCATTTAACTAAATGTAAATATGGAGGTGATATGAGCTTTGGCTAAAAGTCTTGAGCCAAATTAGGGGTGAGTCACTAGCCGGTCTAAGGACCTCTCTAACTAACTCGGATAAGATGGAGATGGAGGATGGATCGACAAGAACCACAATAGATGTGGAAGTCTATTGATACTTCTTAGAACACTCAAGAATTCGGACACACTCACAAATTAGAGAGCAAAAGATTTTGTGAAACACAAACAAGCAATTTTATTAATCAAAGGTGAAAAAATAAGGACTACAACTCAAGGCATTATATAGCCAGGTTCATAACTTATTCTAAGAGAAAAAACACATAAATCCTGCAAGAAAAACAAGGAAAGATATAACACAAAATCAAGAAAATAAAGGAAAGAAACGTTGGTAATAAAAGAGAATATCAAGGGTGCCGATTAAGGTAAGTTTGTTCTCTTGACTTTAAAACATGATTCTTCTTTGGTCTTGGAGTCTTCTGGACGAAATGAGAGCCTTCTTAGATGCCTTCTAGCACCAAAGAACACGTGCTTAAGTGGACTTCAAGTTTGGGGGTGAATAAAGCCCATTTGGCCTCATTCTTTATTAGAGAGTCCACCAGACAGACACTTGCTGTCCGGCCCATATCTGGAGATTTATAGCTGATCTCTGGAAGATCTTTGGTTCTATGGAAAGTAGACTCAGAGAGCTTCAATTTGGTATGTGGCTCGTCTCCTGGATCGTCCTGAGTCGTTGGTGGTACTTCGTTCAAAACGGCCTTTAGCTGGGAGCTCTCGGTTGAGGTTAGGCGAATGGATTCAAACTGATCTAGAGGGATCAGTCCTTCACGTTCCAGCTGTTCCAGGAAGATGTTGACTTCTTTTATAGGCCTTTGCTCCTGGTCCTAGTCATTGGGCCGCTTGGTACATAGGGAGCTTGAATAATATGACTTGGTGGTTCGATGTCCTCATCACTCCCTCCCTCTTCATGTGGTTTTGACCCCAAAACGTTTTCTCCTGTATCAAAACGAGCCAGCTCAGAAACATTGAAAGTAGTTGACACTTTGAACTCACTTGGAAGATCTAGCTTGTAGGCATTGTCGTTGATCTTCTCCAAAATTTTGAATGGTCCATCTCCTCGGGGTGAAAGTTTAGAGCTCCTTTGGTTGGGGAATCTCTCTGGTCGCATGTGTAGCCATACCCATTCTCCTACTTCAAAAATAACTTGTTTCTGACCCTTGTTGGCTGCTCTAAGTCGTTGCTCATTCGTTTTCTCAAGTCTCTCCTTAACCTTTAAATGGAGCTTCTTGATTTGATCGGCCCTCTTTTCGCCATCTAAGTCTAAGAAGTCTTTTTCTGGAAGTGGTGTGAGATCCAAAGGCGTATTGGGATTGAATCCATAGACCACCTGAAATGGAGACATTAGTGTTGCACTATGGATAGCTCTATTATAAGCAAATTCAACAAAAGGTAAGGCATCGAGCCAATTTTTAAGATTTCTCCCCATTATTGCTTTTAGAAGTGTTCAAAGCGTGCGGTTGACAACTTCGGTTTGGCCATCAGTTTGCGGGTGGCACGTGGTTGAGAATAGTAGTTTGGTGCCTAATTTCTTCCACAATGTCCTCCAAAAGTGGCTGAGAAATTTGGTGTCCCTATCCGACACAATAGTCCTTGGAACGCCATGTAATCTAACAACTTCTTTAAAGAAGAGATCCGCGGTTTGGGTAGCATCGTTGGTCTTAGCACATGGTATGAAGTGATCCATCTTGGAAAAACGGTCCACTACGACAAATATTGAGTCCTTGTGCCTGATTTTGGGCAAACCTAGCACAAAATCCATGGAAATATCAATCCAAGGAGAAGTAGGAATCGGTAAGGGAAGATACAAACCGTGGGGTTGGACTCTAGACTTTGCTTTCTTGCAAGTAATACATCTCGCAATGAAAGTCTCAACTGATTTCTTGAGATGAGGCCAAAAGAAATGTTCTTTGAGCATGGCTAAAGTCTTCTCCACGCCAAAGTGACCCATTAATCCTCCTCCTTGAGCTTCTCGGACTATAAGATCCCTTAAAGAGCATTGCGGGATACATAACCGTTTATCTTTGAAGAGATAGCCATTATGAATGTAGAAGGACACGTGACCTCCCTTGCCTGGATTCTTATAGCTCTCTGCAAAGTCAGGATCAGACTCATATAAAGGTATAATCAATTCAAAACCAAGAACCTTAGCATCCATTGTAGAGATGAGAGCATGTCGTCTTGAAAGTGCATCGGCTACTACATTGTCTTTTCCCTTCTTGTATTTGATGACATAGGGAAACGTCTCTATGAACTCGAGCCACTTTGCATGCCTTCTCTTTAGGTTAGTTTGACCTCTTAGATGCTTCAAGGTCTCATGATCCGTATGAATCACACACTCCTTAGCGAGTAGATAGTGTTGCCAAGTCTCCATGGCGCGGACTAAGGCATACAATTCTTTGTCATACGTAGGATAGTTGAGTGTTGCTCCATTGAGTTTCTCACTAAAATAGGCTATTGGTTTGCCTCTTTGAGTGAGCACAGCTCCAATACCTAATCCTGATGCATCACACTCAATCTCAAAAGTGTTAGTGAAATCTGGTAAAGCTAAAACTGGTGCATTCGATAACTGATCCTTTAGAGCTGTAAAAGCCTGCTCCTGGGCTTCTCCCCACTTGAACTCCACGTCCTTTTTGATCACAGCGGTGAGTGGTGCAGCAAGGGTGCTGAAATCCTTCACAAATCTCCTATAGAAACTAGCCAAGCCGTGGAAGCTTCTTACTTGACTAATGTTGCTTGGTGTCGGTCATTCTTGTATGGCTTTGACTTTCTCTTCGTCCACTCTCAGTCCCTGTGAACTCACTATAAAGCCTAAGAAGACAAGCTCATTAGTACAAAAGGTGCACTTCTTAAGGTTGGCTTAAAGACCTTCCTTTTGAAGCGTTTGAATAACTTGTTCCAAATGAACTAGGTGATCATCGAATGTAGGGCTATAAATAAGTATATCATCAAAGTATACCACAACAAACTTACTGATGTAAGGTCTTAGAACTTGATTCATAAGCCTCATGAAGGTGCTAGGTGCGTTGGTAAGCCCAAATGGCATTACTAGCCACTCGTAAAGACCTTGCTTGGTCTTGAAAGCCGTTTTCCACTCATCACCTTCCTTCATTCTTACTTGATGATATCCACTCCTAAGATCAATCTTAGAAAACACATTAGATCCAGATAATTCATCAAGCATATCATCTAACCTTGGTATTGGATGTCGGTATTTGATGGTAATGTTGTTGATAGCTCGACAATCCACACACATCCTCCAAGTTCCGTCTTTCTTTGGTACTAAGAGGACTGGTACAGCACATGGACTTAGGCTTTCTCTCACGTAGCCTTTGTCTAATAGATCCTTCACTTGTTTCTCCAACTCCTTAGCTTCCTCCGGGTTAACTCGATAAGCGGCTATATTGGGCAATGGTGCACCCGGAACCAAATCTATTTGATGTTCAATTCCTCTTATATGAGGTAGACCAGGGGGTATTTCATCCGGAAATATCTCAGCATACCGGTTCAAAAGGTCCTTCACCTCTTTAGGAAGATCTTGTTCCAAAGCACTAAAACCTGCGTTCAAAACTTCCTTAAAGATCATTAGTAATACCGCTTCTTTACAAGTGAGTGCCTTAGCTATGTAGCTAGGTTTGATCAGAAAATTACTCTTAGAAGAAGAACTCTTCTCTTTAAGCATCTTAATTTGAATTTCATGCACTTGATTCGGGGTAAGAGGAGTTAGATTATATTTTTTTTTATCATGGACAAAAGAATACACGTTACTACGCCCATGGTGCATGGTATCCTTATCAAATTGCCACGGTCTACCAAGTAGAAGGTGACAAGCTTGCATAGGAAGCACGTCACACAAGACTTGATCCATATACTTTCCCACTTTGAATGGTACTTGTACTTGATCCGTGATTTTCATCTCAGCCTTGTCATTAAGCCATCGTAGTTTATATGGATGAGGTTGTTTAGTCCGTCCAAGGCTGAGTTTTGAAACCATGTACTCACTAGCAACATTAGTACATGACCCACCATCTATGATAAGATTACATACCTTGTCTTGGACGGTGCAACGGGTATGGAAAATGTTTTCTCTTTGAGCTAACTCATCGGGATGAACCGTGAGGTTCAAGACACGCCTTATGACCAGTGATTCTCCATACTCAGGTTCACAATCAACTTCTTCAACTACAACATCATCCATGGCGACATCTACTTCATCTTGTGACTCGTATTCTCCCGCGTCCGTGAGAATCATTACTCTTGTATTGGGACAATCTTTAGCCATATGTCCTTTGCCCTTGCACTTGAAACATGTTATATCACGAGTTCTTGAATTATTAGGGCTAGGGAACTTACCTTGGTTAGGCTCGATTGGCTTAGACTTGAATCGATTGTCAATAGCCACGGCTTTGCCTTTGTCCAAGGGCTTTACTTGGGAGGTTGATGAAAAAGGTGTCTTGGCACGTCCTTGATCCCAATTTTGAATAGTTTTGACTCTCCCCAAGCTTGTCATCTTCTTCTTGATGTGGTGTTCAGCTTGTATAGCATGGTGTAAAATGTCCTTCAAGTCGTGATAAGGATGTATTTCTACTTTATGAGAGATCTTCTCATGTAACCCGTCAAGAAATTGAGCCATGGTGGTCTCAGCATCATCGTCAAGCTCCAGCCTATTCCTTAAATGCTCAAATTCTTCGAAATACTCTTCCACGCTCTTTGTTCCTTGAGTTAACTTCCGGAACTTCTTTTGAAGGTCTCGATGATAGTAGGTGGGAACATATCTCTTCTTCATAAGCTGCTTCATTTCCCTCCATGTGGTCACTTGAGGAGTATCACTTCTTCTCCTATCACTAACTTCACGATCAACAACATTCTCTTGTCTTTGGTTGCGGTTTGCTCGAGGTTGCTCGACTTGGACTAATCGTTGTTCCATGGTAGTGAGTTGTCGTTGCATTGTTTGCAGCAGTTGCATCATAGCAGCATTAGGATCACCGGTGTTTTCACCCATCTCACCTGAAAGTATTTAAAAAAATCAGAGTATCAAATTCTTTGGTAAGAGATAACAAAACAATCGAATTGATCTTCTTACTACCAATCGTACCACAAATCTTATGTGAATGGAAAACCTATGAAACTCAACTTTGAATTTCTAACAAACGTAAATGATCAGTACAAACTAAAGACAAAGGTTAACACAAAATAAATTTCAAAGCAATGATGTTTTTGGTTTTTTTTTTTTTTGTTTTGGTTTTTTTTTTTTTTTTAAATTATTTTAAAAATAGCAAACGAATTTTAAAAATAATGACATAAATTTTTCTGGATTTTCTAGTGATTAAATGAACTAAAACAGCAATTGAGAAATTGAAACAAGAAAATAGACGAAAATTTATTTTTATGGGTTTTTTTATGATGAAATTGAGAAACAGAATTGAAACACTTCGAAAAGAACGAAATAACCTGATAAAATAGGATGGTTTTGAAGCTCTGATACCAAAAATGATATGAGCTTTGGCTAAAAGTCTTGAGCCAAATTAGGGGTGAGTCACTAGCCGGTCTAAGGACCTCTCTAACTAACTCGGATAAGATGGAGATGGAGGATGGATCGACAAGAACCACAATAGATGTGGAAGTCTATTGATACTTCTTAGAACACTCAAGAATTCGGACACACTCGCGAATTAGAGAGCAAAAGATTTTGTGAAACACAAACAAGCAATTTTATTAATCAAAGGTGAAAAAATAAGGACTACAACTCAAGGCATTATATAGCCAGGTTCATAACTTATTCTAAGAGAAAAAACACATAAATCCTGCAAGAAAAACAAGGAAAGACATAACACAAAATCAAGAAAATAAAGGAAAGAAACGTTGGTAATAAAAGAGAATATCAAGGGTGCCGATTAAGGTAAGTTTGTTCTCTTGACTTTAAAACATGATTCTTCTTTGGTCTTGGAGTCTTCTGGACGAAATGAGAGCCTTCTTAGATGCCTTCTAGCACCAAAGAACACGTGCTTAAGTGGACTTCAAGTTTGGGGGTGAATAAACCCCATTTGGCCTCATTCTTTATTAGAGAGTCCACCAGACAGACACTTGCTGTCCGGCCCATATCTGGAGATTTATAGCTGATCTCTGGAAGCTCTTTGGTTCTCTGGAAAGTAGACTCAGAGAGCTTCAATTTGGTATGTGGCTCGTCTCCTGGATCGTCCTGAGTCGTTGGTGGTACTTCGTTCAAAACGGCCTTTAGCTGGGAGCTCTCGGATGAGGTTAGGCGAATGGATTCAAACTGATCTAGAGGGATCAGTCCTTCACGTTCCAGCTGTTCCAGGAAGATGTTGAACTTCTTCTCTAGGCCTTTGCTCCTGGTCCTAGTCATTGGGCCGCTTGGTACATAGGGAGCTTGAATAATATGACTTGGTGGTTCGATGTCCTCATCAGGAGGCGAATAATCGATAAAGAGAACAAAGAGATTTGAGACCTACATTTGAAGAGCGTTCCTTTGCTCTCAGTGATGTTCTGAATCGAAATGCCTGATGCAGAAAATGTTGGAAGATATATTATACCTGAAAATCTTGGGACCGTGGCGTATTAGTTTTAGGCAAAGATGTTGAAACAGGAGGTTCCAGATTAATCTGCAAGATTCAAAACATAAGCTTCTGAGAATGTGGTAATAAAGAAACTGAGATTGAAACACGAGAATATAAAGTACATTTTTGTTCCTAATGTGTCATTTAGAAGTTGATGTCGCAATCTGCTCGGTCTCTGAGTTAACCTTGGACCTGAAACTCTCAAGAGAAAAAGGGTCATTTTAAAACATGTTATAAGAAAGCCAACAAACAAACATTTTGAACACAAAGTCTTTTTTACCTTTGTCTTTCAGATCTTTCTGCAGTTCTAAGATTTGGTTCCTTTGGAACAGTAAGTTTGGTTCTTCTGGTAATAGGAGCCACCTTAAACAAAAATACAATGGCTCATTGGACCTATCAGTAGAAAGATATCTAGAATTAGCAAATTCAAAATCCATAAGAGCACAACAAACCTTAGCTTCCTGTTTTTGCCTTTTGGTGTCTTGGTTTTGTAATTTAGAGACTAAGATCGGAGATACATTTTCACCAAACTTGGCTAATGATCTCTGACATCTGAAACATCAAAACCACTTATTAAAACCAGAGAAAATGAAAAACAAAAAAAAAAACAAAAAAAAAGAAGCAAACTCACGTTACTGACATAGTGAATGGTTTCTTCGTCACTCAAGTGACAATAATATAACACCTGCACTTAGCCAAAGCCATGTTGTAAGATTAAGCCACTAATAAAAAAAAAACACAATGGCATCAAAAGGGCTTCTTAGTCTTACCGTAAAACTCCCTAATCGTAGCTTACCTTCCGTACCTGGATAGATTCCACCGCCCATCATCACGTACCTGTACAAGACAAAGAAGACACCTATTAAACAAATAAGCCAAGAGGAAAGGGGAAAAACTATCGGGGAATCTACCAATCCACACACACAACTCGAGACATTGTACACATCATCAAATCTAAGTAATTCTTCCCACGTACTGATTTTACCGTAAGAACAATGAGGAAAATTGTGGTTGTGGTAATTGTTGGTAGAAGATCGTTATTTATAGAAAAGATTAGTCTAAGGTTTTGGCATAGGTTTCAGAATATCTTGGAGAGCAAACAGAAAAATCATATATATGAATCAAAAATTAGAATGATTCACACATGTTTAAGGAAAGATTGCGAAATCATTATATAACAAAAACAATATTCTTGTTAACACATTTACGTTAGAATATTCTAGATGTTTTGGTTTTAGGCAATATTCTGATATTCAAATATCTTGAGAATATGCTTGTTGTTAGTTTACAAATCTAAATAAAATCAAAACGTAATTGTTAATTTGGTTTCCTTTTTTGTAGGGAAATCTTGCCAAAAGATATATTAACGATTAATAGAAGTAATTAGTTTAGATGGCATAAATATTTGAAAATCATCCGGAGATAATGAGGAATAAAACCAATTAATGTGAGAATAAGTTAAGGAAACAGAAAATATGTGTAACTAAAGAGATAATTTCGCTATTTTATTACAAATTTCCTTAATTGTCTTATCCAGGATCCGAACAGAATTAATCCGGGTAAAACCCGGATCCAAATGAATTAATGCAAAAAAATCCTGTAAAAATGTATATGTAGATTGTTTATTCCTATAAGCCTCCGAATACATATTTGTTTTAATATCTTGCATCTGCTTGTTTTTTAAACTTTTTTTTTTCTTTTTTTATATTGCGAATTGATTTCAGCGTTTAATATAATATAAGATTAGTGTTTGCTTTTGCATAACAATATTATTGAACACTAAATTTTAGTTTGGCATCAAATTAATTAGAAATTAGGTTCTGTTTCTTATAAGGCATCTGAGTATTTCACTTGGTTTTGTTTTAATATATCGATTCTTCATGTTTAATTTTTTTTTTGTCTAATCGAAAATTTAGCAGTTTATTTTTTTTTTTTAATCTTTATATACTGTTAGTTTCTTCTGAATCTGAATATTTATTTGGTAATCTCTAATCTATACTATTAATTAGGAAGCATTCCCTGAAAAATAACCTTAAAAAGTGTAAAAAATTACAAGGGAATGCCATTGGTTTTTAGTGTTTTTAAATAACTTCATTAAGGGTACAATAGTAATCACAAAATTAATATATTTAAATAAAAAATAGTTTAATTCTTTTAAATAATTATTAATTTCCAAAAAAATAAACTAATTTTCTCTCTCTTATTAATTATAAACGAAAATTTGAAATTAATTTTAAAAAAATTGTTAACCAATAAGAATTGAAAAACTAAGATTTGATATCCAACTAAGATTTTATCTAAACCAATCGTAGTAGACTATTCTATATCAAAAATAAAAAGAAAAATAATATCATTTTAATTCAAAATTAAAAACACTATCGTTTAAAAGATTTATCAATGGACGACTTTAAGATTAAATTTAAAATTTCGTAAGAAAATTAAATACAAATATTTTAAGATTCAGTTTTGATATAATATTTTCACAAATTTTAAAATATAAAACAAAATTTTATTTCACAATTTCTAAAATACGATATTAGATATTAACAACTATTTATATTTATGATGAAATAAACTCAAATAATAATAAATTTAAAGTAATTATCATTATAGCCTTCGTTTAGAGCAAGTTTGATAAATATCTAACAATAGATTGTATATATTAATTTCTAAATTATTTTGCGTTTTATTTTTTGTTTTTCAACCGGATCTTTCTTAAATAAATCCCTAATATATTGCACACAGTTTTCAAATAATGTAAACTAATTATATATTTTGAATTCAAAACAAATTATGCAGCAATATCATATCCTTTTTAGAGATGTATCTCAAATTTTTATTTTTAGTCCAAAAACCAAATTAATTATGATTAACAATAAAAAGAAGAATATGCAAAATTTAGCTAAGGAAAAAAACATTAATAAATTTGTTAAAATATATTTGTAACTTTAGCAGCATATATATTAATCTGCAAAACTCACAGTATGTATTGTATGGTATTTAAAAGTAAGCAAACAATAATTTGGAACATGACTTTAATGGAATGAAATGAGAATAGGAATTACGAGACGGGATGAGAGGGGAACATAAATTAAAAATCAAACTAAATACCCAATTGGTATGAGCACTATATAAAATAAATTTGTTTACATATATATCCATGTTCGTACGTTTTCAGTTACACATATATTCTATTTATGCCGGATACTGGACCGTCATATTTTTATTTCACGTATACGAGACGGGTTATGGGACCAAGAATTTATGACAGATACAGTACGGGATATGTTTCCCGTTCTAAAATAGTTACCCCTAGCTAATATACATGAAATAACCAAACTCAAACCGAATCTATATCCTATTTAACACATGTAATCAAACTATTAGAAATGTTTTGATTAGTTTAGAAAATAAAAAAGTAACATCATTTAACTTTTGCAACTAAATTATATCTTAGTTTTATCTTAAATATAATTTCGCACGTACGTGTAGGTCCGGATCTTAAAATATAACTATGCACTAACGCAACTGAATTTCGTTCATTTACTCTAATTTTATAATATTTATACTATTATAAATTTCACTAACACAACAAAATATTTTATAATTTTAAAATCTATATAACAATTTATATAAAAATATCTCTGCACGTACGTGTGAATTTAGATCTAATACACTAAAATATATATCATAGAAACAACGAAATAATCTATATTGAATTAAAATTTGTTAAAACTTTTTAAAAAATATGAAACCCCGCACGTACGTGCGGGTCATGATCTAGTGAAAGTTAATAAAGAAGCCTTCTACTTAATAAGGCCTTTTTTACCAAAAAGAAAGCCCAATAAAGGTCTTCTTCTAAAAACATGTTTTAGGCAAAGACAAAGATTGTTATTATGGTTGTCACAGTACTAAGAAGCATGTCCCAAACTACTCTTCTACTCTTTTAAAAAGCATTCAAGTCCCAAACTACTCTTCAGGATCCAACTCACTTACTCTCTTCTTGTTCTTCTGCTTCTTCCTACTCACGTTGACTTCATCCTCAGGAACCAACTCTCTTGCTCTCTTCTTCTTACTCACGTTGACTTCTTGACCCACATCTCTTGCTTCCTCATCACTTCCTTCATCTTCTTTTAGTGCTTCCTTTGCATCCTTTAGTGCTTTCTTTGCAGCGTGTTTCTGACTTTTCACTTGTCTTTTCATCTCCTCAGCTGTCCAAGGCAGTGGACCTACATTTCGATACTCCAATTCATTGTACTCAATCAGAGGAACTTTAGGTGGCGCCTCTTCTTCCATGAGAAGGAAACTTCGCCATGTCCACAAAGCAGTCATTGCAGGCATTTGATCTACGGGATCAACAGATACGCCTAACCAAACAATTGAGCGATTGCGTTTCTTGGATTTGCTCCACGCCTCCAGCATCACATTCTTGTCTCCTGAGCAAGCAAAGCAAGCAGAGCAATATGTTAGTATGTTAGTACTAACAGACACAGAACAAAGACAAGAGCAATATAGTAAGTACCTACCTGATGCAATCAAAATGTTCACAGGCTCTCCTACTCTCTCTTTCTTGTTGCAGAATTTGATTATATCTTCAACTATAGCAGAATCTGCCGCATTACGCTTTGGACGTGGAAGTCCCAAAGAAACCACTTCCACACCCGTGGAAGCCTCTCATATCAAGGCTATGCTTGATCCTAGGGAAGAGGTAAGGATTGTGTGCAAAAAATGTTCTTACATACATGAAAGGTAAAAGGTTCTTTAGGTAAGAATTGTGTTCAGGAGGTGGCTAAAGACGTGGCTGATGGTATTCTTGACGAGGAGTGCGATGATTTCATTCGGGATATGAATGATAATTTATAAATTGTTAATATGTTTTGTGTTTTAAACTGGAATAAAAACTCGTATAATTTTGTGTTGTTTTTTTTCGAGGGTGAATCATTAAAATCATGGAGAGGCTTCTACGTATATGACTATATGGTAAGAATAAAAACGCTTATATGAAACAAAAAATGCTTAGACTATACATATATATATATATATATTGAAATATTTGCTTAAGTTAATGGTTAAGTTTTTCAACACTTTTTTTTTTTTTACACACATCATCTTTTTTCTTTTCCACCTAATCATTCAACACCCATTTCAATTTTAATCTCTTACAATTTTTATTTCATATTCTTATTTTGTTGATAATTGTTGGGATTTGAAGAGGAAAAAAAATAATTAGTAAAATTTTAAGTGTTGAAATGATTATTTTTTAAGATTTATTTCATAAAAAGATGTTTAAAGATATAAAATGACATTTTTTTTTTGTGTTCAAATGAAATGAAGCAAGTCTCAATTTATAGAATAAAAAAGTGATGAATTTTTATATATAAAACATTCAAAAATAATTTTGTTTGTTATACAATAATTTATTGTAAGTAAATACGATGAGAGAATAATAAGATGTTTGATTCATAAGCTGTCATGTGTCTTTAATGAGTCCCATTTTAGTTTTTTTTTTCAACATGTTGAATAAATTCAACACGGTTTAATTCACAACATCTTTTTATATTTTTCAACATGCTTATTGGAGTAATTCAACAGTTGAAAAAGAAAAGATTCAACAATCCCATTGTACATGGTCTTACCATATTAACATGACAAGAACTACAAAACAAAAGACCCAAGTTGGAATTAAAATTCGTAACTCCAAAAATTATTGGGTAGCAGCAAGGATAAAGATGAAGTGTATAATAGTCATCATTGCAAGCATAACTTCAAGAGCAAGTTCATGGACTCTTTCTTTTTTTCAATAGTTGACCTTCTGGCTTCTGTGATGATTAACATTACAATTAGTTCTTCACAGTGTTACCCGAAAAAAAACCCGTCCCCCTCAAGAACAAGGTATGTCTCTTACAAACCATTACATGCACATCAATTCCGAAAATACTAACAATTACAATAGCTCCTCGACGAAAACCCTTAGCTTCCAGTCTTGGGTATCTTTTGTTACTGGGAACGGTAAGCATCAATCAAGCGACGTGAAGATAACCGCCCATTCAGTTTCAAAAGATCATTGCTTCCTCCACAAGTAACCTCCCCTGTTTTACCTCCGTGTCCTTACTGATAACCTCTTAAACCCCTTAACCCCACTTTCTACCACATCCTCGTCTACCCTATAGGGATGCACGGTACCATTTTGGTCTACTCAAGATACTTCCACATGTCTAGGGAAAAGGACAAGAGACCTCCAGCCCCGCGATGATGCCTAGGACTCGTCGAGAGACAAAAGGCACGATTGCAAAGGTTGCTCCGATCAACACATTTATAATGGGCTTTCTTCGTGTATTTAATTGGGCTTCTGAAAATCCATTTCACTAAACCGGGTCGACCCGATCGTAATTTCATCCTTCTAGATGCTACTATTTTCGTTCCCCCGCTAGTTTCAAAATTTTGTCGCCTTTTCGAATTTTCTCCCATCTTCAAATTCGTACTCAGATCTGATTCAAAGTCTTCTGAAATTTTTATATGTTTCTCCGAATTGAATCGTATTTGATTGATTAAGTTGAACTGAAGAAATCGGAGAGTGAGAAGAGATGGAGGAGTATCTACAGTATATGAAGACTCTCCGTTCTCAAATGACTGGTATAATCTTCTTCTTCGCTTCTGATTTTTCCGATTATAGCTGAAATCTTCATCTTCAAATTCGATTGAGGTTAGATGTGGAGGATCACGCTGCTAAGGTCTCCGTCGAGGAGCAGATGCAGGTTACAACAATCAATACCTTGGAGAAAGATCTCGAGCATGGTTAGTTTCTTTCTCTCTCTCATCGATTTCGAATTTGAAGACATGGACGAATAATATTGATCGTACGGCAGATTTTAGTCGTGATCTTCGTGGAAATGTATGCTTATTTGAGATGATTTGGTTTGGAAATCCATAATTGCGATATTTCTGCTGTTTCGTGTTTTCAATTTTGTTTCCTGAGTTAGCTATCATTGATGTATTTTTGTATTGATTTGGACTTTTGTTTTGTGAATGTTGATTTTGCTGTTTTTTGATCAACTATTAAGTATTAGAGTAGCAGTTCTTTGTTCAAATTGGTTCAACTCTGGATCTACACTTTGTAACCAGCTTTATATGCACTTTTCTGATGAGATGTTATATTGAGTTTTCCAATTTTGTTCAAAGCAAGTCAGTGTTCACAAATACCAAGTGACTTTTGCAAATTTGTGAAAGTGCTCAAATCAAGTGGTTTAGTAAAGATATCAGCCAGCTGTTTCTCAGTAGCAATATAATGAATCTCAACAAGTTTCCCCTCAACTAGTTCTCTAATGAACTGTTTGAAGCATTGTCTGAGACCAAGAGACTAAAAGAAGAAACGGATCAGAAGACGAGGAAAAAAGGCGAAATATGCTCACATATACTTGAGAATCAGAGAAAAATTTCGTCGATGGAATCTGATTCAGTAAATCTTTCACAGGTATATTTGAACTCTTCTGTAAGCCATGAATATATGCATTGTAGAAGCATGAAGCTGAAGTCACATATACTAGGTCTAATTGTGATTTAGAAGTTACCACTGTAATTTGTGAGACAGTTGGACATCTTGTGTACTGCTTACATCTTGGATGAACTTTTATCCTGCGTTGTAGAGCTTGGAGCTTATTCTACAAGAACGAGACAGTTTATCTACAAAATTTGTATCGAAACGGTAATTCAAAGAACATCTCCCTAAAACTGGATTGCGGTTTTGGAACCACCTGATTGCTGTGAATTTCATTGTTTCTTATTGTAGTTCTAACTATGTCAAGACGGCAGAAGAAGCTAGAACCAAACTTGAGGAGCAAAAGGTTTGTTATTTTCATTTTTCTACACGTGATCTCTTTTGCTGTTTGTTTAACAACACAGTTATCTTTCTATTGTCCTATTTTGGCCAGGGCTGGTTTATCTCCCATATGAGCAATGAAACTGGTCAACAAGGACAGGTTTGTTCTCCTTATGAATCCTTTAATGCTTATTTCATTACATGACACTTTCAATATTTGCATAGTAACTGAGGTTTTGATTTCTTATCCCTTTCTTGACAATTTTTGATACTTTAGAAAAAAGAGTCAAGGAATGACCTGATGGAACTATCAGATTCTGCTAGAGCAAAGCTTGATCAAGCAAAACAGATCAAATCCAACCTTCTTCAGGAAAATTCGAAGGTTCTTTACTTTAGTTCGACCTGATTACTCTTGATGGTTTTGGTTCTGGCACTTTGTATTTGCGATATGTGTTTTGTCCTATATACAGATTTTTTTCCCTTCCAGTAATTCCTTAAATAAGAAGAAGAACAATTTTGAGTACACGATGTGTCTCTTTGAGCACTTTTCTGAATTATATAATTTCATGTCAGATCAAGCTATCAATTGAGCATGTGAAGCACAAGATTAATGAGTTTAAGGTAATCACTCTCTGGAATTCTTTGCAAGCATTGTGATGTTGAATGAGTTCAGAAATGTAAGATTTGTTCCTGCACCTGGTACTATACTATGTTCTTTAATTTGTGAACAATGCAGGCAGAGTTAATGTTGGTGGATATCAAGGTTCTAGAAGAGGAATACACAGCTCTCTTGTCAGATGAGTCTGGAGAGGCAGAGTATCTAGGTTCGCTGCAGAGTCAGGCTGAGAAACTGAAGGTGACATTGATTTATTTATATAGGCTTGGATTAGATTACTAACTATATGATAATTACCACCTCCACTTGTCGCAGGGAATTTCTTACATTGCTAAATGTGGTTGTGGAGAGGAATACAGTGTTGGTCTAGATTAGGCCAAAGTTATACATGCACTATCACCATTTCAGGTATCTGTCAAATTATTATCTGAATATGTGAACAAATCGAGAACCAAAAGTAGCTTAATGTGCTAGTTCTTTAGAATCTGTGGTTAATTGTTTAGTTTGTCGAGAGATAGAACTATCATGCTGTCTTGTTGCAGTATATAATGTTTTACAGTTGAAGAAAATTCAAGCTCGTTCTGTTTAAGATCTTAAAACTAATAAAGAAAGAGTAGAATTAGTGGCATTTGATACAGAATTCTACAGAAGAAGAATTGGAAGTAAATGAGTGTTTACAATTAAATATCGATTTGATTGCACCACTGAACGCCATAAAGCTCGTCTTGTGATTTTGGGTAACCATGACAAGGAGTGTTTTGACTATAGTGATGTGTTTTCTCCGGTGGCCAAGATGGCGATTGTTCGTGTTGTACTATGTAGCTAAAAAGAATTATGAGGTTCATCAGCTAGACGTCCACAATGTGCTTTCTTAAATGTCATCTTCATGAAAAAGTATACATGAAGCTATAATAAGGAATTTTGTCACATAATGAAACGGGCGGGTGTTGTCTTTATTGATTTTTATACGAATTAAAATAAGTTTTTCGTTGTTGGTTTGCAAAACTGGTGAATACTAAAGTATATAAATTTCTACAAGTTCGTTCTGATTATTTTCTCTTTGTTTATTAAATATATATTTTGTTTTTTAAATTACGTGGATGATATAATCATATATAATTATTATGTGATCATCTAATCGTTAAAGGATTACCATTCTAAGCAGTAAAAATAAAGTTCAATTTTTTTTAATTTTTTCATTTGAAATGCTAAATTAGAATCCATTTACCATGGGGTTCCAAAAATGATAATGAACAAACAAAATAAATAAATTTGGAGATGTAATAATGTTTACAGGCGTCGGATTTATTTTAATTATAAAATAGTGGAATAGCAAACTTTTTCACTTGTATTTTGGTTTAGCATATGTCGGGTCTTAGGTATATCAATATACAATACTGTATATACTTATATTTGTTAACTTGTTATAATAAACGAAATTGGCCATCAAATTTTCCACAAATCTCCAAATAAAAACCACAACAATTTGGCATTTAAAAACAATTTCTAAACTTGAAAGCTACCATTAATGCCGGTGGTATGTATGACATAATCTCCCTCTTGTTCTCTTTACAATTGCTAAAACAGTCTACTACTAATTGCACAAAAAATGTTCTTACGTAAAAAAAGTTCATATCTTTATAATTTTCAATAAGTAAGCTTTAATCGATCAAAATCGTCCAATAAATAGTTTTTTTTTTATAGTAACCATCTCGCTTTGCCAGTTTCAGGTGACGATCTTCAAATAACCTCTCGTTGCAGGGGACGATCTTCATTTAGGTAGTTTTTCTTGCCAATTTTTTTTTTCCAGAAGATCGTCCCCATCAATTGTAGGAGACGATCTTCATCTAGGTAGTTTTTCAACGTGCATGTTATTTGCCATATATCTTCTGGTGTTATATTTATTTTTTTGCTTGGATAGGGACAACAACATTCCTGCTGACATTTCTGCTGATCGAGCTGCTGTTGCAGTTTTGCTTGAGGAGTGGTTGGCTCTAGATGAGTCAACGAAGATCCGGCACACTATGGAAGCTTCTTTTCGCCACACTATGGAAGTTTTTAGCTACTTAATAAGGCACTTACCTACTTGATCTTTTTTCTTTTTTCAACATACTGGTGTTATATGTCCTTCTTGTCAAACTCGTGTGATCCGCTGGTCTAGTGTTAGGAGCATTACTGTTTTCTTCTTCAAGGTCAATGATGACTGAAGAGGTAGTAAACTTTCTTCTCTTCAAAGCATGGGAATTAACACTCATGTTCAAAGGTGAATCTGCCTCTAAAGTCAAACGACTGGTATCACCATTAGAATATGTCTCTGGACTTACTATTACAGACGATTCAGCTCCAAGAGGAGATCTTCTGCAATTTTCAGTAGATATATGCCTTTTTAAGAATTGTTCAGGAGATTTCAGAGACCTCAGACCTGTTGCTAGGCTAGAGCTTTCATTCTTCGAGCTAGAACATGGACTGCCTGTTGTTATACCATTAATCATACCCGAGACAGATTTTTCTGAATCTTCATCACAGTTGGTCACAGACGACACCTCACAACACCTGCACATGACAGTTTTTTAAGTTTTCTTAAAGATCTGTATAATATATATATAACCTTACAGGTGTGATTGAATCTTATATATTCCCGGTAAGTATTTAACAATACTTGTCTGATATTTTACCCGGGCTCAAGTTGGACACCGACACACTCAAGGTCAATGACTTCTTTGTAACGTTCAGCTTCCCCTTTAACTTGAACGAATGTGTGAGCAGGTATGTAACCTACAGATGATTCAGAAAGCCTCATGGATCTTGAACCTTCTTTGCTTTGGTTTTCAGAGGACAAGTTCTGCTTATGGGACTCTAACATCTTACTGTCAACTCGCTCCTGCATGCAATTCACAAAGAATCTTTATGATAATGTATGTAATAAAGTTTCAAAGAAAAGGAATGAGATGGTTTTGAACCTTGACACTGTTGAAAAAATATCTTAACCCTTCCATAGATGCTTCAAAATTATCATACAGTTTGATAGATTGCCTTAGCCACTTTGAAATAGACGCTTTGTTTCTTGGTTGTCTGTATCGCTCATCTGGACATCAAAACAAGGCAACCTCAGAGCTACCATAACTGAATTGAAAACAAAACGTTTGAATAGAGTTGAGCAGTGACGACTATCCACAGATATTGAAGTCTTATAGTTACCCAAGAATATGATGGCACCATAATCAAATCGGATATTGGTTATATGATCACAGAATGATTATTTAATTTATCAATTATAATCCAATTGTATCCCCAAATTACCTCAATTAAACTGGTAATTGGAAAAGTGAAATCGGACCAATTGATCTAGTCCAGAGATCTTTCCAAAAATGTGTTCAAATTTAACGGTAACAAATAAACTACAGATTTCTATAAATAAATAAAAAGATACATAACTCTGATGACTTTCTCATTGTCTTCTTGATATTGTAAAAAGGAGAGAGGAGAAGAAAGCAAAGTAGTGTTAGAGGAGATGGAGCAAGAGAGCCAAAACGGTGCGTATGATGGTAGAGTTATGACGGAGGAGCAAATGGAGACTCTCCGTAAGCAAATCGCCATTTACGCCGTTATTTGTGACCAGCTCGTCCTCCTCCACAACTCTCTCTCTTATTTCCCTCCTCTCTCATCAGGTACGTACACTTGTCTCTCTCATCTCCATGATTGTATTTGGAAGAAACTTAAGGGTCACGTAACTTAATTTTTATATGGTAATGATTTGAGAAAAATAAAACAGGGATGAATCCAATGGACGGCGGATACTTTGATCCGATGGTGGCGTCTTCAAGCGCTCATGGAATGTCGACTCGGCATCGATGGACTCCAACGTCGACGCAACTTCAGATTCTCGAGAACATTTACAAGGAAGGAAGTGGAACACCAAATCCGCGGAGGATTAGAGAGATCACTACGGAGCTGTCTGAACACGGGCAAATCACTGAGAAAAATGTTTATAATTGGTTTCAAAACCGACGAGCTCGGTCCAAACGAAAGCAGGCTCAGACGACGACAATGACTGCTCAGGCAGATGATACGGTGGTGACTGCTGAAGATAGAAGGAGTTGTGGAGATTCTGGAGGAGGGTTTGAGTCTTATGAGCATATACTCTTCCCAAGTCCTGATTTAGGTAATGATGTTTTCGTGTCTATCAATTCAGATTGATGAAATTTTGTTTGGTTCGGTTTGGATTTTATGCCTACCGTATATGATTATATATTAGAGAGATGAAAACATGTGAACATTTTGTGGTTTCAGGGATTGAGCATTTGTTGAGTAGGGACAAGTTTATGGAGAGCTAAATTCATAGACTGACGTGAAATGAAGATGAAGTATTCTAAACTCTTCTCTCTGTTTTCATTAGACTAAAGAAAATATTCGATTGTCTCAATAAAAGTATGCTATTGTGTATGTGTGAGAGAGACCTTTAACAAGTCGTCTATCGCTTCATACAAACATGAGTGGTTCATGGAAAAGTTCGGTCGAAACAAGCCAAGAGCATTTATCATAAGTACTCATTAAGTCCATCTCTCATATGTATCTGTAATGAAATTGGTCAAGGTGTTCTACAAAAATTCGTTTATGTTTGTAATTTTATATTTTGTGGTTTTGTGATATTATTATATAGTTTGGCTTTAAAATGAATTCAAAAATCTCGGTCTACTCAAATCGTAACTTGTGAGAGTAAAATGTTTGAAGGGATTCGAGATGACCACATACTACATATATGGTTACTGCATGGGATTAACTTCCTATCCTATGGTGTGTGGTTAGTTATTAAACATTTCTCATATAAAAAAAATTGCAGGACTCCAGCAGAGAAGAAGCCAACTCCTTCAATCTCAATCCCTAAGGGTAAGAGACATAATGCATGTCTATATGTACATTAACGAGATAGGTGGTTCGTTGATACATGACGATGGTTGTATAATTTGTAGTGATGACATGCATTGTCTGTGTGAAACGTGACAATTCTTAACTAATTATAATACTTGAACAACGTAATTCTTGTTATAGATGCATAATGTTTATGTGTGTGGAAATTAATAAAGGAGACAAAAAAAAGAAGCCAAAAGTCTTCTTGGCTAGAAAAGAAGAGTGAAAGCCATCAATCTCTTTGTTCACTACTTTTGTGGTGTCCATGGCCTAGAGGTGTGCGATAATTGTAAATTTAGAATCAAATTACACAACTGGAAAATTTAAACTACAAGTGAAAAATGTGATGGTCACAAAAACTGCAAGGAAATAAATCTATCGGCCCATTTGAAGCCCCGTTGAATTCACCGCCTAGATCATTGTACTTAGACCGTTCTAAATCTAAACAGTCAACCTTTGACTTATATTTTTTTGGTCAATATCAACCGCTAAAAAATGAAGACAAATACAACGTACTAAAAAAAAATGTTGTGTTACACTGTTACGTAACGCAATTTCGGAATAAAGATAATAATATTGCGTCAACCTGATAAAGAAAAGATAAAAGAGAGTCTTAGAAAATAGGGTAGTTTTAACATTCTAATTAAGAAATAGGGTAGTTTAAATTATGGTTTTGAGTATTGGGTAGTTTATAGTGGGTAGTTTATGTTGTACTAGAGAGAAACCCACGCGATGCGTGAGATACTGATTAAAAATGTTATTGCAAAATAAATAATACAATAATAGGTTTTGATGTCCTTCCAAATAATTATATTATACATGAATTTGTTTAACACTTTAGTTATTCCTTTTGTTATCAGTTTAAGAATTTTGTTATAAAGAAAGGTAAAGTACATATAGAGTGGCTAAAAATTGAAAGTATTGGCATATACATTATGGAATTTATTTTGAACGTAAAAATTAGTATGTTATAAAACTTTTTCTGAAGAAAAAAGGTCAACAAAGAATAAAAAGTAGACGTTTTTTTGAAAAGAAAAAATACCCATCTTCTAACGAAAAAATCATTCATCATAATCTCAAATATAGTTCATGAACAGATTATAAACCCAACCAATAGAGGAAGAAGATGAATAGTATAGATTGGGTTAGATGGGTTAGATACAATTGATTTTTGACATTCTCTTTCTATTTTCTTAAAAGTTTCGGTTTGTAATTTCTAGCAAATTCTATTAAAATGTTGAAAATTACAATAATTAGAATTAATAATTCCTTAAAATTCTGTAGCTTACGTCTCTAATTCTATCCAAATGAATTCTATTAAAGTCTTTCATCCAATACCCCCACCTTTTTATCCTTCAACTCTATCATCATCTTCTCCTTCTTTTTTTCTATAACAAAAGTGTAAATAAGGGTTTGGCCATTAATTCTAATTTAAAAATGAGCTCGTCATGAAGTTTTTAACTTCTTTTTTCACGACATGTGGTCCTTTTTCTTTGTCTTTAAATGCTAAAAAAATATCCTATATTTTGTCTTTGTTTTTTTTTCATCATTCAAAGTTATAAAAAAAATTAAATATTTTAGAAATAGGTAAGATGCTATATTATTTATTTCATATTATCCCTTCACTTTATAATAAATAATTTGCATGACCTTATTATTATATTTTATTTTTGAAAATGCCCTTTTTGGTGTGCCATTTTTAAAAAATGTCTCCTTCTTCTGTGTATTTTCAAAAATACGTCTCATTAAACCTGAAAAGATTTATGAGGTACTTCTGAATGGTAAGTATTACTCAAGCCTCGATCTAAGTATTTATAAGGTTTTATAACGTATTTATATAACATATTCATAAGGTTTTATAAAATATGTATAAGATTTTATAAGGTATTTATAAGTTTTAATAATGTATTTATACATATAAAGGTAGTTTTGTATGCTTTATAATGTCACATACGTACTTAGGTAAATTCAGATTTTTAAGGAAATTTTGGAAAGGTTTTATGTAGGTTGTATTTTTGAAAAGAGATATTGGAAAAAAGCATTTCTCTTCTAACAATTCCTCAATTTACAATGTCCTTTTTATAATTTTCTTACATTTTGCTTCTCGAATAGTATTCATTTATGTAATGATTTATAGTTAAATTAAATATGAAATAATTTTTTTAAATAAAATATTATAAGATAATTTGTTGTTAATTGTCTAATATCAATTTGTGGGAAATAAGGTAAAATGTAGAAAAAGACAACATTAAAAGAATACTTGATTTAGTGCTATATGCGTTATAGAGCATCGATGAATTTTGAGACTGAATTTTAAGTTTTTATGTAAAATCTTTTTAAAAAAATAGAATGGCAAATGATCTTATAAAGATGTATATGTAAATCTTTCATTGTTCCATTTCAATTTAAATATATATATATATATATATATATATATATATATATATATATATATATATACATTTTCGAAGTACAAATATGAAATAAATTTTTGAGTTGGCACTTATTGACAAGAGAATGTCATTGTTATAAATGTTTATCTATTAATTAATATTACAAATTATTTTCGAAACAATTTTTAAGAAATTGTGGCTTCTAAATATGGTAACAAATTGATTTTGTTTCTCAATTTGATTAATTGCTAATTCCCTAAAACCTCTCTACCTAATTTAAACATTAATATATGATTCTTCTTTCACTTTTATATAAACTTATATTTAATTTATTTTGAATTTATGTAAAATACATATAATTAATATAATAATATATTTTTCTGCATATAATGTGATTCAAAATTTTAAAAACGGACATATATTACTCAATCGATGAAGAAAAAATATGTATAAATGTCCCACATTGCTTAAAATTTTGGGCAATGGTTCAGAGTCATACATTAAGTTCTGGGTAGTTGGAGATGATAATAACATTAAGTTCTCGACAGATAAATGGTTATGAGGGAAGTCACTTATTGGAGCTGTGGAAAGTGATTTACCAGAGGGGTATGCAACATGGACGGTCCGAGAGATGTGGAGTGAGGGTTTAGGCTGGGACATGGCACAAATTTCACCATATGTCTTGGCGACCACAAAGTTAGAGCTGACGGCAGTACTTGTTGATACAGTGACCGGAGTAAAGGATAGATTGTCGTGAGTGGGGCTGCGGATGGGGAATCAACACGAAACTAAGAAATGCATTGTACCAATTTGATATAATGTTACTTTTTGCTGGATCATATTTTAAAAATATTTAAAAGTAAACAATACTTAAATGAGAACATACATATCCAAGCGCATAATTTCTTGACGATCCAACCTCAAATCTTATATATCTTATATAATATGAGAAGGTTTTCCAAAACTTGGCCTAAAACGATGACATCTGGCGCTTCAATTATATGACACATGTCCTCCCGTTACTTCACGTCAACTTTGTCAGAAAATAGTTAGGCTAAATAAACATCTAATTGGGCCTATTTGCTTTGCTGCCCCTACGTCCAGTTTTAATAATTAGCCGTTACATCTGTTTTACATCTGTGTTGTTTTGTTTTCCCATCAGCCGTTAGTCGTATTATTTTCTCATTAATTTCAGATAAAAACTATTTAATTTTTGTCCCTTAATTCTGCCTGTCAGTTTTCAAAACTACAAATTCATTGTCTGATCATTATTTTAAAATTGAAATCCCTGATTTCTCTCCATCACTCATTATATAAAGTACTTATGGGAATCAACATTCACTCACTATTTTCTATTCCAAAATCTGAAAATGCCAAAGCCTAAAAGAATAGCTCCATACTCTACTCTAGATAATGTATCCAACGTAAAAGAAACCACATGTCAAAATAGAATAGTTGTTCGTATCATCCATACATGGGAAGCTTGAGACTTTAGGAAAAACAATCTTCTACTAAGCGTTGAATGTCTTCTGCTAGATGAGAATGTAAATCACACTCCTAATTAAACACTCCTATTTGACACTGAATTTTGTATTACAAATTCCCTCTCTAACTGTTTTTTTTTCCCTTCCAGGATTGTGCAATTCAGGCCTCTGTCCTTCTTACTCGCCTGTGTAAGTTCAAAGACCTGCTGATTCGAGGCAACTTATATGCAATCAGTGATTTTGATGTAAACAATACTTAAATGAGAACATACATATCCAAGCGCATAATTTCTTGACGATCCAACCTCAAATTCAGCAGTGTCGTTTATGTTCTACAACACAATTGTTGGCTAGAATGAAGATAAGGCACGTACTAAAATGAAGATGAGTGAGAGAGAAGAAAATATAAATTTCAAATAACTAAATTAAAAAGAAGTTAATTTAGAAACATAATCATTGCTTGAGCTAAAGTAGAGAGCTTCTTATAGAGCATTTGAAGAATGTCTCGATTTTATGGAATTGATTAAATAAGAGATTTGTAACATGAAAACGTAATGTGAAGAAGAAACGTAACGTAAAGGAATATAATGCCACGGTTTTCATTTATTAGATAGAGTAGCATAAGGTAAAAAGGAGCACTTAATTATAATGTCTAGAAAGATATGCTTAGAGAAGAAAATTTTATTTTCCACATTATAATTACAAATTAATCACCATTAATTACCATTAATTGGAGAGGGACACATGTCAGATGCATATGATGCCAAATGGCATGATAATAGAGCTTCTTAAAAAAAACCTTGTCATATTATATAATATGAGAAGGTTTTCCAAAACTTGGCCTAAAACGATGACATCTGGCGCTTCAATTATATGACACCTGTCCTCCCGTTACTTCACGTCAACTTTGTCAGAAAATAGTTGGGCTAAATAAACATCTAATTGGGCCTATTTGCTTTGTTGCCCGTACGTCCAGTTTTAATAATTAGCCGTTACATCTGTTTTACATCTGTGTTGTTTTGTTTTCCCATCAGCCGTTAGTCGTATTATTTTCTCATTAATTTCAGATAAAAACTATTTAATTTTTGTCCCTTAATTCTGCCTGTCAGTTTTCAAAACTGCAAATTCATTGTCTGATCATTATTTTAAAATTGAAATCCTTGATTTCTCTCCATCACTCATTATATAAAGTACTTATGGGAATCAACATTCACTCACTATTTTCTATTCCAAAATCTGAAAATGCCAAAGCCTAAAAGAATAGCTCCATACTCTACTCTAGATACTGTATCCAACGAAAAAGAAACCACATGTCAAAATAGAATAGTTGTTCGTATCATCCATACATGGGAAGCTTGAGACTTTAGGAAAAACAATCTTCTACTAAGCGTTGAATGTCTTCTGCTAGATGAGAATGTAAATCACACTCCTAATTAAACACTCCTATTTGACACTGAATTTTGTATTACAAATTCCCTCTCTAACTGTTTTTTTTCCCTTCCAGGATTGTGCAATTCAGGCCTCTGTCCTTCCTACTCGCCTGTGTAAGTTCAAAGACCTGCTGATTCGAGGCAACTTATATGCAATCAGTGATTTTGATGTAAACAATACTTAAATGAGAACATACATATCCAAGCGCATAATTTCTTGACGATCCAACCTCAAATTCAGCAGTGTCGTTTATGTTCTACAACACAATTGTTGGCTAGAATGAAGATAAGGCACGTACTAAAATGAAGATGAGTGAGAGAGAAGAAAATATAAATTTCAAATAACTAAATTAAAAAGAAGTTAATTTAGAAACATAATCATTGCTTGAGCTAAAGTAGAGAGCTTCTTATAGAGCATTTGAAGAATGTCTCGATTTTATGGAATTGATTAAATAAGAGATTTGTAACATGAAAACGTAATGTGAAGAAGAAACGTAACGTAAAGGAATATAATGCCACGGTTTTCATTTATTAGATAGAGTAGCATAAGGTAAAAAGGAGCACTTAATTATAATGTCTAGAAAGATATGCTTAGAGAAGAAAATTTTATTTTCCACATTATAATTACAAATTAATCACCATTAATTACCATTAATTGGAGAGGGACACATGTCAGATGCATAGGATGCCAAATGGCATGATAATAGAGCTTCTTAAAAAAAACCTTGTCATATTATATAATATGAGAAGGTTTTCCAAAACTTGGCCTAAAACGATGACATCTGGCGCTTCAATTATATGACACCTGTCCTCCCGTTACTTCACGTCAACTTTGTCAGAAAATAGTTGGGCTAAATAAACATCTAATTGGGCCTATTTGCTTTGTTTCCCCTACGTCCAGTTTTAATAATTAGCCGTTACATCTGTTTTACATCTGTGTTGTTTTGTTTTCCCATCAGCCGTTAGTCGTATTATTTTCTCATTAATTTCAGATAAAAACTATTTAATTTTTGTCCATTAATTCTGCCTGTCAGTTTTCAAAACTGCAAATTCATTGTCTGATCATTATTTTAAAATTGAAATCCCTGATTTCTCTCCATCACTCATTATATAAAGTACTTATGGGAATCAACATTCACTCACTATTTTCTATTCCAAAATCTGAAAATGCCAAAGCCTAAAAGAATAGCTCCATACTCTACTCTAGATACTGTATCCAACGAAAAAGAAACCACATGTCAAAATAGAATAGTTGTTCGTATCATCCATACATGGGAAGCGTGAGACTTTAGGAAAAACAATCTTCTACTAAGCGTTGAATGTCTTCTGCTAGATGAGAATGTAAATCACACTCCTAATTAAACACTCCTATTTGACACTGAATTTTGTATTACAAATTCCCTCTCTAACTGTTTTTTTTCCCTTCCAGGATTGTGCAATTCAGGCCTCTGTCCTTCCTACTCGCCTGTGTAAGTTCAAAGACCTGCTGATTCGAGGCAACTTATATGCAATCAGTGATTTTGATGTAAACAATACTTAAATGAGAACATACATATCCAAGCGCATAATTTCTTGACGATCCAACCTCAAATTCAGCAGTGTCGTTTATGTTCTACAACACAATTGTTGGCTAGAATGAAGATAAGGCACGTACTAAAATGAAGATGAGTGAGAGAGAAGAAAATATAAATTTCAAATAACTAAATTAAAAAGAAGTTAATTTAGAAACATAATCATTGCTTGAGCTAAAGTAGAGAGCTTCTTATAGAGCATTTGAAGAATGTCTCGATTTTATGGAATTGATTAAATAAGAGATTTGTAACATGAAAACGTAATGTGAAGAAGAAACGTAACGTAAAGGAATATAATGCCACGGTTTTCATTTATTAGATAGAGTAGCATAAGGTAAAAAGGAGTACTTAATTATAATGTCTAGAAAGATATGCTTAGAGAAGAGAAATTTATTTTCCACATTATAATTACAAATTAATCACCATTAATTACCATTAATTGGAGAGGGACACATGTCAGATGCATAGGATGCCAAATGGCATGATAATAGAGCTTCTTAAAAAAAACCTTGTCATATTATATAATATGAGAAGGTTTTCCAAAACTTGGCCTAAAACGATGACATCTGGCGCTTCAATTATATGACACCTGTCCTCCCGTTACTTCACGTCAACTTTGTCAGAAAATAGTTGGGCTAAATAAACATCTAATTGGGCCTATTTGCTTTGTTTCCCCTACGTCCAGTTTTAATAATTAGCCGTTACATCTGTTTTACATCTGTGTTGTTTTGTTTTCCCATCAGCCGTTAGTCGTATTATTTTCTCATTAATTTCAGATAAAAACTATTTAATTTTTGTCCCTTAATTCTGCCTGTCAGTTTTCAAAACTGCAAATTCATTGTCTGATCATTATTTTAAAATTGAAATCCCTGATTTCTCTCCATCACTCATTATGTAAAGTACTTATGGGAATCAACATTCACTCACTATTTTCTATTCCAAAATCTGAAAATGCCAAAGCCTAAAAGAATAGCTCCATACTCTACTCTAGATACTGTATCCAACGAAAAAGAAACCACATGTCAAAATAGAATAGTTGTTCGTATCATCCATACATGGGAAGCTTGAGACTTTAGGAAAAACAATCTTCTACTAAGCGTTGAATGTCTTCTGCTAGATGAGAATGTAAATCACACTCCTAATTAAACACTCCTATTTGACACTGAATTTTGTATTACAAATTCCCTCTCTAACTGTTTTTTTTCCCTTCCAGGATTGTGCAATTCAGGCCTCTGTCCTTCCTACTCGCCTGTGTAAGTTCAAAGACCTGCTGATTCGAGGCAACTTATATGCAATCAGTGATTTTGATGTAAACAATACTTAAATGAGAACATACATATCCAAGCGCATAATTTCTTGACGATCCAACCTCAAATTCAGCAGTGTCGTTTATGTTCTACAACACAATTGTTGGCTAGAATGAAGATAAGGCACGTACTAAAATGAAGATGAGTGAGAGAGAAGAAAATATAAATTTCAAATAACTAAATTAAAAAGAAGTTAATTTAGAAACATAATCATTGCTTGAGCTAAAGTAGAGAGCTTCTTATAGAGCATTTGAAGAATGTCTCGATTTTATGGAATTGATTAAATAAGAGATTTGTAACATGAAAACGTAATGTGAAGAAGAAACGTAACGTAAAGGAATATAATGCCACGGTTTTCATTTATTAGATAGAGTAGCATAAGGTAAAAATGAGCACTTAATTATAATGTCTAGAAAGATATGCTTAGAGAAGAGAAATTTATTTTCCACATTATAATTACAAATTAATCACCATTAATTACCATTAATTGGAGAGGGACACATGTCAGATGCATAGGATGCCAAATGGCATGATAATAGAGCTTCTTAAAAAAAACCTTGTCATATTATATAATATGAGAAGGTTTTCCAAAACTTGGCCTAAAACGATGACATCTGGCGCTTCAATTATATGACACCTGTCCTCCCGTTACTTCACGTCAACTTTGTCAGAAAATAGTTGGGCTAAATAAACATCTAATTGGGCCTATTTGCTTTGTTGCCCCTACGTCCAGTTTTAATAATTAGCCGTTACATCTGTTTTACATCTGTGTTGTTTTGTTTTCCCATCAGCCGTTAGTCGTATTATTTTCTCATTAATTTCAGATAAAAACTATTTAATTTTTGTCCCTTAATTCTGCCTGTCAGTTTTCAAAACTGCAAATTCATTGTCTGATCATTATTTTAAAATTGAAATCCCTGATTTCTCTCCATCACTCATTATATAAAGTACTTATGGGAATCAACATTCACTCACTATTTTCTATTCCAAAATCTGAAAATGCCAAAGCCTAAAAGAATAGCTCCATACTCTACTCTAGATACTGTATCCAACGAAAAAGAAACCACATGTCAAAATAGAATAGTTGTTCGTATCATCCATACATGGGAAGCTTGAGACTTTAGGAAAAACAATCTTCTACTAAGCGTTGAATGTCTTCTGCTAGATGAGAATGTAAATCACACTCCTAATTAAACACTCCTATTTGACACTGAATTTTGTATTACAAATTCCCTCTCTAACTGTTTTTTTTCCCTTCCAGGATTGTGCAATTCAGGCCTCTGTCCTTCCTACTCGCCTGTGTAAGTTCAAAGACCTGCTGATTCGAGGCAACTTATATGCAATCAGTGATTTTGATGTAAACAATACTTAAATGAGAACATACATATCCAAGCGCATAATTTCTTGACGATCCAACCTCAAATTCAGCAGTGTCGTTTATGTTCTACAACACAATTGTTGGCTAGAATGAAGATAAGGCACGTACTAAAATGAAGATGAGTGAGAGAGAAGAAAATATAAATTTCAAATAACTAAATTAAAAAGAAGTTAATTTAGAAACATAATCATTGCTTGAGCTAAAGTAGAGAGCTTCTTATAGAGCATTTGAAGAATGTCTCGATTTTATGGAATTGATTAAATAAGAGATTTGTAACATGAAAACGTAATGTGAAGAAGAAACGTAACGTAAAGGAATATAATGCCACGGTTTTCATTTATTAGATAGAGTAGCATAAGGTAAAAATGAGCACTTAATTATAATGTCTAGAAAGATATGCTTAGAGAAGAGAAATTTATTTTCCACATTATAATTACAAATTAATCACCATTAATTACCATTAATTGGAGAGGGACACATGTCAGATGCATAGGATGCCAAATGACATGATAATAGAGCTTCTTAAAAAAAACCTTGTCATATTATATAAGATTAGAGGAAAAAATGACCAAAAAGTCCCTGTGTGAGAGGAGTATCTGCGTGAGAGAATGAGAGAGTAAGACAAAGTCAAAGGGAGAGGGTCCACCAAGAGAGAGAAAGGAAACATCATTTCCTTTTGTTTATTTAATTATTATTGACTTTATATTCATTTTCTTCTTTAATCTCTCTTTCTTTTCGCAACCTTCTTTAATTTCTCCACTAGATTGATAACCCGTGCTTCGCCCGCGTGATATATTTTTAAGTTTTTGTATGTGTGTTTGTATTATAAAGTTTGTTTTAGGGTTCAAGTTAGTATGAAAGTATTAGGTTCTTATACAGTTTGTTTCACTATAAATTTGTTGTTGTTGTTTAATAGTTTAAGATTATATAACATGTGCTGCGTCCGGGCGAAGCACGGGTTATCAATCTAGTGGAGAATTAAAATAGTATAAATCTTTTTTAGGTCCTTGTTTATAATGCATGCAAATTAGATAATGTTCAAAATTATTACTCTATAAATATTAAGTAGGAAAAAAAATTTCTTAAATTTGTTTATCGGATTTAAACTCGGACATAAATGGAAACTCTTTTTCGATTTTTAAATTTCTGTCCCATTCCCGTAAGATGTCGTCCTAAATTCTCGGTCCTATCCCATCCTGTTCCTATCTCAGATTTAAATTGGGGTATAAATAAAACTTCTTTTTTGATTTCTAAATTTTCGTCTCGTTCCCGTATAAAATCTCGTCCTAAATTCTCGGTCATGTACCATTCCGTTCCCGTCTCGAATTTTAACTGGAGCATAAATAAAACATCTTTTTCGATTTCCAAATTTCTGACCCGTTTCCCATTCTGTAAAATCCCGTCCAAAATTCTCGGCCCCGTACCATCCCATTCCCGTCTCAGATTTTAATTGGGGCATAAATAGAACTTCTTTTTCGATTTTAAAATTTCTGACCCGTTTTAGTTCCCGTAAAATCCCGTTCAAAATTTCTAGTTTGATTACTTTAAATTATTATGAGTTCCATTTTAAATTATCATGATTCATGATTAGAGTGATTTCAATAATCTCGTCCTAAATTCTCGGTCCCGTACCATCCCGTTCCCGTCTCGGATTTTAACTGGGGCATAAAAAGATCCTTTTTTCGATTTCAAGTGGAATGAATCTTAAGAAACCATATATATATATATATATATATATATATAGCACGTGCTCTTTTAAAATTTTATTGATCCATAATAACATTCAACTTTATTCTAAACTCCATTTTGGATTAATATTCTCTTATACCATATCACCACCAAATCTCTACTCTTTTTTTATGTCCCAACACACCTATTTCTCAAAAAAATTTGACTTCTAAGGATAAGGATGAATGTCACAATATGGTAGCAATTTTCTATGTGTTTCTGATTAATGAACTATAGAAAAAAAAATTTGAAGGAAAAAAAAAAAAGAAAAAATAAGCAAAACATAAGCATAATATTATATTTTTTTTCTCCGATTGAACCATCAATCATTTCATCGATCGATATGAATACTTCGTCCAATCGTCGATATGATCACTTCATTGTTCGATCCATCAGATATAACCTTTCGGTCGAAAGGTAGCATGCGCATTAGTTAGTTTGAGTCTCAGTGAATCTATTCCGATTCCAGAGATACTCGCCGAGCCACACCTCCTTTTCTACCAAACAGTTTATTTCGTGGTGTGTGGATTGTGTTGTGATGTAAAGCATATAAGCAACAATAAAAAAAAAAGTTATAGAATAAATTTGGGCTATTAAATAAAAGAAAGTAAAGAAAAAATGGATGATTTTTATATATAAGATGTTATGGTAATTATTTAAATTTTAAAATATTGATAAATTATGCATCCTTAGGAAAATTATATATTTTACATACTAAATTTTTTTTTGTATGTAGCATATAAATATATGTATGTGAATAACGCTAATTGAAATAGATATTATCATATTTGATACATCCTTAAAGAAAAATATTTCTCTACTAAATGTTTTATTGTATGTGAATAACGCTAACTAAAACATATATTAGTGTATTTAGCTTTGAAAAAGACACATTTCAAAAGGAAGATATATTAGTGTCAGATTCTCAATGCTTAAACTTTGTAGAAACCTTATTTTATTGTATAAGACTAGAATGATTTGGTGTTCTTGATGACTTTGGGAATAAAAAAATTTCTTTTTAAAAATGTTTTATTTATATGCTTTTGCGGACAGTTGACTTTCATCACATGAACAAAGAGGCTTTGACGCAGCAATACCTAGTTGCAAATTAAAGAGAAGAACATGATATGGTGAATTAGAACAGAATTCTCATTTGCCAGTTCCGAACTTCTTGTTTAAAACATGATATGGTATATTCATGGTCCATGATCTAAATCTTCATGTTCCTGCAAATCAAGTTTCCTTAAAGAATCATTAAACAAGACTCCACTCCTTCACGTGTTACTCAAGTAATAAGATCAAAGATCCTAAGCTAGTTCCCATTGCATTTTAGAGAGGACAGAGAGATAGGGAGAGTAAAAACAATGTCTAGGCGAAGTAGGAGCCTAGGAGGACGAGGTTTTTGAGCACAAAGACAAAGCAAGATTGCCATTAGATTTTCTTCCATCAATCACATGATTCATATTCTGACAAGCTCTCATCGCTGCTTCCGCTTCCTTATATGTCACCTGATCAATCAAAACCAACTTTTAGAAATAGGGAAACTTTATCTAAGAAACATAAACGAAGAAGAGAGAAGAAGAACATACAAAACTTAATCGAACGTGAGTAGCTATAAAGGTTATGCAATTTAGATTCTACTTGAGGAAGCAAATGAATTTACATATCATGATGTTGAGAAAGGAAAAGATTTCGATTGGTTTAGACCTAGCTAAGTGTAGTTGATGGTGAGCCAAAAAACAAAAAAAAATCTGGCTAAGCTATATATGTGTCGTTTAGTCCACCCTTCTAAAATGACTGAACATAACCGTGATTTAAATTTAAAACTAATAGTAACAACTTATGTCCAAAAATTAAACAAGCATTGGACATAAACACACAATGATTAGAGAAGGAAGTGGTTCGAGCATGGCATGTTCTTCCCATTCACCTTTTAGGTTTGACTGCCAACCCCTCACCATCCCATCATTTGTAATGATGGCTAAAGATATGCCATTCAATCCCATTCCATCTGTCAAACCTGAACAAGACACGAAAAAGAACATCTAAGTATCGTTATTTAGCAATATATGCCTGAATAAGAATATATATATCAAATGTAGGAGAGTCGACCAAAATTAGACCCTATAGTTTTATTCTCATCAATCTAACTAACACTGAATCATAAGATTTATGAAAGGTTAGTTAGTTCTTCAATTTAATACCTCGCCTTGATGGCAAGATAGGTAGACAGCTTTCTTACCTAAAGTGTTCCTTTAAGATCAGAAGCAAGACCAACATGACATATTGCTAAGAATTAATGAGTTGCAACCGAAAAAATGTTATGAATTTACAAAGTTCGATGATCTGAAGTAAACATTTTGGAGTTACCTTTTTGTACATATACCTGGGAAATGACAGTTTCGAACATATCATCAGGAAGTTTGAATCAAGGAGGCCTCATTTTGATTGACATGCATTGTAAGGAAGAAGTAGAGAGTGTAGCATTGTGGCATCATAACTAAAAGATAAGAAGAAAAGAAGTTGTTATGATCACTACTATGACCAAGTCTAGTCAAATAAGTGTGCACTATAGTAATAGTAGCAAATAATCATATTGCTAAGATCTGAACCTCATATCCGCATAGTCCAATACACAGAATCACATTAGTAAATTATAGAAACCAAAGCTTGAAGATTCATGTGAAAGGCTGAATTCATGAAGATATGGTAAAGCAAAAAGACTGGAAAATGTGGTTTATACGGGAGGGAGTCGATAGTGAAACCGGATGAATTGTAAATTTTATATTCTTACCGGAACTCCTTGTATCAGCGAGATAGCATGGACTGGGCGACTTCAAGTGATTAAACCTATGCGAAGACAAGTTTGATATTTGTGGCGTCACTTCTTGTTACTGGTGAACAAAAGTGTTACGATTGACCCACAAAGAAGCAAAAAGACCATATAGTATAAGCTAATGAATTTCGAATAGAAATAAGATGGAGAAATAAGCAATTGACATTCATAACCGGAGACATTCTGGTAACCAACAGTAAGAACACTACAAGAAATATCTACATTATTAACACGAGAAAAAAACTATAATACGTCATTAATAGCGTTTTCATAAACGCTGTTTTATGCCCCTGTTATGGTAGACCCCCTATATACGATAGCGTTTTTAGATATGCTATTAAATGTCGATTTATTATAGCACTAATCGAATGTTCTAATATACTTTATTGTAACACACGTTTAATGCTGTTTTATGTAGTATTATAGCATATTTGTTTCGCTATACAAATTTAATTTAATTTTTATATAATTGTATATTTGAACCCTATTTTGCAAGATTTATTTAATTGAATTTATATAATTTATTTTTATTACATAAATTATTAAAAACATACATAACAAGTCTTATACAAAAATTCAACTACTACTCTTATACACAACAAGAGTACTAATATCTCAAAGTACAAAGAGTAAACAAATCACCATGAAACAAAAGAAGAAACAAGATAATAAAGCAACTCAATTCCCCAGTCATAGACTTCCACTTTTCACCACCGATCTTTGAAACCTACAATCATATATAAATAGCACAGTTAGGTAAATCTCATAAACACTAAACGTAGGAGTCAAGCATAGCAATGAGCATAGCTAAAGTCTTACATCCTTAATGAGAGAACTTAGATGCTCTCGTCTAAAAGAATGACATAATTTATTCCTGCAAAGTGAAAGGCAACATCAGCAACATCCCTAAAGAGTAAACAACTATCAACAAAAGTAAGTGTGAAACGATGAACATTACATGAAGATAAAGAAGCCGTAAGAGGTTAGGGCATGTTTAAGGTAGAAGAGCTCTTCTTCGTATCCTTGGCCTTTCTAAGTCTCTTTGGCTTAGGTTCATCAGATGTCGACGTCTTCCTGAAAAACACAAAATACAATAAGGAGTTTAAAAGACAAAGAGATGAAATATAGGAAGCTCTTGCTCTAAAAGGAAGCTCTTTTCTTTTGGCTTTCTGATATTGATATACCTAGACAAAGAAAACCGCAATTGAATAGACGGAATTGTGGCCAAAACACACATATGAATCAATGACCAAAGGAGACATGCACATAGTGAAAACAACTCATGAAGATGAAAGTAACATAGCTAATGGTCAAATATATAAATAATGTTTCTCATTACTTAATCAAAGAGATTTACAGAGAATATATAGAGGTATACAACAAGTTATAGTTCCACAAAGAAGGAAACAACTAGGAAACGGAAGTGGTGGAGGCAAGAGCAACAAACTCAACACAAAATTCAAACAATCCATAGATTAGATTAGCCAAACTGCGATTAGAACAGCAATCAAAAAGACAAAACTTTTACCAAAAAACACATATAAATAATTGACACAAGGAGACACATAACAACAAAAAGTCCATGTCTAAAGATGAGATTTTGGAAGAATTTAACAAAGTTAATGGGTCAATTAACACATTAAGAGATTAAGAATTTGAGTGTTTAGTTTATCAAGCAAGAGCAATGATAACAACACCAGCACAAAGAGGCAAAATACCATTACTAAAAATCTTAATAGCAATAGCCCTACCAATAACTTCATCATCTGCCCTGAAATATTCAAAAAAACATATAAATCAAGGATGAGACATCAATGGCTAGATAACTAATCCCATGTGAATGATGACATACAAAATCCGTCTTTACGGTCAAAACTAGAAAGAAAATAATATCCATCTACACAACATGATTGGGGGTTTGGTAAGAAAAATACATAAGGCATCGAGCTTACTTGTTGAAAGTCAATTCGGAAGCTGAAGACTACAATAGATAGAAATGAAAATTAATGTCAGACAATAAAATATGCGATTAGTTCGTGGGACAATGATATATTCTCAGATCTAAAATGGCGATATCGAAAGTGGTAGAAAAGATCCCATAAATTAAAAAGAGGATTTTGGGCCAAAATTTTTGGCGTCACCTGAGATTGAGAGAGGAGATCGGGACTCGAAGCAAAGAAGAACCCTACATAGATGGCGATTTCCTCTACAAATTTTCTAAGCCGCCTGCGTTATCAATTTCGTTAGAGACGAAATCATAAGGAACAAATTCAACTAAAATTAGATAAACCCTAGATACCCTTTCAAAACCACCGGAGACTGTGCATAGGTCGAGAAAAACATGGGAATAGAGGAGAAAAGAGCACGGGCGTGAAGTTGGGAAATGGCCGGAGGCAGTCGATCCGATTGAAGCCATCACCGGAAAATGCAAGCTGCATCTCTTGAAATTGATCTCGATTTGTCAGGTACACAGACGGAGGAGGTGGCTGGTCTCGCCGGAAGAAATCGCCGAGATGAGTGACAAGGTGGATCTGAGATATGAGAGAACTTTCTTAGAGAAGAAGAGACCAGTTAACACTTCGACGAGTTAAGGGTTATGACTTCAGTTTTTTTTTTCTTTTAACTTGTGGGCGCTAAGTCTAAAATTTTGGGTAAATATTGGCCGCCACAAGTGATTTTAGCTTTTCACTTAGTTAATTTTATGCTTAGCGTTTTAGAAACGCTATGATAGACTAATCTAACTTTCGGTACTAACTTTAATAGCAGTTATGGAAAATGAGCTATTGTCATGTGCTATCAATGTTCATTTTTCTTGTAGTGGAATTAGATCATAGAGACACCTTTTTCTTTTATTTTTTTGACATGTAAAAGTAAGAATAGACACACCTTTTTCACTGCACGATTATGATTTTAGTGTGTAATATGTTGTCCTGGAGAAACCAACTGCGGGAAATAAATCTAGACACTTTAGCCACTTTGTTCTACGCTCCTGCGACCTAACTCACGCTAATGAAGACGTTTACGTTACTACTCCTTCATCTCTGCAACATCTCCTCTGTTTGGAAAACAAATTCTAAAGCTTACCTCAGGGAAAAATACGAATCAGAACCTAATAAAAGCTAGAAAATATCCAATCACTAATCCGAATAAAAAGAAATCCCATCGAAAATAACAGTAAATATAAATTAGATATAGTCTAATGCAAACCTGGAGCAAATTCGAAAGAAAAGGGCTTTGTTAGGGAGATTGAATCTCCAAAGTGGGAGAACGAAGATTGAGGTTGAGGGAGCTTAAGAAATCCGAAAGAGACAAATATCAATTCACAATTTCAATCACTCAGAACCTGTGTACGTCCGAATCTCAAAGAAAATAACAAAACAAAAATGAGTAAAAGAAGTATATACACGCATGAAAAATTAGTCTTAGCCGTCGCTAAATTATGGTAGTGAGGAAGTCGACACTTGTTTCTCTACTTCCTCCTCCTACTTTCGGATTCGTTTTGTATTCCAACCAATCAAAATCCTTTCTCTGTCAGTTGCGTGAAGTTTTCTTCTGCAAAACAGATTTAAAGAAATTGAATCGCATCTTAAGTTACAGAAACTGCAGATTGAGAGTAATGGAGGAGGAAGAGAAACGGCTGAAGGTGAATCGAGAGTGGCGTGTGTAATGCAAAGCATTGTGATTGGTTTGCAGGATAAAAGAAGAAAAAAAAAAATCTTCACACGTGGCATTCTCTGCTTTGCTGACGTGTCAGAAATCTGGAGAGAATCAACCTTCTTTCATATATATGATTAGATTGGAAATTTACATCAATAACCAACAAAAATTTAATAATTCACTAACTAACCAAAACAAAAAAACTGGATAATATTCAGTATATTTTCTATAATATTTGCCATTATACCCTTGTTTCTTACCATCTTTTCACTCTTCTTTTTAACTATACTATTTATTTCTACCATCAACGTAATTTACTATCACACCGTCACCACCGTAACCTTTTATCATGGTCGACTTCATCGAAGTCATAATCACCACCACATCTCGTTCCATTTATAAACACCACCACCACCATTTTCACCATGTCATCACCACCATCTCCACCACAACCACCACCACACCATCACCGCAAGTCCGCAACCACTATCACACCGTCACACCAGCACGCTGTTAGAGAGAAACCTTTCGTCATCGTCGACCTCCTCAAAGTGATAATGGCCACTACGTCTCGTTCCATTTATAATCACCACCACCACCACAACCATTAGTCCATTACCACCATGTCATCACCACCATAGTCTCCGCGACGCAACCATCACCACCATGCCATCACCAATACCAGTCTACCACCACCACACTATCACTATTACCGTAACCACCACCACCACACCGTCTCCAGAATCATCATAGCCACTACGCTTCGTTTCTATACTGTTTTCACTTTATTCTATACTATTTTATTTATGTCAAACTATTTACTATTTTAAAAAATACGTATCCGATTTAAAAAATCCAAACTATATCATATGTAAAAAAAGAAAATATGATTTTTAGCAGAATCACAAAATTGAATAAATTCTTACAACAATTATTAAAGCAAAAAAACTTGCCATGGGGTATAATTATTTTTTGCTCCATGTAGGATAGAGAAATCATTTTTGCCTCTCACCAAAACCCAAAATGGTAATTCTCACCTACTTTGTGCTATTGACTTAGGCCTTGAATGGTAGTAGATTCTACACTAGTTTTTGGATTTTGTTTTTCAAAAACCCATTTTTTTTCCATTCAAGATTTTAAACAAAATAGATTCCCTAAAAACTAGGGAAACCAGATTTTGGCAGATTTTAGCTTTTCTTCATAGAATCCAAAAACCAAGTTTTGTGGGTTTTTCCAACAATTTACGTCACATTTTTTTTTTCAATTTTTTCTTATTATTTTAAATATTGTTTTATTCAAATTTTTCACCATTTACCAATTCATTTAAAACTAAAACCCTATTCTATGGGTTTTTCCTCAAGACTTGCGGTCATTGCAATTCATTTGCTTTTTTTATGCATTATTGTTTTGGCATTACTTATGATATTTTTATTTTATTTCTATGTAAACATTGGTTTTATTTACCAAACCTATGTTTATATGCAATATACCTATGTTTAATTTTTTCCTACATCTTTATAATTTTTTTTATTATTAAAATTTTTATTTTCAATATTTTAGTAATTTTTAAACACAAAATATAAACCAAAAATTAAAATATATATCTTAAAAACGTTTGAAAATTAATATTATGTAGAAAAACTAAAAACTAAACAAATTACCATTCAAGATTTTGCAAAAACTAAAATTTACACCAAAAATCAAAAACCATAAAAATCAAAAATCAAAATCCAAAAACTAGAATCTAAAAACCAATAAAAACTACCAAACATTCAGGGCCTTAGGGGGGTGTATTTGAGTAAAGATTTAGGAGTATTTTGTGGAACTTAGGAAATTTGGGATTTGAAGAGATATTGTGAGTTTTTAGGATACTTTCGTTGGAATTGTTAGATTTTAATTTTAAAAAGGAAAAAATAATTTGTGATTTGGTGAGATATTAAACAGATATTATTGAATGATTTGGTGAGATTTTTTCAGAACAAAAAGGAAAAATTGGATTTCAATTAAAACGGAAGTGACGTAACTCGATCGTAGCAAAAACAAATTCCATTGATGTACCATTCCAAAGCTCAAGTCACTAAAATCACCATCAACAAGTACCAAGTGCAAAGAGCCAAACTATAACAATAAGAATTCTCTTTGCAATGTCGTTTGTGCTTTTGAAACATGTCGTTTGATTAAAAACGCTATGACGTGATGGAACTGATCAAAGATGGGAAGGCTTGCTTTGGAGAAAACATGTTGTGGTTGTGATTCTGAGATAGTTTACGCCTTTGTGTTACAACTTCAATATTGAAAACTTGGACGACGAAGACAACGAAGACGATGGCGTTGGCGACGACAACAAGGACGACGAAGACGATGGCGTTGGCGATGCTACCTGCGGGCTTAAAGGTGGTGGAGTCGGAGTGATTCTCGATGTATATGAGATTAGCGGCGGTACAGATCTGATGGTCGGAAGTGAGACGATCTCTCATGTTTGAAAACCCCTGTTTTGTTTTCAAGAGTGATGAACACCAGAAGAGTGAAAGAGAGGATTTTTTTCTGTGATTTTTTTTTTATAACAAATTCTTCCAAATACCACCTTTGAAGGTGTGATTTTTTCTATTGGGTTTAACATGTAAAAATGTATACAAAGTCTCTCAAAATCAGTGTTGTGGATTTTTTTCAAAAAAAATTATGTTTTCAATAACCGTTGATTTGATATAAGTTTTACAAATTGTTGATTGAATAACAAGAGATTGCAAGTGATTTTATAGAAATTTCAATTTCAATAACATTAGATTTGGGAAGTGATTTAAAAATCACAAGTTGAATAACAGGTCATTTAAAGAAAATCCCAAAAATTTCTAAAATCCTAATTTCAATACATCCCCTTAATTTCTAAGATTATGATGCTATATTCTTCATTTGCTTATCAAATATGGTTATACACCTAATTGACCCTAAATAGTTTGACCTACTTTTTTTTTTGCCAATAAAAAGTTGAATAATAGTAAGGTCCGATAGGCCCAGTAAAAAGCCCACAAAAGCCCTTAATCCAATATATTCACATTCCACTGCTCACAAAGTCACCACCACTTCCCGTCCTCTCTCTCCAGTCACTGTTTCCGAAGCCCTAACGTTTTCAAGGTCGCCGATTCATCACCAAAGGAGGCGTTTTTACACTATTGCCGTTCAACACATGGCGGAGGAAGATGTTGTCGCTATTCCCGTGCAGCCATCTGATCACAAGCGCAAGCTTGAGAATCTTGAATCGGAGATCCTCGAACAACATCATGAAGTTTCTGTAGATGGTGGCAAAAACCCATCTGATTATTGTCAACCGAAGCGACCGAAGCTTGACGATGAAGCTACTGATGGTTTAGGTATGTCTAATTCCTTTCAAAGTATGGATTTTGGGTGGATTCATCTTAAAAAGATTTCACATTTGTTCTTATTTCGTTTAGTATGAAACTTGAATTCTCATTGGTCCTTGTTGCGGCATTGTGATGTAGGTGTTGAGGAGAGGCCTGAGGAGGCGGGAACTGTGAAACCCATTGCTCAGAAAGATGAGAATCAAGACGGTAAACCTCTAATTGAGGAAGTTGAAGAGCCCATCAACACGAATGAATCTGAAAATAAGAAGGGTGATAATGGTAAGCCTGAGGATAACCAACCAGCTTCTGTTGAGGCTGCAACTTCCCAGGAAGTTTCTGTTGAAGAAAGTAAGGAAACGAGTGATGCCAATGCTCAGAAAGAAGTTGAAAACGGAAGCAAGGAAGTTAATGATTGTGACTCTAAGAAGGAAGATAACAGTGAAAATAAGGAAGCTAATGCTGGTGGCGAGAGTAAGGAAGTGAATGGCAGTGGCTCTCATGAAGAGATTGGTGACGAGAGTAAAGAAGTGAATGGTGGTAGTACTCATAAGGATGTTGATGATACACAGTCCACGACTCGCCGAATAGATGTCCCGAGTTCGAAGGTGACTTGATTTGGTTTTCCTTTTGACTCTTATGTGAGTAAGTCTTACTGAGTTTTGTTTTTCAAATATGTGCACTCGTCATACTTGACAGGTTGGTACACTTATTGGTAAAGGTGGGGAGATGGTAAGGTATCTTCAGGTCAATTCTGGTGCTAAAATCCAAATCCGGAGGGATGCAGAGGCTGATCCAAGTTCAGCTTTAAGACCGGTGGAGATAATTGGAACTGTTGCTTGTATCGAGAAAGCAGAGAAGCTTATCAATGCAGTCATAGCAGAGGTTTAAAGTTTTCTTTGACATTAGTGTTGGTTTCTTTTTTAATTCACAATTTTTTTTGTTATCTATTCTAAGAGTTGGCTACTTTTTTTCTTCTGCTGCCATCCCAGGCTGAAGCAGGAGGTGTACCTGCCCTTGCTGCAAGGGGTGTCCCAGAACAGATGGAGATTAAAGTTCCGAATGATAAGGTAGACCCTGGTAGTTTTTCTGCTTGGCCAACTTTAAGTGATATTAATCCATCTCGACCGACAGGTTGGTGTGATCATTGGCCGAGGTGGGGAGACTATCAAGAACATGCAGACAAAGTCGAGAGCACGCATTCAGGTGGTTACTTCTATTCAATCTTGAATGTATGGAGAGTACAGAGAAAGATTGTGACAATATTGCTTGTTCTGTGTAACGGCTGACTAAAATAGTTTTCATATAGTTAATACCACAAAATGAAGGTGATGGATCTAAGGAAAGAACTGTTCGCATTTCTGGTGATAAAAGGCAGATTGATATAGCCACAGCTTTGATAAAGGATGTTATGTACCAGGTTTGTCTTCTGATGTTATTTCTCTGAACTATGTCATTGCTTTTAGTTTTTGCAACCATGTAAATTGAAGCATGTGAGTGTTTAACTGTTTTTTTCATTAATCTTGGTGCACGTTATGTCTGGTATACTGAGATGTTTGATAATTATATCCTGATGTTTGTTTTGGCTTAATCGTCACCAATGCAACTTCATAATTAATAGAGGTGAGGTGATAAATCTGTGTTTTCGTGTTCGTGCGATCTGTTTGCTAATGTTCTCGTTTATGCAATCTCTGTAAAACTAGCTAGTTATCTATGATCAACTATAGGTCCATTGCCTTAATCATGTTGTTCATTTTAAGCTGATTGACATTCGATTTATGTTTTTGGGGCTTAGTCATTTTGATTGTGGATTATTTTACTGTTTTACTGCAAAAGCTCTGCTGTCTTAGTTTGAAGTTCAGTGCAAATCTATGCGGGCTCCCCTGATTTAGTGAATAGCTGCATATTCATGTCCTAATGGAGTACTTGGTTCATGCTGCTGAAATTAGAAGGATAGCTTGAGAAAATATGTACATATTGTAAGAGAGATGATCATTTTCTCCTGTTAAGAAGATCATATGTTCCATCCTCGATGTCACTTGCCATGATATTTAAAATTAAAGGTGTCGATCTCGAATTGGTGTTGGCTTTAAAAATGCAGATGTGGCTATTACCTTTCAATTGGGGGTCAGCATTGCCTTGTTGGTGTACAATAGACATCACCCAGGTCTACGGATGAAGGTATTTGGCAGTTCTCATTCACGCTTGCAGGTTCTAGTAGTCGGTAAGGCTGCTTTCGTTCTTTGAAAACTTCAGGACCTTAGTGTGAGCATGGATATATTACAGTACCGTTGTGTAAATCTAGCAGCAAGACTTTCATGGCCTATGGCGCTTGCTCTTATTTGATTAACGACATTGAAGAGAATCTAGAATATATATGTCAACCGCCAAGTTTGCAATGTGAACAGAACTTTTTTTTTAGTACTCCTGCTACAACCAAGTGCATAAAAATTGCGTTAGGTATGCTCAGATGATAATGGAATTACTTAAGGGGAGCCTGGAGACCTTTGTGCTTACTGTTAATGATCAGCTCTAGTATGATTACAAGCATGTACTGCAGTTTTAGGCTAGGTACTAAGTTGAGGCCAAACTTTATGTTCAGCTTGAAACAACTTGGAATGCTATTGACAGCGGAATTATATGCAGAGTTACCACTTTTACTGCATTTGATAATTTTTGGCCCATGTCATGTTTCCGAATACCATCTGCATATGATCTGTTTGATGAAAGTCTTTGCTGTCTTGCTATAATATTAGTCGTATCCTCTTTTTCGAATATTTTGTCAACTAAGAGATTTTATTGTATGGCATTTTTAAGTTAAAGATTTAATAACATTGCTTTCTTTCTGTCAGCTGTGTGATATGTTATGTCCACTTTCTTTTTCGTTGAAAGAGGTTTCATTGTTGTATGTTTTGTAGGATGGAAGGCCATCGCCATATTCTGGTGGTTTTAACCAGTCGGCTTACCAACCTCGAGGACCAGGTGGTCCACCTCAATGGGGTTCGCGTGGTCCTCATGGGCCACATTCATTGCCATACAATTACCACCATGGTGGACCGTACTCGTCTCAAGGCTCACATTTCAGACCTCCCAATTCTGGCGGCTATCCTCCACAACATATGCCTCCTAGAAGTGGATATGGTTCTGGTTGGGAACAAAGACCTCCACATTCTGGTCCATATGATTATTACGGTAGGCAAGGAGGTCAAAACCCAGGCCCTGTGCCCTCCCATGGTGCTCCTTACTCCCAGGCAGGTGCTCAGCAGACTTATGGGCAGATGTATGATCAGCCACACTATGATAATCCTCCTATGCAGCAATCTTATGGAGGATATGGAGGCTCCCAACAGGGATATCCATCAGTAGGTGGTCAGCACCAAATGCAGCAGCCAAGTAGACCTTACGGGATGCAAGGATCAGCTGAACAAGGATATGGGCCTCCAAGGCCAGCAGCACCTCCTGGTGATGTGCCTTACCAAGGTTCAACTCCCGCAGCACCATCGTATGGTTCGACACCAGCAGCACCGTCATATGGTTCAACTCCCGCAGCACCATCGTATGGTTCAAACATGGCTCCACAACAGCAATATGGATATGCATCAAGTGTGCCTGCTCAGCAAACTTATCCTTCATACAGCTCTGCGGCACCATCTGAAGGTTATAATGGTACACAACCACCAGCAGTTGCCCCAGCTTATGAGCAGCACGGTGGTCAGCCAGCTTCTGGTGTGCAACAAACTTCAGTTGGGTATGGGCAAGTACCTCCAACCGGTGGTTATAGTTCGTATCCCTCCACACAGCCGGCTTATGGTAATGCCCCAGCTCAGAGCAATGGAAACTATGGATACACTGGCTCTCAATATCCTAGCTACGGAGGTGGAAACACGTCAGCATATGCTGCACCTGCTGGCCAAACTGCTTATTCCCAGACTGCACCTGCTCAGGCGGGCTATGAGCAATCTGCAACTCAATCAGCTGGCTATGCAGCTGCTCCAGGAACAGCACAGTGATATCATTGTCACTCAAACCAGTACGATGCAGGCCAGGCTTATGATGTTGCTCGCTAGAAGATCATTAGTAATGCAAGGTTAGTAGACTTGCATTCCTAAACTGCACATCCTGATTGAGACAGCCTCAGGTGTTTGTGTCTTCTTATAATCGTTGGATCTAAACGTGCATGACTCATTCTCCCTTTAGATTTTGCACTGTGATCTGAGTACACCCTAATTCGCTCATCTTCTGTATTGTACTGCTTCTATTGCTTAAGGTGATTTTTAAGAAGTTGTGATCATTTTACTGATTCTTGCTTCAGTTTTTTATGTTCTCATACATTTCAGTAGCGTTAGGTTCGAGAGCCTTGTTAGGGAAATATATATTGTCCTTTAAATGAAACAAAAAGATCTTAAGCAATATCTATTGCACATCCAAGACAGTAGAAAGTTTATTAACATTTGCTTGCGTCTATTAGCGGTAAAGTAATATGATGCAATTGACAAGAAAAATATAGAAAAGGGTAGCAACAATAGTAAAAGAGACCAAAAATAAGGTATGCATATCTGAACAAGACTGGATGTCCTGCGACTCATAGTTAGGTCGTGGCCTGACCTATAGGCGAACTATCCTGAGGAAGGTCTCGTACGCAGTCTGGAGGCGGTTTCTATGGTCCTTTCCCTTGGTGTTTTTTAGATAATGAGCCACTTTGATAAAGCCAGCGTGTTGTTGAAACAACACAGACGTTGCATCTTCCTCTTGTGGCTTTAGCGATACTTCTTGTTCTCTGTTAAGTTGTGGCATTGTGTGTGCCCATTGTATACCCCATATAGCTAAAGGCCTCATGTAACAAAGTGACCTATACTCATCGTTCGTGGTCCATGCCTCTGGTGTCTGAAATGCGCAGCTGCACCCAAAAATTTTTGTTAAACGAACATGATGAATCAACAAAAAGATTCTGAGAACAGCTTACCCAAGACCACGGTCGGACCAAGCGGCCTCATAGATTCCACTTGCTGTCCTAAAACCTTTCTCCGCAAGCCCTTCTTGTATCATACAAGCCGCGACCGAGTATGTAGTTCCGGCCCAAACCTCCCTCGAGACCATTGTGCTTGTGTCTACTCGTCCATCAGGTAACATCCCGTTTACAGCACCACGTGTCCCATCTCTCACTCTCATCACATTGAAGTCGTAGACTGTCTCTAATGCTTTCTTTATCCACTCTTCTTTCGCTATCGGCTTCAGTCCACAAGCTCGTGCATACCTATATACAAAACATACAAAAATCAATACTGATTTTTCACTTAAGAATTCAACTTCTAAACGTAGCATTACTCATGGTCTTTAACACTTACCATTGTCCAGCCAATTGATCAGCCAAAATCGACGAGCTCGAGCCGCTTCGACTGTTATCGTAATTGAAATAAGAACCGTTCCAAAGCTTCTCGTAAACGCTTCTAGCTTTCTCATACTTGGCGTTGAAGTAAACTGCAGCCCCGTTGTCTCCAACTTCACGGGCCAACGCAGAACCGGCCTGAAGAGCCGCGACCCAGAGACCACCGCAGTAAGCGCTAACTCCCGAGCAAGACCATGCATCATAAGTCTGATCTGGAAACCCTTCGTTCTCAATCATCCCATCTCCGTCTTTATCAAACTGGTCCAAGTAAGCGATGGCAGTGTAAACCGACGGCCAAACTGCTTTCGCAAAGTTTAGGTCACCAGTCGCAACCACGTCTCTGTAAACTTGAAGAACAAACTTGGAGTTCAAGTCTTTCCACCTATCCGTGTTGAACAAGTTATAAGCATTAACTTCAAACCATGGATCGTTCAAACCAATATCATGAGGAACAGCTCCTAGAGCTTTTCTGGTAACAAATTCGCCAGAGCTCATGACCTGTTTCTTGCTGGAATCATGCATCAGAACCGCAGCCGCGAAATCTCTCTGGATACTTAGCTCGAGTTTTGGGAAAAGCATGAGCAATGCGAAAGAAGAGTAGAAATGAACATCATAAGTATTGTACATTAGATATTGAATTCCTTCTAGGTAAAGGAATTGTCCAATGTTCTCTGAGGTGTTCTGAATCATAGTAGTTCCAAGCGCAGCATTTGAGGATAAAGGGGCATGAATCTGTGAGCAGACCGCATCGATTCTTCCCAGGATGTCTAAAGCAATGTCGTTCTGGTCTGGATCAGTATTGTCAGTGGTTGATATACTGAGAGAGATCTTTCTCCTTCCTATACTATCTAAGCTTTGCTTTGGAGGTAAACCATCTACAGCCGAAAAATCGGGTTTTAGAAAATTCAAGTTACAGAAATATATAAACTTGTGGAAGAATCAAATGTCTGTTACCAGTCCACATGGTCCCCCCTGAGTTGAAATAGTATAGTTCGTTGAAGAGAGTTATTCGATACCTAAAAAAGATTTCCGATTACTTTCTTCTACTCAGTTGGAATTTGGCAAAGAAGAAAAAGTGTTGAAGCAAAAGTTATTACCACTCAGGAAGTGTTGTGTCAGCAAGAATAGGAGCTTGCCACTCTTCAATCTGAGTTTCCCATTCAGAAAAGTCTAACAACAAGCAAGAACAAAAATAGAAAGGAGAAAGCATCATGATGTGATGATCTCTTACTTAAACTAGACTCAATGAACAAGAAATGTGAATTGTTTGCATACTTAGAAGAGCGTCGTGAGCCATTGCTACCGCTGCATTTCCTAAACTTCCGTAGAATCTTGTGTATCGTCTACAAATAGAAACTTTTTAAGTTAGTAAGAAACTTTTATATGCTGAAAGTATATATTGGATTTGAAGTCTAATGTGGTCACACCCACATACCTATGGTAAGTCTTCTCATCGAATCTAGCCTCGGGACAATCCCAAGAGAGCGAAAATGTGACTGTTCGGTCACAGCCTGGTGGAACTTTCACTTTTGCTGCTATGGCTGCTCCAATGGAAGTTCCAGGTTTTGAAGGAGAGCATGCATTGCTGGTCAACTTGTCGAATGATGCATTCTAAGAAATAAAAATGTTATAACTTACGAACTTTCTTCTGACAATAATAGGGAACACTTGCAAAAGATTAGTTTTGAAAAAAACTCTAACCTTTTTAATCTCATCCCACATATCTCCTGCTGTGATTTTGTTAGGAGTAGTGCCCGAAACTATAAAACAAGGACACGAGGAGACACGAACATCCTCTGTTTCTTTTGCCGCAATTGCGTAGCTAACTGGTGGGTGTCCATTTGCTGTCCTGCAAGATAAGTTACGGGCATACAATTCAAACAAATGATCTACACAAAATCTTCCAGTAACCGAACACGAAAACCGAATACCAAACCAATCAAAGAGTCAGAGAAAATTGTTTTACTTGTGCTGTAAGGCTACTGCATGAACTCCATCTTTTGCCCTAGAATATTCCATAAAAGAAAGAAGATACATTTCAGAAAAAGAAATCCATAGCAAAATCTGTTGCAGCATAAGGTGATGAGTCTCTTACTTCATTGTTGAGTTAAAGTGCTGTCCAGTTAATCCAGAGGCTCCTCCCACAGAATTCTAATTAACCAAAGAGACAAATGGGTCAGTTTTGTATCGATAAATATCTTATCGAGTGAAAAAAAATTCAGAATACACCAATCTTCTTAAGGTTCTTATAGGAGAGTAATTACCTCCCAAGTAAAGAGCAGAGTAACAATTGCTTGTTCTGCTCCAGTATTAGTCACCTGAAACATAACAAAACTAAATCAACAAGTTGTGACCTAAGTTATAATGTTGAGGTAAACCCGTAGAATATCCATACCGTGAAGTTGAAAACCGAAACCGGAAGACTGCTTTCCTCGTAATTATGAGGTATAAAGGGAGAGACTTGACGAGAAACTATTCTGAGTTCAGGGTCAGGTTCACCTATTCATCAAGTAAAACCACTTTCATAACCTTTATAAATCAAGAATGTACAATAGATTCATCCGTAATAAACATGGTTAGAGATGTTTAGGACGAATATTATACCATCATAGACGGTCCAAGACCTCGGATAAAGAGCATGGTAAGTAGATTTTTCCCCTGTCATGTTCCAGTCCCAAGACTCAATTCCTATATTTGGAACTTGGCCTTTGCATAAATAACCTCCATTGTCTCTGTGCAATCATATACAATAACATAATTAATATCATTTGCACATTCACTCTATTTTTTCAACTAGGGATCTGATGAAGACACAAGAAAAAAATGGACTTGGCTTACTTAATAACTTGTGGCTTTGATGGGCATAGAACGGTTGAGTGTTTAACGCCGCCAGGACGAGAAACAAAGGCCTATAGTTTTTAACAGATAAAGAAGCATGAGAGGGATACTTCACAAAGACAACAAACACACAAGAATTGGTTTACAATAGAAGAAACCATACAATGTTCATGATTGTTTACTTACAGAGAATTGGTTTGTGAGTATTGGAGCTTCCTCACAAATTTTTGGGAATAGCTTGAACTGCTGAAACTCACCCTTGTAACTCCTTCCAATGCTTCCTGCACTGAAACACGAGGTTTTTTCCCGCGGTTTTTGTGCATTAGAACATTGAAAAAGAGGACCTAAAACTCTAGAGCATTGTTACTTTGTGTTTTATGCATTTTGTGAAGCATATGTGGATCCCATACCCAATTCCTCCCAAAGGGACTCCATGATCTCCTGTTATATGGTGTTTTCTGAAGATATCGAAGATTGAAGCCTGCAGGTTTTGATAAGTTTTCAATATTTGATGAAGACAAAAAGTCATCAAATGTTTGTGAGCTTTAAAAATTGGTAGTGAAAAATATCTCTTACCCTTCCTTTTGCGGCTTCGTCTTTGGTATGACGCCACAATCTGTATCCTAATGGAAACTTTGGAAAAGCCAAAACAGAGAGAGGGAAAGAGGTTTAATTTTTTAATTTCCAAAAAACAGAGCATCTTGACCTAAAAAAGCATAACTTTTACAGCAAGAAAGAGGATTCCTCGTTTAAGAATATGTCTCTTTGATATAAAGAATCTTTAATCAAAAATCAATTTCAGCCAAAAAAAACGATGAAATTACCAGATGAAGATGATCTCGTTTACTCAATTTGAACTCAGAAGGGGTCTTTGCTTGACTGTTCAACTTTCTTTCCCATGAAAATGGAGGAAGTTTGTCATCTATGACCTATAAAGAGTTTGACCAATGATCAGAAGAAGAAGCTAAATTTCAGAATAGTAATGACCATATTGCATCACTGTTATACGTAATCATGTTTAATTATTTCTACAATCACCAAATCATTTAATACTCATGGCAATTTTAGAAAATGAAACAGAACATACAGTAATATTTTTTTTGTTTTTGGTTTTTAATGTAATAACATATAATTAGTTTTGATATAGAAAGAAAAAAACATACCATTTGGTTTTGGTCTTCAGGAACGTTTTGCATCTTTGATATAAACCTGAGACTTAAAGATATAAAACAAAGAGAGAGACTTAACAATTAAAGCATTAAAGATTTCTGATATAAGACAAAATTTGGTGTTTATCCGAATTAATTTCAGGTGCAAAAGTTGTCTTTTGTCAGGAAATCTGGACAGTGACCAAAAAAAACAAAAAAAAAAAAAATCCAAAGAAATGCTTGAAGCTTTTGAATGAGAAAACTGAAATTTTATCACGAGTGTTGCAAGAACAATAGTTGATGACTCCTTACTTCAAAAATATTAAAGATTTCTAATCACAGAAGCAATTGCTTCAAGACTAGAAAGGCTAAATCTTTTTTTTTCTGTGAATTATGAACATGCATATAGAAGATAAACAGTAAAAACATGAAACAAGCTTGATGCTAATTATAGCCTAATGAGATGATTAAGTAAAGAAAAGGATTATGATTACAAACAAAAAAGTGAGACTTACCCAAAAGGTTTCTCTGTTCAATTCTCCAGAGCAGAGAGAGAGATGTGAATGATGAAGGAAAGAAAATGAACGACGAAAAGACAAGTGTCTATATATTTTTTTTTGGGTGGGGAAACATAAATAGAAGAAGCAAAAGAAAGAAGAAAAACAAGACAACATGCGGGCCACACAATAGCTTTGGTTGGTGATTACTAAAACTGCAAGAAAATAAAACTAATAACCTTATCAGTAAAGGGTGTTATTGGTTTGTAATTTAAATATAGTTTTAATGATTTTAAATGTTACGTAAAATCTATTTATTTAAGATTTGTACAAAGTAATCTAAAATTTTCATAAATTTTGAGTTATTTGGATTCATACTTTACTAAAGTCATTAAAATTTTTGTGTTGTTCAATTAAAACAAAAGAATCTATGATTGTTAATAAATTAAATTATTATGTTATTGGTTTTATGACTTTCTTCACTTTTCTTCACAAAATAAAGTTATGAAAAATATCATCAAAATAGAGAGATTGTTTGGAAAACTTTACAAGTTTATGAAAAAACTAATCAACAAGATTATAGAAAACTCTCTAGCAATAATTTAGAATCTTTTATTTATTTACTTTCTATGATTTTATTAAACTTATGAAAATTTTTTGTAAATTAGAAACCAATAACACCCCCTAAGAGTATGTTGTTATATACTTGTCATTTTTTAATTTTTTATTTAAAGGCAAATGAATATAACTAAATAATATTTTCGGCAATTATTTTATGAATTTGGAGAAGAATTCCACACTGAATCCACATTTATTTTATTTCATTTTTATAGTTAAGGATTATGTTCCAAAATCTCATGGGATTTATAATCTCCATATATTTTTATCAAAAAAAAAAAAAAAACTATATAATGACTTATGAATCCACTGAAAGTTTTACTTTTGCAACGCAAACGTGATAATGACGAAGGAAAGTTATAACTGAAGTGGAAATGATGATCATGATTTGATTTGCCTTTCGGTAAAATAAAGTAGTCGGTGCCCAGTTAATAGCTAACCCCGTAAAAGAGTTGGTAAAAAGGACAAGGAGCACTATCACTTGTTGGGTTTGTTCGGTTTTATCCGAAATAAATAGATAGTATCAAATTCATATTTTTAACTTTTTAGAATTTATAAGAAAAATATTATTTGTTATCAAAACTTAGCCAAACACCAACTTCAAATTTAAAATAAATAAAATCTTAAAAACTTCGATTTAAACCGAACATATTAACACAGTGGGGTTCTAATTCTGATGAGTTGAGAAATTTTCATGGCTTTTTCGACTTAGAATCCGTATGCGAGTGGATACTAGAAGTTACAATAGTACTGTTTTTCATTAAGGGTAGGATTGCGTATTGTGTTAAACCTATACACGGAATTAGGAATTTGAACGATGTATTGAATGTTATATAGTTATACGAACGGAAAACGAGTGTTCGAAGAAAATACAGTTTGATGTCTCCGTTGAAGTTAAGTAATAAATTTGAACAAAATTTTCTTTTATTCACACATTGTTAAGTTGAAAGAAATTTATAAAATTACTTAACGCAATTAGTCGATCGGATAACTAGACTTGGTGTCTTGTTGTCCCGATATGACATATCGGTTTGGTTGGTGAGATTGGATAAAGACATCTCTGAAAATTGTAAATGTTATCACTTTGTTGGATGAGGCATGGCCGCCTTCCTAGCCCATCCATGGGCATTTCGCCGGTACTTTCATATTAAACGAAATGCAGACTCAACATATCCAGATTATATGTAGATAATCGACATTTTAACATCTGCATTTAATGATCATACATACGCAACTCATATGGTAAAACATTAGTGGCTCCTAGATGAAGTACCCTTTTTTTTTTTTTTTTTTTTCTCGAGATGAAGTACCCTGAGAACTGAATATTAGATTCTCCAGGATGAAGCATTCCGGAAACTAATAACCACAATGAAAGGAAGGATGAATTTGAGATGAACATGTCTAATTTTGTGATTGGTAACTCTCCAGAAGAAAAAATAATCATCCCAACAGTAAAAAAATATATTACCCGTATACAACGTGTCTTACAAACAAGTTCGTTCGACGTTATTGTTTTATATGTTTCTAAAAAATTGATGTTTTTTTAGTGTTTTTTTTTTTTTAATTATTCTATAGAAAATGATATTTTGAATATATTATACTTTTTATTAATTGAAGTTAAAAAATCATAAATTTCAATTAGTTTGTATTGAAAAGATTTGAATTTACTAAATTATTATTGGTTCATAGTTGTGGAAAAATGTTAGTGTTAAAAAATGATGCATGCGTAATTAAATATTTATTAGAAAACTCTAAGAATTAATCTTTAAGATATGTATAAGGATTATATGTAATGGAAGTCATACCGCTTTGGTATCTAAAAGGTTTAACGATAAAAGCATATGAACATCCGAAAGGCTTATTCTTCGACTCGAAAGATTAATTCAAAGATTCCAACCAAATTAATATATACTTGTGAGAAGATATTCAAATCAAATTATTTATAGAGGAGTGATATGAACTGAGTTTATTAGTCTTTTTTCCTATTTCACTTAATAATTAAATACTAGAATCTAATTTATGCCACTCGTGATGTTTTTTAAACAAAGAAAATAAGATGTAGCAATCCAACTGTTTTACAACCAACTTATATTTATATATGCACGCATAAACACATACATAAATATATATAGTGAAAACTGAGTGATATGACAATTTATATAAGATATACAAATTGAATTGACAGAATGTCATATGACAAGCATATTCGAACTAACAATGAAATTTAAAGACTCACGCAATCTACTTATTGCACAAAGTAATTGGACATTATCTGTTTCGTATTCAAGAAAATGTACAAAAATACAAATCTTTTTAAATTATTGCAGTTCACCTTTTATTCTATTTCTTGAAATTTACTCTTATATTTCCATCAAAAAAACAATGACCCAGTAGCCTAGCCATTGTATCATAAATAATCTTTAGTCTTTATACATGTTTCTTTCAAAGATCAATTATTTTATATTTATTAATGGATTTCTCCTAATCAACAAGAAAACTGGCCTTCAATATTATTTTTATAGAGTCCTGAAATATTGACCAATAAAACTCGGTAATTCACTCAAAAAAGTATAATGCTATTTGGTATAAACCCTATGCCGTGAAAATATTGGAGGAATGAAATAGTTGTGAACTCTTGATATATTCCAAAAAAATTAATAGATAAATTTACACTAGTGTTGCTATAAAACTACAAACATCTCCTTTTGATGTTGGCATGTTGCCAGCTCCATTATACTGAAGGGTCAGTGTTTGTATAACATTATAATTTTATTTAATCAATTTTTAATCAAAGTTTCTAAGGAATAAAAAGTCATGAGATTTCTGGTTGGTGAATTAAAAAATTGAGAGAAAGAAAGAATAAGAAAATGAGCTGTTTCCTTCGAAGTATTAGTCTTGAGAGAAATCATCAACAAAGCTAATTAAATGTGAACGTGCTTTCTACAACGTCACTCCTCTCGTTTGTATAAACCGCGTTATTATGTATTTGAATTCTAATTATTTAATCTAAGGTTCTTAAGCTCCGGTTTTATAATGTTTAAGATTTATATAGTTGAAGAATGATATACGTGGTCAAACATTAACTTGAAACAAATGTACCACTTGGTTTTATAGATATTGATATTTTATTTTACTACTAAGTGATGTTTTAACATTTTCAAAATAGTGATGTTTTGTATTTATGCAAATTTTTGTTTTCTTCATCATTTATTAATACTATTTGGAGTTTAAGACTATTAATTACGTATGGATAACAAAGCAAGTTTACAAGTTGCTTTAATTGGTGTAGAACTTTAGATCACCCTATACCTATTTTATTTTGTTTGTATAAATGTAAAACTATATATATGAAAAAAGACAGTGTTACAAAAATGCATCTTAGAGAGTTGAAGAGTTTAAAGACGTGAAGCTTACTTTTACAACTTATACGTATTTTATTTTAATACAGATACTTTTTGATACATAAATTCAGTACATACGTCTTAATTGGAGTAAGTGATTACTCGGGCAATACGTGAATATTGTTTTTGACCATTTGGAATTAGTTTCTAATTTTTTGGTTTTAATATAGTATACTCTCTCTCTCTCTCTTCCATTTGATATAACTTTCAAGCTAAAACACACAAAAATTAACAAATAATCAATAGTTTCTCATTTATAAAAATGTAACCAATATAACAAAATATTGCAAAATTCAAATAGCCATAAATTATTTAATTAATATAAATTATACATAAATATTTTGAGAAAATAAAATAAAGTGAAACAAAATTTTTTTTCCGAAATATCTAATAAAATAGAACAGAAATAGCATTATATTGTTTTCTTACATGTTGAGAAATACTTAAAATAAATGGTAAAATAAATTTTAATATGTTTTCAGAATTTTTATTTCAAAAACAACTAGAGTTTGTATTTCGTAAGTTTCACGTAGTTAAAAAAGTCAAAAAGTTTAAAATTTTCGGTACCCGGCCAAGCCATGCTTTATCTCTATGAACAAAATTATTGATGGTTTTCTGCAGCCTAATGAAATAATTTTTGGTAAACGTAAAAAATATTTGTTGATTGATGAGTTTGGCTATAATCATGATAACAAAAAAAGATGAGCAAAATCGATGGCTTTCTGCAGGCTCATGAAATTGTTTTTTATAAACGTAGAAATTATTTACGGATAATTGCGGGATTCCTAGGAACGTCGTCGAAGAAGCTCGATTGGCCTGATTTTGTATCGTTTTGCCTTTTACTTTTGGAGGATTTTTTTTTTACAGAATATAAAGTTGGTAATTGTCGTCGGTTTTAACATTTCGTAAGGTTGTTGACAGAGTTCTGGTTTAGTATCATTGTCGTCGGTTTTTATATCATTGACAGAGTTCTGGTTTAGTCTTAAAGATGTTATATGATATTAATTTAAATTTTATTTGATGCTACAAACATAGTTAGTCATTGGTTATTGTTTTTATTATTCATTCAAAAAGGTTATTCGCCAAAATCCATCGTGTGGTTTCGATGTCCGGCGTTTGGTAAATTGGAGCTGTATTTGTGTGTCTAATAAGTTACAACATTTGTATATATTATTTTGGTGTTGATAATAGGGTGAGTATATTTATCCATATATTTCATTAGTATATTTTACATTTTAACTGTTGAAATTTGTTTTTTTTTTCTTTTCGAATATACTACATTATATACTGATTACTTTTTAATTTATATTTTCCATTTTGATACTATTTCCAAATAATCATTAGGTCTATATATACGTATTGCGCGTTTATCTTTTAACAGATTGTTTAACCTAATAATCTTTTGCTATGTGTTCTACATTGATACCTTTTACCTCTGATCCATGTGATGGGGATTATTTTGATATTGGGTCTCTTAACCTTAATATGGGTAAGTGGTCTGTTTCCGTGAAGATTTTGAATTGTTGGTCTTTTTCGCGTGGCTCGGGTAGAGAGCTCAATATGGTTTTGGATGACAGACATGTTAGTTTCTGAATAACTTACCTTCTATACGTGTTTCCGATCTTAAATTGGATTGATTTTTAAAAAAAAATTCATTTATAGCGGACCAAATTGAAGCCGTTATTCGTGATAGATTAATTGATAAGTTCTTTTCAAGATTGATAGTCGATGAGTGGGTGAGCATAAGAAATTTTGATGTGAAACGGGTTAACAGCATCTTAAGACCAGTACCGCATAGATTCAAGATTGTGTTTCGTTCGGACTTTGGTGCAAAGTCTTAATGTAAGCTCCAGTAGAACTTTTTTCAATTTAACAGAGTTTGTGAGTATATTGAGTGGTATTGTTAACCCGAATATTTGCGTTGGTAAGACTGATTTATGTATTTATATGCGCTATTGGAGTTTGTTTACGATACATGTTCTGACTGCATTCTTCCTGTGTGTGGTTCATAGATGTTGTTGGCAAGATTGTCAACGTGAGAGAGTTGAGTTTTGTTCTTTTCGTTGGTAATTCTCAAGGAGGATATTTTGAGTTGTACTTTGGTTTACATGACTCTGAGTAAGTCACTATCTTTTTATTATAGTTATACCAGAATATAGAGTCTCATGACTTCTTAAAACCTTTAAATTAGGTGTATCCATCTAGAGTGTCGTTTGACGGGTGACCTTGTAGTCGAGTTCTACGATTTATGGAAGCGTCGTTCGGATAACACAATTATATGTATTATCAAATTTGTGAAAATAGTGCTATCAGCGGAACATAGGTAGAGATGTACCAACATTACCGGATGAACGAGGGTTATGTTGAATCCGGATCTCAGTATTACCGACGAGATGCTTTGTTGGTAATTACTTTTTATTTTTTTTGTCGTCCACAATCAACTCTAAAATTTTCAACTGAACGTTAACTGATTCTGATGTTATAAACCGGGTATCAGAAATTCTGAAAACGACGAAGTACCTATCGTCACACTCAAAGAGAATGCCATGGAGTGATGATGTTCGTTGTTTTCTTATTGTCTTGAAATTTTTTTTTTTTTTTTTTTTTAAATGATTAGCGTCTTTGTTTCTTACCACTTATAACATTTTCTTATCTCTCAAGAGTTTATTTTTTATACACAATAATTTTCGCACATATGCGCAGACAACCACCTAATTGACTCTTATTCCCAATGAATGAAGCATATATGCTTCACCAAAAGATTGATGCATTTTGAAAATGAAAGCAAATAAATTCAAGTTATTCAACAAAAGCTTTTGGAGGAGATTAGACGATTAATTAAAATGACAATGTACATAGCTAGGTAACAATATACTTCAATAATGAAAAGTGTGGGTGGTTCTTGAAAATATTTGGAAGAAATCTGATGTATTCTTTATCGACGAGGTCAGCGAGATATATACGTAAACACTATTGCATTATTGACCCCGAATGGCAATCCATTTTAAGTGTGATTGCGATTCGGGTGAGGGAGCGATGTGATTTGGGAGCGATGCGATCAACTAAATTTGTGAATGTAAATACGATTCGGGTGCGATGCGGTAGATCTACATTTCTGATTGACAATGCGATTTGGAAGTGATTTAGGAGTGATTGAAAAAACAAAATTACTAAAATAGACATTAGTTGCATTATTTTTTATTTACATATTTTTTTTTGAATTTTTTATATTTTAACATTTCAGAAACTTTATTAGCATCAAATAAAATAATTTGTAAATTACATATATTTATAATTATAATTTATAAGTTACATATATCTGCTACTTATATGTGCTACTTATAATTTATAAGTTACATATATTCATAAAGAAAAAATAATTTACAAACAGAATAAAGTAATTCATAAAGATAGCCCTTGTTCTAAAAATCGGCCGCCTAGCCGCCTAGGCGGCCGCCTAGGCGCTGATAGGGTGGGGACCGCGGCGATTTTGTCCAAATCGGTAAAAAAAATCGGTGATCCGATTTTTGTCCGCCTAGACCGCCTAGGCGTCCGCCTAGCCCGCCTAGACGGCGCCTAGCCCAATTTTTTTTTTTTTTTTACTTTTTTTTTTTTTTTTTTTGGATCTAAAATTCAAAACGTCTCACTTTTATTCATAATTTTTTATAAAAATCATAAATTTGACCTTAAATTCTTGTTTTCATGTGTTTAATGCAATTTTAAAAACAAAATTATATAAATTTCTTATTTATAATGGATTAATATATTTTTAAAACATTAAATAGCCCTAAAACTAATCCCCGATTAATCCCCGTGTAATCTCCGATTTTCTTGCTAGGCGCTAGGCGCACCCTCACCGCCCGACTAGCGCCTAGCGATTTTTTGAACACGGAAGATAGCTAACAAAAATATTTCATAATTCATAAAAAAAATACACAGCATCTTCATTTGGGCAAATGAACGAACACCTTGCGTGCATACAAACTCTGAAAATACAAAGATAAAGCAGAGGTCTTTATAACCTTGAAAGCTAAGAAAGTATGAGCATCGGAGATAGCCATTGTCCCAGAATCATTTCCAATCACAAAAATAACATATGATTTATACCGAAACTACTTTATGGAGAGGAAATGGAGTCCGAAGCTTATTGCGTCCGTGAGAGTAGTGATGGAGGTTGACGCCGGAATTGAACTTGATGCCGGAGATTATGCCGGAGATAGAGACGATGACAACGTAACAAAGCAAACGCCGTGATTGAGATGATGATCCGATGATGGAGATTTGGGAAGATCTTAATCGTAAAAGAGTAATGTAATTTATCTAAGAAAGTAAGGGTAAAATTGTAAAAATATACTTGATGATAAGTTGCCGCAGCACAACCGCAGCTTGTGACCGTGATTTCAAGTCTTTGTATTTTCAGCAACATCAATCACACTCTCCACGCTCATGAAACGAACCACTTCTAAATCACATTACCATTCGTCGGTGACCCTCCGATTAAGGTCACCGCACCGGAGCCGAATCACACTCCCATTCAGACCAATTGTGAGTTGTAACATACACACTTATAAATGTCTAGTTAAATACCATAAGAATTTAATTATTAAAAAAATTGTTTGTCAACACCATAAGAATTTATATCAAATTTATTATAAATAGATAAATATGGATATGATTATCCATCACTTACGTGTCTTATAGATGATGTTTATCTTGCTGTAACTTGGGCTCCAAGTTGCTTGGGCTCAAAGCCACTCTACTATATATATGTAATCGTTTGTGAGCAAAGTGAATAACAAGAGTGAGAGAATAAGAGTTACTTCATTTGTTTATCTCTCTTCACTCGTCCACTTTCTCCCCATCTCTCTTATATTATTTTACATATATATGTCTTAAAGTTATATTTTATAACACGTTATCAGCACGATGTCTTTACCGCTTGAGCGTTTACGAAGTAAGTTATAATTTCTGTTATTTAAATTCATTTATGTTTGTAGAACATAAATATTATAGACATCGTGAGACTATGCCTTTTTCCGGTTTGATCGTTATAAATGGTAGGCTCTGCCTTCTTTACGATCAAATAAAAAGCTATATCTTTTCCGGATAGATCGTTATATATGGTAGGCTATGCCTCCTTTACGATCAAATAAATGGCTATGCTTTTTCCGGATCGATCGTTATATATGGTAGGTTTTACCTTCCTAACGATCAAATAAAAAATTTATATTTTTCCGGATTGATCGATATATATGGCAGGCTCTGCCTCCTTCTCTACGATCAAACAAAAGCTATGCCTATTGAATTCTTAATGGAAGGCGATGCCTCCTGAATTCTTATATGAAAAGGCTATAGTCCATAAATTATTATTTTTGTGAATTTATGTGTTTAATTATTTTTTATTTATTTTATTCGTAAAGAATAAATATATGTGTTATATGAGATTTAAAGACTTTGAAATAAGTTTTTAAAATCAAAAATATATTTTTCTTATGAGAATATATAAAGCACGTGTCAAAATATTTTTAGACAGTGCAAAATAATTGGAAGGTCTAGATGAGCTAGTCTCTCGACTTCCAAATGCATCAGATTCATAATAATCGATGCTTCGTGCTCTCCAAAGTCTCAAAGAAACTCATGTAGTTTCAAAGACATTTATTTTTATAATTATTATATTGAGACTATAAATAAATGTGGTATCGAATGTCCGACCACAATGGAGACACACAAATGTATGATTATATCATGCAAAAAATAAAGATGGTAAAAAAATATTTATGCTAGTAAACAGAAGTTTGCTAATTGTTATAGCATAGCATAACCGGTCAAGCCATCCCGGTAGAAAAATGCAATATATAATAATGATCCAGATCCAGGATCCATATCAGTGCTAACAAGGGCCTGATTAAAAAAGGTGCAATATATTGAATTGCTCTTCCTTAATCAAAGAGATGTATTTGGACCTCTTGTCACTACATCTAAAGATTAAAACTTGTTGCGTGCAAGTGGGTCTTCGTGTCAAAAAAAAAGATAAAATCACACGATATAAAACCCGATTTGTTACACAAGGTTTTTCTCTTAAAGACCTGGAGTTGATTATGAAAAAAGAAAAACATATTCGTCGGTCATGAATGTAATTACATTCAGGTACTTAATGAGCCTAACGGTCTCTAATAATTTAGAAATGTACCTTATGGATGTAATGATAACATATATATATATATATATATATATATATATATATATGTGTGGATCTTTGGATTATGATACATACATGAAAATCCTAAAAGGATTTAAAGTTCCAGAGGCATTAGACTCAAAGTCTAATGAAATATATACGGTCAAACTACAGCGATCACTTTACAGATTAAAATAATCCAGACGCATGTGGTATAATCGCTTTTGCGATTATTTGTTAAATAAAGGGTATATTAAATAAAATATGCCCTTGCGTCTTTATTAAGAAATCTCCATCGAGATTTGTGATCTTTGCTGTATATGTTGATGACCTAAATTAGAACTTAAAAAGAGTGATTAAATATCACTAAAATTTTATGTAAAGAAAGAGAAGTCTATTCAAGCACTGCATGCTTCTGTCCACAATTATGAGGTAACATTTAATTTATATTGAATTTATTTCAGTTTATTTAAATTCATTTAATTTTTATATCGAGTCGAAGGTTGCATACCTTCTCTTTAATTCCGTAGTAGGCTATGCCTCCAGAAGCATATGATTTTTGGCCAAATCACCATTTTTTTTATTTAATAAGCTCATTGTATATGCTGGTTGATTTCCTCGATAATCCCCAAATTAATCCCCAAATATAACCGATCTAAAAATAAGACTCGGTCCAAGATAAATAGGCTTAAAAAGCCATCATCTTGAGAAGGGGTATTACAAGTCCCACATTTTTTTTATAAGGATCTAAGATTAAATACATGATCCAGATTGGATATGTTATTGATCCTAAAGTGGGATTTATTTCGAGATGAATGAACTCAAAGAGTTATTATCTCGAGGGGGAGAATTAATGGAATCCCACATCGACAATAAGTCGATAAATTTTGGTGAATTTGACACCCCAGAGCGAGATAACTCTGGTGAAGCCATATCCTAAAATTTATCACTTTGTGATAAAGTGCAACATCTAAAATGAAGTTCACTCTCAAAATGAGCTTTAAGCGAATCGTTCATAGCGCAAATCCAAGAGATTGCAAAACGATTCATGGTGATTTAATTTTCATGTTTTTACATGCAACATGCAGTTTTGCATATAATAATGATTATATATAAGGCTAACGATTTATAAGAAATATTTCTCCAATGTTATATATACATGATTGGAGATCAAATGTTTCTAATTTTGAATTTTATGGGTGTGAGGTATATGTTATAAATGCTCCTCTGCACCGCATAAAAATATCATCCAAAAAGGATGAAATATATAGATGCAGGAGATGATTCTCCGCTCTACAAATACTGAGCCATCTTATGAGAGATGTGCCTATTGCAAGATTTGCAAATCATCATGTTGATGATAAAGTTCTCCATCATTATGGGAGAATCAATGAATAGTTAAGATCTTTGAACAAATGAATATAATAAATATGAACTTTAGAGTTCAAAAGTTCAAAAGGATCACTATTCAGAATATATTGCAAATCAAATGCAAAAAGCTGATGGACGAGATTTCATGAAATTATTGATCCTCATATAAATATATATGAACTTAAAGTTCATAGGAAATCTCTTGTCCCAGCTAAAAATGCTCTATAAAAATATGTCTCTGACGGATGACATACTATTGTCTATAACACGTAAAAGAACGTGATAGACAACTTTGGTTCCAAATATAAAGAAAATCTTCAAGAAAATAAAAAGAGCATATTATTACTAAAAAGAGGATTAAACTCTTAAAAGAGGAGCATATAAACTTCTAAAGGGGAGCATAGAGACTCCTCAACAGGAGCAAAGAGACTCCTAAAGAGAAGTAAAAAGACCGATTGGCATGGTTAAAGACGAAATCAGGTACCTGAATAAAATCATTTATAATTAAGAGATCTCGATTAACCATGTCATTACGGCAAACATGGAACCAAAGACAACATAATGTCGACAGTAAAAATGATCTAGCGCGCAAATGTGATTAATGAGGATCATAAATCTCCGCTCTGTGAGCGTAAAGAGATATATATTGGCCAATAAATAAAGACGCAGCCAAGTCTATACTAATCTCGTATAAAAAAACGAGTAAATCCTGGACACATGGTCCATGCATAAAAAAAAAAGTATTATGATACTTAAGACAAGACGGTGTGTCGCGCCGTGTTTTGTCAAAATCACTCTATATTGAGTTGATGAATAAATGACTTGAATTGCGCCTCATGGGATGTCTGTAGGACTAATCCCTGAAAGATATATGATATCATAGTTATATTCCCGGGAACTTATAAGCATGATGTTTTTGAACATCATCAAAACTCTTAAAGAGTTATTTGGAATAAAAGATCTTGGAAAGACAAAAGTGTCTCCAGATATTCCAACTAAACATCTAAAGAAAGAGATGTTATATTAGTCACTTCTAAAAGAAGTCGACTCTATATAGTTTGATCATGAAGCACTATATATAAATGCTGACGAGTATTTATATATTTTGTGAATTGTAGCTAGCATATATAAATGTTGACGATCATTTATATATCTAGTGAATATATTGTACCTAGCATTTGCTACTGATCTACTTGCAGGATTAATTCATTTCCTCCGACTAGACCTTGAATGAGTTCAAATGTGTCTTCCACTATCTGCAAGGTACGATTGACTTGGGCTTATTTTATTCTAGAAACCCCGAGTTTGGTTTTGTTGGTTTCGCAGATAGAGGAACTATATCAGATCTGTCTAAATATATATCGCAAAACAACAACTTCGTGGCGTTTCCAACAACAAATTTTGGTCGTCGCTTGTTCAAGTCATGCCAAAATTATTGCGCTTCATGAAGCACGTCGAAAAATCGAAAGCTATGTCAAGATCGATATGACAAGACATGTTATCCCAAGATTCTTCTCATGCACTCAAGAATCTGAGAAGAAGCAAGAAGTTGATGTCCAGTACATCCGACCAAGTAACAATGCAACAATTTTAGTTTAAAAGCGCTGCTTGCTACGCCATTCAAAATTCATCTTTTGAAGAAGATGCTTCCAGGGGGAGATATATGATGATGAGCGTGGCTGCACTCTTTTTCCCTTATCATGGTTTTTATCCCACTGGATTTTTCCATGACAAGGTTTTTAACGAGGCAGCAAATAACACGCAAAAGATAGACATCAAAGTAAAAGTCTATCTCTCTTCGAAAATCTTTGTTATATATTGACGAGATCAGAAGGTGAGAAGAGAATGATCGAGATACATCATCTACGAAACCTATGAAGAGAACAAATTTCGTTTGTTCCAGGGGGAGATTGCGTTTTTGCACTCTTTTCCTTTATCATGGTTTTTCTCCTATATGGTTTTTCCATGGTAAAGTTTTTAACGAGGCAGCACGCAATTTATTAATAGTGATGGATACTCAAGGGGGAGTATTATAAATAGATAAATATGGATATGATTATCCATCACTTACGTGTCTTATAGATGATGTTTATCTTGCTGTAACTTGGGCTCCAAGTTGCTTGGGCTCAAAGCCACTCTACTATATATATGTAATCGTTTGTGAGCAAAGTGAATAACAAGAGTGAGAGAATAAGAGTTACTTCATTTGTTTATCTCTCTTCACTCGTCCACTTTCTCCCCATCTCTCTTATATTATTTTACATATATATGTCTTAAAGTTATATTTTATAACAAAATTTAAGTTAGGAACTAAATTTCTTCATTATAAAATATTGTTTTCTAGATAAAGAATAATATATTTGTCATAGTTTAGTTGTATACTCATCATCACGACCTTCCTTTCAACACACGGAATCAAACTCCATCAACTCATAAATAGTAAGTGGAGAAACTGAATTTGAAGATAAAACATAAACTAGATCATTGTATCTTCTTTCTTTTCTACTGCAAATTATTTAAGATATACATTTTTCTTATTGTACAATTTGTACTATTCCTCGTATTCATTTTTCTTATTGTACTATTTCACTTTCGATACATAGATGCATCATCGTGGGCTCTTGAAAACAGTAACAAATATCAAATCAGCCTTGTAGCTAAAGGCTCTCTCACGAAATCAAGTTTTCCGCCAACTTGATGTTAATAATATCTTTCGATAAACTTTACATAGCCCAACCAGCGGGTTCATTGAAAAGGATAACCGCGACGCACTAGATTCTATTAACAAGGAAAAGGAAAATGGATCGTTTTTAACCCAAAACGTAGGTTTCGTCACGATAACTTGTTAAATATTAGTCTCCAATTTAAATTTCCTAAAAGTGTTACTTATCCAAATTAATAGATTGATTTTTTAACTAGTAGCACTTAAATCTAAAGTCCTTAAATATTAGCATAATTTACTAAAATATGGGAACCATACTTAGGTTTACCCCTGGGGTGAACCTTTAAATTCACCCAACAGATTATAGCCAATCGTTTTGCCATGTCATTATTAATACTAGAGAATTAAAAAAAAAAGAAACACAATTAAAAAAAAGGAAATCACAAAATAGATTTAGGGTTTAGGGTTTAGGGTTTAGGGTTTAAATTTTACAATTAAAACGAAATTATATATCTGTTTAGGTTTGTGAAATATTTGTTATATAAACCCTAAACCCTAAACCCAAATCATAAACCATAAACCCTAAACCCAGCGGTGAACAGATATATAATTTCGTTTTAATTGTAAAATTTAAACCCTAACCACTCATTTGTCAACCCAAACCGATATCTAATTTCGTTTTAATTATAAAATCTAAACCCTAACCACTCATTTGGCAACCCAAACCGACATCTAATTTCGTTTTAATTGTAAAATCTAAACCCTAAACCCTAAACCCTAAACCCTAACCGATATCTAATTTAGTTTTAATTATAAAATCTAAACCCTAACCACTCATTTGGCAACCCAAACCGACATCTAATTTCGTTTTAATTGTAAAATCTAAACCCTAAACCCTAAACCCTAAACCCTAAATCTATTTTGTGATTTCCTTTTTTTTAATTGTGTTTCTTTTTTTTAAATTCTCTAGTATTAATAATGACATGGCAAAACGATTGGCTATAATCTGTTGGGTGAATTTAAAGGTTCACCCCAGGGGTAAACCTAAGTATGGTTCAAAATATGGTTTACTCCTTAAAACTCACCCATAACAATCACACTTGTTCATCCTCTGATTCAAACTCAATGTGAAAAGGATAATCATCGTCATCTGTTAGTATGAGTTATTACTCTTTGACTCAACTCTTCGATTCTCTTTACTTCTAGAATCTCTTTGTATTACTCTCTTCTTTGACTGTCTCTTCGATTCTAGATATGCTGTAACTATAAAATCCCTTCTCATGCTTAATGAAAATCAATCAACATTCTGAATATCAATAAGTTCATCTTCATCAATAAATTCATCTTCATCAATAAGTTCATCTTCTTCTCCTTCTCGTTCCACCTCCACAAACCACTCCCCTACATTTTCTTCATCACGAACACGAGCACATCGGCATTTTTTTTGTTTTTGTTTTAATGAATGTTAAATTTATCCAACCAAAAGACCTTGTTACAATAAATGCATCCGTATATCGAATGTTGTTTTGAAAAAACTGAATGAAACTAGAGAATTAGCCCTCGAATCGAACCAAATCCTCAGCCCATCTTCATATTTGCGAAGGTCAAGGAGACGGATGGAGGAGACTTTGTTGCGTATGAGACGATCCAGAAAGTTAATTAATTGATCTGCAGGACTTGGGAGCTCACCATGTCTACGTTTATTACGTTCTAACCAAATCGTGTGGATAGATGCTTGGAAGAGGATCCGTAGAATGAAACCAAGGGTACCTTTGATTGAGGAATCAGACAATAGGCCGAGGATCTCCGTGAAGCTGCATGTAAAACGTGTATGAAGTAAACGACGAGCCAGAACCTCCCAGATCCGTGAAGAGAGGGGACAGAGAAAGAAAAGATGCTCCCGTGTCTCCATCGGAGCTTGACAAAAGAAACACGAGGGATTGACTCCCCTGCCCCAAGATGCCATGCGATCACCAGTGGTTAGCCTATCCTTTGCTGCAAGCCAAAGTAAGAACGAATGATAACCACATGGTGGTGGGCGAGTGGTTCTCGTTTGGTTGGAAGGATCGCCCTGTTGGTCTAGGCCAGGGATCGATCCTCCCCAGAAGCAGTTTCGCTCTCTCACTCCTGTGGCCACCTGAGAATTTACCTGCGGACTTGCTCAGGCGCCCCAGACCACCAGTTTATTAGGGGGCCCTTAAATGGAGACTTAAAAATCCCTGTGACGCGGGCTTAGGCCCAGTGGGCTAGTCAGATCACTGTGTGGTCTGGATACTGGGTTATCAAAAAAAAAAAGTAAGAACGAATGCTTCGGAATAGAATCTGAGAACCAAACACTATTGGACCAACTTATTTTTTGGCCAGTAATTCGTATTTGTTGCCAAGTATAAGCACATCGGCATTTTCCTCTTTTGCTTGTTGAACAACTTTGAATTGAATTGCACATATAGTAGACTGTTCATTTGATCAATGTCTAGTCTATTCCGCTCACTCTTTTGAATCTACAGCACATGAGTATATAGCATTTACCAAATTAAGAAACAAATCAAAGTTAATACACAAAAAACACAAACCTCTTCGAAAGTACTCAAGTTTCGTTGACAGCCAGCCAGAACTAGTAGTCAAAGAGAGAATCTTCATTGCTAGCTGGTGTTTCTAAATTAGGCATATAGTTAATCCGTTTGTTGGCCACCAGTGCTCTACATAATCCAATTGCAACATAACTATGCATAATCTATATATGACCGTGGTCACAGCCTTAGTTAGCTTTCTCAATGTATTTTAAAATCTTTGGCAACTTAATAATAAACCCTGAAAACACACAAAAAAAGAAAAGAAAAAAAAACCTTCGATATAACTTTGTCAAATTTACCCAGTTTGACTCAAAACTTAGCAAAAATAACTAGAATGACTCTCAATCCAAATGGATAACTAGACTAACCCAAATTTTATGTAAAAAGACTATTTAACCTTTCATTATGCCAATTTCCTTTAAAAATAAAAACCAAATTCGTTTTTTTTTAATTAAAAATCAAATATGGCATATAATTTTAACAAGTCTGCTACATTAAAATTAAGTCTGCCATATCCTAATTTTGCAGATTTTTTTAAAAATTGCCAAACATAATCTTGTCGTGATATTATCCGATAACTCTGTCATGATAGAATAAAAATCTGTCAAAACATGAAAAAATCTGTTGTCACTAAATAGGTCATTCCAGTAATTTATTTTTAATTCAAGAAATCTGCTATGAAACACCAGATTTTTTTAAATTAAACATAAATCTGGCATAACATAAAAAAAATCTGTCATAACGTTAAACATATCGGTTGCGACTATATGTCATTCTAGCAATTTTAATTTTTTTAAAACAAATCTGCTATAACATTCCAGATTTTTTGTTAACATTAAAAAATCTGTCATAACGTAAAACAAATCTGTGAGCACTAAAAAGTCAAACTAGTAATTATTTTTTATTAACAAATCTGCTGTATTATGACAGGCTTTTTCTAAAAAATATAAGTCTGACGCCATTAAAAACAAAAATCTGCTACATATTATAATAAACTGTCAAAATTACGAAAGTCTGAGGCGTCATCATAAAATAAGTCTGGCAAAAGAAAAAAATCTGCTACAAATTAAATATTTGTCGTAACCATATTCAAATAAGTCTGTGGGAGGAAAAAAACTGCCGTAGAAAATCTATCGTAGACTATTAAGTCTGTCAAAGAAAATAAATCTGTCACAACGACGCCCACAGACTTTTAACGGCAGATTTGTTTTTTCGAAAAAATTTCACCCACGTTTCCAGAAAAATCAGAGGGTATTATTGACTTTATTTTTTTTCCTAACAAAGAGACAAAGGGTATTTTGGTCAGAAAAATAACTAGATTAACCCATACATTTTATGAGTTATTTTAGTAATTAAACCTTATTTTTGGGTCAAACTAGTTTTTTTCCCTATAACTTTTTACTCAAATCATAGGGTGGTTTTATTCATATGTTTGTGAAATTATGATATTCAAACAGAACAACAAGTATTAATTTATGGTGCGTTTCTTCAGAGGCACGGCAAGTAATGGGTTGGTCTTGTGCACTGTGAGACCAAAGGTCTCTTCCATGTCCAAATCCTCTGAACCGACACCGTTTGGAAGCTTCCATTCAAAGGTATAGAGAAGAGAAGCAAGCATGAGATGCACTATTTTCATGGCCAAAGGCAGTCCAGGACAAATTCTACGCCCGGCCCCAAATGGTGTAACCTCATAATCTGTACCTTTTACATCAATCTCTTTCCCCAAAAACCTCTCAGGCTCAAACTGGGTCGGATTTTCCCACACATTTGGGTCTCTTCCTATGGCCCACACGTTCACAAGAACCTGAGAGTCTTTAAGCACAGAGAATCCAAGAATCTCTACGTCGGTTTCCGCTTTTCTTGGGAGGAGAAATGGACCAGCCGGGTGTAGTCGGAAAGTTTCTTTTACGACTGCTTCTAAATACGGTAGTTTTGAGATATCAGACTCTTGAAAGCCGCCGTTTCTCCCTATCACAAGATTGATCTCATCTTGAACTTTTGTCATCGTTTTTGGGTTTCGAAGTAACTCTGCCATTGCCCATTCCACGGTACTAGAGTTTGTATCTGTGCCCGCTACAAACATATCCTGACACATACAAGTACATATTATATGTCAGTGAACTAATAATATATAGATCATGTTTTGCAATAAGCTAATACTTACGAGAAGTAGGTGTTCGATCTCATCAATGTTGATTTCACATTCATCTCCTTGTTGGAGATGGATAAGCAAATCGAGGAAGTCTCTGCTCGAAACATCTTTCTCATCTATACGCGATGAGTTCTCCACAATCCGAGCATCATAAAACCCTCTAAATACCTGTAAAATTCTCCCGGAGGACTCCTTCATCTTCTTACTATTACCTTGCAAGTCAAGAAACCTCAGAAATGGGAAGAAGTTAGCAAGGTCTGGGTTTCCGATTGATTCTTGGTAACCAATCACCATCTTCTGAAACGCACTACTGGAATGTTTTCGAATCGTAGCTACCGAGATTGACTGAAAATAATATATTCGATATGATATTGAGAGCTGTGACGAAGGATGCATGAGAAATATCAACAGCTTCTTCTCTCTCACTGCTTTCACTTAGGAAGTTGACAAGTTCTTGCACTTTCTTCATCCTCAGAGCTTTGGTAGCGTCGATACACTGCGGTGAGAACAGCTGAGTAGCCGATAGTTTCCTCAACATTCTGAAAAACATTAAACATAAAGTAGAAACGATGATATATGTAACCATTAGAAAAACTCAAGCGCGGTTGAAGATTAAAGATAATATTATTATGTTTTCATTTGATTTGCTACATTGTGGAGAAAAATAAAAGAGTATAATTGTGTTTCTTTATTTAGCAGATCATTAGTTAAATTAAAGTGCTTCGGATTTGAGTTCAAGTCCAGTACTACGTACGATTAGGAGGAATGATTTTACTATTTGTGGACCTACTACAAAGTCTACAAGTGTACTATTATCTTGATCCCGGATTTGAGAAATCGGGCCCAAAATCTTTGGATGCCTAAAGCGCAAAGATAGAAAAAATATTAAAAATATCCTTTAAAAACCTTGAACTCGTCACTTTTTGCCAATAAGTGAGACAACAACCACTGTACTATACTACTATAAAGCTTTTTTCAAAATTTGATGCCCTTAAACTAAACTATATTTTGGTCAGGGTCAGGCCTGACAGAAATCATAGCAGTTACCTGAAACGAGGTGACGAGGGATGAAGCCAACCAACGGAAAATTCATGATGACTGTTGGATTTGGTCGCTTCACTTATGTACCGTCCAGACAAGATTTGGTCGTGTGTTTTTAGCACTTCTCTCGCAGCGTCTCGTGAAGCTATGACCACTGAATTTAAAAATCCAAGCTTAAGACTCATGACTGCTCCATATGTTTTTGCGAGTTCCGTGAATGAGTGGTGTGGGTTCTTTACGACTAGAAGTATGTTTCCGATTATGGGTAACCGTGGAGGTCACGGAGGTGACTTGGATACTTGACTAGGGCTCCGTTGGGATCTTGCGGCGGTGAATAAAAGAAAACATGATAAGATAAAGCAGAAGAGGAGAAAACATAGGTTGTCCTGAGATGATGTCCATTTTTGTTTATAAAGTGATAGAAGACTACATAAAATTGTCTAAAAAATAGCTTAAGCTATAAAGAGGGAAAACTGAAGTTGACAAAAAAGGAAATGATATTTTAGCTAGTAGCACATAAATCCAAAGTCATTATAGATAAATTTATGCAAGTTAAGCATAATTTACTTCTCGAAACTCACCCACAACAATCACACATGTTCATCCTCTGATTCAAACTCAATGTGGAAGGGATAATCACCGCCATCTTCATCAATACGTTCATCTTCTTCTCCTGCTTGATCCAACTCCGCAAACCACTCCTCTACGTGTTCCTCATCCCCTTGTACGAGTACATCAGCATTTTCCTCCTTGATCCTCTTTCGCTTGTTGAACAACTTCGAATTGAATTGCACATATACTAGACTGTTCATTTGATCAGTGTCTAGTCTATAACTCTCACTTTTGTGAATCTACAACATGAGAGAAGATTTAATTTCGGAGTTAACATTTACCAAATTTAGAAACAAAATCAAAGTTAATACACAAAAGCAGAAACCTCTTCGAATGTACTCCAGTTTCGTTGACAACCAGATGAACTAGAAGTTAAAGAAAGAATCTTCATCGCTAGTGTTTCCAAACTAGGAACAGTTACTCCGTATATTGACCACCAGTGCTCTACATAATCCAATTGCAACATAAGTGATAGTTTTACAAACTTAAAGGTTATAAGAAGTAGATCAAAAGTCGAGAGAAAAACCTGGATCAAACTCGTCGGTATTCTGTTCACATCCTCTTAATGCATAAGGTGTTCCAAAAAATCCATCTTTATCCTGATAAATTCTAAACTCGTCGACAGCTTTATCTTGTTTCTCGATCTCACCATGGTAAAAAGTCTCAACACAATTGAGAAAGCCAGTCATGAGTGTCCCATCCAGTTGAATGGTTGGTTCGTTAAAGAAGTAAAATGGGTTCAACAAGTAGGCGGTCAAATGTAATGGAGAATCCAACCTACCTTTAATTTTCTCATCAATGATATCTAAGATAGGTTGGTAGTACCTTTCCAAGTTATTAGTAGCAGCTTTGATAGATCTTTTGGCTTCTACTAATTCTCCATAAATAAACCCCATTGAAGGTCTTTTCTCTCCATCGACCATCCTAAGAACTTTGACCAAAGGCTCCAAAACCTTCACAACTCGTGAACCCCATCCCAAAACGCAGGACTCAAACAAGTATAGTAAGCACTTCTACCTTTTACATAATTGGAATCTTTGCATCTCTCCCATTCATCACTAACAAACATAAACCTTAATTGCTCTTTCTTCTCCAACAATCTTTGCAAGGTCAAGAAGGTTGTTGCAAATCTTGTGATTCCAGCTCTTACAATATCCCTTTCCTTTGTATGACATCTCATCATAGCTAAGGTCTTTTCATGACCATATATGAACGTAATCACAGCCTTAGCTTTATCAATGTATTTTGAAATCTTTGGCAGCTTGACAATGTCTTCAAGCATCAAGTTAACCGTGTGAGCAGCGCATGATGACCAAAAGACACCTGGTCTCTTCTCTTTCAACATCTTTGCTGCTGCTAAGTTGTTCTCCGCACTGTCAGTTATTACCTGAACGACCTTCTCAGCACCAACATCCTCTATGCATTTATCAACGTACTCAAAGATAAATTTACCAGTCTGAGGTTCTTTTGAGACCTCTTTCGAAGAAACAAAACATGTCCCTCCTCTTGAATTGACACACAAATTCATTATATTCTTCTTTGTGTCGCTCCATCTATCTATTAAAACAGAGCAACCATTCTGTTCCCATTCTAACTCTAGACTCTTCAGTTTTTCCTTAATTATTTCTTCTTCTTCCTCCAACAATGTTTCCCTCAGTTCACACTGGCTCGGAGGAACCCAACCAGGTCCAAATCGTCCTAAAGCTTCACAAAACGACCTAAAAGAATCGCTCTCAATGACATTAAAAGGAATACCAGACTGATATATCCATCTAGCACAAGACTGATGCACTGAACGCATTCTCTCCTCAGAAACCACATCATTCGCGTTTTCTTGTCCTGTTTCGCCACCTAAAGAATCCTCGGTAGTAACGGCCATCACGAACTTATCCATTGGATCTTCATCCAAATCATCCTCTCTATTCAGCTCATCAACCTCCAAACTAAACACATCCACTTCTCTTTTCATTTTCCTCTTCTTGTTCTTCGCTTCCAAGATCGCTTTCATACATTTAAACTGATCTTCTTTCGTAGACCGTGGACACGAAGAAACATTCCCCTTACGGTGAGCAATATGTTCCTTAATCCTATACACACCTCCTCCCATTTCTTTCCTACACAACTTGCATTTAACTCTATCTGGATTTTTCGAGTCATACAAAATTCCATATTCCCATCCAACATCATTAGAGTTCCGCTTCAACAACGAAGTTCCTGGAGAAAAATTCGATGTCGAAGACGAATCCATATCTGCAAATCTGAATAATTTCAGAAAAAAAAACAAACTAAATTTCAGAACATAATCTCAGCAACGAGAGACTTGCCATCAAATCTCTAATACACAAGATTCAATCGAAACATCAATCGAAATATTTCTGACACACAGGAGATTTTGAAAATTTCACAGACGAATGACGAATACAGAACAAATCAATGAATTTTATAACTACTGGAAGAAAAAGTACGTTTCGTAATCAACTCACCTGTGACGGAGAAACGCCGGAGGAGATGAAGTTTTGATAAGAGAGTGACGATTAACGGCGAATTAGGGATTTTAGGGTTCTTAAAATGTGAAACTGTATCGATTATGACGAGAAGCAGGAACTTTTCCCGGGGAAATAAAAAACGGTTTAGTAATTCTATGGACGGTTTGGTTAACTAATCTCTTAACCGGTTGATTGGTTTTCAAATCATAAATTAATTAATCGGTAAGCCAAAAAATATGGTCGAATTATCTAAAACCGGCTGATTGGTTCTCTGCCGAAATTTAGAACATTTAAAACTAGCAATGGAGATTCTGTCTTTGACTTCTAGTTCATCTCGCTGTCAACTTTCGAAGGGGTTTGTGTTTTTTTACGTATTAACTTTGATTTGTTTCTTAATTTGGTACAATGTTAACTCTCAAATTATATCTACTCTTATGCTGTAGATTCACAAAAGTGAGAGGGACATTGATCAAATGAACAGTCTAGTATATGTGCAATTCAATACAAAGTTGTTCAACAAGCAAAAGAGGATCAAAGAGGAAAATGCGGATGTGCTCGTGGTCATGATGACGAAAATGTAGTATGGTTCGTGGAGGTGGATCGAAAGGAGAAGAAGATGAACTTATTGATGAAGATGGTGATGATTATCCCTTTCACACTGAGTTTGGATCAGAGGATGAACGTGTGATTGTTTAAGGAGTAAACCATATTTAGTAAATTATGCTAATGTTTAAACTGCATTTATCATCAGTCCTCATAAGATAACAAAGTATAGAGATTGTTTGGTGTTGAAAAATCCCTTCAACACTTAAATATTCAAAATAAAAAGGTACAAAACGCAGAGTTGTTCATGCTCTCTTACATTAGGATCCTTGGAATCAAACTTAAATTAAAGGATCCTTAAAGAAGGCAATGCTCTCGACGTGTTGATGTGCGATATTGACAAAAGCTTTAGCGTGCTCCTCGAATCCATAAGAGCGCCTAAACTCTTCACTGTCTCCAATTCCTAGGAGCCTAACTCTTCTTATGTTTTTTGTTTCAACACTGTAGTAGAAAATATAGAAGGGTTGAAGATTGACTGACAACAAACTTGGAGCCATGATGATCTCACCAGCCCTGTTTGTACCTGGAAAAGACATTCCACCAAGGTCAAAAAAACCCCACACAGAGATAGGAAACACACATTTTTGTTTTGACCATTCATGTTTCTCAACGTCTTCTAGTATCCATAAATCAAAACTAGAGACAGCTCCATAAGGGTTTCCCACAATGGAAGCTAGCTTCCCTTTGTATTCTATGAACACTGCTTGCTTCCCCCATTGGAGGATAACCGGAGGCGCTTTGATAAAACTTAGTTTCTCAGATCTAACATCAAAACACACCATAACTGGATCTCTAGTTTGTGTTAAGCAATAAGCACCATAGTAGAGAAAACCGTTGATGCATACATTCGGTGATATCGCCCTATAAGGTAAAGTGGTATTTTTAATGTGTCTCCATCCTTGACCATCTCCCAATGTTAATACCTTGTGCTTTAGTTGAGCATTAGGATCCTCCCAAATGTTGTTATCCCAGGATAATACTTTGTATTGATCATCAATCGGATCGTAACCAACAAAAATACAGTCACTAGTTAACTTAACGACTTCCTCGGTGCTAGGGTTACACATCATCAACTGACCTTCAGTTTCAACAGCGAGAATGCCATGTAAAGAAGCGCAAGACCCTGAGTAGAAACTAAAGCTCACAGCAGGAAGAGCCATCTCGAAATTGGGTACCAAAGAAGAAGAAGAAGACTCATCTCCCTCGTCGTGTGAAAACGAGAAGAATAAGATAAGCTTCTCCTCAGGCTCACCGAATATAATGTTACACAAACTGACTATAAACCGTGATTGCTTTGCGGACATAGAGAAGAAGGAATGAATGAATCCTCGGCTTCGGATGATGGAAGACCACATCTTTGACACGCATCGAAAATTCTTTAGAGACTTGGCAGACAATCTAGTTAGTATAGCCATCTTTAGATCAAGAGGGAGCGAATCTAATAAGTCTAACTTACTAGGGTTTGTTGTGTCTTTCTCATTCTTGCGTTTCATGGCGTCTCCCAGACGAACCCTAGATTCGACTCCGAGGTTTGCAAAAACTGGTTAGATCTTGCCATTTCATTTTTATGTACTAAAAGCAATCAACAATTTAGAAAATTGGAATAAGTTGCAATAAATAATTTCCAGATCGTGAGATAACAAATCATGGAATAAAAAACTTAACAAAGCAACTCAATGGTTAAGACGTGCTTCAAAAGTTGGGAAACCAAAACCAAACCAAACCGAAGACTTAAACCAAACGAATATTGCGTAAGTATAAACATTCCTTATTTTTTCCGTCAAATTCTACCGACCTCAAAGAACTCACTCGGTGAGATAACAAAGTTCACGGAGATTGTGCCAAAGAGCAAAAGCGGTTAGAGCGAACTTGATTGATAAATCCCGGTCAATTCTGTATAAAGTGAACAAATATGTTTTTTTTTTTTTTTTTTTAACAAATATGTTTTGGAAATCTTTCCAAATCTACCACATTTGGGAAAAGCTTTCCAAATGTACCACATTTTATTGCCACATGCCTAAAGCCGGACGAAATTGCTCTTGATGGAGAGAGAAGTGTGTGTCAGAGAAAGGGACAACTTGGGACAAGAGGGAGCAGTCTGCATTTAATGATGCACGTTTACAATTGTTCTCTTAATATATTAGATAATATTAAATTAAAATCGGGGACAAGTTCATATGAAATGAGTAATATAATTAGATCGGGGACAAGTTCAGATCGAATGAGTAATATAATTATATCGGGGACAAGTTCATATGGAATGAGTACCAGAATTAGATCGAGGACAAGTTCAGATCAAATGAGTAATAGAATTAGATCGGGGACAAGTTCATATGAGAAGAAACCCAGATCTAAATGTGTAGCCGATTTAACGTCGTGGACCAAAACTATGTAATTGATAAACTATTTTCAAACCCAGATTTAGATTTTGAATGAGTAATATCGAATGAGTACCAGAATTAGATCGAGAACAAGTTCAGATCAAATGAGTAATAGAATTAGATTGGGGACAACTGGATCTTTCTGTTATTCCGCAATAGAAGAAAAAAAAGTTCAATAATCCGGGTAGGTGAAGACAATAGTGCTCAACTAATCTGTAGACCAAAATAGATGATGTGAAATCTATATAAAATTGAAAACTTTTAAACGAGAACAATTGGTGGACAAGATGTGAGATTCATGATAATAGAGCAGGATGATGAAATCGGGGACAAGATCTAGACGCAACAGAGAATTTCCAATCGAAGACAAGATCTCGAGACAAAAACGAAAGTTAATTGTTTAGTCTCATGAGAGATAATGTTTATCTGTTAAAGCGCACGTGTCTCGAGGGATGAGAGATAAATAAGAAAGCAAAACAGTTAAGAAAAGTCAAATCGTTGCATCGTAGAGCGCGAAATCTGCCCCAACAAAGAAGGGTAAAATCGTAAACTCCACGGACCAAATGTGGTAGAACTGGAAAGGAGTTTCCAAATGTGGTACATTTGGAAAGATTTTGGGAAAATGTGGTACATCTCTTAGTTTTTCCATATGTTTTTCCTTGTTGGCTTTAATTAATGTCCATTTTAGGTCTCCGTTGCTTAATCAGTCGATTGATCCGAAGTGATAGTGAGAGCGGTGTAAATTCAATCGACTGATTAGATGAGACGACGATCAAAGAGTAGAAGAAATTAAGAGGGTTTCATGAATATATTTAAAACTGTTTAGGAAATTAAAAATTTGAGTCTACTCATTATAACTCGTTGTTTAATACTCCCTCCGTTTCAGTTTAGTTGTCATTTTAGGATGTAAATTTTGTTTTATAATAGTTGTCGTTTTAGGTTTTCAATGCAAATGTTTGGTAAAAATTCCAGTTTTATCCCCACAGTTTTAATGTTTTGGCCAATGAAATTTTTTATAAAATATATTAATAAAGGGTAAAACAGAAAATTTAATGTTTTTCTTAATTTGCGTGAAAAAACCTTAATCGACAACTAAAACGAAACGGAGGAAGTATTTTCTACTTAATATCGTATTTTTCACCATAATATTTTCTAATAATAACACAAATCTTAATAAATGCTTCTAATGGTTTACATCTCTTTATCATTATTTTTCGTAAAATATATCTTTAAAACTAATTAACTACTTGAAATAAAGTATATTATAAAATAGAGTGTATAAGGTTCAAATCTTGTTTTTATAAAAGATCAACAATATGTTGATCACCACTTACAATTTTAAATATTATCAATAAAATTTAATATATATTTTTTATATCCGGATATTTCTATGAATCCTAGTCTAGTCTTATTATATAAATCTTAGTTTCAAAATTAGTCACTAACATGATCGTGACACATGTCAATTAATTGATTAGAATGTGACAAGTGTCAAATTATTTTTTTTAACCAAATTCGAACTAACAATTTTTTTTACATATTTTAGTTTTCTTATATATTTCTAAAAACATTTGAGCTTTATTTTACTATTTTGAAAAGAAATTCAAAAAAATAATAATATCAACATATACTAATTTACGTGTATATACCTTTGAGGTTCAATAATTATAAGATCCTTTTATGCGATGTAGATAAAGATTTACTCCGTCTCCTCTTGCAAGAACCAGCCACTATCATATTAACACCCCAAAACTAACAGATCGGCTCAGAGATTCTACTGATCATACCTTGGCAATCGTAAATAATCCAACCGAAATTACCTAGTAATGACGACGATTTTTCCCTCCATATTTTGTGGAGTCACAAAGCAATACGCATGCGCTTATGAACATAGCAACGTCCATGTGAAGGCCATCATCACCACCGGTGCCACCAGGTTCATCACCGAGCTCTTCCATCTACTATGATTTATTCCTTTTTCACGTTTTATTTTTCTGGTTGCATTGGAAAAATTGAAAGTATGTAGGATGAGACAATCAAAGTGTAAAAAAATTAAGAGCGTTTTTAAAAGAGTTTTCTGCAAAAATATCATATAACTTGCTGATTTTTTCAACTTTTTACTTCGTTACTAAAAAATGCAGTTTAATCTTACGAAATCTTAACTAATACGATGTATAACAGTTTTCTATCGTCAAGTTTGTAAAATTTTGATAAATAATATGTTAAATCAAAGCTTTTGGGACGATAAATTTAAATCAATCTTTAAAATTTTAAAAATCTATTGTATCTGACCGTAAAAATGTTAACAATATATGTATAAAAGCTTTTGTAAATTCTATGAATTCTTCATCCTCCATCTTCGTCGCTCGTTCAGATCCCCTAAACCAAAGCTTTTTGATTTCGTTGGCCAGAAACCCCAAAACATCTTCGTCGCATGTATGATTTTGTTAGGGTTCAAAAGATTCATGAGCACTTGGGTTAGATTTTGTTAGGGTTTGATCGATTTGGATTATATTGATTTCTTAGAAGCTTTTGGCCAGAGTGGAGTGGTTTATGTTCTAATGATGCTTTTCATGCCCTCCAGGTGTTCGACGAATTGCCTTATTATTGGCTTGCTTGTTTCTTAACTGTTTTGTGTTGATTTAGGTTTTGTGTTGTTGCTGTTAAAACTTGCAGGTGCTTACTGTTTCGTTTGTTTCTATACAACGTTTTTATGCACTCCATGCAGTCTTACATTGTAGACATGTTCTGTTTTTGTTGTTGTGAGGGTGTCTTGAATTTGGTTTCCAAGTGAGTTTGAATAAATTTGTGGCAAAAAGTTTCAGAAAACAATTACGTTAGTTGAATCAAGTTGGTGAGTCCTTCAGAAAACAATTTGTGGCCTACACGTCTCGACAACCTCTCTTCTTTACACGTTTTGTGTGAGTCCTTAATGATTTGGTTTTGTGTGAGTCCTTAATGTTTGCATTATATATAGTGGTTAGTCAAATTTACTAGGTTTGGTTTCTCGAATGTGAGGGTTTTGTCTCTTTGTAAACCAATTTGATGTCTTCTCCTAAGTAATTTCAAGCTAGATTCATTCGTTCTTGCTCTTAGATGAGCATGATTAATCTGTTTAGTTCAATTTTGTGCTTAGATGAAGAGTTTCACGTGACTCTACCTCACTATTTGAATATTAGTCTAAGTGGAAACATTCATAGTCATACTTGTTTGTATTTATTCGCTCTCCATATGTTTCTTTCTTCTCAAATCTCATTTATCTGCAAAGGATAAGGACTTACTCTACAGCTATAAAGAAAGTGGTGTATAAAATTAAGAAACTTGGCACGAGGATCAACGATCTATGTGGTATGTGCACATTCTTTACTCATGAAGTGTTGGGTTTATTTTGATTAGTTAATTTTGTTTATTGGTTGTAAAATATGGTTATTGAAATGTTTATATGGAAACATGCAGGTATCAAGAAGTTTGTTAAAAAAAAACTTAATCTATGATTTTGGTCTGAAGTTAATCTGATTTAGCATGATATTTACTTTGGTTTCACATGATGTTAATTTGCTCTTAAATTCTTAAAATTTTGTTTCATGCAGAGGTTTATTAACAACATCAAGACTGTGAAAAAGATTTTGGACATGAAGGTGCAGAAGTCATACTATTGATGAGGCCTAACGATAAGCTCCTGGTCTAAAGCAAGATAATGTTAAGAAGCTTAAGTTGAAATTTATGGTTGTGTGACACAAATAAAGTTATTTCGGTTTGGTTTTGAAACTAATGTAGTCAAACTAGAGTTCTTATTTAATTGTATTATTCTTCATTAATTCAAACCGGATTGAAAATTATGTATAATGCAAAGAAAAACAAAAACAAAACCACAATATATTGCATAATACAAATGCTATTTTAATTGAATAAATTGCGTATTATAAATGCTATTCTAATTGATTAAATTGCATATAACAAATGCTGTAATTTGATAATTAATAACAAAATATACTGGCTATTATATAATATTACATTGCATAAGAAAACACGCTATAATATGTAAACAAAATATAGCACCACCAAAAACCGTTATCGGAAGCCGTCGACCTATTATCATGGACGCAGATATAGCGCTTTCTACTTCGCTATCTTCTCGTTAGATAGCGTTATTCGGCCGCTAAGGATACTCAAATTTCCTGTAGTGATTTGTATTTTTTGAAGTTAAGGGATAAAGTTGTATATACGACTTGAAAAATATTTTTTTGTGAAGGTCATCACCAGTTCACCACTATCGTCCCAGGAGGCAGCACGTACCACCAGGTTCATCACCATTTCTTCTTCTAGCTCTTCCCGCTGCCCTGATTTTTCTTTTGAAAATAATATTTCACCTTTTTCTTTTTTCTGGTTGCATATTGGAAAAACTAGGTTATGAACCCCGCGATATCGCGGGGGAACTCATTTTCAACAAATATATTTTATTACGTTTATGTATTAAATTATTATTATAATATATTCAAATAATTGAATTATTATATAAAATTAACTATGTCTTAAAGTTATATCGTAAATATTTTCTAAAAATATAAAAAACAAATTATGAATAAAAATGTAAAAAAAAAAATTATGATTAAAAAACACTTTTGAAACATTTTTTGTTAATATAAAATTATTTATAAGTGACAAAATAACTAACGAAGAGTTATAATATAGAGAGGAAAAATTCTAGCGGGTCAAAACCAAAAAGATATAAAAACACAACCAGAAAAATAACCGTCAACACAAAAAGTAACCTTCAATATTTTAACGAAGAGTTGCGATAAAAAGACATAACCGAGAAAAAATAACCGTCGATAATTTAACGGAAAGTTGCGATAAAAAAAACACAACCGAGAAAAAATAACCGTCAATATTTTAACGAAAAGTTACGATAAAAAGACACAACAAAAAAAGTAAATGTCAACATTTTTACGAAAAGTTATGATAAAAAGACACATCTGAACAAATAACTGTCAACGAAAAATGTAACCGTAAATATTTTAACGAAGAGTTGCGATAAAAAGACACAACCGAGAAAAAATAACAGTCAATATTTAAACGAAAAATTGCGATAAAAAGACACAAACGGAAAAAAACAACCGTCAATATTTTAACGAAGAGTTGCGATAAAAAGACACAACCGAGAAAAATAACCGTCAATATTTTAACGGAAAGTTGCGATAGAAAGACACAACCGAGAAAAAGAAACCGTCGATATTTTAACGGAAAGATACGATAAAAAGACAAAAACAAAAAAAGAAACCTTCAATATTTTAACTGAAAGTTACGATAAAAAGACACAACCGAAAAAATAACCATCAATAAAAAATTGTAACCGTAAATATTTTAACAAAGAGCTAGAACAAAAAGATACAACCGAGAAAAAATAACCGTTAATATTTTAACGAAAAGTTGAGATAAAAAGACACAAACGAGAAAAGTAATTTTAATATTTTAACGGAAAGTTGCGATAAAAGACACAACCAAAAAAATAATCGTCAACGCAAAAAAAGAACCGTTAATATTTTAACAAAGAATTGCGATAAAAAGACACAACCGAGAAAAAACAACCGTCAAACTTTTAACGGAAAGTTGCGATAGAAAGACATAAACAAAAAAAATGACCGTCAATATTTTAACGGAAAGTTACGATAAAAAGACACAACCGAAAAAAAAACTGTCAACGAAAAAAGTAACCGTCAATATTTTAATGAAGAGTTGCGATAAAAAGATACAACGGAGAAAAAATAACTGTCAATATTTTAGCAAAATATTGCGATAAAAAGACACAACCGAGAAAAAAATAACCGTCAATATTTTAACAGACAAAAAAAGATACAATCGAGAAAAAATATCGTCAATATTTTAACAAAAAGTTATGATAAAAAACAGAAACGAAAAAAGTAACCGTCAATATTTTAACAGAAAGTTGCGAGAAAAAAACACAACCAAAAAAATAACCGTCAACGAAAAAAGTAACCGTTAATATTTTAACGAAAAGTTGCGAGAAAAAAACAGAACCGTAAAATAACCGTCAACTAAAAAATTAACCGTCAATATTTTAACGAAAAGTTACGATAAAAAGACACAACCGAGAAAAAATAACTGTCAATATTTTAACGGAAAGCTGCGATAAAAAAGACACAAACGAATAAAGTAACAACCAATATTTTAACGGAAAGTTGCAATAAAAAGACACAACCGAAAAATAACCGTCAATATTTTAATGAAGAGTTGCGATAAAAAAACACATCCGAAAAAATAATCGTTAATATTTTAACGGAAAGTTACGATAAAGAGACACAACCGTTCAGAAGTGCAAAATGCATTTATTGAGGTTGTTATTTTAGTTAATAAAACCAATTTGATATGTAGTCTAATGGTTGATGTAAAAAAACTTCGTAGTATTACTAACTATACAAAAATGCAATGAAATTATATAATGGAAAGACGTAACTTTAAATGAATAAATGCAACTATAAAGATATAACTGTAAACTGAAAAGATACGACTGTAATTGAACAAATATAACCGTAAATAATTCAACGAAAATTCAAAGAGAAAATTCAATAAAAAGACATAACCGTAAAAAAATAACCGATTTAAACGAAAGGTTGCGATAAAAAGACGCAACCGTTCAGATGTGCAAATGGTATTTATTAGATTGCTATTATATATAGATCGAGAGATATACAGGATGAGACGAACAAAGAGTAGAAGAAATTAAGAGGGTTTTAAAAAACGTAAAACATAAAGTGGAGACGGTAAATAAAAATGATACAAATCTGTTTCTAGGAAAACAAAATGCGTTTAGTTTTGTCGTATAATGCTCCAAAGTCCAAACCATGGTTGCAGGCTGCATCATGCAAAGTAGTGTATAATGCGTTTGATATTTTTTTTGTTCAAACATCAATATTTCTATTGAGGTCAATTGGGAATAACAATCCAATTAATTCTACGTAATTAATTTCACATGCTCAATTTTTCTATACATTGTTTGCGGTCAAAATAGCTGTTTGCACATAGAGACAAAGCAATCGGGTGGAAATTAATAACGTGATTTTGTATATTTCCGAAGTAAATGAACCTCTGACATTTTCCCTCGCATTTTTTTCGCATCTCATGTGAACGACGACCCAAATATATATTTTTCTTTGATTAATTTATTGTAAATCCGTCAATAAAAGTTACTAAAGCTAGCGTGACCACAAGTTACGAATGCGATTGCTTTAGAAAAAAAAATAGATCAAACATAAAGAAGAGAAACCGAATAATGGAAGCAGCAAGAATGAGTTTTGGTACTAAAACTCTTCCTCACCTTGGCAACGGTACTCGTCTTCCTCTTAAGACCAAACTCTCGCGCTTTCCTTTGCATTTGCTTCACAAACACATTACTCTTTCTCGGAGATCGTCAAAACACAACTTATGTGTTAAGTCTACTTGTGAGAGTAGTGGTGATGTTGAGAGTAGCCGTCCCTTGCCTCATGTTGCTCCCAATCTTTGGGGAGATCACATCCTCTCTGTCCCCACCGAAAACTCGGTAAGTACGTCAGATGAATGCGCTTCATAATCAGTCTTTCTTGCAGAAGATGAGCACTGATATTTTGTAGGAATTTGACTCACTTGCGATGGAGATTGAATCAATTATAAAGCCGAAAGTGAGAAACATGCTAATGTCCTCTCACAACACTGATAAAGAGAGATTAGTTCTCATCCACTTGCTTATGTGTCTTGGTACTTCCCATTACTTTGAGAAGGAAATCGAAGAGATTCTTGACCAGGCTTTTCAGAAGTTGGACTCGTTAATTGCAGACGAAGATGATTTGGAAACAACTGCCATCATGTTTGAGGTTTTCAGATTATATGGACACCAGATTTCTTGTGGTAAGAAACATTTTGAATGCATGCATGCATATTTTTGACATGACACATGTTTTTGGCTATATACAAATATAATATTTATCCCGGTTTCAATTTAGATGTGTTCGATAGATTCAAAGGTGTTGATGGGAAGTTCAAAGAACACCTAGTCAGTGATGTTAGGGGAATGCTACAGCTGTACGAAGCAGCACATCTCGCGACACCCTCCGAAGATATATTGGACGAAGCTCTGAGTTTTACAAGGCATTACTTGGAATCTTTGGCCGGACAAGAAGCGACCGCTCCTCATATCTCAAGACATATACTAAATGGATTGTACAAACCTCGGTTTCTCAAGCTAGAAATAGCAGCTGCGAGGGAATATATTTCTTTCTATGAAAAAGAAAAACATGATGAGACGCTGCTCAAGTTTGGGAAGCTAAACTTCAACTTTTGCAAGCTCCATTACGTTAGAGAGCTAAAAACTATCACTAAGTACGTTGGCCTAGTTTTATTTATTTTCTCGGCTTTTCTTATAATATATAGAGTTTTTTTACCAAAACCAATGAGTTTCTAATTTAGTATTTAAAGTCAATTGATAATAAATATACACAGTATGTTTTATATATTACTTTAGATCTTATCTTACTTTAGGCTGCAGCTAGCTATATGATTCTTAAAACGTTACTAAGAGATAGTGGCTCTCATGCATTGAACAATCTCAAAAAAGCTCTTTGATGGATGGAATATAATTTAGTGAGCAACATACTTAAGTCGGATCTATTGGACTGTTATAATAATAGAAGTTAATGAGCTTCCAATTCAAAATTTCAATTCATAATATGTGGATTATTGACATTATGCCTTTTATATATTATTTTAATATGATTAAAGTTGTAAGATTCATAACAATCTCTATTTAATGTTTATGTGGTTGCAGATGGTGGAAAGACCTTGATTTTGCATATAAGCTACCTTTCTCTAGAGACAGGCTTGTGGAGACCTTTGCTGGTGTCATAGCGATGTTTTTCGAGCCACGATATGCATTGGGGAGAATTGTAACCACTAAAGCTTCCCAAATTGTAACAGTTATGGATGACGCATGTGATGCATATGGAACTTTCTCTGAAGTTAGAAGTTTCATCGATTCTTTGCAAAGGTAGTTAGTATGTATATCACTGGTCTTACAACAACGTCTAGTTTTAACGAGTACGTACATGCATGTGAAAACTTTTAGGTGGGATCTAGGTGCCCTTGATGAACTACCGAGCTGTTTGAGAATCGTCAGCCAAAGTATAATGGAAACTATGGAAGATATTAAAAGAGAAATGAAGCCCCGAGGAAGATCATCTAGTGTGCAATACTCAATAGAAGAGGTAAGTCAACCAGTTTAGGGTTTATTTTCGCTCAATGTCTATAAATAACAATGTCTGTGTATTATGTTGAGAATTGTGCAGATTAAGATCATTGGGAAAGCGTACGTAGAGTTATCAAAATGGGCACGATCAGATCACGTTCCAACCTTTGATGACTACATTAAGGTTGGGATTAACTCGTCAGGGATGAGATTCTTGCCAATGTTAAGCTTTATAGCGCTGGAAGATTGTGATGAAAATAAAACGAACGAGTGGTTCGAATCCAAACCCAAAATGTTACAAGCTTTTTGTTTTTTATTCCGTCTTGAAAACGACATAGTCACCTACGAGGATGAGATGAGGAGAGGAGAGGTGGCTAACGGGGTGAATTGTTACATGAAGCAACATGGTGTTACTAAAGAAATGGCGGTTAGAAAAATTAAGAAGATGATTAGAGATAGTTATAAGATAGTGATGGAGGAGTTCTTGACGACAAAAGGTGTGCCACGTCCAGTTCTGGTACGGTGCCTCAACATGATACGATTGATCAAGCTGTATTATTACAAGGAGGGTGATGGATACACCAATCCCCACGGAGAGCTCAAAGACCTCATCACCTCTTTGTTCTTCCACCCTCTTCCGTTTTGAAGACTTGGCTACTTGCCAAAAACAATCCTTTACACTTGTTTTGTTGCCTCCAAGTATCTCTTTCCTTTTTTTTTTTTTTTGCCCAATATCTCTTTCCTTTGTAATAGCCAAACAAGCCTCCCACAAATTATATTCTATCATTGGCTCCTTGTGATCCTCTCCACTTGTTTGTTGCCTCCAAATATCTCTTTCCTTTCTAATAATTGATTATTCGCTTATAATTAAATACTAATAACGACATGGACCACATGGTTAAACGTTTCTTCATGTTTTGGTTTTTTTCTTCAAAATTTATATAATACACTAAAACTAATTTAAGTACTTGATATAAAAAAATTATAAAATGGAGCGTATAAGGTTCAAATCCGGTTTTCATAAACAAATAAATAAAATAGAAAAACAATATGTGGATCACCACTTAGAATATTAAATATTACCAAAAAAAATTTAACATATATTTTTATATTCGGATATTTATGCGGGTACTATTATTATATAAAGCTTGGTTTCAAAATTTCAATTAACATGATCGTGATACGTGTAAATTAATTGATTAGATTGTCACAAGTGTCAAAAAATTTAATTTTTAAACAAATTTGAACTAACAAAAAAAAACATATTCACAGATTTTAATTTTTCTTGTATATTTCTAAATACATTTGAGCTAGCTTTACTTTTCTAATCTGATTTTTCTTTTAAATAACAATATTAAAATATACTAATTTATGTGTATATTTTGAGAGTTCAGTAGTTAGGATCCTTTTATGCAATGTAGATAAAGATTTACTTTGTCTCCTACTGCAAGAACCAACCATTATCATTTTAACATCCAACACCTAACAGATCGGCCCAGAGAGTTACTGATCACATCCTGACAATCGTAAAAGATCCAACCAAAATGATCTAGTCGTGACGACGGCTTTTTCCTCCATTTAGCCAAATGAGTTGAGTCAACCCATAAACTCATTTTATTTGATGGGTTGATCCAATAATGTAATAAATAAATTAATAATTAAAATAAAATAATAATAATAATAATCATCATCATCATCATCACTATTATTTGGCGGAAAATTACGAACTTTTGTTTTCGGCGGAAAAATTACAGATTTACATTTTTTGACGAGAAAATTGCACATTCTCGTAACTCCAAGCTGGGTTATATTCGTAAGTCAGCCGTTTGCTCATAACTCAGCCATTTTCCTTAAATATGATAGTAATAAAATAATATGTATGTTTAGTTTTGTCCTATAATGCTCCAAACCATGGTTGATTGCATGCAAAAGTAGTGTTCAGAACCACGAGTTTGTGTTTCTCTTTGTTTGAAATTTTTTTATTCAAACATCGATATTTTTCTTTATTACAATTGGGAGAAACAATCCAATTAATTCTGCGTAATTAATTTCACTGTTTTTCTTTATTAATTTTTCTAAAAAAACAATTTTATATGCACTGTTTGCGGATCTCATGTGCACGACCATGCCAATTTTTTTTTGATTAATTTCTTGTTAAATCCGTCAATAAATGTTACAGCTTCAACACTTGCACGATTTGAATTATGTGTACTTAAAGCGTGAGCACAAGGTACATATGAGAAAGCTTTAGAAAAAAATACATCAAACATAAAAGAAGAGAAACAGAATAATGGAAGCAGCAAGAATGGGTTTCGGTGCTAAAACTCTCTCTCACCTTGGCAACGGTACTCGTCTTCCTCTTAAGACCAAACTCTTGTGCTTTCCTTTGCATTTTCTTCACAACAACGTTACACTTTCTCTTTCTCGGGTATCGACAAAACACAACTTATGTGTTAAGGCAACTAGTGAGAGTAGTGGTGATGTTGGGAGTAGTCGTCCCTTGCCTCATGTTGCTCCCACTCTTTGGGGAGATCACATCCTCTCTGTCCCCACCGAAAACTCGGTAAGTACCTGATCTGATGAATGTGTTTCATAATCAGTCTTTTTTTCAGAACATGATTCTTGAGCACTGATATTTTGTAGGAATTTTACGCACTAGCTACAGAGATTGAATCAATTATAAAGCCGAAAGTGAGAAACATGCTAATGTCCTCTCACAACACTGATAAAGAGAGAATAGTTCTCATCCACTTGCTTATCTGTCTTGGTACTTCCCATTACTTTGAGAAGGAAATTGAAGAGATCCTAGACCAGGCTTTTCAGAAGTTGGACATGTTAATTACAGACAAAGATGATTTGGAAACAACTGCCATCATGTTTGAGGTTTTCAGATTATATGGACACAAAATTTCTTGTGGTAAGAGTTATCAGTATCCTTGATTGACATTTTTGATACATGCATATTTGGCTATATACATATATAACATATCTCGGTGTCAATTTAGATGTGTTCGATAAGTTCAAAGGTGTTGATGCAAAGTTCAAGGAACATCTAGTCAAGGATGTTAAAGGAATGCTACAATTGTACGAAGCAGCACATCTCGCAACACCCTCCGAAAATATAATGGACGAAGCTCTGAGTTTCACAAGGTATCACTATTGGAAGTTTTGGCCGGCCAAGAAGTGACCGCTCCTCATATCTCAAGACATGTACTAAACGCATTGTACAAACCTCGGTTTCATAAAATAGAAATAGCAGCTGCGAGGGAATATATATCTTTCTATGAAAAAGAAGGTCATGATGAGACGTTGCTCAAGTTTGCGAAGCTCAACTTCAACTTCTGCCAGCTCCATTACATTAGAGAGCTAAAATCTCTCACCAAGTACGTTGACTTACTTATATTTTGTTTCCTATATATATTTAAAACTCATGAGTTTCCGATTCAAAACTTTAGATAGACTTGTATTTCTCATATGTTACTTTAGATCTCATCTCAATAATAACCGCAAGTGCACATGCAAACGCACTAGTACTTAGGAATCGAATTCACAGATGCCAAAGAAATACACAAAAAACTTATAAAGAGTTAAAACTAGCTAGAACAACATAGAGTTACAAGATCTCAGAGAGAATTTGCAGAAATAAATAATAAATTAAATAACTATAAAATAAAATATGATAATATAAAAAATAGAGTTTCAAAGAAATTATCAGAGAATATATGAAAGACATGTAAGTTTGGTTATGATTCTTAAAGTTCATGAAATCAGACTTCTATTGTGAATAACTCTAATGGTGTTTTAGTGATAATTTCTTGAAAAAACTACAGAGCTTCATAAGCTTTTGCTGAGGCTTGTTCCAAGCAATCAATTCAAGCATTAAAAAAATAATCCAATAAATTGTACAAAACGCAATAACACAACTTTTGGTGAGGTCGGTTAAGGAAATTTGTCTATCTAATAATAGATCCATCAATTCAACACCACTTTTGGTGGCTCGAGGAATTAGATCATGGGAAATAGGAGAATTGGCCTAATTCATCTAAGACTTTAAGAATAATCAAAGACAGGGAACTAGTAGATATCATAGCAAGAGTACATACACATAGGTCTAACATATAAGCGATCTCTTTGGAGATTCCAACCGATCGATCAAATTGCAAGTCGATCGGTGGAGTGCAATACCGATCAGTAAAAATCCATGATGAGACAACTCACACATGACCTAAGTACATGTGATAATTGCAGAAGAAGAATCAAGATTTTAGAAAAGATCCCTCAAGTATTTTGATAAAGAAGAAAAGAATAACAAAACTAATAATCCTATAAAACTAGAAAAAACATAATATTTACATGCTTCTACGGCTAGAATGCATGGGATATTTATATATAAGAGAGCGGTGTCCTAGAAGAGAAAAAAATAATTTTACAAAGCCCAACCGATATGTTATGAGGCCCAACCGATCGGTTATAAGGGGCTTTCTATACCGATCAATTCAATACTTTAACCGATCGGTAGAATAGTCATACGTCTGATCGCACCATTAGATTTCCTCGATTTAACTTGCATATAAAAACTAACATTCTTATTTATATACTAGAAAGCTGCCCACGCGATGCGTGGGTTATATATTTAATATTAATTCTGAATACTAATGAAATTTGTATTAAAGTAATACGTTCGATTATTAATATAGTTTTTTGAAATTTGTTTTTTAAAATAACTTTTATGTTCCTTTTCGAAGTACTTTTGTGAATTGCTAAAAAATAAATTTTGCTCTTTTTTATTCAAGATGGTATGACATAAATATATACCACTACTTTTTCTTAATTTACATAAAATATTTTACTGTGGAAATATATATCATACCTCATCGTACAGTCTCTTGTTTGTTGATTCATGATCCTTGGATCGGAAAAACGGTCAAAATCAACTCCAACTATTTCTATGCGGCTTTTTTCATCCCAAACTCTGACCCCCTGCACTTATCAACCCGAACTCATACAATTTTCAAAAAACAAACCTAAACTATCTAACCGTTATCCAATTTCAACACAGTTTTTTTTTTTTTTTTTGTATTTGTTAATGTCGATTAGAATTGTTAAGTCGTAATTATCTGTTCTTTTGTATCTGAATCATTCATTTTATTCAATTGGCTAAAAGTTAAATAATTCAGGTTTGTTACATTATTTAATAACAGGTATATGTTAAAATTGGCTAACGATTACATAGTTCAGGTTTGTTATTTGAAATTTATGTGGGTTCGAGTTGATAATTGGGGTTGATATTGGCCGTTTTCCCTCGTTGGATCTCATCAGAAGGTAGATCTTCCTGATCTCATGACTTTCCCTCGACAATAAGCTTTAGATATTATATCCATATAATCCATAATAAAATTAGGAGATCAAAGGTAAAACATAATCATATTTATTATTTTTTTGCTAAATTTTATCTATATATGTTAAAAATTAAAGAAAAATTTAAATAATTTGTGATAATGATTAAATTTAATAAAATAGCAAGGTGGTCCAAATGAGCAAAAACATATTTTATATAGTTAATCTGGATTTTTCACATCTCTCTCTCGCTTCCGACTCAGCACAGGTAGTCAAAGCTTTAAAATCAGAGCTTCAACACAAGGAGCTTCATGGGATTCTTTTCGATATCCTGAATTTATCTTCTACCTTTGATGTTATTTTGTTTAGTTTCATTCCCCGTTTGTAGAACTCAGATGCCGATTCATTGTCAAAACAGTCTCTGGTTTCTCTTGTAATGGGTCTGGCACAAAAAACAAATATATATGTTACACTTAATTATAATCATATTTAATTTAGGAAAATGACTTCAGATGATATAATAAAAATTTTATTATATACTTTGTATATATATATAGGTCATAAGAGTACAAAAATTTAATAAATATAATGTAATGCCGTTTATCTAAATACTTTAATGGCATGTTAGGTTTTAACTGAATTAGTCAATTATGATATTCTATGCAATTACCCTTAGCAAACATAATTCTTTTCAAAAATCCCATGAAGATAGATTAAAAGAAAATCTTTGGTGGAACTTTTTAAAATTTTTGGTTGAATTTCATTGGGTTGGTTTTATGAAAATTTTGATAAAAATAAATACAAATGTTATATTCTTTCATATGATCTTTATTTCTTACTTAATTTGTATGATTGACTAAAAAAATTGAATTCAAAACATAATCAAGTCAAATGTTATACAATATTAAAAATAAAAAAAAACTATTTACTCAAGCTATATGAAACTCAAACGTCGATCCCTCTCAAACGTTGAGTAATTATGTAAAAGAAATAAAGAATGACATAAACTATCAAATAAAGAATGACTCATGATCCCATGAGTTTTACGTATTCAAGAACAAAATCATCTTGAAACAGCTTTACGTATTCATAAATTTGAAAACAAACTCTTAACTTTTTGATAAGTGATGTTGAGAATAATTACATAAATGGTTTTTCAATTTATATCATAACTTTTTAACAAACTTATGGTTTTCAAATTTATGAATACATATAGATCATAAGAGTAAAAATTTAATAAATATAATGTAATGCCATTTATCTAAATACTTAAATTTATAATTACACTTTAACTGACCATAATAATAGATATAAATTTTCTCAATGTATGTATATAAATCTTATTGGTGAGTTGAAAAATAGAGAAACAATTAAAAATAGAACTTTAAAAAAATAGAACACTTTTATGTAGAACTAATGGTGTTGGTGAACCTAACTTGAACACCATATGAAATCACAAACCTAACTTGAACACCAATGAGAAAACTTTTGTAGATATTTTTACTATGTGGACGATAGCCTGAAATAAAGAGAAAATAACTAAAAGTCAATAAAAAATAAAAGAATGGACTGGAAAAAGCAAAAACTCTACAATAGTTTTTTTAGCTTCACATGTGGGTAATATATAGAAGTAGATTAATTGGAGTCAATATTTAGAGTATTAATTTACACTCTAAAATTAATTAGATTTAATGTTTTGAATTAATTGGAGTTATTGTGGTTATCTGTTAGCCTAATGCATCAATTTAGAGTTATTTGACGTTACATATGTTTTAATAAGTTCATTTGTGGGTTTTACTTTAGGTAACTAATTCCAGAACAAAAAAAAAACACTAATATATTTCGGTATTAGAAGCCACATGAAAAGCGTTACTGGAGAAAAAAACTCGTCGCAAACATTTATTTTGAGAGAAGCGTAACACATGGAACAATACATTAATACAATTAATGCATGTTACTATATTTCTTTATTAAAATTACATTGACTGTTACATAAGTTAGAATTTCATTCACTGAGACATTTATAAAACAATATACAGTAAAACCTCTATAAATTAATAATGTTGGGACCAACTTGGAAAAAAATTATTATCTTATTAATTTATCGATTTATGTCATATTTTACATTGGTCCTAACTCGGAACCTAAAGAATTTATTAATTTAGAGAAGTTTTTAATTTATAGAGTATTAATTTATAGAGGTTTTACTGTATGGGATGACATATTAAATTTAATAATTCCTGTAAATTATATTATACTATATAAATACATTAAATGTATTGTGTAATAAAAATTGTAATTAAATACTCCAACTTGGAGTTGTAAAATGTGAGAATAAAGTGGTGTTATAATTGTTTTTTTAAAAAAGTTAGATTGGAAAGAAGAAGAAAAAAGAGACAAATTAGAAAAGATTAGAAATGTATATTATGGAGATATGAAAATATTATGTAAGATAGAAAAAATAGGAAAACAATTAAATTTAAAAATAGATGCCAAATTACTAATATTATGAGAAGTTTTAAAAATGTACTATTATTTTGTGTAAATGTATTGTGTAATAAAAATTGTAAATAAATACTCCAACTTGGAGTTGTAAAATGTGAGAATAAAGTGGTGTTATAAATTTTTTTTTTTTTAAGTTAGATTGGAAAGAAGAAAAAAAAAAGAGACAAATTAGAAAAGATTAGAAATGTATATTATGGAGATATGAAAATATTATGTAAGATAGAAAAATGAGGAAAACAATTAAATTTAAAAATAGATGCCAAATGTACTAATATTATGAGAAGTTTTAAAAATGTACTAATATTTTGTGAAGTTAAATTTAACTGATCCATAATTTTGAATCAGATGAATAAGTGGTGATTAAGTAGATAATAATTTTGGCAAAACAAATTAGACACAAATTTCAATTTAAATACATGTCAAAAATGTATCAATAGGATAAGAGAAATATCTTTTTGGAATTAAATTGTAGGTACAAACTTTCAAAACTAAGGATTTTAAATAAATTAAAACAAACATTAATGAAATGAAAGAGGACACATGTCACCAAAAGAGAGTGCCAAATGTCGCAATGGTAGGAAAAGTTAGAAGAAAACCTTCTCATATTATATAAGATCTTGTGTCCAAGATAATTTTTGGACAAGACTAACTCCCGTCAACAAACTCTGTTTTGTTTCTTTGTTTTAACAAAGGTGATTATCTATGCTTTTGTGTATTGCTCATACATATATTCGGTGATAAATCCAAACAGGTACTTGTTAAATAATAAAGGAAAGGAAGTTTTTGATTGTAGGTCACACTTACAGTTTCTTCGAGTTGTTAATTTTTACTAGCCAATCTAGAAATAAAAGTTCTATTGGATCATATATATATATATACTGGGCAACATACTCATGTTGGATCATTTAGTATCATATACAAATTAATAAGCTTCCAATTCAAAATATGTGGATCCGCTTATGCCTTTTATTTACTTTATTTAAGATGCAAAATTCTTAACATTTTCTATTCAATGTTTATGTGGTTGTAGATGGTGGAAGGACATTGATCTTGTAAAGAAGCTACCTTACACTAGAGACAGGCTTCTTGAGACCTTCGTCGGTTGCCTAGCATTGTATGTCGAGCCAAAATATTCACTTGGGAGAATTATAACCACTAAACTTTCCCAAATATTGGTAGTACTGGATGACACATGTGATGCATATGGAACTTTCTCTGAAGTTAGAAGTCTTATTGATTCTTTGCAAAGGTAATGAATATGTATGCAGTATGTGTTAGGTATTTATGTATATATTATTGGTCTTATAATTATGATGTCGAGTTTTAACAAGTGCATGCATGGAAATACCTTAGGTGGGATCTTGGTGCCATTGACGAACTACCGATCTCTTTGAGAATCGTCATCCAAAATATAATTGAAACTATGGAAGATATTGAAAGAGAAATGAAGCCGCGAGGAAGATCCTCTACTGTGCAATACATAATAGAAGAAGTAAGCCAAACAATTTAGGGTTTTGTTTCGCTAAAAGTCTATAAATATTAATCTTAATTTGTGTGTTATATTGAGAATTGTGCAGATCAAACGCGTTGGGAGAGCGTTCTTAGACATATCAAAATGGGCACGAGCAGGTCATGTTCCAACCTTTGATGACTACATTGAGGTTGAGACTGTCACGGCTGCAGTTAGATGCTTTGCAATGTACAGCATTTTAGCAATGGAAAACTGTGATGAAAATCAAACGAACGAGTGGTTCATATCCGAACCCAAAATTATATTAGCTTTGGCTATTATATATCGTCTTGAAAATGACATAGCCGGCTTTGAAGAAGATATGAGGAGAGGAGAGGTGGCTAATGGGGTGAAATGTTACATTAAGCAACATGGAGTTACCAAAGAAGTGGCCGTTAGCGAAATGAAGAAGATAATTAGAGATAATTATAAGATAGTCATGGAGGAGTTCTTGACGATAAAAAGTGTGCCACGTCCGATTCTGGTACGGGTCCTCAACAATGTACGAATGATCAATGTTTATGATTACAAAGAGGGTGATGGGTTTACCAATCCCCATGAAAAGCTCAAAGACCTCATCAACTCTTTGCTCTTCAAGCCTCTTCCGCTTTGAAGACTTAGCTCCCTACCAAAAAAAAATAATCATCTCTACACTTGTTTGTTGCCTCCAAATTTCTCCAAATTTAACTGGGTTTTCAATTACTCTGTAGTCTGTACTATTAAATGTTAGACAATTATTATTATTTATTTTTGTCAATGAATGTTAGATGATTATTTCCTCTACTCACGTATTTTTCATTAAAATTGTAATAGTGTATCTGGTTTTTCAATGACTTTGTACTATTCAATGTTACTATGCATTATATCCATAATGGTTCACCATCCAGTCCACGTATCTCATTATTTTCAATAAAATCATAAAATTTCTAGATTTATAACAATACTATTTTATTATTTAAAATTTGAACTTTATGAAAATCCGACATATATCAAAATTATATAATTAACGAGAATAAAACATGTGTCAGTAAATCAAATAGATATCGTCGACAATTCGACATGTATAAAAGTCTCTATGAGAAGGAGACGATATCATAGTTATGTTTAACTATATAGGTTATACTAATTAAGTAATTAATTCTTAAATTCTCTTTTTTTCTTTGTAGATATTATTAAATTATACACATGAGTTTTTGAACCAAGGAACATATAAGTTCAAAAAATAGAATGGAAAGCAAAATTTTGTTATACTTGTAAGTGTAGATAAGATAACAATAAAATATAGAAAGTAAATGAGATAAGAAATTTGTTAACGAAGTTCGGTGTTTTCTTCTTCCCGAAACCAAGTCCAGATTTCGAGTTAACTAGAACAAAAAAACAAATACTATCTATTCGCAAACGCGAAAACTAAGCATAACCCTCTTGATTTACCGCTACGTTCTATTATGTGAGTTCTTAAGGATAAATCTCTATTCTTAATTATAACTAAACTCCCCTGAGCTTAGATTTAATCAAGATAACCTAACTCTGAGGTAAACTCCCCCTGAACCTAAACTTCAATTCTCCAAGTCTTTGGAACAACCACCACACACGAATCACCACACCAACGAACCAAACGATCACCAAAACACTCCAACACGTACGTCAACACCAACACACAAATAAGCTTGATCACACAAGCAACAAACCGCGATACTCTGTCGCACACGATCACACGATCTCTCTCACATCAAATCTCTTAGGGATTTTTGTTCTCTCAAATCCACATTCTCGTAAGGTCACGTCCCCTTGTATAACAAACAGAAACTTGTGCTTCAAGTTCTTACAATCACATATAAGAGAAAGTTGCCAAATCCCATAAGAAAAAAGTTTTCGTTTTTGTCAATTTATTTTTACTTACATGATTTTTTTTTGTTTTCAAACAAAGATAAATTTCTTTTTTCTAACTTAACAATTGCTCCTACATCCAAGTACTCGAGCTTTTCATCATCAATTATGCATCTTATCTTTCTTAATCACTTCTTGTACATATGTACTACTTCGACGATTAGTACAGAACATTAAAATAACTACATCAACAATACTTGTGGAGTTCACATGTAGGGTCCGTCGAGATTGCAGATAAGCAACAAAATATAATAGGCGGTGAGACTAAGACTGTAGTCTTTTTTGACCACCGGATGGTCCGTACGGATTTCGATACGGTGTGGTTGTTAGTGGCGGTGGTGACCATTATGCAGCCACGTCACGCAACCATTTAATTATTTAAGGTGGGAATTTGACACACGAGGTTTTACTATAAATCAATACATTATTTGGAGACAGAGCATCTTCTGCTGGTCGGGCTTTAGTATTTCATAAAATCATATTTTTGTTAATTTAGATGGGTTTCTTTCTCCGCATCTTCGTAATGAACAATACATTTTTTTGGTCAACTTGATAGTCTAATGTCTATGGGCAGTTACATAATGTTGCTATCATATTTGCTGTCAATACTCTTGTGATATGGCATATATGGACTTTGGTACGAGGGCTGTACTATACTACTATAAAGCTTTTTTCAAAATTTGATGCCCTTAAACTAAACTATATTTTGGTCAGGGTCAGGCCTGACAGAAATCATAGCAGTTACCTGAAACGAGGTGACGAGGGATGAAGCCAACCAACGGAAAATTCATGATGACTGTTGGATTTGGTCGCTTCTCTTATGTACCGTCCAGACAAGATTTGGTCGTGTGTTTTTAGCACTTCTCTCGCAGCGTCTCGTGAAGCTATGACCACTGAATTTAAAAATCCAAGCTTAAGACTCATGACTGGTCCATATGTTTTTGCGAGTTCCGTGAATGAGTGGTGTGGGTTCTTTACGACTAGAAAGTATGTTTCCGATTATGGGTAACCGTGGAGGTCACGGAGGTGACTTGGATACTTGACTAGGGCTCCGTCGGGATCTTGCGGCGGTGAATAAAAGAAAACATGATAAGATAAAGCAGAAGAGGAGAAAACATAGGTTGTCCTGAGATGATGTCCATTTTTGTTTATAAAGTGATAGAGGGAAAACTGAAGTTGACAAAAAAGGAAATGATATTTTAGCTAGTAGCACATAAATCCAAAGTCATTATAGATAAATTTATGCAAGTTAAGCATAATTTACTTCTCGAAACTCACCCACAACAATCACACTTGTTCGTCCTCTGATTCAAACTCAATGTGGAAGGGATTATCATCACCATCTTCATCAATAAGTTTATCTTCCTCTACTTCTCGATCCACCTCCACAAACCACTCCTCTACATTTTCCTCATCACCATCTACGAGCACATCAGCATTTTCCTCTTTGATCCTCTTTCGCTTGTTGAACAACTTCGAATTGAATTGCACATAAACTAGACTGTTCATTTGATCAGTGTCTAGTCTATTCCTCTCACTTTTGTGAATCTACAGCATGAGAGAAGATATAATTTCAGAGTTAACATTTACCAAATTTAGAAACAAAATCAAAGTTAATACACAAAAGCACAAACCTCTTCGAATATACTCCAGTTTTGTTGACAACCAGATGAACTAGTAGTCAAAGAGAGAATCTTCATCGCTAGTGATTCCAAACTAGGCACTGTTACTCCGTATATTGACCACCAGTGCTCTACATAATCCAATTGCAACATAAGTGATAGTTTTACAAACTTAAAGGTTATAAGAAGTAGATCAAAAGTCGAGAGAAAAACCTGGATCAAACTCGTCGGTATTCTGTTCACATCCTCTTAATGCATAAGGTGTTCCAAAAAATCCATCTTTATCCTGATAAATTCTAAACTCGTCAACAGCTTTATCTTGTTTCTCGAACTCACCATGGTAAAAAGTCTCAACACAATTGAGAAAGCCAGTCATGAGTGTCCCATCCAGCTGAATGGGTGGTTCGTTATAGAAGTAAAATGGGTTCAACAAGTATGCCGTCAAATGTAGTGGAGAATCCAACCTACCTTTAATATTCTCATCAATGATATCTAAGATAGGTTGGTAGTACCTTTCCAAGTTATTAGTAGCAGCTTTGATAGATCTTTTGGCTTCTACTAATTCTCCATAAATAAACCCCATTGAAGGTCTTTTCTCTCCATCGACCATCCTAAGAACTTTAACCAATGGTTCCAAAACCTTCACAACTCGTTTAACCCCATCCCAAAACGCAGGACTCAAACAAGTATAGTAGGCACTTCTACCCTTTACATAATTGGAATCTTTGCATTTGTCCCATTCATCACTAACAAACATAAACCTTAATTGCTCTTTCTTCTCCAACAATCTTTGCAAGGTCAAGAAGGTTGTTGCGAATCTTGTGACTCCAGGTCTTACAATATCCCTTTCCTTTGTATGACATCTCATCATAGCTAAGGTTTTTTCATGAGCATATATGAACATGGTCACAGCCTTAGCTTTCTCAATGTATTTTGAAATCTTTGGCAACTTAACAATGTCTTCAAGCATCAATTTAACCGTGTCAGCAGCGCATGTTGACCAAAATATACCTAGTCTCTTCTCTTTCAACATCTTTGCTGCTGCTAAGTTGTTCTCCGCACTGTCAGTTATTACCTGAACGACCTTCTCAACACCAACATCCTCTATGCATTTATCAACGTACTCAAAGATAAATTTACCAGTCTGAGGTTCTTTTGAGAACTCTTACGAAGAAACAAAACATGTCCCTCCTCTTGAATTGACACACAAATTCATTATGTTCTTCTTTGTGTCGCTCCATCTATCTATTAGAACAGAGCAACCATTCTGTTCCCATTCTAGCTCTAGACTCTTCAGTTTTTCCTTAATTATTTCTTCTTCTTCCTCCAACAATGTTTCCCTCAGTTCACACTGGCTCGGAGGAACCCAACCAGGTCCAAATCGTCCTAAAGCTTCACAAAACGACCTAAAAGAATCACTCTCAATGACATTAAAAGGAATACCAGACTGATATATCCATCTAGCAAAAAACTGACGCACTGAACGCATTCTCTCCTCGGAAACCACATCATTACTGTTTTCTTGTCCTGTTTCGCCACCTAAAGAATCCTCGGTAGTAACGGCCATCACGAACTTATCCATTGGATCTTCATCCAAATCATCCTCTCTATTCAGCTCATCAACCTCAAAACTAAACACATCCGCTTCTCTTTTCATTTTCCTCTTCTTGTTCTTCGCTTCCAAGATCGCTTTCATACATTTCGATTGATCTTCTTTCGTAGCGAGGAAACATTCCCCTTACGGTGAGCAATATGTTCCTTAATCCTATACACACCTCCTCCCATTTCTTTCCCACACAACTTGCATTTAACTCTATCGGGATTTTTCGAGTCATACAAAATTCCATATTCCCATCCAACATCATTAGAGTTCCGCTTCAACAACGAAGTTCCTGGAGAAAAATTCGATGTCGAATACAAATCCATATCTGCAAAATCTGAATAATTTCAGAAAAAAAAAAAAGATCGATATCAAAACTTCAGAACGTAATCTCATCAACGAGAGACTTGCCATCAAATTGAAATATTTCTCTCTCACAGAACAAATCAGAGAATTTCACAGACGAATGAAGAATACATAACGAATCAATGAATTTATAGCTACTGGAAGAAAAAGTACGTTTCGTAATCAACTCACCTGTGACGGAGAAACGCCGGAGGAGATGAAGTTTTGATCAGAGAGTGACGATTAACGGCGAATTAGGGATTTTAGGGTTCTTAAAATGTGAAACTGTATTGATTATGACGAGAAGCGGGAAATTTTCCCGGGGAAATAAAAACGGTTTAGTAATTCTACTGACGGTTTAGTTAATTAATCTCTTAACCGGTTGATTGGTTTTCAAACCAAAAATTAATCGGTAAGCCTAAAAAATATGGTCGAATTATCTAAAACCGGCTGATTGATTCTCTGCCGAAATTTTAGAACATTTCAAACTAGCAATGGAGATTCTCTCTTTGACTTCTAGTTTGTGTTTTTACGTATTAACTTTGATTTGTTTCTTAATTTGGTACAATGTTAACTCTCAAATTATATATACTCTTATGCTGTAGATTCACAAAAGTGAGAGGGACATTGATCAAATCAACAGTCTAGTATATGTGCAATTCAATTCAAAGTTGTTCAACAAGCAAAAGAGGATCAAAGAGGAAAATGCCTATGTGCTCGTGGTCCGGCCGGCCCTGACGCTAAAACCCATGAAGCAAGGGTTTTAGGCGCAAAAAATATCCTATATATATAAGGGGCAGTATTTTAGTCCAATAGTTGTTTCGTGGTCTAGTGGTAAGGACATTTTTCCCATACACAAGCATCCTGGTTTTGATTCCTCATACTGTTTTTCTTTTTCTGCTTTGGGCAGCAAATATGATTGGGCCGGCCCTGCGTGGTCGTGATGACGAAAATGTAGAGTGGTTCGTCGAGGTGGATCGAAAAGGAGAAGAAGATAAACTTATTGATGAAGATGGCGATGATTATCCCTTCCACAGTGAGTTTGAATCAGAGGATGAACAAGTGATTGTTGTGGGTGAGTTTTAAGGAGTAAACCATATTTAGTAAATTATGCTAATGTTTAAGTTGCATTTATGTTTATTGACTTTGGATTAATTAAGTGCTACTAGTTAAAATATCAATCTATTTGTCAATGTTTCCGTTAGGTAATAGGAGAGGCGGCGAGGAACAAAATAAGGTTCGACTTTAAACGGAACAAAAGAAAGACTCTAAAGGGTTCCATTTTTTTTTTGCTAAATTGTAAATATTTCATTGATAATGAAAAAAGTTTAGGTTACAAACATAAAATTTGAAACCTATACATATGAAACCATGGCAAAAAGAATAAAAACATGGAAACATAAAAAACGGTTAATTAAAACCAAGTTTTCGGTCCATCTTCTCAACCATGCACTGAAGCAGTGGGAGAAAATGAAGCGATGACGTTCAAATCTATGCTTCCCGAATGAATTGCAAAAGCAGAAGGGCCATTGCTGATTGTGGAACACCATGTTGCGACGGACCAAAGCTTTAGAAGCCTTTCGCAGGAGGCCCGAGAGCGAGCCGTCAACGGTTTAAAACTCAAAAACTACGATCACTTACTCTCCTTGCTCTAAAGGGTTCCATTTTGAAGGTTCAAAACTCAAATCGAAGGACAAAGCACGTAGCTATTTACTATTGTACAAGTTAGAAACATATATAATAAAGTCAGTCTTAGATTCTGTTTTGTAACACACTTAAACCATGGACCCAAATAAATAAGTAAATAACGCACATCTCAACAAACCCAAAAACATCAATCTTCATAAGATAACAAAGTAGATTGTTTGGTGTTGAAAAAAAATCCCTTCAACACTTACAGAGCAAAGGAACACACTTAAAACATGGACACAAATAAATAACACACATCTCAACAAACCCAAAAACATCAATCTTCATAAGATAACAAAGTAGAGATTGTTTGGTGTTGAAAAATCCCTTCAACACTTAAATATTCAAAATAAAAAGGTACAAAACGCAGAGTTGTCCATGCTCTCTTACATTAGGATTCTTGGAATCAAACTTAAATTAAAGGATCCTTAAAGAAGGCAATGCTCTCGACGTGTTGATGTGCGATATTGACAAAAGCTTTAGCGTGCTCCCCGAATCCATAAGAGCGCCTAAACTCTTCACTGTCTCCCATTCCTAGGAGCCTAACTCTTCTTATGTTTTTTGTTTCAACATTGTAGTAGAAAATATAGAAGGGTTGAAGATTGACTGACAACAAACTTGGAGCCATGATGATCTCACCAGCCCTGTTTGTACCTGGAAAAGACATTCCACCAAGGTCAAAAAAAACCCACACAGAGATAGGAAACACACATTTTTGTTTTGACCATTCATGTTTTTCGACGTCTTCTAGTATCCATAAATCAAAACTAGAGACAGCTCCATAAGGGTTTCCCACAATGGAAGCCAGCTTCCCTTTGTATTCTATGAACACTGCTTCCTTCCCCCATTGGAGGACAACCGGAGGCGCTTTGATAAAACTTATTTTCTCAGATCTAACATCAAAACACACCATAACTGGATCTATAGTTTGTGTTAAGCAATAAGCACCATAGTAGAGAAAACCGTTGATGCATACATTCGGTGATATCGCCCTATAAGGTAAAGTGGTATTTTTAATGTGTCTCCATCCTTGACCATCTCCCAATGTTAATACCTTGTGCTTTAGTTGAGCATTAGGATCCTCCCAAATGTTGTTATCCCAGGATAATACTTTGTATTGATCATCAATCGGATCGTAACCAACAAAAATACAGTCACTGGTTAACTTAATGACTTGCTCGGTGCTAGGGTTACACATCATCAACTGACCTTCAGTTTCAACAGCGAGAATGCCATGTAAAGAAGCACAAGACCCTGAGTAGAAACTAAAGCTCACAGCAGGAAGAGCCATCTCGAAATTGGGTACCAAAGAAGAAGAAGAAGACTCATCTCCCTCGTCGTGTGAAAACGAGAAGAATAAGATAAGCTTCTCCTCAGGCTCACCGAATACAATGTTACACAAACTGACTATAAACCGTGATTTCTTTGCGGACATAGAGAAGAAGGAATCAATGAATACTCGGCTTCGGATGATGGAAGACCACATCTTTGACACGCATCGGAAATTCTTTAGAGACTTGGCAGACAATCTAGTTAGTATAACCATCTTTAGATCAAGAGGGAGCGAATCTAAGTCTAATAACTTAGATGGGTTTGTGTCTTTCTCAATCTTTCGTTTCATGGCGTCTCCAAGACGAACCCTAGATTCGACTCCCAGGTTTGAAAAAACTGGTTATCTTGCCATTTCATTTTTAAGTACTAAAAGCAATCAACAATATAGAAAATCGGAATCAGTTGCAAAAAATAATTTCCAGATCGTGAGATAATAAATCATGGAATAAAAAACTTAACAAAGCAACTCAATAGTTAAGACGTGATTCAAAAGTTGGGAAACAAAACCAAACCAAACCGAAGACTTAAACCAAACGAATATTGCTTAAGTAAAAACATTCCTTATTTTTTCCGTCAAATTCTACCGACCTCAAAGAACTCACTCGGTGAGATAACAAAGTTTTCGGAGATTGTGCCAAAGAGCAAAAGCGGTTAGAGAGAACTTGATTGATAAATCCCGGTCAATTCTGTATAAAGTGAACAATTATGTTTTTCCTTGTTGGCTTTAATTAATTACTGTCCATTTTAAATATTATAATATTCAATTATTTGTGTAGAAAGTCCTCCATGTTTTGGGTAGCCAAAAAGGAGTGTTTGTTTTAGCCAAAAAGAAGTTGTAGAGCCGTTCGCATGTGCTTATGAAACATAGCGACGACCATGCCGTGCCACAAGGTTCATCACCGAACTCAGCAGATCAACCATTTCTTCTTCTAGCTCTTCCCGCTGCTTTGATCTTTCTTTTGAAAATAATATTTCACCTTTTCTTTTTTTCTTGTTGCATATAGGAGAAATTGAGAGATATATAGGATGAGACAATCGAAGCGTAGAAGAAACTAAGAGGGTTTTAAAACGTAATAATATACATAACTGTTTTCTTACAAAGGAAAAAAATTACGTTTAGTTTTCTCGTATAATGCTCCAAACCATGGTTGCATGTATTTAAATTAGTAATGTTAAAAAAAAAAAAAAAAAAAATAGTAATGTTCAGAATCACGTGTTTGCGTCTCTTTGTTTGAATTTTTTTAATTCAAACATTGATATCTTCTTTATTTCAATTGGGAGAATCAATCAAATTAATTCTACGTAATTAATTTCACATGCTTAATTTTTCTGCAAAACAATTTTCTATAAGTAAATAAATTGGTAGCTGTTTGCACATATTGAGACAAAGCAATCAGGAGTAACGTGATTGTGTAGATTCCCTATAAGTAAATGAACCTCTATCATTTTCCCTCGCATTCTTTTCGGATCTAATGTGCACAACGATGCCAATTTTTTTTTTTTATTAATTTTTTTGTAAATCCGTCAATAAATGTTACAGCTTCACCACGTGCACTGGGATTAGAATGATGTGTATTTAAAGCGTGAGACAGATGAGAAAGCTTTAGAAAAATGTAAATCAAACATAAAGAAGAGAAACATAATAATGGAAGCAGCAAGAATGGGTTTTGGTGCTAAAACTCTCCCTCACCCCTTGGCTACGGTACTCGTCTTCCTCTTAAGACCAAACTCTTCCTCTTTCCCGAAGATCAACAAAACACAACTTATGTGTCAAGGCTTCTAGTAAGACTAGTGGTGATGTTGAGAGTAGTCGTCCCTTGCCTCATGTTGCTCCCAATCTTTGAGGAGATCTCATCCTCTCTGTCCAGCCACCGATAACTCGGTAAGTACCTGATCAGATGAATGTGTTTCATCATAATCACTCTTTTTTTTGCAGAACATGATTCTTGATCACTGATATTTTGTAGGAATTTGACTCACCAGAGACAGAGATTGAATCAATTATAGAGCCGAAAGTGAGAAACATGCTTATATCCATTACTCAAGTTTGCGAAGCTCAACTTAAACGTTTGCCAGGTCCATTACGTTAGAGAGCTAAAAACTGTCACTAAGTACGTTGGCCTAGTTTTATTTATTTTCCCCGCGTTTTATATGTATTTTTAGTTTTTTTTTTTATTGCTAAAACCAATGAACTTCTAATTTAAAATCAATTGATAATAAATAGATACAGTTACATTTATTTATTGACCTATCTCCAAAAATTACCATGTCATTGTTTGTATTTATACGCAAATAATTAGTTACTCCCTCTATTTCACAAATGTCGTTTTAAGGTTTTAATTTTGTTTTACAAAGAGTGTCGCTTTATGTTTTTTCAATGCAGTTTAATTTCATGACTAAATCTCTTTTCTATCCCTACTATTTTAGCTTATTAATTAGAGAAAGAGTACTATCTAGTGTATTAACAAATAATAGAAATGAAATTTGTTTAATTTCTTAATTTGTATGAAAAATACTAGAATGACACTTTTTATGAAACAGAAGGAGTTTTATCAAGGAAAAAGATATTTGGTGGCAACAAACAAGTGGAGAGGTTATTTTTCACAAGTAGTCAAGTATTCAAAGCGGCAGAGGATGGAAGAACAAAGAGGTGATGAGGTCTTTGATCTTTCCGTGGGGATTGGTGTATCCATCACCCTATGTGTAATACAACTTGATCAATCGTACCATGTTGAGGCACCGTACCAGAACTGGATGTGGCACACATTTTGTCGTCAAGAACTCCTCCATCACTATATTATGATTATCTCTAATCATCTTCTTAATTTCGCTAACCGCCAATTCTTTGGTAACACCATGTTGCTTCATGTAACAGTTGACCCCATTAGCCACCTCTCCTCTCCTCATTTCTTCCTCGTAACTGTCTATGTCGTTTTCAAGACGGAGTAAAACATAACAAGCTTGTAAGATTTTGGGTTTGGATTTGAACCACTCGGTCGTTTGATTTTAAATCTTATCTTAGTTCAGCTTCAGCTAGCTATGTGATTCTTAACATGTTTCTTAGAGATATCGGCACTTATTAATTTAGTATTGTTTTACGATTTAAGATTCTTAACATTCTCTGTTTAATATGTTTATGTGGTTACAGAAGGTGGAAGGAAATTGGTCTTGCATATAAGCTACCTTTGACAGGCTTCTGGACACCTTCGCCAGTGTCATAGTGTTGTTTTTCGAGCCACGCTATTCATTGGGGAAAATTATAACCACTAAAGCTTGCCAAGTTACAATAGTTATGGATGATGCATGCGATGCATATGGAACTTTCTCTGAAGTTAAAAGTTTCATCGATTCTTTGCAAAGGTAGTTAGTATATGTATATCACGTACTTATGTATGTATCACTGGTCGTATAATGACGTCGAGTTTAAAGAATACATATATATACATGCATGAGAAAATTTGTATGTGGGATTTAGGTGCCATTAAAGAACTTAGAACTACCAAGTAGTTTGAGAATCAGCAGCTGAAGTATAATGGAAACTGTGGAAGATATTGAAAGAGAAATGAAGCCGCGAGGAATATCCTCTAGTGTGCAATACTTGATAGAATAGGTACACCAACCAATTTAGGTTCTATTTTGGCTCAATGTCTACCTAACAATGTTTGTGTGTTATGTTGATAATTGTGCAGCTTAAGATCTATGGGGAAGTGTACGTAGAGTTATCAAAATGGGCCGATCAAGTCACCTTCCAACCTTTGATGACTACATTGAAGTTGGGATTGTCTCATCAGCGATGAGATTCTTGGGAATGTTAAGGGTTGTAGCGCTGGAAGATTGCAATGAAAATCAAACGACTGAGTGGTTCGAATCCAAACCCAAAACCTTACAGGCTTATTGTGTTTTATACCGTCTTGAAAATGACATATGCAGTTACGAGGATGAGATGAGGATAGGAGAGGTGGCTAATGGGGTGAACTGTTACATGAAGCAATATGGTGTTACCAAAGTATTGGCGGTTAGCGAAATTAAGAAGATGATTAGAGATGATTATAAAATAGTGATGGAGGAGTGTTTGATGACAAAATGTGTGTCACGTCCAGTTCTTGTTCGGTGCCTCAACATGGTACGATTGATCAAGTTGTATTACACGGAGGGTGATGGATTCACCAATCCCCATGGAAAGCTCAAAGACCTCATCAGCTCTATGTTCTTCCATCCTCTTCCGCTTTGAAGACTTGGCTCCTTGCCAAAAACAATCCTTTACACTTATTTGTTGCCTCCAAATATCTCTTAATAAACGACTAACTATGGAAATTTCTGAACCTTATAGAGAACATAACGCTTCCCAAACCACTATTGTAGTTTTGAAAATTATTAATAATTTAAAGGCTAATACAATGAACACTTATAACAATATGCGTTCAACAATCCAATAATAACAATATCAACTCTTGGAAAACACGTAGAATCTTGATATTGCTCCAATATGTTGGAGACTTGGGAGTCCATTTTGCTCTGCATTTCTATAAAGCCATTGATAGCTCTTCACAAACAAAAAGATTACAAGGCATAAATAAAAGTAGTCTACTAAGGGGCCGATTGGTAGCGACTTTAAATTATCGCTGTAGAAACTTTGACTGTAAAAACTTTCGCTGTAGAAACTTTGGCTTTAAAGACTTTGACGGTATAAATTTTATAATTGATTGGTAAAGAATGTGACTGTAAAAATTACAATTTTAAATAACTACCAAATATATAGGAAAGTGGACGAAGGATCTCGCACCCCTGAGCCAGTTTGAACCACGGCAGGCGACTGTAGAGGAACCATCAGTAGTACCAAACTTCATAAGCCTTTCAGCTCCTCCTCTCAGTCAGGTACATCCCTTCCTGCATTTATGGCTCAAATCTGGTCAAAAGCTATTGAATGCTCTCACTATATGTGAAGAACCTTAAAGTCTTAAAAGGACAAAGTACTGTCTTAAATTTCAGCAAACCTCTCACCTTTGTGTGAAGAACCTTGTTTTCCTACTTCTCAACTACTTGGAGCAGACTCCTTGTCCCGGCAAGTACAACAATGACTTCACGCATACCCTACTCTGCAAAGGGTAAAGGAATTTCACACTACAAGGATAACTCATCAAGATCGTATCACAAATACCCTCCAAGATATGAGCATGAGAGAGATGAGTCATACCAGTCTCCTAGAGCTAGAAAAGAAACTGCACAAGACTTCTCTGCACCTCCTCTCAAGAGAATCAGGGCTCCAGACTTTGACACCTCAGATCTGATAAAGGAGAATGCTCTCACACTCATGGGGAGACTTACAAACCCAGCAGCTCAAAGACTCTGGTCCCTCGTCCCATATTTGTCAAACAGATGGAATTTAAAAGGCAAAGCCATTGGATCTGATCTTGGAAATGGCTGCTTCCAGTTCAGATTTGATTTTGAAGAAGACTTGACAAAAGTACTGGATAATAGGCCTTACCACTTTGACCAATCGATGGTCATCCTCCAAAAGTGGGAACCAGTAATATCTGCGTCCTTCCCCTCGCAAATCCCTTTCTGGGTAGAACTGCAGGGACTCCCAATGCATTTCTGGAAGCAGCCAATGATCTATAAGATTGGAGAAGAGTTGGGAACAGTTCTGGATCATGAGATCTCTCCGGCGGCTGCAAAAGTAAAGGTTGAGATCAATGGCCTTGCACCACTTACAAAGAAGACAGTAGTGGAGTTTCCTGATGGTAGAGAGGCACTGGTTACCTTGGAGTATAAAAATCTCAAAAAGCATTGCTTCCACTGCCAAAGGCTCTCCCATGAGATTGATAAGTGCCCGGGACTAGAAGCAGGGAAATCCAATGCAAAGCCTCCTCCTGCCCAAGACATAGGAAAAGTTTCCTCACAAAGGAATGTGTCAGGCTACTATCGAGAACAGAGTAGAGAATTACCAAAAGAAAGCTACTCCAGGCTTTCTAGACCAGAGGGCTCCAAAGGCACTTACAGTCCTTCTGGAGGACATTTTGTTGCTAGGGAGGCCAGGACTACTACTTTACCCAGCTCCAGATCTTATGGATACAGAAATTTAAACACCAGAAGGTCTCCACCTAGATCCTTAAACTACTCTAGGAAAACACCAGTAAGGAGCATGGACAGACCACAATATAGTAGCTCCAGACCTAATCTCCAATGGAGAGAACGGGTCAACTCACTTGCTGATGGACCTGGCTCCTCTGATATTTCAAGAACAAGATGCCACCCAAGAGAAAAAGGATCCACAGCAGGAGAATCCTCACTAACTCCACGGCCAATACCTACAACTGAAGAAATAATGGGCGAGTTAAGAGAAGTAACAATACAGTATACAAACTGTGCAGACCCCACTGAAAGTATGGCAAGGAAACAAAGGGTCTTACAGGGTGAAGCCAAAGGACTGATGGCAGAAACAGCAGCCCAGATTCTTGCTGCTTCAGTGGCTTTAGCACCCCAGTCTCCAGATCTTCCATCCCATCCAGCAACCCTAAACGCCACTGGACCCACAGCTGTCAAGAAAAAGAGGGGTAGACCACCACTAAACAAACCAGTTAATAAAAGCCCTCTGAATTTAAAAGGCGCAAAATCAAGCAAAAGAAACAAAGAGATTATTCAACACTCCCCAAGAAGAAGAGCAAATGGGGGAAAAAACACTGCAGCAGGAGAACCTAATCAAACTGTACCTCAGCGAAAGTCAGCAAAGCAGAGACTCACCTTGCCGCCTGAGGAGGCAGGTCCCTCTAATACTAGAGAACCACCTTTACCTGTTATCATCCCAGCTATAGTGAAGAATAAAGTGGATTTTCAGGATCCACTACTTCCTCTTCCTTAAAAGTAGTGAGTTGGAACTGTTGTGGTTTGGGGAATCCCATGACAGTCCAAAGGCTAAGAGAGATTCACAAAGCTATCTCTCCTGATTCAATATTCCTCATGGAGACAAAAAATGCTGATGATTTTGTTCTCTCTAAGCTTCAATGGATGGACTATTCAGCAAACAAGTTAGTATCCCCCCACAGTCCAGGAGGTGGAGGACTAGCAATACTGTGGAAAAATCATATAGAATTGGAAATTCTGGATGCATGTCCAAACTTCATAGACACACACATCAAGGCTGAGGGTAAATCTTTCTTTGCTACCTTTGTGTATGGGGAACCTGACAAATCAAAAAGGAAAAGCGTTTGGGATCAACTGTCAGCACTTGGACAAGCTAGAGATGAACCCTGGTTCTTAACAGGTGACTTCAATGATATAATAGACTCATCTGAGAAGCAAGGCGGTCCTAATAGACCAGAAGGCTCCTTTATTGATCTCAGATCATTTATGTCTGAGTGTGATCTTTTTGACTTGAGACACTCCGGGAACTTCCTATCCTGGAGAGGACAAAGACATGACCATCTAGTCCATTGTCGCCTGGATAGAGCAATGTCAAATAGCTCCTGGGCTGAAATCTACCCTTCAGGAAGATGTGAATATCTGAGGTTCGAGGGATCCGATCATAGACCACTTCTCACTTGCTTTGACCTGCAGAAAAAGAGAAGAAAAGGATTATTCCGCTATGACAGAAGACTCAGGAATAACAAGGAAGTCTCCCAACTAATCATAAATCAGTGGAGATCAGATGAGGATGAAGATGTGGAGCTCAAACTCAGCAGATGCAGAAATGCAATTATTTCTTGGGCTAGAGAGAAACATTTAAACAGTCAAAAAAGGATAGAGGAAGCAAGATCCAAGCTGGAACTAGCAATGTCAAGCACCTCCTCCAGTACCTTAGTAATCGCAGCCATCAATGAAGAACTGAGATTGGCCTACAAGGATGAAGAGGACTTCTGGAAGCAAAGAAGTCGCCAGCTTTGGCTAACCCTAGGTGACAAAAACACTGGTTATTTCCATGCAATAACCAAAGGCAGGAAAGCGGTAAATAAATTCTCTGTCCTAGAAAATGAGGCTGGCCAAGTTTTCTATGAAGAAGAAAAGATTCTGGGAGTCATCACTGATTACTATCAAAACCTATTCCATTCTGAGGATGGAGAGAGAGAATCAACAGTTCATGAGGCTCTCAGTCCATGCATATCAACAAAAACAAATATCGATCTGATTGCCATACCTCTCCCTCAAGAAATCAGGCTTGCATGCTTCTCCATCCATGCAGACAAGGCACCAGGACCCGACGGCTTCTCAGCAAGCTTCTTCCAATCACACTGGTCAACAGTTGGTCCTCAGATCATATTGGAAATTCAGAACTTCTTCTCTTAAGGTATACTGCCAAGAAACATTAACCTAACCCATGTCAGACTTATACCAAAGATCACAAGCCCAAAAAAGATATCTGACTATAGACCAATAGCCTTGTGTACGGTGTACTACAAGATTATCTCTAAGATACTTACCAAAAGACTTCAACCAGTTCTTCACAACCTGGTAGCTGAAAACCAATCCGCATTTGTTCTTCAAAGGGCGATCTCCGACAATGTCCTCATCACTCATGAAGTCCTCCACTACCTACATGCTTCAACAGCCAAAAAAAGGTTTTATATGGCAGTGAAAACTGACATGAGCAAGGCCTATGACAGAATAGAATGGGAATTCATTGAACTGGTTCTTCAGAGAATGGGTTTCCATCACATTTGGATAAATTGGTTGATGCAGTGCATTACTACAGTGAATTATTCTTACCTGCTGAACGGATCTGCGCAAGGAAATGTGAGTCCACAGAGAGGAATCCGACAAGGAGACCCTCTCTCCCCTTATATCTTCATCCTGTGTAGTGAAGTATTGACGGGACTCTGCAAAAAAGCTGAAAGAGAAAACAGACTCACAGGAATAAAAGTTGGAAAGCTGAGTCCCAGAATCAGTCACTTACTTTTCGCTGACGATACCATGTTTTTCTGCAAGTCAGATATTGAAAACTGCTCAACACTGATGGAGATCCTCAAAAAATATGAACTGGCTTCAGGTCAGATGATAAATGCTCAGAAATCAGCAGTAACCTTCTCTACAAAGACCCCTGCGGACACAAGAGAAAGAGTAAAGACTCAGCTTGGAATTCAAAAGGAAGGAGGCTTAGGGAAATACCTGGGGCTTCCGGAGCTCTTTGGCAGGAGAAAGAAAGACCTATTCACTATAATTGTCGATAGAATCCGCCAAAGAGCAAGGAGCTGGTCATCCAGATTCCTATCTACAGCAGGGAAAACAATTATGTTAAAATCAGTACTCGCAGCAATGCCTTCCTACTCCATGTCCTGCTTTAAACTTCCAAATTCTCTGTATAAGAGAATCCAATCAGTGTTAACCCGCTTCTGGTGGGATTCAAGCATGGAGAAAAAGAAGATGTGTTGGATCTCGTGGAAAAAACTAACCAAAGTAAAAGGTAATGGAGGCCTGGGTTTCAGAGACTTACAAAGCTTTAATGATGCCCTCCTAGCTAAGATTAGCTGGAGAATCCTTGACAATCCAACCTGCCTCCTTGCTAAGACCCTCCTAGGGAAATACTGCCACACAACTCCTTTTCTGGACAGTGTTGCACCCTCTTCCACGTCACACGGCTGGAGGGGAATCTGCATTGGGAAAGATTTGCTTAATAAGCAATTAGGGAAGGTCATAGGTAATGGGAGAGATACCCTTATCTGGAAAGATCCCTGGATCTCTCTTACCTCCCCTACTACCCCAATGGGACCTGCCACCTTAGTTTCTCAGAATCTTACTGTTGACCATCTTACCTTCCCTGCAACTGGCGAATGGAACAGAACTAAGATACAACAACTCCTCCCAGAATATGAAGACCAAATTCTGGAGATCAAGATGAGCAAGCTGGGAGCTAAGGATGCTTATGTTTGGCTCCCCACAAAATCAGGCAGTTACTCCGCAAAATCTGGATACTATGAGAGTATACCACCAACTGAGGAAGAAACAGTGAACCTTGATCAGACCAGAGACTTCCAGTGGGCAAAAAATATCTGGCACATCAAATCTTCACAAAAAACGAAATTCTTTATCTGGAAGGCAATGAGAGGAGCCCTACCAGTGGGAGAAAACCTCAGATCAAGAGGAATAGAGGTGGAAGCTAAATGCCCATTCTGTGACGAAATCGAAACCACATTACACCTCTTCTTCAAATGCAGGTTTGCGATGCAGGTTTGGGACAGAGCACCTTTTAAGATTCCTTTGAGCCAAAACAATCTTACTAGTTTCAGATCGGGACTGGAAGGAGTCCAGAATCTCATCTGCCTACCACCGTCGGGAATCGGAGACGGGCCTCTCCATCCCTGGATCCTTTGGAAGATCTGGCTTGCACGGAATCAGCAAATCTTCAATAAATGTCATGAGTCTCCACAGGAAACCCTCTCACAAGCAATCAAATTAGCCCGAGAATGGCAAATGGCACAAAGAGACACGGAATCAAAAACCTCAAAGCGAGCTCCTCCAACTGATCAATTACCAGGTTCCGATGTCGTCTCATGCCAATCTGATGCAGCCTGGGACGAATCTTCCAAGCACGCGGGTCTTGGATGGATCTTCTTCAATAGATCCTCGGATCTGTCCCATAAGGAATCAAAAGCGGCGGAACACATCAGATCTCCACTCTTGGCGGAAGGCCTTGCTATGCTCGAGGCCCTCAAGCATGCGTCGACTCTCGGTTTCACCAAACTGTCTGTAGCTTCGGATTCAAAGCAATTGATCGAAGCCATCAAATCAGAGACTCACCAGAAGGAGCTCCATGGGATTCTACATGATATCCTCGCAATCTCTACCTCTTTTATTGAAATTTCCTTTCGCTTTATTTCCAGAGAGAAAAATCGGGAAGCTGATGCTTTGGCAAAATGTGCCCTGAGAAACTCAATCGTTTGTACCCTTTAAGTTATTAATGGAAAACCTTTGCACAAAAAAAAAAAAAAATAGAACAAGAAAAAAAAATTAATTGTAAATAAACTGAAAATTTTCAAAAATTAATTTATTTGTGAATGTTATGAGAGTTTACATGTATATATGAAAAGAAAAAGAAGAAAAACTATAAGTTTTTAATTTATTTATTTCAAAAGCCTCATTTACGTGACTTTAAAAAAAAATTGAAAACAAAGAGTAAAAAATAAAAAAGAGACTTTCAAGGCTTTACAATTTTTTAAAGTAAAAAAAGGTTGATTGGGTAAAATAAACTTTGAAAACTTTTAAATTATTTCTAAAGCCTTAAAAGTCTAATCCAATCACCCCCTTAGGTCCTTTAAAAGCTGTTAATTCATACATCTCCCAAATACACCAAGAGCACATGACTTTTATGAGGCTTCTTTGTGGGGCGAGTCACCGATGAATGATAGCTGAGTTTCTCTAACACGAAGTTCGTTTACTTGAAAACAAAGATCATGATATTGTATTGCGCATAGTTAATGAGAAGAGAAAGACGGTGAAGCGATTCCTTATCTTATATAGAAACATAAAAGCATCGGTTAGTTGGCAACCATCATCCAGAAATAGAAACTTAAAAGCATCGATTGACAAATCTAGAGTGAATCATTTAAAAGCTAGAGCTCAACTCCATAAAATAAAGCATTCAAGCATGACAAAATGAAAACTCAAATTTCCAAAGCTTATAATGTATCCCATATTAATTCGCCATAGAATAACTTCCATAGTCTTTAACCATATTCATAAATAGGGGTCTAAGTACGGGGTAATGTAGCTAAATCAACTTTGTTTTCTCAACCAATGAAATACGTTAGAAATAACTAAACAAACCCAAAAAGTTTAGCACATTTTAAATTTATTATTTTCAATTAGTTGTGTAGAAAGTCCTCCATGTTTTGGGTAGCCAAAAAAGACCATGCGACGCCACAAGGTTCATCACGGAACTCAGCAGATCAACCATTTCTTCCTCTAGCTCTTCCCGCTGCACTGATCTTTCTTTTGAAAATAATATTTCACTTTTTCTTTTTTCTTGTTGCATATAGGAAAAATTGAGAGATATATAGGATTAGACAATCAAAGCGTAGAAGAAAGTAAGATGGTTTTAAAAAACGTAAAAATAATACATATATGTTTTAACGAAGGAAAAAAAATGCGTTTAGTTTTGTCGTATAGTGCTCCTAACCATGGTTAATTGCATGCAAAGTAGTGTTCAGAACCACGTGTTTGCGTTTCTCTTTCTTTGAATTTTTTACGTAATTAACTTCACATGCTTAATTTTTCTGAAAAACAATTTTCTGTGCACTGTTTGCGGTAGCTGTTTGCACATTGGGACAAAGCAATCAGGAGTAACATGATTGTGTAGATTCCCTATAAGTAAATAAACCTCTATCATTTTCCCTCAGCATTTTTTTCGGATCTCATATGCACGACCATGCCAATTGTTTTGTGATTAATTTATTGTAAAACCGAGTTTGGTTATGATATATCTCCTCTTGATTCTTTGATCTCAGATTTTTTTTGATGTCGCATTGGATTTCTAATCCGTTTTGGTTTCCCGGTCAATTCTTTTATAAAGATAACAAATATGTTTTCCCTTGTTGGCTTTAATGTTCATTTTTAGGTCTTTTCGAATAATCAATTGATTGATCCGAAGAAGTTCAATATGCCAATTGGTCAGTCAATTGAATCTTGGGCCATGGATCTCAGACTTCCGGTGATAGTTAATATGCTCAAATTATTCTTAAGCAACTCTCTCAAATAAGAGATTTTGGGTAGTAGTTAAGAGTCGAATTTCACAAAATTCTTTTGTTCAACAAAAAGTTAACAGTTTTGAAATTAAGCTAAATAAAATATGAGAAAATTAAAATAAAGCAAAACAATTAAATCGATGTAAATTCAGATGGATTAAAGCGTCAGGTTTAAAGAATTTTTCAGAAAATATTAGAATAATAGATCTAGCAATTAGTTAGGAATTATTAAAGAACCGTTCTAGAACTCAAATCACAAAATTATATTCAACCAACTCTCGTCTGTATTGACTATCTATGCCTAATAGCAGGAATTCTAACTCTCGTCTGTAAATCCCTAAAATTAAACAAGCATTAACGATCATGTTCGATATGTTCGAAAAAGTATCTAAACCAACTCTTGTTTGAATCTAGCTATTTCTGTCCAACTAAGATAGTTCCAGTAATAAGCGCACTCTCGTGTCTAACCTATTATCCTAAGATCAAGTTCTAGTTAGCTACTCTAGAACTAGCATTAAGGATAATTAAAGATGAAGAACTTTAGAAATATTATCCTAAGAGGTTATCGATCTACTAATTCATCCAAATCCCTATTGAGATTTCCCAAATCCAACAATGAGGACTACTCAAACATGATCATTAAAGCATAAAACATGTTTAAAGTAGAAATCATAAAAGAAAACAAAAAGAGAATAGAGATTAGAAAGATCATCTCTCTATAGGGTTTTGAAATCTCTGAAAAGAAAGCTATCTCCAATTATCTTTCAAAGGATTCAAGTGCTCAGATAATACAAAGTAAGAGCGAGACAAAACTTAATAAAAGCTTGATATGCCTAAACAATGACCCTAGAATCTATTTATATATTCTCAAAAACGTGCAGAGACTAATATTGTAAATAGAGAAGTCTTCTGGGCAGTTCTGGAATCTTCAAAACTTGTAAATTCTCGAGACTTCTGTTGGGCCGCGAACAGTGTCGATCGACACTGATGACTTGGTCTAACTCCAAATTTCTCTCTTCAATCCTTATTCCTTGATTTTGCTCTAAAATGTTCTACAATCTCCAAATGCATTCCGATCACGTAAACACCTGAAAAGACTCTAAAAAGACTCTAGAAATAATAATAAAAAATCTAAAAACAATACATATATCATGATTAAAAACCGTAAAATCCATAATATATCAATAGTGAGAGTAGTGACCGATGTAGATGCTGCTGCTCCAGTATGGCTATTTTGTTCGAATGCTTCAAGTTTTTTTCCTTCGTTTCACCACAAACTATTTTTATCTCTTATAATGTTGGGTTTATCTTCAATAGTTGCTTTTGTGGGTGTTCAATTTTTTTTATGCTTTCGAAGATCCTTCATATTTTTTACAAAGAAGAAGAAGCATGAGCGCAAAACTCTCTTAATCATTCAGAGAGTTTGCTAAAGGATTGGATTTGTTTTGTTGGGGTTTTAGAGTAAAAATGGATCTTTAAAATGTGGTTTTAGAAACGCAATTTTGAATTTGTAAACCGAATTTGTAATTCTTTTGTTTTTATAAAAGCGTATCACTTTGACATATTTTATATAAATTAAGAAAATATTAAGTTATACATGTAATAAGTGGGTAAAAACTTAAACTCAATCTTATATAATATGACAAGGTTTTCTTCTAACTTTTCCTACCATTGCGACATTTGGCACTCTCTTTTGGTGACATGTGTCCTCTTTCATTTCATTAATGTTTGTTTTAATTTATTTAAAATCCTTAGTTTTGAAAGTTTGTACCTACAATTTAATTCCAAAAAGATATTTCTCTTATCCTATTGATACATTTGACATGTATTTAAATTGAAATTTGTATCTAATTTGTTTTGCCAAAATTATTATCTACTTAATCACCACTTATTCATCTGATTCAAAATTATGGATCAGTAAAATTTTAACTTCACAAAATATTAGTACATTTTTAAAACTTCTCATAACATTAGTACATTTGGCATCTATTTTTACATTTAATTGTTTTCCTCATTTTTCCCTTTTTCTATCTTACATAATATTTTCATATCTCCATAAAATACATTTCTAATCTTTTCTAATTTGTCTCTCTTTTTATCTTCTTTCCAATCTAACTTTTTTATAAAAAAACATTTATAACACCAATTTATTCTCACCTGTTACAACTCCAAGTTGGAGTATTTATTTACAATTTTTATTACACAATACATTTAATGTATTTATATAGTATAATATAATTTACAGGAATTATTAATGTATTATTAATTTATTACTAATGTATTATTAATTTATTATTAAATTATTTAAAACCTCTATAAATTAATACTCTATACATTAATAACCTCTCTAAATTAATAAATTCTTTAGGTTCCGAGTTAGGACCAGTGTAAAATATGACATAAATCGATAAATTAATAAGATAATAATTTTTCTCCGAGTTGGTCCCAACATTATTAATTTATAGAGGTTTTACTGTATATTGTTTTATAAATGTCTTAGTAATTGAAATTCTAACTTATGTAACAGTTAATGTAATTTTAATAAAGAAATATAGTAACGTGCATTATATTAATGTATTGCTCCATGTGTTACGCCTTCTCTCAAAATAAATATTTGCGACGAGTTTTCTTCTCCGGTAACGCTTTTCATGTGGCTTCTAATACCGAAATATATTAGTGTTTTTATTTTTGATCTAAATGATGTAAAAAGAGAAAAATTCTCCTTACTATTTCAAAACTTCTATATTAAAAAAAAATTATCACTTCAAAACCTAAAAAATAAACTATTAAAGACAAAATTCAAAAAACTATTTAGGAGATTTTTTCATATATGTCATGAGAAAAACTAATTCTATAGCATTCACTTCACAGAAATATTGAAGGAATGACCTATCAATTTTCAACATTGCTACATTGGTAGGAAAAGATTATCATTATGAAACCTAGAAAGGAGATTGTCAAAGATATTATTTGTTATATATATATCATGAGATAGTAACAAAATTCATTGTACACAAAAAATTCATTGTCAAAATTTAGAAATAGTGTTCTATCAACACTTAGGTAAGAGAAGTTTCTTTTATAACATACACAATTTAACTAAAATAAAAAATTGAGTTACCCAAAGTAAAACCCACAAATGAACTTATTAAAACATATGTAACGTCAAATAACTCTAAATTGATGCATTAGGCTAACAGATAACCACAATAACTCCAATTAATTCAAAAACATTAAATCTAATTAATTTTAGAGTGTAAATTAATACTCTAAATATTGACTCCAATTAATCTACTTCTATATATTACCCACATGTGAAGCTAAAAAAACTATTGTAGAGTTTTTGCTTTTTCCAGTCCATTCTTTTATTTTTATTAACTTTTAGTTGCTTTCTCTTTATTTCAGGCTATCGTGCACATAGTAAAAATATCTACAAAAGTTTTCTCATTTGGTGTTCAAGTTAGGTTTGTGATTTCATATGGTGTTCAAGTTAGGTTCACCAACACCATTAGTTCTACATAAAAGTGTTCTATTTTTTAAAAAGTTCTATTTTTAATTGTTTCTCTATTTTTCAACTCACCAATAAGATTTATATACATACATTGAGAAAATTTATATCTATTATTATGGTCAGTTAAAGTGTAATTATAAATTTAAGTATTTAGATAAATGGCATTACATTATATTTATTAAATTTTTTACTCTTATGATCTATATGTATTCATAAATTTGAAAACCATAAGTTTGTTAAAATATTTATGATATAAATTGAAAAACCATTTATGTAATTATTCTCAACATCACTTATCAAAAAGTTAAGAGTTTGTTTTCAAATTTATGAATACGTAAAGTTGTTTCAAGATGATTTTGTTCTTTTTTTTTTTTTTGTCAACAACTTAAATATAATAGATGCTCAAAAGAGCCATTCCTGGGGAATGTTGTTTACATAAGTGATATGATGCGGTTCGGTACGAATTTTTCGTGCCAAATTATCCGCTTTTACATTTGCGCTACGCGGAATTAAAGATAAAGAAAAATTAGAGAATTCTTCCTTGTCACTCTTCAAGTCTTCCAAATACACTGAGAAGGCCGGCCATTCGGTTGGGGAAGACACCATCTTCACCAAATCTGAACAGTCTGTAAAGAAAGCTACATCTTGGTTGTCAGCACCAATCATACACTTCATCGCCCAGAGTAGAGCTTCGACTTCTGTATGTAGGGGGGATAGACTTCGCCGGATGTTTGCAGCTCCCATGGTTGGCAAGATGATTTTGTTCTTGAATACGTAAAACTCATGGGATCATGAGTCATTCTTTATTTGATAGTTTATGTCATTCTTTATTTCTTTTACATAATTACTTTTACATAATTACTCAACGTTTGAGAGGGATCAACGTTTGAGTTTCATATATCTCGAGTAAATAGTTTTTTTATTTTATTTTTAATATTGTATAACATTTGACTTGATTATGTTTTGAATTCAATTTTTTTAGTCAATCATACAAATTAAGTAAGAAATAAAGATCAATGAAAGAATATAAAATTTGTATTTATTTTTATCAAAGTTTCCATAAAACCAACCCAATGAAATTCAACCAAAAAATTTAAAAAGTTCCACCAAAGGTTTTTTTTTTAATCTATCCTCATGAGATTTTTGAAAAGAATTATGTTTGCTAAGAGTAATTGCATATAATATCATAATTGACTAATTCAGTTAAAACCTAACATGCCATTAAAGTATTTAGATAAACGGCATTACATTATATTTATTAAATTTTTGTACTCTTATGAGTTATGACCTATATATATATACAAAGTTTATAAAATGACATTTTTTTTTCAAACAATTGAATTTTTATATATATATCAAAACTGAACTAAATTTTTTTAATATAAACTTTCAAAGATAAATTTTTTATTATATCATCTGAAGTCATTTTCCTAAATTAAATATGATTATAATTAAGTGTAACATATATATTATTTTTTTGTGCATAGGCTAATTCAATTTAACTTAGGTTTGGGTCAGGCCCATTACAAGAGAAACCAGAGACTGTTTTACCAATGAATCGGCATTTGAGTTCTGCAAACGGGGAATGAAACTAAACGAAATAATATCAAAGGTAGAAGATAAATTCAGGATATAGAAAAGAATCCCATGAAACTCCTTGTGTTGAAGCTCCGATTTTAAAGCTTTGACTAGCTGTACTGAGTCGGAAGCGAGAGAGAGATGTGAAAAAAAACAGATTAACATATATAAAATATGTTTTTGCTCATTTGGACCACCTTGCTATTTTATTAAATTTAATCATTATCACAAATTATTTAAATTTTTCTTTAATTTTTAACATATGTAGATAAAATTTAGCAAAAAAAATAATAAATATGATTATGTTTTACCTTTGATCTCCTAATTTTATTATGGATTATACGGATATATTATCTAAAGCTTATTGTCAAGGGAAATTCATGAGGTCAGGAAGATCTACCTTCTGATGAGATCCAACGAGCGAAAACGGCCAATATCAACCCCAATTATCAACTCGAACCCACATAAATTTCAAATAACAAACCTGAACTATGTAATCGTTAGCCAATTTTAACATATACATGTTATTAAATAATGTAACAAACCTGAATTATTTAACCTTTAGCCAATTGAATAAAAGGAATGATTCAGATACAAAAGAACAGATAATTACGACTTAACAATTCTAATCGACATTAACAAATACAAAAAAAAAACTGTGTTGAAATTGGATAACGGTTAGATAGTTTAGGTTTGTTTTTTTTAAATTGTATGAGTTCGGGTTGATAAGTTCAGGGGGTCAGAGTTTGGGATGGAAAAAGCCGCATAGAAATAGTTGGAGTTGATTTTGATCGTTTTCCCGATCCAAGGATCATGAATCAACAAACAAGAGACTGTACGATGAGGTATGATATATATATTTCCACAATAAAATATTTTATGTAAATTAAGAAAAAGTAGTGGTATATATTGATGTCATACCATCTTGAATAAAAAAGAGCAGAATTTATTTTTTAGCAATTCACAAAAATACTTCGAAACTGAACATAAAAGTTAATATTTTAAAAAATTCTTTTCAAAAAACTATATTAATAATCGAACGTATTACTTTAATACAAATTTCATTATTATTCAGGATTAATATTAAATATATAACCCACGCATCGCGTGGACAGCTTTCTAGTAAATCATAGTTTTGGGTTAAAGGTAGATTATGAATTAGTTTTAAAAGTCACATTAAAAAAATAAAAAGACTATATCCGTTGTCAACCAAAAATAAAAAAATTAAATAACATTCTTTTGTAAAACAGAGAGAATATTAATTATCATTGGATTTGTTAAATTTGAAGACTTTTTAGTGTTTGTGATGTAAAGTTAAATATATATAATTTTCAGTTATTTGTGTAGATCAAAGTCCTCCATGGTTTGGGTACTAAAAAAAGAGTGTTTTTTTTTAGTCAAAAAGAAGTTGTAGAGCCGTTCGCCTGTGCTTATGAAACATAGCGACGACCATGTGGCACCACAAGGTTCATCACCGAACTCAGCAGATCAACCATTTCTTCTTCTAGCTCTCCGCACTGCTCTGATCTTTCTTTTGAAAATAATATTTCACCTTTCTTTTTTCTTGTTGCATATAGGAAAAATTGAGAGATATATAGGATGAGACAATCAAAGCATAGAAGAAAGTAAGAGGGTTTTAGAAAACGTATAAATCATACATATTTGTTTCTAGAAATATTTACTCAGATGTTATAGAAAGGTTGGAATATTACTAGTATATCATACATTTTCTGAAAATTATTTATATGTTTAGCGTCCTTGTGTAATTACAATTAACACCCTTGATTAGTTTTTTTTAATTGAGATTTTTTATTCGTTTTTAATTAAGTAATGATTAATGAAAAATTAGTTTGATCCACGTCATTAAGAGAAAAAAATGAAAGCCACGTCATTAACTTTATCTCTTATATAAAGAGAAAAAAAAAAAGAGAAAAGAACACGAAAGGTTACGTAACTTCTTGTTTCGCGGCAAATTTGCATGTCACGGCTGAGTTATAATGCTTCATGGAAGACGAACGGTTGCGTAAATTTACATAATACGGGTGAGTTATAATGTTTTACGGCTGACTTATCACAAGAACCAACTTCACAAGATTGTTGTGCGTTGTTTCCGCATCTATCTGCACAACTCTACATCCTCTATCGTCAGTGGTAAATACATATTTTTGTTTCTTTACCCAAATACCGGAAACAACAATTACCGAAACCGGATCAATCATATCGGGAGAAGGATGAACGAAAATGAAGAAAAAGGAGTAAGACGATGACGAGTCGAGTGAAATTTAAGTTCTGGTGATGTGAAAAATACACGTGAAGATCAAAACAGTGAAGAAGAAGACGAGTCGAAAAAAGATCTTTCGTATTTCCTTTGATGATGGTGACATGGAATGATGACATGGAATGTTGCATCCGACGTCATTTTTTAATTTATGAAGTGGCAAGTAAGCCACCAAACGAACATGTAAATCAGCCTAATTAAACCAGCCATCAAACAAAACTTTAAGTCAATCGCAACATAAATACTATTACAGTAATTCAAAAACGAAAAAACGGCTGCCAAATTCAGTCGTTTAATGTCGTAACTCAACCGAAAATCTTTAACTCAGCTGTATCGTTTAAGAAGTCGGCCGTAATTGCATGCTATTCTAGTAATTAATCTTTCGCTACTAAGTCAGCCGTAATTAGGCAAAGTTTTCCGTTAATCCAGCTCATTACGGCTGATTAATAAAACTCGAACATAAATCAGCCGTAACGACATCCCATAACTAAACCGTCTTTGATAACTCAGCCAGCCAGAGAAAGTTAATTTAGCCGTGTCGAAGCAATAACTCAGCCAAAATTTTGACAAATCAACCATCGGTTATGCTCGAAAGTCAGCCATTTTCTCATAACTCAGACAGATTTCATTAAGTCAACCGTACCTCCAAGCTGGGTTATATTCGTAAGTAGCCGTTTGCTCATAACTAAGCTATTTTCCTTAAATATGATAGTAATAAAAAAAAATCTATATGTTTAGTTTTGTCCTATAATGCTCCAAACCATGGTTGATTGCATGCAAAAGTAGTGTTCAGAACCACGAGTTTGTGTTTCTCTTTGTTTGAAATTTTTTTATTCAAACATCGATATTTTTCTTTATTACAATTAGGAGAAACAATCCAATTAATTCTACGTAATTAATTTCACATGCTTAATTTTTCTAAAAAGCAATTTTCTATGCACTATTTGCGGATCTCATGTGCACGACCATGCCAATTGTTTTTTGATTAATTTATTGTAAATCGGTCAATAAATGTTACAGCTTCACCACTTGAACGATTCGAATTATGTGTACTTAAAGCGTGAGCACAAGGTAGTTATGAGAAAGCTTTAGAAGAAAATACATCAAACATAAAAGAAGAGAAACAGAATAATGGAAGCAGCAAGAATGGGTTTTGGTGCTAAAACTCTCCCTCACCTTGGCAACGGCACTCGTCTTCCTCTTAAGACGAAACTCTTGCGCTTTCCTTTGCATTTGCTTCACAACCATATTACGCTTTCTCGGGTATCGACAAAACACAACTTATGTGTTAAGGCAACTAGTGAGAGTATTGGTGATGTTGGGAGTAGTCGTCCCTTGCCTCATGTTGCTCCCACTCTTTGGGGAGATCAAATCCTCTCTGTCCCCACCGAAAACTCGGTAAGTACCTGATCTGATGAATGTGTTTCATAATCAGTCTTTTTTTTCAGAACATGATTCTTGAGCACTGATATTTTGTAGGAATTTTACGCACTAGCTACAGAGATTGAATCAATTATAAAGCCGAAAGTGAGAAACATGCTAATGTCCTCTCACAACACTGATAAAGAGAGAATAGTTCTCATCCACTTGCTTATCTGTCTTGGTACTTCCCATTACTTTGAGAAGGAAATTGAAGAGATCCTAGACCAGGCTTTTCAGAAGTTGGACATGTTAATTACAGACAAAGATGATTTGGAAACAACTGCCATCATGTTTGAGGAATTCAGATTATATGGACACCATATTTCTTGTGGTAAGAGTTATCAGTATCCTTGATTGACATTTTTGATACATGCATATTTGGCTATATACATATATAACATATCTCGGTGTCAATTTAGATGTGTTCGATAAGTTCAAAGGTGTTGATGCAAAGTTCAAGGAACATCTAGTCAAGGATGTTAGAGGAATGCTACAATTGTACGAAGCAGCGCATCTCGCAACACCCTTCGAAAATATAATGGACGAAGCTCTGAGTTTCACAAGGTATCACTTGGAAGTTATGGCCAGCCAAGAAGTGACCGCTCCTCATATCTCAAGACATGTACTAAACGCATTGTACAAACCTCGGTTTCATAAGATAGAAATAGCAGCTGCGAGGGAATATATTTCTTTCTATGAAAAAGAAGGTCATGATGAGACGTTGCTCAAGTTTGCGAAGCTCAACTTCAACTTCTGCCAGCTCCATTACATTAGAGAGCTAAAATCTCTCACCAAGTACGTTGACTTACTTATATTTTGTTTCCTATATATATTTAAAACTTATGAGTTTCCGATTCAAAACTTTAGATAGACTTGTATTTCTCATATGTTACTTTAGATCTCATCTCAATAATAACCGCAAGTGCACATGCAAACGCACTAGTACGTACTTAGGAATCGAATTCACAGATACCAAAGAAATACACAAAAAACTTATAAAGAGTTAAAACTAGCTAGAACAACATAGAGTTACAAGATCTCAGAGAGAATTTGCAGAAAAAAAATAATAAATTAAATAACTTTAAAATAAAATATGATAATATAAAAAATAGAGTTTCAAAGAAATTATCAGAGTATAAAGGGAGATTTACTCAGATGTTATACATTTTATATGAAATTACCAGAAACATACAGATCTTTTTTTTATTACTATCATATTTCGGGTATATTTTTTATACCCAGCGTGCCCCTGTTAAACGTTACAGGAAAAAACGTAATTACAAAGAATGCCACTGCCACGTTAGCAAAGCCGCGTCGCCACGTCAGAAATCGCTGACGTGTATTAATGAACTCAGCCGTCGAGCGATATAGCGGCAGTGACGGCTGAGTTACGGTATGTTGCGGCTGATTTAAGAAAAATGGCTGAGTTATGAGCAAACGGCTGACTTACGAGTATAACCCAGCCTGGAGTTACGGCTGACTTACTGAAATCTGTCTGAGTTATGATAAAATGGCTGACTTTCGAGCATAACCCAGCCTAAGTTACGGCTGAGTTTTCACCCGATGGTTGATTTGTCAAATTTTTGGCTGAGTTATTGCTTCGACACGGCTGACTTAACTTTCTCCGGCTGGCTGAGTTATCAAAGACGGCTTAGTTATGGGATGACGTTACGGCTGATTTATGTTCGAGTATCATAAATCAGCCGTAATGAGCTGGATTAACGGAAAACTCGGCCTTATTATGGCTGACTTAGTAGCGAAAGATTAATTACTAGAATAGCATGCAATGACGGCCGACTTATTAAACGACACGACTGAGTTAAATATTTTTGGTTGAGTTACGACAGTAAACGGCTGAATTTGGCTGCCGTTTTTTTCGTTTTTTAATTACTGTAATAGTATTCATGTTGCGGCTGAGTTAAAGTTTTGTTTGATGGCTGGTTTAATTAAGCTGATTTACATTTTCGTTTGGTGGCTTACTTGCCACTTCATCAATTAAAAAATGACGTGGATGCAACATTCCATGTCATCATCATCAAAGGACAAAAAAATAGGGCCAAATTTTTTCAACTCGTCTTCTTCACCTGAGTTTATCACATCACCGGAACTTCCAATTCCTCATCGTCTTCCTCATTCTTCTTCAATTTCTTTCATCCTTCTCCCGATATGGTTGATCCGGTTCTGGTAATTGGGTATAAAAACACAAATACGTATTTAATACCGATGAAAGAGGGTGTAGAGTTGTGCAGATAGATGCGAAAACAACGCACGAAAAACTTGTGAAGTTGGTGCTCGATGATAAAGTTAGAGGAAATGTTGCGTCTCTTATTGTTTCGCTGCAAATTTACAAGTCACGGCTGAGTTATATGCTTAAGGGAAGACGAAAGGTTCGGTCAATTTACATGTCACGGCTGAGTTATATGTTCCAGGGAAGACGAAAGGTTCGGTAAAATTACATTACGGCTGAGTTATATGCTTAAGGAAAGACGAAAAGTTCGGTCAATTTACATGTCACAGCTGAGTTATATGTTCCAGGGAAGACGAAAGGTTCGGTAAAATTACATTACGGCTGAGTTATATGTTTAAGGGAAGACGAAAGGTTTGGTAAATTTACATGTCACGGCTGAGTTATATTCTCCAGGGAAGACGATAGATGGATGTAAATTATATGTTACGGGTGAGTTATATGCTTCAGGGAAGACGAAAGGTTCGGTAAATTACATGTCACGGCTGAGTTATCATTCAGGGAAGACGAAAGGTTGTGTAAATTATATGTTACGGCTGAGTTACATAACGTTACGGCTGAGTTACATCACTTTACGGCTGATTTATAATACAGATCGGAAAGCAACATTTTTTTGGAGAAGACAATATGAAATTTATTGGTCAAATAACAACAATCAAATTAAGATTCGTAAAAATATGTTTGAGGGATACATAGGAGGAAGACTAAACCGTATGAATCAAAACATAGATAGAAGTAGAAATGTCTCCAAATAGATCGATTGAGAGGAAGATTAAACGAGAGACATGTAAAATCAAAGTAAAAGAGTAGCTATTCTTGATTTCAACTCAAACCTGTAACGAATCATGTAGAATTCCATAGATCTCTTTGTTTTGGGTTTTGATTTTTGATGACTTTTTTCGTGAGCGTGGTTGCGAGTAGATCTGACGAAGCTTTTGATTTGGGACCCTATGGCAAGCGTTGTGGCTGTGAGGTCTAGGAAGATCCAGCCCAATCCTGCAATTTGAAGATCTCTGTCAATGTTGTACCCAAGTTAGTTGCAGATTATTAGATCTAAAAGTTTTTCTTGGATTTGGAGAAAAAAATGAGAAGAGGAGAAATGATCTAAAAGTTTTTATTGGATTTGGAGACAAAAAAGAGAAGAGGAGAAATAACGTGAGTTTGAGGAGTGTGAGATTGGTGATGTGGATTAATGACATGGATAATCAAATTTTTATTTATTATTTTTAATTAAAAACGAATTAAAAATTATTAATTAAAAAAAAACTAATGAAGGGTGTTAATTGTAATTACACAAATGCTCAAAACATATGAGTAATTTTTAGAAAATGTATGATATTCTAGTAATATTCGAACTTTTGGTTAACATCTAAGTAAATATTTCATATATAAAAGACATGTAAGTTTGGTTATGATTTTTAAAGTTCATGAAATCAGACTTCTATTGTGAATAACTCTAATGGTGTTTTAGTGATAATTTCTTGAAAAAACTACAGAGCTTCATAAGCTTTTGCTGAGGCTTGTTCCAAGCAATCAATTCAAGCATTAAAAAAATAATCCAATAAATTGTACAAAACGCAATAACACAACTTTTGGTGAGGTCGGTTAAGGAAATTTGTCTATCTAATAATAGATCCATCAATTCAACACCACTTTTGGTGGCTCGAAGAATTAGATCATGGAAAATAGGAGAATTGGCCTAATTCATCTAAGACTTTAAGAATAATCAAAGATAGGGAACTAGTAGATATCATAGCAAGAGTACATATACATAGGTCTAACATATAAGTGATCTCTTTGGGGATTCCAACCGATCGATCAAATTGCAAGTCGATCGGTGGAGTGCAATACCGATCAATAAAAATCCATGATGAGACAACTCACACATTACCTAAGTACATGTGATAATTGCAGAAGAAGAATCAAGATTTTAGAAAAGATCCCTCAAGTATTTTGATAAAGAAGAAAAGAATAACAAAACTAATAATCCTATAAAACTAGAAAAAACATAATATTTACATGCTTCTACGGCTAGAATGCATGGGATATTTATATATAAGAGAGCGGTGTCCTAGAAGAGAAAACAATAATTTTACAAAGCCCATAATTTTACAAAGCCCAACCGATAGGTTATGAGGCCCAATCGATCGGTTATAAGGGGCATCTATACCGATCAATTCAACACTTTAACCGATCGGTAGAATAGTCATACGTCTGATCGCACCGTTAGATTTCCTCGATTTAACTTGCATATAAAAACTAGAGAAATCTAACTAATGTGCCACAAACTATTTAAATTCTTAACAAAATTGCCACAACCCACAAAATCTTTTCAATAGTGCCACATTCCAATTTCTAACCAAACTTGTAAAGACCAATTTGCCCTTTTAAAGATCAAATTCCCTTTATAATAAACCACTCTCTTTCTCTCACGTTACTTTTTCTCTCTTCTTCTTCCCCTTTCCTCTCCTTTCTCTCTCATGTCTCTCTCTCTCTCCTCTAAATAATGAAGCTCAATCTCCATAGATATAAAAGTTTCCCAAATTTTGATCTTCTTCTTCTTATTCAAGTATGATCCAATTCAATTTTAAATAAATATTATTCACACTGTTTTTGGATTTTCAAACGGCTCATCACGTTTTCGATCTAGTAATACATCGTTGGCGATTTAGCGAGATAAAAAATCTGGATCTGAATCTGGTTTGGAAAGTGGAAACGAATCTAAATCTGAGAAGGAAGATAAACGAGATCTGTTGTATTTTGCATGTGGACAACATTTCTTGTCTACCAAAATTTTCGAAGTATGTCGTTTCGAATTCTTGTCCACCAAATTTCTTTGAAGTCTGTTGTTTCAAATGTGGACAATATTTGTTGTCCACCAAATATCTTCTCAATCTGTTGTTTCAAATGTGGACAACATTTCTTGTCTACCAAAATTTTCGAAGTATGCCGTTTCGAATTCTTGTCCACCAAATTTCTTTGAAGTCTGTTGTTTCAAATGTGGACAATATCTTTCCAATCTGTTTTTAAATGTGGACAATATTTCTTGTCTACCAAAATTTTTCGAAATATGTTGTTTCAAAGTTGTCCACCAAATATCTGATATTTAAATAAATATAAATTAATTAAAATCATAAATAAAAACAAAAAGTCACATAGGCACGTGCACGTGGGTGTTGTGTACTCAACACATTCACACAGTTTTCCTACTTGTTTGGTCCAGGGCATTTTTGTCATTTTGATTATTTCATAAAGATCAGTTATGGCACATTTAGAAAGATTTATGTTTTGTGGCATTTTTGCTAAGTTTTGCTACAGTGAATGGCACTTTCAACCAAATTCCCAAAAAACTAACATTCTTATTTATATATCTTGTGTCCAAGATAATTTTTGGACAAGCTAGACTAACTCCCGTCAACAAACTCTGTTTTGTTTCTTTGTTTTGACAAAGGTGATTATCTATGCTTTTGTGTATTGCTCATATACATATATTCGGTGATAAATCCAAACAGGTACTTGTTAAATAACAAAGGAAAGGAAGTTTTTGATTGTAGGTTACCACACTTACAGTTTCTTCGAGTTGTTAATTTTTACTAGCCAATCTAGAAATAAAATTTCTATTGGATCATATATATATTTACTGAGCAACATACTCATGTTGGATCATTTAGTATCATATACAAATTAATAAGCTTCCAATTCAAAATATGTGGATCCGTTTATGCCTTTTATTTACTTTATTTAAGATGCAAAATTCTTAACATTTTCTATTCAATGTTTATGTGGTTGTAGATGGTGGAAGGACATTGATCTTGTAAAGAAGCTACCTTACACTAGAGACAGGCTTCTTGAGACCTTCGTCGGTTGCCTAGCATTGTATGTCGAGCCAAAATATTCACTTGGGAGAATTATAACCACTAAACTTTCCCAAATATTGGTAGTACTGGATGACACATGTGATGCATATGGAACTTTCTCTGAAGTTAGAAGTCTTATTGATTCTTTGCAAAGGTAATGAATATGTATGCAGTATGTATTAGGTATTTATGTATATATTATTGGTCTTATAATTATGATGTCGAGTTTTAACAAGTGCATGCATGGAAATACCTTAGGTGGGATCTTGGTGCCATTGACGAACTACCGATCTCTTTGAGAATCGTCATCCAAAATGTAATTGAAACTATGGAAGATATTGAAAGAGAAATGAAGCCGCGGGGAAAATCCTCTACTGTGCAATACATAATAGAAGAAGTAAGCCAAACAATTTAGGGTTTTGTTTCGCTAAAAGTCTAAAAATATAAATCTTAATTTGCGCGTTATATTGAGAATTGTGCAGATTAAACGCGTTGGGAGAGCGTTCTTAGAGATATCAAAATGGGCACGAGCAGGTCATGTTCCAACCTTTGATGACTACATTAAGGTTGGGACTGTCACGGCTGGATTTAGATGCTCTGTAGTGTACAGCATTTTAGCAATGGAAAACTGTGATGAAAATCAAACGAACGAGTGGTTCAAATCCGTACCCAAAATTATATTAGCTTTGGCTATTATACTTCGTCTTGAAAATGACATAGCCGGCTTTGAAGAAGACATGAGGAGAGGAGAGGTGGCTAATGGGGTGAAATGTTACATTAAGCAACATGGAGTTACCAAAGAAGTGGCCATTAGCGAAATGAAGATGATGATTAGAAATAATTATAAGATAGTCATGGAGGAGTTCTTGATGATAAAAAGTGTGCCACGTCCGATTCTGGTACGGGTCCTCAACAATGTACGAATGATCAATGTTTATGATTACGAAGAGGGTGATGGGTTTACCAATCCCCATGAAAAGCTCAAAGACCTCATCACCTCTTTGTTCTTTAAGCCTCTTCCGCTTTGAAGACTTGGCTCCCTACCAAAAAAAAATAATCATCTCTACACTTGTTTGTTGCCTCCAAATTTCTCCAAATTTAACTGGGTTTTCAATTACTCTGTAGTCTGTACTATATATTAAGTGTTAATGTGTGTTATTTTTTACTATTAAATGTTACACAATTATTATTATTTATTTTTGTCAATGAATGTTAGATGATTATTTCCTCTACTCACGTATTTTTCATTAAAATTGTAATAGTGTATCTGGTTTTTCAATGACTTTGTACTATTCAATGTTACTATGCATTATATCCATAATGGTTCACCATCCAGTCCACGTATCTCATTATTTTCAATAAAATCATAAAATTTCTAGATTTATAACAATACTATTTTATTATTTAAATTTGAACTTTATGAAAATCCGACATATGTAAAAATTATATAATTAACGAGAATAAAACATGTGTCAGTAAATCAAATAGATATCGTCGACATGTATAAAAGTCTCTATGAGAAGGAGACGATATCATAGTTATGTTTATATAGGTTATACTAATTAAGTAATTGATTCTTAAATTCTCTTTTTTTCTTTGTAGATATTATTAAATTATACACATGAGTTTTTGAACCAAGGAACATATAAGTTCAAAAAATAGAATGGAAAGCAAAATTTTGTTATACTTGTAAGTGTAGATAAGATAACAATAAAATATAGAAAGTAAATGAGATAAGAAATTTGTTAACGAGGTTCGGTGTTTTCTTCTTCCCGAAACCAAGTCCAGATTTCGAGTTAACTAGAACAAAAAAGCAAATACTATCTATTCGCAAATGCGAAAACTAAGCATAACCCTCTTGATTTACCGCTACGTTCTATTACGTGAGCTCTTAAGGATAAATCTCTATTCTTATAACTAAACTCTCCTGAGCTTAGATTTAATCAAGATAACCTAACTCTGAGGTAAATTCCCCCTGAACCGAAACTTCAATTCTCCAAGTCTTTGGAACAACCACCACACACGAATCACCACACCAACGAACCAAACGATCACCAAAACACTCCAACACGTACGTCAACACCAACACACAAATAAGCTTGATCACACAAGCAACAAACCGCGATACTCTGTCGCACACGATCACACGATCTCTCTCACATCAAATCTCTTAGGGATTTTTGTTCTCTCAAATCCACATTCTCGTAAGGTCACGTCCCCCTTATATAACAAACAGAAACTTGTGCTTCAAGTTCTTATAATCACACATAAGAGAAAGTTGCCAAATCCCATAAGGAAAAAGTTTTCGTTTTTGCCAATTTCTTTTTACTTACATGATTTTTTTTTTGTTTTCAAACAAAGATAAATTTTCTTTTTCTAACTTAACAATTGCTCCTACATCCAAGTACTCGAGCTTTTCATCATCAATTATTTATCTTTCTTAATCACTTCTTGTACATATGTACTACTTCGACGATTAGTACAGAACATTAAAATAACTACATCAACAATACTTGTGGAGTTCACATGTAGGGTCCGTCGAGATTGCAGATAAGCAACAAAATATAATAGGCGGTGAGACTAAGACTGTAGTCTTTTTTGACCACCGGATGGTCCGTACGGATTTCGATACGGTGTGGTTGTTAGTGGCGGTGGTGACCATTATGCAGCCACGTCACGCAACCATTTAATTATTTAAGGTGGGAATTTGACACACGAGGTTTTACTATAAATCAATACATTATTTGGAGACAGAGCATCTTCTGCTGGTCGGGCTTTAGTATTTTTTTTTTTTTTTTTTTCGGGCTTTAGTATTTCATAAAATCATATTTTTGTTAATTTAGATGGGTTTCTTTCTCCGCATCTTCGTAATGAACAATACATTTTTTTGGTCAACTTGATAGTCTAATGTCTATGGGCAGTTACATAATGTTGCTATCATATTTGCTGTCAATACTCTTGTGATATGGCATATATGGACTTTGGTACGAGGGCTTAAAGTTCTAACCAACACATGATATAAACGACTAATGACTTTTCCCACAACAAAACACAATATACTACATTGACTTAAAATATTTGATCCTTATGAAACATTCATTTATTTATATTTTTCTCAGTATGAACTATGAAATCTATTTTTTAGTTGAAAGGTTAAAATATTTTTTTTTAACTTTTTGGTCAAGTTAAAATATCTATAATCTTATTACTTTTTCAGTATTAAATATTTGGAATAGTTTTTATTTTTAACAAGTTAAAATATTTGTAAAAAGTTTTTACTGCACACACACTTGTATGTGTTAAAAATATTATTAAAAAATAGAAGCCCAAACCGTATAAATATTCAAAATTTTCTTCCACCAAATATAAAGAAATTCTAAATCAGCGTTTTCTTCAAATACACACTATTTGTACACGCTTAAAGACAGCCTTGCTAATACAATATCCATGCATGCATGACAGCATTTTTACACTCCACACGTAACTACGTGGGAAGCTCACTTCACCTGAAACCAAACAAGCCTCCCACAAATTCTATTCCATCATTTATTGTCTTTCTTTATTTCTCTATATACAATTTCACTTAACCACTGACTCTATAACTCAAACTTCTCGAAACTAATAATAGCACATTTCAATATACACACACATTATAGTACTACTAAACAATCTTGTATTAATTATTATATGGAAAACAATTATGTTGGTCAACGAGAACAACGGTTCTCCGTTGACCAAGTGTCTTATAGAGGCATTCGTCGGAGGAAATGGGGTAAATGGGTGTCAGAGATCCGTGAACCCGGTAAGAAAACCCGGATTTGGCTGGGGAGCTACGAGACGGCCGAGATGGCCGCAGCGGCCTATGATGCTGCGGCTCTTTACCTCCGAGGACATGGGACCAATCTCAACTTTCCGGAGCTTGCTGACAGTTTCCCTCGGCCGGAGAGCTCTAGTTCCGAGCATGTCCAAGCGGCTGCTCAGGAGGCAGCACTTATGTTTAAACCAGGTGGGTCTACTGAACCAGCTCTCGAGTCGGGTCAAGGACTTTCTAGGGTCGGATTGTCTCCGGATCAGATTCAGGCTATTAATGAGTTTCCATTAGACTCGCCGAGGTTGGGGTGGATGCAAGATTTGGAAGTGACTGATTACGAAGAGTTGTACGGAAGGTTTTTTGGTCAGTACGATGAGTTTTTGGAAATGCAGCAACTTCAATCCATATGGGATTGTAATAGTAATTGATATTTTATTGCTTAACCATTTGATATTTTTTATAATGTCATATCACCAACCATTTAAGGTTCCGGTTTTTATAATGTAATATTTACAGACTAATTATTTATTCCGTAAAGTATAATAAATTTTCGACCCATAATATTTGTCTTGTGTTCAATTTGTAATCTTTGCACATGTTTTAAAATCAAATTTCGAGGATCCAGTAAGTGATGACTAGAAAAACTCGTTGTTTGAAAAAAGTTAGAATAATCGTAATTGCATGTATCATATAGTACACTCCGTGTGGGGGCACAAGAGACGATTCCAATTAATATGCCGCCCGAATCTCTCCTGTGGACCTACTGTGCATTGACATTTCAGCTTCAGCAAACACTTTTCTTATCCTTGATATTATCTTCAAAGTTTTGATATATTTTTATCAACCGACTTAATATTTTAAGAAAGTTGCTTATAATAACGAGAAATATTAAGTTTTTGAATCAATGACTCATATGGTACGGTGATATCTTATATAATATGAGAAGGTTTTCTTCTAACTTTTCCTACCATTGCGACATTTGGCATTCTCTTTTGGTGACATGTGTCCTCTTTCATTTCATTAATGTTTGTTTTAATTTATTTAAAATCCTTAGTTTTGAAAGTTTGTACCTACAATTTAATTCCAAAAAAGATATTTCTCTTATCCTATTGATACATTTGACATGTATTTAAATTGAAATTTGTATCTAATTTGTTTTGCCAAAATTATTATCTACTTAATCACCACTTATTCATCTGATTCAAAATTATGGATCAGTAAAATTTTAACTTCACAAAATATTAGTACATTTTTAAAACTTCTCATAACATTAGTACATTTGGCATCTATTTTTACATTTAATTTTTTTCCTCATTTTTCTATCTTACATAATATTTTCATATCTCCATAAAATACATTTCAAATCTTTTCTAATTTGTCTCTTTTTTTTCTTCTTTCCAATCTACCATTTTTATAAAAACATTTATAACACCAATTTATTCTCACCTGTTACAACTCCAAGTTGGAGTATTTATTTACAATTTTATTACACAATACATTTAATGTATTTATATAGTATAATATAATTTACAGGAATTATTAATGTATTATTAATTTATTATTAATGTATTATTAATTTATTATTAAATTATTTAAAACCTCTATAAATTAATACTCTATACATTAATAACCTCTATAAATTAATAAATTCTTTAGGTTCCGAGTTAGGACCAGTGAAAAATATGACATAAATCGATAAATTAATAAGATAATAATTTTTTTCCGAGTTGGTCCCAACATTATTAATTTATAGAGGTTTTACTGTATATTGTTTTATAAATGTCTCAGTAAATGAAATTCTAACTTATGTAACAGTTAATGTAATTTTAATAAAGAAATATAGTAAAGTTCATTATATTAATGTATTGCTCCATGTGTTACGCCTTCTCTCAAAATAAATATTTGCGACGAGTTTTTTTCTCCAGTAACGCTTTTCATGTGACTTCTAATACCGAAATATATTAGTGTTTTTATTTTTGTTCTGGAATTAGTTACCCAAAGTAAAACCCACAAATGAACTTATTAAAACATATGTAACGTCAAATAACTCTAAATTGATGCATTAGGCTAACAGATAACCACAATAACTCCAATTAATTCAAAACATTAAATCTAATTAATTTTAGAGTGTAAATTAATACTCTAAATATTGACTCCAATTAATCTACTTCTATATATTACCCACATGTCAAGCTAAAAAAACTATTGTAGAGTTTTTGCTTTTTCCAGTCCATTCTTTTATTTTTTATTGACTTTTAGTTGTTTTCTCTTTATTTCAGGCTATCGTCCACATAGTAAAAATATCTACAAAAGTTTTCTCATTTGGTGTTCAAGTTAGGTTTGTGATTTCATATGGTGTTTAAGTTAGGTTCACCAACACCATTAGTTCTACATAAAAGTGTTTTATTTTTTTAAAAGTTCTATTTTTAATTGTTTCTCTATTTTTCAACTCACCAATAAGATTTATATACATACATTGAGAAAATTTATATCTATTATTATGGTCAGTTAAAGTGTAATTATAAATTTATGTATTTAGATAAATGGCATTACATTATATTTATTAAATTTTTTACTCTTATGATCTATATGTATTCATAAATTTGAAAACCATAAGTTTGTTAAAATATTTATGATATAAATTGAAAAACTATTTATGTAATTATTCTCAACATCACTTATCAAAAAGTTAAGAGTTTGTTTTCAAATTTATGAATACGTAAAGTTGTTTCAAGATGATTTTGTTCTTGAATACGTAAAACTCATGGGATCATGAGTCATTCTTTATTTGATAGTTTATGCCATTCTTTATTTCTTTTACATAATTACTCAACGTTTGAGAGGGATCGACGTTTGAGTTTCATATATCTCGAGTAAATAGTTTTTTTATTTATTTTTAATATTGTATAACATTTGACTTGATTATGTTTTGAATTCAATTTTTTTTAGTCAATCATACAAATTAAGTAAGAAATAAAGATCAATGAGAGAATATAAAATTTGTATTTATTTTTATCAAAGTTTCCATAAAACCAACCCAATGAAATTCAACCAAAAAATTTAAAAAGTTCCACCAAAGGTTTTTTTTTTAATCTATCCTCATGAGATTTTTGAAAAGAATTATGTTTGCTAAGGGTAATTGCATAGAATATCATAATTGACTAATTCAGTTAAAACCTAACATGCCATTAAAGTATTTAGATAAACGGCATTACATTATATTTATTAAATTTTTGTACTCTTATGAGTTATGACCTATATATATATATACAAAGTTTATAAAATGGCATTTTTTTTTTCAAACAATTTAATTTTTATATATATATCAAAACTGAACTAAATTTTTTTAATATAAACTTTCAAAGATAAATTTTTTATTATATCATCTGAAGTCATTTTCCTAAATTAAATATGATTATAATTAAGTGTAACATATATTTGTTTTTTGTGCATAGGCTAATTCAATTTAACTTAGGTTTGGGCCAGGCCCATTACAAGAGAAACCAGAGACTGTTTTACCAATGAATCGGCATTTGAGTTCTGCAAACGGGGAATGAAACTAAACGAAATAATATCAAAGGTAGAAGATAAATTCAGGATATAGAAAAGAATCCCATGAAGCTCCTTGTGTTGAAGCTCCGATTTTAAAGCTTTGACTAGCTGTGCTGAGTCGGAAGCGAGAGAGAGATGTGAAAAAAACAGATTAACATATATAAAATATGTTTTTGCTCATTTGGACCACCTTGCTATTTTATTAAATTTAATCATTATCACAAATTATTTAAATTTTTCTTTAATTTTTAACATATGTAGATAAAATTTAGCAAAAAAAATAATAAATATGATTATGTTTTACCTTTGATCTCCTAATTTTATTATGGATTATACGGATATAATATCTAAAGCTTATTGTCAAATGGAAATTCATGAGGTCAGGAAGATCTACCTTCTGATGAGATTCAACGAGGGAAAACGGCCAATATCAACCCCAATTATCAACTTGAACCCACATAAATTTCAAATAACAAACCTGAACTATGTAATCGTTAGCCAATTTTAACATATACATGTTATTAAATAATGTAACAAACCTGAATTATTTAACTTTTAGCCAATTGAATAAAAGGAATGATTCAGATACAAAAAAACATATAATTACGACTTAACAATTCTAATCGACATTAACAAATACAAAAAAAAACTGTGTTGAAATTGGATAACGGTTAGATAGTTTAGGTTTGTTTTTTTTAAATTGTATGAGTTCGGGTTGATAAGTTCAGGGGGTCAGAGTTTGGGATGAAAAAAGCCGCATAGAAATAGTAGGAGTTGATTTTGATCGTTTTCCCGATCCAAAGATCATGAATCAACAAACAAGAGACTGTACGATGAGGTATGATATATATATTTCCACAATAAAATATTTTATGTAAATTAAGAAAAAGTAGTGGTATATATTGATATCATACCATCTTGAATAAAAAAAGAGCAGAATTTATTTTTTAGCAATTCACAAAAATACTTCGAAACTGAACATAAAAGTTAATATTTTAAAAAATTCTTTTCAAAAAACTATATTAATAATCGAACGTATTACTTTAATACAAATTTCATTATTATTCAGGATTTAATGAATACCAAAAAATATATTTCTCTTATCCTATTGGTACATTTGACATGTATTTAAATTGAAATTTGTATCTAATTTGTTTTGCCAAAATTATTATCTACTTAAAATCACCACTTATCCTATTGGTACAATAGTACATTTTTAAAACTTCTCATAATATTAGTACATTTGGCATCTATTTTATATTGTTTTATAAATGTCTCAGTAAATGAAATTCTAACTTATGTAACAGTCAATGTAATTTTAATAAAGAAATATAGTAACATGCATTATATTAATGTATTGCTCCATGTGTTACGCCTTTACTCAAAATAAATGTTTGTGAAGAGTTTTCTTCTCCAGTAACGCTTTTCATGTGGCTTCTAATACCAAAATATATTAGTGTTTTTTTTTTGTTCTGGAATTAGTTACCCAAAGTAAAACCCACAAATGAACTTATTAAAACATATGTAACGTCAAACAACTCTAAATTGATGCATTAGGCTAACAGATAACCACAATAACTCCAATTAATTAAAAACATTAAATCCAATTAATTCTTGTATATATTACCCACATGTGAAGCTAAAAAAACTCTTGTAGAGTTTTTGCTTTTTCCAGTCCGTTCTTTTATTTTTATTGACTTTTAGTTGCTTTCTCTTTGTTTCAGGCTATCATCCACATAATAAAAATATCTAGAAAAGTTTTCTCATTTGGTGTTCAAGTTAATTAGGTTTGTGATTTCATATGGTGTTCAAGTTAGCTTCACCAACACCATTAGTTCTACATAAAAGTGTTCTATTTTTAAGTTCTATTTTTGATTTTTTCTCTATTTTTCAACTCACCAATAAGATTTATATACATACATTGAGAAAATTTATATCTATTATTATGGTCAGTTAAAGTGTAATTATAAATTTAAGTATTTAGATAAATGGCAGTACATTATATTTATTAAATTTTTTTACTCTTATGATCTATATGTATTCATAAATTTGAAAACCATAAGTTTGTTAAAAAATTTATGATATAAATTGAAAAACCATTTATGTAATTATTCTCAACATCACTTATCAAAAAGTTAAAAGTTTGTTTTCGTTTTTTTTTTAATACGTAAAGTTGTTTCAAGATGATTTTGTTCTTGAATACGTAAAACTAATGGGACCATGAGTCAAAAAAAAAAATCAAGAATCAATTATGGATTTGCCATTTTTTTGGATGGCATTTGTGGATTTTGCCCTTTTTTAATAGTTTATAGATTTTGCCCTTTTTCAGGTTACGGAAATATGATTTCACATGCGTTTTATTAGTTATGTTTGGGTTTAGTCGGTTGTGGTTGTTCTTAGGGTTTAGTATTTTGTATAAACTACGTATTTTTACAAAAAAAAAATCCAAAATACGTACATTTTTAAGTGTTAGAAAATGGCATATCCGTAAGATTTTAGTAAAAATGGCAATTTCAAAAGATTTCTATGAAAAATGGCAAAATCAACAATAATCCCAAAAATTAAATAGTTTATGCCATTCTTTATTTCTTTTACATAATTACTCAACGTTTGAGAGGGATCGACGTTTGAGTTTCGTATATCTCGAGTAAATAGTTTTCTGATTTTTAATATTGTATAACATTTGACATGATTATGTTTTGAATTCAATTTGTTTTAGTTAATCATACAAATTAAGTAAGAAATAAAGATCATATGAAAGAATATAAAATTTGCATTTATTTTTATCAAAGTCCATAAAACCAACCCAATGAAATTCAACCAAAAAATTTAAAAAGTTCCACCAAAGTTTTTTTTTTTTTTATCTATGCTCATGGGATTTTTGAAAAGAATTATGTTTGATAAGGGTAAGTGCATAGAATATCATAATTAACTTATTCAGTTAAAATCTAACATGTCATTAAAGTATTTAGGTAAACGGCATTACATTATATTTATTAAAGTTTTGTTCTTTTATGACCTACATATATACACATTTTTACTTCACTATTTATTAAAGTAGTTTTGTTCTATTTACGCATGTCAGTAAAGTTTTAAGTTCTGTTCCCTGGCATTGTTAGTTTTAAACTGAACTAAATTTTTTTAATATAAACTTTTAAAAATAAAATTTTTATTACATCATCTGAAATCATTTTCCTAAACTAAATATGATTATAATTAAGTGTAACATATATTTTTTTTTGTGCAAAGGCTGAATCATTTACCTTTTATTGGCCCGGAAACCAAAGCCCTAAAAGCACAGTCGTGGCAGGTGCAGTGCCCACCTAAGGTTCGTCATTTTCTGTGGCAAATTCTAGCGGGTTGTGTGCCGGTCACGGAAATTTTGAGGAAAAGAGGAATTGATTGTGACAAAGGATGCGCAAGGTGCGGCGCCTCAGAGGAAACAATCAATCATACACTCTTTCAATGTCACCCAACAAGACAGACTTGGGCACTTTCACAGATTCCAACGGTTATGGGTGCTCTTCCCACAGATTCTCTTTATGCGAATTTAGATCATTTATTTTGGAGAATACCTTCGGAATTTGATTCTTCAGCTTTTCCATGGATCATTTGGTATATTTGGAAAGCAAGGAATAAAAAAATCTTTGATAATATAGACAAAGATCCTTTAGAGGTTTTACGTTTAGCGGAAAAAGAGGCACAATTGTGGCACTCTGCCCAAATCGTGCTTCATAATGAACAACTGGGTTCTGTGGATGTGGTAAATCGATCGCAAGGGAGGGATATCTCACTTGATTCGAATTACTCAGGTTACCGGTGTTTTGTGGATGGATCGTGGAAAGAGAGTGATAAGTTCTCCGGCACATGATGGTTTTGTACATCATCAAATGGAGAGCCGCCAACCATGGGAGCTGCCAACCTTCGTAGAAGTCTATCCCCCCTACATACAGAGGTCGAAGCCCTTCTCTGGGCGATAAAGTGTATGATCGGTGCAGACAACCAAGACGTAACTTTATTTACACACTGTTCTGACATGGTGAAGATGGTGTCTTCGCCAACTGAATGGCCGGCCTTCTCAGTGTATATGGAGGAATTTCAGAGCGACAAGGTGGAGTTTACAAACTTTTCTTTATCTTTAATTTCTCGTCGAGCAAATGTAAAAGCAGATAATCTGGCACGAAAAATTCGTACCGAACCGCTTCATGTCACATATGTAAACAATATTCCTCAGGAATGACTCTTTTGAGCTCTAAGTAATTTCGGATGACAAAAAAAAAAGGCTGATTCAATTTAACTTAGGTTTGGGCCAGGTCTATTACAAGAGAAACAAGAGACTGTTTTGCCAATGAATCCGCATCAGAATTCTGCAAACGGGGAATGAAACTAAACAAAATAACATCAAAGGTATAAGATAAATTCAGGATATCGAAGAGAATCCCATGAAGCTCCGATTTTAAAGCTTTGACTAGCTGTGCTAAGTCAGAAGCGAGAAAGAGATGTGAAAAACCCAGATTAACATATATAAAATATGTTTTTGCTCATTTGGACCACCTTGCTTTTTTATTAAATTTAATCATTATCACAAATTATTTAAATTTCTCTTTAATTTTTAACATATATAGATATAATTAAGCAAAAAAATTAATAAATATGAATATGTTTTACCTTTGATCTCCTAATTTTATTATGGATTATATGGATATAATATGTAAAGCTTATTTTCGAGGGAAAGTCATGAGATTGGGAAGATCTACCTTCTGATGAGATCCAAGGCCGATATCAACCCCAATTATCAACTCGAACCCACATAAATTTTAAATAACAAACCTGAACTATGTAATCGTTAGCCAATTTTAACATATACCTGTTATTAAATAATATAACAAACCTGAATTATTTAACCTTTAGCCAATTGAATAAAATGAATGATTCAAATATAAAAGAACAGATAATTACGACTTTACAATTCTAATCGACATTAACAAATACAAAAAAAACTATGTTGAAATTGGATAACAGTTAGATAGTTTAGGTTTGTTTTTTAAAAATGGTCTGAGTTCGGGTTGATAAGTGCTGGGGTCAGAGTTTGGGTTGAAAAAAGCTGCAGAAAAATAGTTGGAGTTGATTTTGGCCGTTTTCCCGATCCAAGGATCGTGAATCAGTAAACAAGAGACTCTATGATGATATATGATGTATGATATATATATTTCCAGAATAAAATATTTTATGTAAATTAAGAAAAAGTAGTGGCGTATATTTATGTCATACCACCATGAATAAAAAAAGAACAAAATTTATTTTTTAGCAATTCACAAAAGTATTTCGAAAAGGAACATAAAAGTTAATATTTTAAAAAATTATTTTCAAAAAACTATATTAATAATCGAACATATTACTTTAATACAAATTTTATTTTTATTCAGAATTAATATTAAATATGTAACCCACGCATTGCGTGGGCAGCTTTCTAGTTAATTGATACGTTGATGATTAATTCTTAGTGTCTAAATGTGATTGATATGGTGATATAAGTGTGATTCTATAATCCACTATATGTAGCTTGAGGAACTACTGTACAAGTTCTCGTAGTTCATTAGAGATCGTGGTCAAACATCATTTTTAAAAATGCCTTACAACTTTCGGATGTTCAAAATAGTCTTAGTTTTTCTCTGTCAAAAAAGGTTTTTTGACCATCGAAAACAACAATAGGTTGAAAAGTGTAAGTGTAACGTCATGTTTGTTTTGTAGTGAATTTATACCTGTCCTTTCCCTTTATTGGAAAGTTTTAGTACATATATTATCATTGAATTAAGTCTTGAGAATCTCATTTTTTAATATATAGGACTACTACAAAGTTCTGAATTGAAAATTACGAATAAAATCCGATTAAGAAAAAGACGAATATTTAGAGGTGAAAGTTGATTTCTTTTTTTTTTTAATTCAATAAATCTTTTGCATTATGACGATTTGTATGAGATTTTGAATCTCAATATACAACCATGTTGAGACTATAATCATGACACTCAATTATAGAATCCATGAACTAGTATCTTTTTTTTTTTTTTTTTCATCACCATGAACTATATAGTATCTACGTTATGTTTGTTTTCTGTTTCGTAAAACCGGTTCGTATGAGAGAATAAGGCAAGATTTTATTTATAGGGAGGAATATTTAGATCCACAATTCAAAAGAGGGATAAGATTGTACGGAAATATAAGAATACATGGAAATATTCCACAAAAATTTGATGCAATCTAGAATCTTCTATATTTATCCGATATTATGCAAAAAATCTTAAAGAAAATTAACAAAATTGTTTATAAGAATTTCTCACAAAAAGAATAATCTTTGTACGCCTAAAGACTCATAAGACCCAAACCCAACCCCGGTCTGGCCTAACTCGGCATAACGGTGGCAACGCTCTCACTCCTACACGGCTACACCATAATGTCTTCTTCCCAAAGCTACTAAACCTTGTAGTGAGTTCTTAACTAGTGGAAAATTTGTCACTCTTTCAGTACGGGATAAAATACTCATTTTAAATACTTAATCAAAATTACATGATTTATACGTTTCCAAGCTATCCAATTTAGATACTCATTTTCTCATTCACATTAACTTTGATTTTGAAATGTAAATACACTATCTTATAGTGTTTATTATAAGAAATCCAATGACTCCAAGATATTGTCATTCTGGTGATGGAATTCACCGAAAAAATTGTCAAACATTATTTGACCGAAGCCACTTTATCAACAATTGAGTTCCAACAATCCTCTACATGAATAGAAATGATTCTAAACATATGACGACTGTACTAGTCCGATAAACTAGATTGACTCAACTAACACGATTGACAGAATTTCGAAAGTGAGCGAACAATCATTGTGTATAAGATAATAACATATGTTGGCTTTGAACCACTCATTGTTAATATCTCCAGAGTTTAGTTGGCCAGGAGGTGAACATTATGTGTCGAAAATGTACTATGACAACAAGTTGTAATAGTTTGATTTAGTGGATTTCATACCTTAACTACGAAATGTAGCTGAAACCAACTTTGAACTAGACGTGTGAGTCAACCGTTATATTTTGATGACTAAAATACTATTTTGCGGTTGACATGGCAAGTGATTGTCTTAAAACAACGTCGCTTTGGTTATGTTGTACACAAACACAAAATGATGTTTAGATCTTTTCCGTTAGAAAATCGATTTTTTGCATGAAGTTTCTCGTACGCACCACAACCAAAACAACGTCGTATTAAACCAACCACTTGCAATGTCAATCGCACAGTGGCATCTTAGTCATCCAAATTTAAATGTTGACTCACATCGTCTAAGTCAATGTTATTTTCAGCTAACTATAATAATTTATGTATAACTTTATAACGGTTTGGATTGAAAAATGTGTTATGTACATTTTATCAATCTTCTTATCTCTTATCTATAAATTCTTCCGATTTATTTTAAATGTTTTTAATGATTTTTCTATTTTTATTTTTCTGTTTCTATTTTTAATCAAAAGGGGAATTTGTTGGATAGAATATTTGATATTATCTTGAAGTTCAATCATAATTATGTGTGAATAAATTATTTTTGGAAGACAAAAGCAAGAGTTATATAATATATTTGATATAGTTTTTTTTTTGTTATCATATAACATATATTAATTAAAAAAAATTATGATTTGTCGTCCAATCAAATTCTAGCATATCATATTAGTTTTTTTCTTATCTATATAATTTTATTACATTTCATTAAAAAGTTCTATCTAATGGAATATCCCAGCATTTTAATGATAAGATATAATTTGGTAGACCAATCAGATGTAATTTAATGGGAAGAGATTTTAATTTTTTAAAATGGAAACAAATTCGGGTTTTCTATAAACCTTTTGAGTAATCTAAATTCCGGTTTAGAAATGATCTTGAATTGGTAAACTATCTACAAAAAAAATTCCATTTCTATTTCGTATAAAATATTTTGAAATCTTATAATCAAGTATATAATATACCAAGTATATAAAGATTCTACAAGTTTAAGAACACATAAAATAGTTACGAAGATAAAAATTTCTCATGCAAAACGGTTTTGGGACTATTTCTAAAGAAAGAGAAAGAGAGAACGATTCTTTGTGAGCTGTGTTGTCCCAAGAATCAAGGGCTCTCCAGATTTTACTCTTACACAAACCATATCTCTCTTCATTCTTCTTTCCATTTCTCTTATTCACAATCTTTCTTTTCCTTATTTTCCCCCGCATTTTCCGTTTTCGTCGAACCATTCTCTATCTTGCAGTGAGAGAGAAACAAAATCCCAACTTTTTTGGCCTCTTGAATCGTAAAACTCTTCTACGTTTTTGTGTTTGTTTGTTGTTCTTTCTTCAAGAAAGTCACAATCTTTTAGGGTTTAGAAGAAACCCTTTTGGTTTCTTGCTTCAAAAACTTAGCTTTCTATTGAATCTCTCTGGGTAATAGACCTGAAGATTCCTGGGTTTTGATGCTTAGGGATCAATCAGGATATATAAAGATTTGGTTTTTACGTAAGAACATGTGTTGAATCATTGTTATAAAGTTAGTAGATTGTGGAACAAGGCAGATTATTATGGGCTGCATTTGCTCAAAAGGAGCAGCAGAAGATGAAGAAGGTGTTGTTTATCATCGTGAGAAAGCAAATGAGTATTGGAACAAATCTTCTTCTGTTCAATTGATTGCTCCTCTGCCTTCGAATAAAGACGATTTTTCGCATAAAGCCGTAGATGGAAGCTCTGGTGGTGGAAGAAGAGCGAGTGGTTTAATTGTTCCTATTGATGATAGTCATGATGGTAAGACTGTTATTGTAGAGAGACCTTCAAGGTCTCAACGAGGAAGGAGAGTTTCGGATAATGGGAAAGGAGGAGGGTTGATTATTTCGAATGTTCCGCGTAGCGCAGAAGCAGAGCTTATTGCAGCTGGTTGGCCTTATTGGTTAACCTCTGTTGCTGGTGAAGCTATTAAAGGTTGGGTTCCGCGACGTGCTGATTCCTTTGAGAAGCTTGACAAAGTTAGTCTCTTTCAAATTTCATTTGTATAAATTATCTTGGATTGGTTTTAGTGGATTGTAATGATATGAAAATTGTGTTTGCAGATTGGACAAGGGACTTATAGCATTGTGTATAAGGCGCGGGATCTTGAGACGGGTAAAATAGTGGCGATGAAGAAGGTTAGGTTTGCGAATATGGATCCAGAAAGTGTGAGGTTCATGGCTAGAGAAATCAACATTTTGCGAAAACTCGACCATCCAAATGTTATGAAGCTTCAGTGTCTTGTCACTTCAAAGCTATCAGGTAGCTTGCATCTTGTGTTTGAGTATATGGAGCATGATCTTTCAGGTTTGGCTCTTAGGCCTGGTGTCAAATTCACTGAACCACAGGTACTTTCAAAAAGCTCGAATAACCTTCTTGTGTTCTCTGGCCAATCAATCAACTCACTAGTTGTTTTGTGTTCAGATCAAGTGTTTTATGAAACAACTGCTTTGTGGACTTGAGCATTGTCATAGCCGTGGAATCCTTCACCGTGACATCAAGGGTTCGAATCTTTTGGTAAACAATGATGGAGTTCTCAAGATTGGAGATTTCGGTCTGGCGAGTTTTTATAAACCAGATCAAGATCAACCGCTGACTAGCCGTGTAGTCACCTTGTGGTATAGAGCCCCTGAGCTTCTACTGGGATCTACAGCATATGGACCCGCCATTGATCTCTGGAGCGTTGGTTGCATTCTCGCAGAACTCTTTGTAGGTAAACCAATCATGCCGGGAAGAACAGAGGTGAGTTTTCTAATCAATACTGCCTCAGCCTTTGGTACCATTGACTTCAACTGATTTTCATATACAAAAAATTTTCGTCAAGGTGGAGCAAATGCATAAGATCTTTAAGCTGTGTGGTTCGCCATCTGAAGAGTTCTGGGAAAGGACAAAGTTCCCACAGGCGACAAGTTACAAACCGCAACATCCTTATAAGCGAGTCCTTCTAGAGACATTCAAGAATTTACCATCTTCTTCTCTAGATCTCCTTGATAAGCTTTTATCTGTAGAACCAGAGAAAAGATGCTTCGCTTCTTCGACTCTACTGAGTGAGGTAGTAGCCTTCTTTTTCTTTATTAACATTCTTGATCGCCTCCCGAAGAATACTGATAAATGATTGTCTCATTTACCTCTCCAGTTTTTTACAACGGAGCCGCTCCCTTGTCACATATCAAGTTTGCCTAAGTATCCGCCAAGCAAGGAACTCGATGCAAAGGTTCGAGACGAAGAAGCAAAAAGGTGAGTATGCAAAGAGAGCGTAGATTCGTCCACCAATGATGCAGGCGAGATTCCTAAACAAACTTTTCATTTAAAAAATTGCAGGAAAAAAGCTGAAGCTGTGAAGTGGCGTGGACACGAATCTGTGAGACGAGGTTTAAGAGACTCCAAGATAACACCGGAGTTCATTGCTTCAGGGCATTCAAACGTCTCAATCACCACCCCTTCGTTCAAGAAAGAAAAACGCTTTATGGATACCAATTCAGTGATCCATCCAAGCTCTAGGAGCAATGTAGGTGAGGCGAAGACTAGCCGGTCCAATAACGTGCCTGCTACAATGGGAGACTACTTAGCTAGTGCTTCACAAAAGGAGAATATAGTTTCAAGAGAACCCACAACGGTAACTAAGTTGATTCAACAACTCATTAACTCTTCCTTTTTCCCCACTTTAGATAATGGACTCTAAGATGTTTCTTATTGTGGTTTCAGACATACATGCGAAAGAAGAACAGAATGCACTATTCAGGTCCATTGATGCCTCCTGGTGGTAACATCGAAGACATGATGAAAGAACACGAGAGACAAATCCAAGAAGCTGTACGTAAGTCCCGCCTTGAGAAATCTGCAACAAATAAGAACAAAGATATCTCAGTCAAAGCATGTGCTTAGTGAAACATGAAACAAGAGAAACAAAATCAACACCTGAACATGGTCTTTGTACATGGCCACCTCTGTTTCATGCTCTGCTCTTTTCTTTTGGTTAGGGGAATCAAACACATGTGTATATCTTAGAACAACTGTTTCAATTTATTAGATAGATGTTTTTTAGTTATTAACTGCAGAATACATAATAGGAGTTTTCACAAAGCAAATCTTTATAAATAGCATAGAAGTGCATTATTCTCACATACAAAGCCAGCGAAGTAAGCTATACAAATTGGCTTAATAGAGAAAATATATATAAGTTATAAAAAGCCTCAAGTTCTCTTAGAAAACTAGCATCAATTTCAAACATAACTTCTAGATATCCAGCTTGGGTTTCCGGCTAAGCTCGGAGTATTGACCGCCCATTAACTGTAAAATCTCTTCCCACAAGTTTTCCGATGAAGCTCCGCATATCAAATCTGAGCTGCAAGCAGCAACATGCCAATAATCTGATTTGATCTCTTCTCTGAGCTGATCCAGCTGCCAACCGGCGTAACCAACAAAGAATCTAAACTCCTGTGGCTTAAGAATTCCCTTCTTTACAAGCACTGCAGCTTCATCCAAACTGTTTCGAGTACCAAAGTTAAGCCCGGGCATGACTTCTTCAAACCCAGGTATCTTAGTTTTATCGCCGGTTTTCAACAAGAACATGCTTGCTTCAAGAGGTCCACCAAAGTACAAAGAACATTCAGAAAACGTTGTAGCAAGCTCGGTTTTCGTTGATTTCATATGCTTGATGTTTTTATGAAGTGGACGGTTGATAACAACTCCAAACGGCCCTTCTTGTGGATGTCTAGTTCCTGCTCTAAGAAGAAGCACAACCGTTCTCGCAAATGTTCTATAACCATCTAGCTTCTCTGTAGCAACTAGAACACAACCAGTCTCAGGAAACGGAATCGGATGCGCCCATTTCAACCCTATCGGTTCCGATTCATTACCCTCAGCTTCCGCCTTTTCTTCCTGTAACATCATTTAACCCGTAAACCCTATTGACTAATATCTAATAAGTTTCCCAACAACAATGCCTAACTTATTACCTGCTCTTTCATAAACAAGTTCGCTCTAAACTCTCTCCAATCCGCCTTTAAACCGAACGACTTCGGAGCCGCGGAATCGCCTGATTTGTTACCATTAGTAGGCTTGTTTTCCTGAGAAGCATCTCCTTCAGCAACAAAAACAGGTCCACAATAAGAATCACAGAGTACACTAGTGTCAAGAACAAAGCCTAAATTCCCCAATTTCTAACCAAATCAATCAAATTCAACAAAACATTACCAGAAGCAGAAGAATCGTCGTTACTCTTCTTAGACGAAGCTCGAACAACCAAAGAACGATACGGAGAAGGAGAAGAAACCTTACGTTTGAGAAATCTAAACTCCAATTCACCGATTTTCCCAGAAATTGATGATGATTTCACGGACGATGAGAAGAAAGGGTTTCGGATCGTAACGTCCTTTACTTGAAGAGTACATAGATCCATTGAAGGATATACTTTGGAAGATCCGATAAGAGAGAGTGAAGTGATGAGTTTGATTCGTTTAAAGAAGCGATGAGAAGAAGAATGTTGAAATCTGAGGATATCTGTGATTGATAGGAACAGATTGGGAGAAGACAAAATAAGAAAGAGAAAAAAAAAAAGACAACGAAAGGAAAATAAAATTAAAAAGGAATATGCTTTTTATTTATAGCGAAATTCTTGGGTTTTGATTGGTTACAGATAATAATCGCACCAATATTGTTTTGGTTTTGAGTTTATTGCCCATAATTATTTCTGATCGGTTCTGTCTGTACTACTAACCGTCACCGATCACGAACGAAATCAGAAAATGTTTGGTTCGGTTAAAGAAACATCATTACAATAATATCAGACTCTATAATTTAGTTTTAGGTGGTTTTAGACTGCTCTGAAAATGAGAGTCTATAATTTAGTTTTAGCCGTTTCGAGGAAAGATTGTTGAATCTATAAAACGTAATTCGTATTACTAATTTACGTTTGTTTACGTAAAAAGTTCAGACTTTCATCAACATTTTTATTTTGTGTTTATGTGGATTTGATCAATAGATAAATGTCTTCCTTAATCTTATCAGCTTGGCTCCGTGAACAAATTTTTTTTAATCATGATGAACAAAAAAAATAAATATCCCAAAAGAGGACAGAAAATTTTTACGAAAATTTAATCTAGTTAAAATCAGTTGTTACATTGATATAATCGAACTTGATGTATCTATTCTATTAATTGGGAAGGATTATAGAATATCTAACCTCAATAAGGGTAAATAATTACAATTGATGCCATTAGAATTTTAGTATTTCAAGTGAAAACAAAGAATTTCGTCGAGGGGTATAATTGACATTTGGGACTCAAAAGGACGCGGATCCTGGACCTTTAGTCGGATATCCAACTGGTAAATGACACGGATCACGGGCAAACTTCGGTAATACACACGGAACCTTTTATTGGTTGCATAATGGGCTTTATATTAATTGGCCCATTATTAATATCAGGCCTTTATGTAACATATCTACAAACATTAAACAGAAAATTAATTAGATAACACGTAAATAAATCTATTTCCATATCAAGCACAACTTAAAATTCGCAAAATCATTTATTCTATATAACAACCCGATTCAAAAATATTCCGTTGATTAAGGATAAACTTATTCCAATATTATAACACGTAAACAAATCTATTTCCATATCAAGCACAACTAAAAATTCGCAAAATCATTTATTCTATATAACAACCCGATTCAAAAATATTCCGTTGATTAAGGATAAACTTATTCCAATATTATAACACGTAATCAAATCTATTTCCATATCAATCACAACTTAAAATTCGCATAATCAAAGATACAAAAATTTTCCAAATCCGAACAACTCCATATAATTTCTTATCTACACACAATCTCCGGGATGTTATCAATTAAAATGTAATTAAATAATTTTCGTGTACTTAATAAATCTTTCCATATAAACGAAAACAATTAACTTCCTTTTTTTATTTTATATTTAAAATCATAAAATCTTTTCAAATCCATATTTGTTCTAAATCATACCCAAAAAATAGCATAATATCAAATATATACCTAAAATATTCTATTCGCATTTATCCTCTTCCCCGATAATTCTCTAAAACCTAGAAAATTATAGCCGTATTTCGATTAGTATAAATATATGATCCAATGTTATGTTAAACTCACCTTCTCAAGCTTTCACTTTTTCTCTACACAATCCCACTAAGAAAATGGCAGCTGAGCTAGCATTCACCAACCTTGCTGATGTCAAGCCTTTCAAAACAGAATGGAGAATTCAAGTTAAAATTGTCCATTCGTGGACTCAATACACTCAATACACTGGAGAAACCGTCGAAATGATTCTTGCTGATACATCTGTAAGTAATTAAGGATTGTTTTACATTCTGATACGCAAATATATTTTCATGTTTACAAAGTAAACCCTAAAACCGAGAGCTATATCTGTTAATAGTATATATAGTAAACTCGATTACACCTCTCAGAACTCACAATCATTCATGGCTTTTTTTTTTTTTTTTTTTTTTTGGGCAAAAACAAAGCTTTACTTTATTTTCATCTTCTTTTATCGTTAAGAAAATGGCTTCTAAGAAAAGAATTTTTTTTTCACATGGACATCTCTATGTTGCAATCTGTAGAATAACTTCTAAGAAAGGACTAAGAAAGGACTAAAGGTGCTCATAGTAGACAAAGACGGGAAACCACAGAAGCAAACGATGAATGTGGTGTTCAAAGAAGTGTTTAGCAGAGAGTTTATGTAAAGAGGTAACAAAAATAATTATTGCCTCAGTGATTTAATTTTGGTTCTGATCTAATTCACTGCATTACTATAACTATATTGTTATATTATGTATAGTTAAAATATGGGACCGACCAGAGTCAGAAGAAGAGAGAGTCAACGAAATCATCTTAAAGAGAAGCAATCGTTTTACATTTTATTGCATACATTCAATATTCTTATCAGTTTCTTAAACTAAGTGTTATTTTACTCATTTCATTCCTCCAGAATGTATAGCATTATATTTTAAACAGAATTACTGAGGGAAAGAAAAGTTTCCGGTTTTATTATGTAAACTAGAAAATTTTCAATAGCAATCCAAGATGAATACTGATTACCAAAAAACTTTTCAGAAAGTTAAGTAGTTTTGATATTATATACTACTTTCAATTAAACATACTAAGACGAATTTTAATATTATATATATACTACTTTTAGCTAAACATACTAAGACAGAACTATAGTGTAAAAATAATTTTCTCACTAACCTTTTAAATATAGATTTCTGGATATCTCCAATGCCAAAATATCTCTTCCCTTCTCCACATTCTTATGTTACTTGCAAAGTATGCTTCACCTTAAAAACATTGAACTTTGTTATTAACATATTTGAATTTTTAAAGTCTTAGTAGACAATACCATAAAGTTTATATGAACTAAGTTAACTTAAACTCAATAACAATAAATCTAATAATCAAAAGTTTAAAAATTGAGATCTCACTAACCTGCAACATATATATATTTCTAAATAACTGTAGCTCCTCCAGAGTCTCATATTACTCGCAAATCATCCTTCACCTTAATACATATACAACGAACATTGTACTTTAACATACTATGCCAAAACAATCTATATGGTGAATATGAAGTAACTAAACTTATAAAGTCAATAACATTATGTAAATCTGCAAATCTCACTAACCTTTTACATATATACTGCATAATTTAATAACAAAATCACATTCTCTCCTCCATGGTCTTATGTTTAACGCAAATCACCCTTCACCTGTATAGACAAAAAAAACAATGCTCCGGACACAGTTTATACAAACTATACAAAATTTGTTGGTTTAAAACTTATAATAGCTTAGTATTCTCGAGATTAACTAATCAACTTCTTTCTCTAAATGAAGATTAAAAATTACTGTAAATCAAATTCGTATTCGTATAAAAATTGAGTGAAAACCTTTTTTCATAATCAATTGACAATTAGGATAATTACCCATATAACAGTCGGCTTCTTGACAATCCGTTGCGAATCTATACAATTAAAACTGAAAATTTAAAAGATTGCAATTGAATCGACATATACAAAAATGTAAAAGTGTAGATCTGAATAAATAAAAAGCTTACTTCTTCATAGGATTCACGAATTGAACAAGTACAAGTATAAACGGAGACGAAGTAATGATGTCTGTAAAAGAATTTCGCATTTGATTTCTGAGAAACCAACGATGTTCTTCATTTTGTTCGGTGAGCTTTTTTTTCTTTTTTGGTAATAAGACAACGATGCTCATATTATTTACATTGATATCATTATTGGATAAATACAATAAAAACCAAACGAAACAACAAGAAAATGTTGTCTGGTTGTTTAATACTTGGGCCTAAATAAATATGTCATTCAGCCCATTCAAAGGTTAAATCGTAAAATTATGATGGGCCAGTTAATTAACATATTGTTTTACAGGATTTCTGAAATTTATTTCCAGATTAAATTAAACTATAGATTCACACATTACCATATAGTTATAGTTATTATTATACAATTATAAGAAATTCAGTTTCTTTAAAAATTAAACTTTATATTATAACTATTACAATAAAATATCTTCTGTAGTTAGATTTTTTTTTTTGTTCACTAAAACAACTTTTACTTTTCCGAAAAAACACATACAAACTTCTGAAATAAATCGTAAAGAATTGTATAAATTCACATTCTATTCTAAATTTGTAAAGAATCAGACATTAAATAAAATTCAGTTTACCATCATTCAAAACACCAAAAAAAAATCTCACTAAATCTACTACATATATGATATATATCCTATTGTAATATTCACATACAAAAAAAATAAGAAGATAATATATTTTGAAAAACAGGTTGTAAACAAAATGAATTAAACATTTACACCCCGCACGTATGTGCGGGAACATGTAATTTGGATAATTGTTCTTAAGTCTGTATAAATATGATAATACGTTTATCTATATCATATAATACAATCTTTTATTATAGATATACACCAAACTTATCTCTCCAAAACCCGACTATTTTTATACAAATTATACGCAAATACCTATTTATCGACCGATTAGATTTGTTCACCATACCAATATATTCAATCATCTAATCTGTCACATAAAATTTATTTTTAGTAGTCATACCAATTTCAAATTGATACACACACATTCAAAACCTATATGACATAAGTTTATACTCAGAAAATCGTATGTTAACAAAACTCGCACGTACGTGCGGGTCCGGATCTAGTATAGTATAAGAGATAGATTTCATGGAATCAAACATTGAAACTCATGGTGGGAAATTTACAGAATTGCATTTTCCCTCCAAAATCAAAAAATCTGAGAATTGTGTTTTCCGCCATTATCACAAAATCGTATTTTCCCACCAAAACTATAAAATCACGATTTTAGCGGGAAAATTACGGAATTGTGTTTTCTACTCAAATCGGAAAAATCTCATCAACTCTTTGATATACTCTACATTATATTTTAAAATTTTAATTTAGTACTATATGTATTTAAAATGTTTTTTCTAGTGTTTTTTAATTTTAATAGGAAAATAATTTTTTTAATATAATTATTTTAATGAAAATAGATTTTTAGTACCATATGAAAAATGTATTTAAAATTCTCTTTGAATTGAATAAGAAAATAATTTATTAAATTTAACTATTTCATGAAAATAGAAATTTCTAGATGTAAGAAAACATTAAAAAATTAGTTGTAAATGTAATTTTAAATCATTAAGATATGATTAAGATGAAAACATGTCCTTTTTAGTCATTTTAATACAACATACATCAAGATGCATATGCAAATTTAATCAAACCAACGAAGCTTTATTGAAATGCTTCATCTAGATGGATTACTAAATTCAGAAACGACCAACATCCAAATGATGTATCTGGATGGATCATCTAGATGCATTATCTAGATTTTGTTCTTTTTCATGGTATTAGTGATTAGTCATGTCCACTAGGTATTTTATCAAATTGATGTATAATAAGTATATGTTACATTGTGCTTTGTTTTTGAAGAGCTACAATATATTTTAAATTATTTTTAGTATATATATATAACTATTATTTAAATAATTTAAGATTACTCTTTTCTAATTCAGTGAGATGTCTACGAAAAACATAAAAAGATAATTGTGTGGAGCAAAAAGAAGGAGAAGAATTTGATAAGTTTTAAGTGAATACCTTGTTCAAGTGTGATAAACTTGTATAAATGAGTATATAAGCATATCTTGAGCATTAAATGTGCAAAAAAAAAGTGTGAATGAAAGGAGGAGAAACTCATCTTCTTCTAAGTGCTTGCATTTCTCTTATTAATCTTAGTAGAAACTGAATCAAATCCTTCACCAAAATATCATTAGTTATGCTTAGCTTCAATTTGAAGGTTTCTGGTTTATTTCCATTTCGTTTGAATTTAGTTCCCCCATACTCACTGACTGAGTTCTATGGGATATCTTGTAAAAATAATATATACACGTATATTATGTAATTTTGATATGAAAATTAAATAAAATTACTTTATACAATATATTAGACTTGCTAATTGAGAGTATAAGGTCAGGTAATACTATGTACATGTTGGGTTAGAAAAAATTTATATGAAGAGTATATATATTTAGTTTTTTAATAAAAAGACTAGCTAAATTTTTTGGAATGAGTTCGAGTAATTACGGGCAATTTATGGTAATTAACAGTAGTTCTTGATATTTTTAAGACATATCAAATACTTTTTTTTTAAAAATATCAGGTCGTTGCCTTTTGCCCTGGTTGGTCCGTAGCGAGACCAACTTGAATACCCTCACGTATCCCTCATGCAAGACGATTGGGACATACTTAGATCCTGACGAAGATGTAAGCTATACGGGATTCACTGTGAGCTCTAGGGCGGACACCATAACCTATCGGTATAAGTTAAATAAGTAAATTTGCTTCATTTTTTTCGATCCAATAAATTATTTACATAACAAATTATATGTGTAGGTTAATGCAAGGGAATATCAATTACCCTTGTTAACGGATGTTCGTGATATCATGATTGACCTTGGTCAATCGATTGTCTACGTCGAGGAAAGGTTAGATGGTTCATGGGTGGAGAGCATGAGATTGATATGAATATGGGTTACTCGGGTAATCTATGACATATTTTTATTATTTTTCTATTACTACTAAGGGTTAGTCTGGGATACGCGCGGATATATATTTAACAATTAAGTTATTTAACATTAAAAAACTTTATCTAAAATAAAATATATATTGAAAAACCTTATCTAACATAAAAAAAAACTTAATAAACAATTATGTTATTTAACATTAAAAAAAAAACAGGACATACAGTACAATAATATAAAATTTTCTCAAGAAATCTTGATGCATCAAAAATATTATTTCCTCAACGATGAGAGAGCCATGTGGTACATATATCATTGTGCGACCATGGTTTTACACAAAACATAAAATTTGGTTTTAATTGAATCTAGTATATATTTTTTCAAGTAGATAAAAAAATGTTTTACATTTCAAATACAAATTGAATCTGTGTGGGCAAGCCTTGTTCGTTTTTGGCGTGATCCTAGATCTGAAAGGAGGAGTATCAACAGCAGAAATGCCCGATATCATGATCCTGATGGCACCGGTATACATAAACACCGTTCTGGCCAGACCTCTTACAAAGCCCGTGCCAGAAAGCATGTAAGTTAACCTTTGTTTTTTTGTTGTATACACACTTTTGCATATTGAACTGAAACTTAACCTCTGTTTTTTTTGTTGTAGTCTGAGAAGACCGGTGATTCAACTCCAGATCTTCTGGCAGTTCTTGAACAGACTCATCGCAAACCTGATGGGTCCTTTGTTGATGGCAAATCGGAGGAGCTATTCAAAGAAGTGTCATCGAGGATAGAGGAGCAAGAGTCTCAGCTATTCTCAGGGGATAATATGGAAAGCAGTGCTTCTGGCGGGTTGTCTGTTCATGCCAAGAACAAAATTTATGCTGAGGTATATTTTCTCTTCTCCAAATTCAGGTTCTGGCTTCTGTTATGTTATTGACTGTGCTGTTGTGCTTTTTTTTTTTTTTGTCTGTCTGATATTGATGCATATATGTTCACTGCCTTCTTATGTTATGTTTGAGTTAGACTTAAAGCCTGCATTATGTTCATGTTCACTGCCTTCTTATGTTCCAGTTAGACGTATATAAAGCCTGCATTATGTCTGATGCATTATGTCTGCGTTTGAATTGAGTGATTATTCTTGTTGTGGCTTTTTGATTGTTTTGTTTGTTTGTTTCAGTAGTTGTCTAACTCAAAAGGTTGCATGTCTTGTTGGCAGGTTGCTCCAAGGAAGAAAGGCAGGCTTTATGGGGCTGGATCATTGCAACAGGAGGCATCTTCAGCCAATTCTGGGCCAAGTAGTGAGGACCCGGTGGTTCTGTCGCAAAAGCTGGCCCGCGCTCAAGCTTGTATTGCAACTCAGGCAGAGAGGATGCATAGCTATGATGCGTATTTTGAGTACCTCGCCGAGAAGGATCCTGAGTTTGCTGCCAAGTTTAAACAGGGAAACCAGACCGCCACTACAGCTGCGACCGGAACAGAAGGTACCGAGACTGGAACCGGTGCGACTGGTGCGACTGGTGCCAGTGCCACAAGAACCAGTGCTGGAGCAGGATCCTCTTCTCCATCTGCAGCCTTTTAAGCTTATAACTTAGAATGTTTTTTGGTTCTGTTATTAAGACTTGAATTATGTTAAGACTTGACATGTTTTTTGGTTTTGTAATATTCTACATTTGGATGTATGTTTGCAATTTGAATTTGAATTATGCATTTCAATTTGGGTTCCTTTAATCAAATTAAAATCATCACAAATAAACAATAAAAACAGTAATTACGTAATTAAAATGCTAATTACGTAATTAAATAACGCTAATTACGTTAATAAAAAACTCTTAGAGCCTGGCAAATACGTCGCAAACTCATCGCAATAGTTGCTAGGGAATTGCGAGTGCCAACGTGTATCTCGCAAATCCCTCGCAGTATTGCTACCAATTTGCGAGGAACAACAAATTGGATGGTCCACCCAAATATGTACGGGTCACACATTGCGATGGAAAAAAACATCGCAAACTCCTCGCAATGTCTGCGAGGGATTTACTACTCAGTCTTTGCGGCTTATTTGCTACCGCACAAGTTTCTCGCACATTGCGTCTGATTTGCGAGGAATTATATTCGTCGCAATATTTACGAGGGAAGTGAAACGTATACAGATTTGCGAGACGGGATTTGCGAGGAAGTGACGTGTGTCGCAAATCCCTTGCAAAAGGCGATTTGCGAGGGATTACCTAGGAATTCGTCCCTCGCAAATCGCCTGTTTTCTTGTAGTGAAGCTATGATCATAATTCATAACTTTGAGTTGTTCCAGCTAGATGCTTCACGGGGCCATGCGGTTAAACACTGTACTAAGCAAGTGGCAATATTACTGAATAAAAATCAAACTAGTAAGTGGGAAGTGATAATGGTTAGTAAGTGGGAAGTGATAATGGTTCCTAACCAGATGAATGGGGCAGTGAACTTGGTTCATAAATTGGCCAAAAAGCTGTTGCAAGATTTGAAAAACTCTTCGTCTCTTTTGGTCGTAAAACGGTTTTACTAAAACCTTCGGAAAAAGGTTTGATGAAACAGAGGTAACAGAGGAAACATAGCCAGTGCTGGTTAGTGATAAGCCCACCGTAACAAGGTCTAGAAAAAATTTAGATGCATTTGGGCAGTGGACATAAGTAATTCGAAAAGATCATCACTCTTCTAGTCGCTCAAGCCCCAAAACTGGCAGTGAGTTACTTGCGGTTGCGGTTTCACCAAATCGGTTTAGAGGATTTGAACATGACAAGGATGAGGGTGATGTACATAATACTATAATGGAATGAGAGAAAAGGGAGAAAAAATGAGGTGAGATCCGTGAGGAAGTAGTGGAGTCAGAAGTAGAAGTAAAATGGAGTGGTTCAAGAATCTAATGGAGAGTTGGTCGTAGAAACTAGGCCAATTTAACTACTGCTCATGAATGATTCCTCAAGCTACTAAAAGTGATGTTGAATTTATTGATCTATTATTAGATAAGTAAAACGTTTCTAACCAAACAAAAATTGTGAGTTTATCGAATTAGGATCTTAAAGTTTGTTAGATTTATTTAAAACAAACGATAGTTTAGTTCTTAAGTAATTATCTCTCATAGTTAATTATGACATAAGAGAGCATGATAATTGAATCTAAGTAATTCAAATCCAAAACGAATCTTAATTTTTCAAAATTTCATTACTTGTTTGTATTTAAACTCCCTCATGATTTCTATTCTTAATATTGTTGTATATAATTATTTAATGGTATTTTTTTCAAAAACATTTATGAATGTTTAAAATATATGAATGTGTTTTTGGAATAGTATTATAATATATTGAATACACAATATTGCATGAGTAGGACTTATTACTAGACATGCCATTTTCCATTTTTATTTCGTTTCGGTTCACAATTTCTCACTTTATAAAAAATCGAAACCAAAAACAATCTATTCGGGTTTGGTTATATATATATTTAAAATTGGATAAAGAAAACCTGAATTTAGATTTCAATTCAATTTTGGAATCAACTTCTTGGTTTAGTTAAACCAAAACAAATTGGACACCCTTGAAGTTTTAAGCAAATGAAACATTTTTTATACCTAATAAAGACAAACAAATGGTGATGTTAATTCGGTTGACAAATATTATTGTTCAAGAAACAAAGAACCAAAGTTGTTAAATCAACATGGGTTGTTTAAAATACAAGGAAACAAAAAGTTGCAACCACCATGTTGGTTCCTTTTTAACACCTGTCTTGTTTTTGGATCACTATCAAATTCTTCTTCTCTTACAAGCATCAATTTTATAACCAGAAATCTCTCCCATTACGTTTCATATCTTCCAATTACCCTGATTATAAAAATAAATGTAACACATTATTTTGATACCAAAAAAATAGAAAACATTATAATATGGAAAAACAAATTAGTTAGTATATGTATTCACCACCAACTTCTGTTGTATTGGAAGAACAGCAACCTTAGTAGCTTTCATGTCCTCCTCAACTTCCTCAATCATTAAACCATAACCTCTCTATATTATATACACTTCTAACCATTATCAAAACATCTTCCTCATTCATCGATCCAAAAACCCAAATCGAAAAATCGATTCTTTGGTCAAGAAAAAATGAGAACCAAATCTCAATCTTCCCTTAATCTCAAGGTCATATTCATAGGTTCCTCAATCTTGATCTTGCTCATCATCTACTTAGCAAGATCAAACATCTCTTCCTCCTCCTCAAAGCCAATCTCCAAAACAAATCTCTCCCAAGAAGAAGAAGAAACTCAACACAAACCAGAAGGATGTCCAATAACGACACAACAATGCACAAAGATGCCACTTTCTTTATCCGATGCATTGGTTCATTACGTTACCAGTAACGTCACTCCACAACAAACATTCGATGAAGTCTCTGTCTCAAAGAGAGTCTTGGACAAGAAGTCTCCTTGTAACTTTCTCGTCTTTGGTTTAGGTCACGACAGCTTAATGTGGGCATCTCTTAACCATGGTGGTCGTACCTGTAAGTACTCTGTTTTTCCTCTGTTTCAACAGATCTAAAAAGTTTATCGTTTCTCATAAAAAAGGTTTTATTTTTCAGTGTTTATTGAAGAAGACAAGGCATGGATTGCGATAGTAACTAAGAAGTTCCCAAACCTGGAATCTTACCACGTAGTTTACGACACAAAAGTCAAAGATTCAGACAAACTAATGGAACTAGGAAGATCTGAAGAGTGTAGATCTGTGTCTGATCCAAGAAACTCAAAATGTGATCTTGCGTTGAAAGATTTTCCGGCGGACTTTTACGAGACGAAATGGGATCTGATAATGGTTGATGCACCAACTGGTTACCACGAAGAAGCTCCGGGGAGGATGAGTGCTATTTACACGGCGGGGCTTTTGGCTCGTAACCGTGAAGATGGTGAAACTGATGTTTTTGTTCATGACGTTAACCGTCCTGTGGAAGATGAGTTCTCGGCGACTTTCTTGTGTAAAGGTTATATGAGGGAGCAAAATGGGAGGCTTAGACATTTTACTATTCCTAGTCATCGGGCTCGAGCTGGACGACCTTTTTGTCCGGTGGAGGTTGATCGCCGCCGTTGATTTTGTCCTGAGGATATTATTGTGTGGCGGAGATCGATAGAGATTATTGTCGTTGGCCGGTAAATTGTTTCACCTAGTGGACTTTGATGGACTTGCTTAGCTGGCATTATTTTGGTTGTGTTTTTGGCTTTATTTGATTACGTTTTCAAGATTCAGTGCATTTACTGAAACGGTATATTAAAATAGTAATCTTCACATAATTATTTGTGATATCACTTTTATGATTAAAGAATTATCAAACATGGTTATTGGTCACATATTGTGTAGAAGAACATTTGTTTTTGCTGGATTGGCAAAAAAAAAACATTTGTTTTTGCTGATTTACTCCTTTGATTATGTTTTGCTTTTTCTTTTTTGTTATTGCACAAACATTTATTGGCTGATTACTTGATTTTTCAGCCTGAAACATGTGAAACTTTCACATCTTAGGTGTTGTTCGTTTCTCCATTCAGATGGTCCATCTGAATGGAGATAAATATTGATGTTCGTTTAGAGTAATTTAATAGATTAGTTGGATGGATCAGTCAGATGATTTTTAATAAACTCATCCCAGAAATGATCGGAATCCGGCTGAGTCTGATCGGTACAGTCAGCTGGAGCTGATTCAGTCCAAAATACGAAATGTCATATATACCCCTACCTAATTAAAAGAATTACACCAAAAGCTAAACCTACTTCTCCTTCATTCCTCGACCTTACCCCAACAGAGACGGCGGCTACTTCTACTTCATTCCTCGACATTCACTTCGCCGGAGCTCTTCGCCGGATCTCTCGCCGGAATCCACTCCTATCTCTTGCCTTAATCCACTCTTCCTTGTTTCTTCTCGTACGTTCTCTATCTCTCTCACTCTCCCCTTCTATCTCTCTCGTTTTGGACAAAGTTAGATTGATTGTTGTGGATCCGTTTCTTCTTGTGTACTTAGCTTTTTTAGTAGAAAATTTACTTTTGCGAGTGTTTTTGATTGGTGGGTATTGTTCTGTTTGATTGGATAAGTTTTTAAAATGATTGTCCAAGTTTGTATTTTCATAGACTACTCACACAGATCCAACTTATATTGAGCACAGTAGAATAATCTTATGATATTGAGCCAGATTGTGTAGAAGATTTGTCTATGCTCAATGATAACTCAATGATATTACTTGATGTGATGATATTACGTGGATTTGATGCATTATTAATATTAGATGAATCACCCAACTGAACAAACAAACAAAGTTTTAAAGAAAAATAGTTAGATGGATCATCCAGCTGAACCACCAAAAATGGAAACGAACATCATTCAGATGGATTAGTCAGATGGATCATTTGCATGGACCATTTGGATGAACATCCCAAATGAGCAAACGAACGGGGCCTTAATGTATTCTCAACATTAGATGGAACATGTTATTGGATATAATGTTTGCACGTCTGAAAACAATTTTTTCCAAATCAAATTTTTTGACATGAACGCGTTTTCCTTTCAAAGTGAAAAAGGATGGAAGAGCTATGCACTGTTGTTGGATTTTATCAAAATTGCCGTTTAGAAAGAATCATATATACCAAATATAACAAAGCATAACTAAAATCCTTCAACCTCTTCAAAAATTCTAATACCTCAGCAGTTTTTTTGATATATCCTGTTATAATTTCTCGAAATACTTTGATTTCAAAGAATAAATCAATTCCATCAATATCTGAACGTGATCCATGTTTAAGAGAAACTTCAAGATCTATACATGATTCTTTTAAGCTATCATCGTTTGCTGAGTTGAGTTTTCTCAGATCGAACAAAAAATAAAAAGTTTTCTCATAGTCTTGAAATTGGTGTAACCTTGTTTGAAGAGAAACTAGAGCTTGATCCATGATTTTGATGAAATACTCAATTCTAAACTTCTCCTCCTCGCTTAGAACTACACTTTCATCATCAATTTGTCTTGGCTCTTCATCAAAATGAGTTCTCCTTTTAGTAAGGTGCTTCCTTTTCACATGAAAGATGGGATCAATCTCCATAACAACAACAATTTGTGTGGCTTTAACTTTTGCTGCTTCAAAACCAGTTTCTCTATTCTTTTGGAAAAAAAAAGAGACTAACCCTTTTAGTTGAGTAATCGCTGCATCAATATCTATATCTTCACTTTGTAAAGTCTTGCTCACAATATTCACGACAGCCAAAATCTCATACCATATAACAATACCAAACAAAAACTCAAATCCTCCAATTCCATGAGTTTCACTTAGATCAAGCTCTAGTATCAAAGAAGAATCTTAGAAGTCTCACAATGTTCATCATCTATTCTAACAAACTTATCAATTCCAACATCCTCACCTGTTATATGATTCTGAGATTTTGTTTTTTTTTTTCAAATACCTGACCATAGAATTGGCTAGAGATTTTGTCAATTCTTCTTCTCTTTTTTTCTTTCTACGTTTTTTAGTTCCATCCTCATGTCTTGATTTCATCTCTCTGAAACTAAAAGATACAAAGACATAAATTAGGATAATTATAATCTTCTTTCATCTTTGTAACATCAAAACGTTGAAACTCCACGACCACAAAGAAACAAAGTGTTACATAACATAACTGTAAATTTGTAAAAACTCTAAAATCAAATAATTTTTTTTTTTACCTTTGATATAAAGCCAAGCTGATCGTTAATCGACGATAACAGATGAATATAAGCATCTGAATTTGAAAATCAATTAATTAAGTAGAAGAAATCGATATCAATTTACAAAGCTTCTTCTCTACTCTAGTTTACTCTGGTAAATCTTTATCCTCAAACCCTTATTAAGCATTATATAAAAAAAAAATGGGTCTCTATATTTTGAGGCCCCATACATATATATCATAGAAATATGTCACGGGCCGGGCCTGGCTCCAAGCTACAAAAAAAAAGTTGTCAAAAACAAAACGGAAATTTTGATAAAATCCAACAACAGAACGTAGAGAATCTATCAATTCAAAAACTCCAAGGTCCAAACACATCAATCGTAAAGAAAAAAATCAAAAATCAAAAACTTGACATGTGCGCTTCTTAGACTTATGTGATTCTTGTGACGATCTTGGGTCTTGTTTCAGGTGGTCATCCTCAACATTAGATGGAACATGCTATTGGATTAATGCTTGCGTGTCTGCAAGGAATTTTGCCCAAATTAAAATTTTTTTGACATGAACATTTCCTCTTCTTCAAGTTAAAGACAACATACTTGGGAGAGCTTTGCACTGATGTTGGAATTTATAAAACTTGCCGTCGGAAATAAGCATATAAAATGAATATAACATAACACAACCAAAATACAAATCATAAACATAATAATAATAATAATTATATTAGTGTATCAGATTGGTTTACTATCAACTGAGAACCGAGTGTGGTTATCTCAGTTAACCGGAACTCTCCACTATAAATAGAGGGTTCTATTGTAACAAACTTTTCTTAAGAGAGTATAACAGAATTTCATTATCTTCTTCGTTTCTCTCTCGAATCTTTCTACAACTATCATGGTATCAGAGAGTTGAGTCAGAAAACTCAACAATTTCGATCAAAATTCTATGGATCTTCGAGGTTTTTCTTCGCAAATCTCATCGATTCTCTCGTTTTCACTTTCTTCTCCGATCAATTCTTCATAAATTCAGCTGAAAGATCTTGCGATGGTTTCCGTTGAGAAATTGCGGCGTCGTACTAGAAGATCTACTAAAAATCCAGCTGAGAAGACTCCAGATCGTGTTCATTCTTCACCGATTCCACCGATTTCACCTCCGATTCAACCAAATTTCGTATCAAGACCTCCGATTCATCCTTTACCACAGTTTGACTTCACGGATGCTCATTATTCGCCATTTGCTCTGTCAAACAGTGATAGTCCTGGTAATACTCTAGTCTCTGAGGTACTTGATGGATCTAATTTCTCGTCTTGGAAGATTGCGATGTTTGTTGCTTTGGATGCTAAAAACAAGATTGCGTTTGTTGATGGTACTTTACCAAGACCTCCTGAATTCGATCCTAGCTTTCGTGTATGGTCTCGATGTAACAGTATGGTTAAATCTTGGATATTGAATTCTGTCACCAAACAAATTTACAAGAGTATACTGCGTTTTAATGATGCTGCAGAAATTTGGAAAGATTTGATTACAAGGTTTCATATTACGAATCTGCCTAGATCTTATCATTTGACTCAGCAGATTTGGGGATTACAACAAGGTTCTATGAGTCTTTCTGAATACTATACATCATTGAAAACATTGTGGGATGATTTGGATGGTGCTAGTTGTGCGGATACTTGCCAGAATTGCAAATGTTGTGTAGCTACTGCGTCTAAGGCTGATCATGCCAAGATTGTGAAGTTTCTTGCAGGGTTGAATGAATCTTATGCGACTATACGTAGTCAAATTATCATGAAGAAAACAATTCCTGATTTAGCAGAAATTTACAACCTCTTGGATCAAGATCATAGCCAAAGGAGTATGGTTACTGTTACTAATGCATCTGCATTTCAAGTTGCAGCTTCTTCTAATGAACAGTTTGCTGTGAATGTTACCCGTTCTTACCCTCCTAAAGCACCTAAAGTGACGTGTTCTCACTGTGGTTACACTGGACATACGACAGATACTTGCTACAAAATTCATGGTTATCCATTGGGATTTAAACACAAGCAGAAGAATGTTGTACCACCAGAGAAATCAAAGCCTGTTGTTGCTAATCTCGCTTTGACTGATGGGAAAACAATGAATACTAAAGGGATTGGACCAGATGGTATTGCTGAATTGGTAGGAAACATGTCAAAGACTCAAATACAAGATGTGATTGCCTATTTCAGTACTCAGCTACATAATCCTGCACAACCAATTACTATTGCCTCTGTTGCAAGCACTAGTGATAATGATGGTTCTGCTTTTAATGGTATTTCTTTTTCTCCCTCTACTCTGTGGTTGCTATGTGTTTTGACAACCTCTAGGAAAATGTTAACTGTTAATACTTGGATCATAGATAGTGGTGCTACTCATCATGTTTCTTTTGACAGAAATTTGTTTGAAAGCCTATCTGATGATTTGAGTAGTGAAGTAACACTACCTACTGGTTCTAATGTCAAGATAGCAGGAGTAGGGATTATTAAGTTGAATGAATATATCACATTATACAATGTGTTGTATATTCCTCAATTTCGACTTAATCTTCTCAGTGTAAGTCAATTGACTAAAGATTTGAAATCAAAAGTATATTTTGATGAGGGTTGCTGTGTAATTCAGGATCCTATCAAGGAGCAGAAGATTGGTGAAGGGAAACAGATTGGAGGCTTATATGTCTTGAGTACTAGTCCTGCTGAATGTTCTAGTTTAGATAACAACTCCTCTGTTTCAGTAAATGCTCATTGCAATGCTATTGTTGATAATGCCCTTTGGCATAGTAGATTAGGACATCCCTCATTTGAGAAGATTGATGTTCTACACAATGTACTTGGTTTGAGAAAAGGAAATAAAAATGAGATTGTTCATTGTGCAGTTTGTCAACAAGCAAAGCAAAAGCGTCTTACTTTTCCTTCTAAGAATAACATGGCTGAACATGCTTTTGATTTGGTCCATATAGACACTTGGGGACCGTTTGCAACACCAACTGTTGAAGGTTTCAGATACTTCTTGACTATTGTGGATGATTATAGTCGGGCAACATGGGTGTACTTGATGAAGGCTAAGAATGAAGTTTTAACTTTGTTTCCTGGTTTTCTTGCAATGGTGGAGACTCAGTATCAGACTCCTGTGAAAGCAGTAAGATCAGACAATGCTCCTGAGTTGAAATTTGAATCATTGTACAGAGAAAAGGGGATTGTTTCATATCATTCATGTCCTGAGACACCTCAATAGAATTCGGTTGTGGAGAGAAAACACCAACACATACTTAATGTTGCAAGAGCTTTGATGTTTCAGTCTTGCATACCATTGGAGTTTTGGGGAGATTGCATTCTGTCTGCAGTTTTTCTGATAAATCGTTTGCCAAGTGTTCTTCTCTTGAACAAATCTCCTTTTGAGCTCCTCCACAACAAGGTACCTGACTACTCTCTACTTAAAGTCTTTGGATGCTTGTGCTACCAATCAACAAGTACTCATCAGAGACACAAATTTGAGTCTAGAGCCAGGGCTTGTGTATTTCTTGGTTACCCTGCAGGGTATAAAGGCTATAAGTTGCTTGATTTGGAAACTAATAGTATTCACGTTTCAAGGCATGTTGTTTTCTTTGAGGCTATATATCCTTTCGCTGATAAGAAGCACATTCCACAAGATATTTTTGAAGAATCAGTGTCTACTACCGTATCTGAATCAGTACCTCATGCCATTTCAGAAGAATCCTTGTTTGTTGAAAATAAGACAGTGGACTCTGTACCTATTGAAACTGTAAAAGGGTCTAAAAGGAAAACAAGACCACCTGGTCACCTACAAGACTACTATTGTAATGCAGTCCCGGATGTACAGAAAGATGTCAGGTATCCTATTTCAGCCTATATTAACTATGCTCAGCTCTCTGAAGAATTCACTGCTTATATATGTGCAGTAAATAAGTATCCAGAACCATGTACTTATGCACAAGCTAAGAAAATCAAAGAGTGGCTTGATGCTATGGAAATAGAGATAGAAGCATTGGAATCAACAAATACCTGGTCAGTTTGTTCTCTCCCTGATGGTAAGAAACCAATTGGCTGTAAATGGGTTTTCAAGGTGAAACTTAATGCTGATGGAAGTCTAGAGAGGTTCAAAGCACGCTTAGTGGCTAAAGGGTATACACAAAAGGAAGGTGAAGACTATGGTGATACTTTCTCTCCAGTGGCCAAAATGACAACAGTGAAAACATTGCTTTCTGTTGCAGCCGCAAAGGAGTGGAGTCTCCATCAGTTAGACATATCAAACGCCTTTCTCAATGGTGATTTAAACGAGGAGATTTATATGAGTTTGCCTCCAGGATATTCTATGAAACAGGGAGGAATCTTACCTCAGAATGCAGTGTTGAAATTACAAAAATCCTTGTACGGATTAAAGCAGTCATCAAGACAATGGTACTTGAAGTTCAGCTCAACATTGATGAATCTTGGCTTCAAGAAATCACATGCAGATCACACTCTATTCACTCGTATTTCTGGTAATATCTACACTGCTTTACTAGTATACGTTGACGACATTGTTATTGCTGGGAATAATGATGTTGCTATAGAGGAATTAAAGACTGATTTAGCAAAGGCCTTTAAGCTTAGAGACTTAGGTCCTCTTAAGTATTTCTTAGGCCTGGAAATTGCTAGATCGAAGAAAGGAATCTCAGTTTGCCAGAGAAAATACACACTGGAATTATTAGAAGAAACTGGTTTATTGGGTTGCAGACCTTCTACTATTCCTATGGAACCAAGTGTGAAACTAGTTATTCACAGTGATGAACCAGAGTTACAGAATCCTGAAGTTTATAGAAGATTGATTGGGAAGCTCATGTATTTGACGATTACAAGACCTGACATTACATATGCGGTCAATAGATTGTGTCAATTCTCATCAGCCCCTAAAAACTCACATCTAAAGGCAGCCTACAAAGTGATTCATTATCTTAAAGGAACCATTGGACAGGGATTATTTTACTCTGCTACTTCAGACTTGTGTCTCAAGGCATATACTGATGCTGATTGGAATTCATGTAAAGACTCCAGAAGATCTACATCAGGTTATTGTATGTTCCTTGGAAATTCTTTGATTTCTTGGAAATCTCGGAAACAAGATGTATGCTCTGCTTCTTCTGCTGAATCCGAGTATAGAGCAATGGCCATGGGAAGCAAGGAGATAGCTTGGCTTGTGAAGTTACTCAATGAGTTTCAGGTACCTCAAAATAAACCTGTTCCTCTATTCTGTGACTCTACTGCAGCAATTCATATCGCCAATAACTCTGTTTTCCACGAGCGTACGAAACATGTTGAGAATGATTGCCACATTACTCGTGATCGGATAGACCAAGGCTTGCTGAAGACTTTGCATGTGCAAACTACAAATCAGCTTGCTGACGCTCTTACGAAACCACTGTATCCTGCTCTTTTCCAATCTCTTATAGGCAAGATGAGTCTTCTCTCCTTATACGTCTCATCTTAAGGGAGGATATTAGTGTATCAGATTGGTTTACTATCAACTGAGAACCGAGTGTGGTTATCTCAGTTAACCGGAACTCTCCACTATAAATAGAGGGTTCTATTGTAACAAACTTTTCTTAAGAGAGTATAACAGAATTTCATTATCTTCTTCGTTTCTCTCTCGAATCTTTCTACAACTATCAAATTATAATTTCAAAGTCGGTAACAGACATAACATAACCATAAAACCAAATCAGCGTGTCTTCCTAGCTTACTCAGTGATAATAATGGAGGGAATAATAAGAAGTTGCATATTGTATATAAAAAGTTAAGAAACATCAAAGAGCTTCGATCTTCTTCTAAGAAAGGAAGATTCTACTTCATAGTCGACTTCTTCTTCTTGGTCCTCGTAGTCATCTTGGACTTGATAGGTGAAGAAAGAGCTAAAAAAAAACCACAAAATTAGAGTGAGAGGAATTTAATTTGTTACAAAGAAGCAAGAAGCAAGAACCAAGAATCAAGAGCAAATTTACGTACATGATGATGAGCAGTATCTTATTGTTGCGCCTAGTGGCGGTATAACCGTAACAACTGCAATATTCCATCCTCCCACGTCACACCCACCAAGCTCCAGGGCCTTCTCTACAGCGCCTGCTCCCAGAATATAAATGAGAGCTTCGCTGTAAAAATTAACAGAGACAAGTCTTTAGTTTTAGCATTTAGAAACTTGAGAGTTGTCCCAAGGTAGCAACCACAGACCTGTTGAGACCACCGTTTGCGTCTTTGGGAATCCTAACATCCGTGATCTCTCCACATGAAGAGAAATGGTTACTCAGCCGAATCTGGATATCAATCTCAGGAAGCGAGGTGTCATACCCCGTAACTATCATCCTAACAATTTGATTTTGTAAGCGTTAATATTATCTTTTTTTTTATATAACTCAGGTGATCCTAACAGCTTTCTAGGCCAAAAGAACATAAAAAGAACGACAAAATCAATAAGATATATCAATTTACTTGCGTCTTGGAAGACTGAAGCGTGGGGATTCCACAGTAGCCCATCCAGGATCAACGTATTGTCCATCATACGGTGAAGACTTAACGAATACATTCCATCCTCCCGCGTCACTTCCACTAAGTGCTAACGCCTTCTCTTCGGCACCTTCTCCCGCAATATGAATGAAGGCAAAACTGTGAAACCAAAAAAAATAAAACTAGTATTTAGTTAAGAGCATCGAACTTAACTTGAGCTGGGATAAAAAGTGGAGGAAGAAGCCACAAAACCTCTTGAGGATATTCCTTTCAAAGTCCCTAGGAACATAAATATGTGTGATCTCTCCACATGAAGAGAAATGTTTTCTCAACGCGAGCTTGAGATCATACTCATGAAGTGAAGTGTCATATCCCTCAACGCAAATCCTGCTAAAGCTACTGCAATAATTATAATTTGGTTGCACCCAGCCACTGCTACTGCGATAATTTGGTCTCACCAAGCCAGTGCTACTGCAATATAATTCGGTTGCAGGAGTAATTATTATCAACATGACAAACTCGATTTCCCATTAAAAAAAAAAGGATAGAAGCAATTTACATGTTTTTTGGAATGTCTGCTGCATCACTACCGTTCAATTTCAGCTCCTAAGGCAAAAAAGATCATATCAGAATTATCTACGTCAAATATTTTTCTTCTTGTGAAGAAACCATTATTAGAAAAACAGAGGTTAGGGAGTGAGTAAGAAATAATCCGTAAAGAGAAGAACGACTACTTTGATTGCGGATCGGTCCATTGAGAAGATTGGGGACTGCTAGGTTTCCGAGAGGCATTGACCCTTAAAAGATATTTTATAGGGATTTAGGTCGTATGAATTAGGCTTTTTTTTTTTAATTATATTAAATCATAAATTGATACAACTCATCTAGTTAGATAGCACACCTTTTATTATCTATTTTATAATTAAATTTAAATACCATATATATTTTTTAAATTATTTTTTCTAATAATTTATATGTAAATTTCCAAGTAAAAAGTTGGAACAATTTTGGTTATACAAGTTAATAATTTATATTTTATTTTAATTTCTAATTATAAAATAACTTATTTTGTATAACAAATCTTTTAAAGTATAAAAAATTTGGTAATAAATAAAATTTTAAAGATCTTAATTTGGTAACTTCACGTATCAAAAATCTTTTATGTGTGTTTGGCAATTGGTTTTAAGAAAATAAGAAAGTAATATTTGGAAATAAAATTGTTTAGTAAGAAAAAATAAATTTAAAAGAAAAAAAAATATATATGTAATATAATTGTGGGCTTGCCATATAAGCACAAAAAAACTCTGTTTTAATATAAAGAGATTCCGTGATTAAAGAATTACCATGTTTATTAAATTGTAAATTTTGTAATTTTTAAAAATATCATATATAAAAATATATAATTCTATCCCATTCATATCCTAAAAGAAGTATTCACCTAACTATTTTAGGCCTCCTAGTAAAAGAGTTTTGTGAAGGCAGTGATGTTAATATAAATTTGAAAGATTCTATAACGCTGAAGAAATCCTTGGCAAGTGAATAGCCAAACATCAAACAATTATGTGCCATCAAACAATGATGTGTAAGATCCGACGGTAAACATTTTGTTCGCATGGGCCCAATTGTATCTCTATGTAAGTAATGGTATTATTCCTCGGTTGAAGTAGATACGTTGACTATAATTAAATTTTGAAAGATCTTAATTTTAAGACAACACTATCTTAACAAGACCTGTAGACTGTACATATATATCGCCAACGTCGTAACATTGCATGTACATTATTATCTTCAAACAAAAAAGTTTGTAGACTGGAAAGAGAGAAAACAAAAAGAGTTGCACACGGCAGAGCATGCTGTTGTGCCACATGTTGTACTCACCAAAACGTTTTAACCACTAGCCTACAATGAAAAATTTAGTAAATTGATGCTCCAACTGGTTACCACGAATAAGCTCCGGGGAGGATGAGTGCTATTTACATAGCAGGGCTTTTGGCTCATAACCGTGAAGATGGTGAACTGATGTTTTTGTTCATGACATTAACCGTCCAGTGGAAGATGAGTTCTCGGCCACTTTCTTGTGTAACGGCTACATGAGGGAGCAAAATGGGAGGCTTAGACATTTTACTATTCCTAGTCATCGGGCTCGAGATGGACGACCTTTTTGTCCGGTGGAGGTTGATCACCAGGGCCGGCCCAAAATAAATGGCTGCCTAAAGCGAAATTTGTTTTTGGCCCATTACTAAACAAAGTTAAAAAAAAAATTATCATACGTTCCCTAAGAAGTTCGAACCCAGCATCTAGAGGGAAGAGAGAAGGCGTCAACCACTCTGCTACGATAAAGTTTTTTTAAAATGATGCCCTTAAATTATTTTATAGTTATCTACTGCCTAAAGTCCTTGCTTCATAGGCTTTAGTCTTGGGCCGGTCCTGCTGATCACCGCCGTTAATTTTATGGTGGGAGATTTATGGAGTTCACCGTCGTTGGTCGGTCAACGGACTCAGGGCTGGTAAATTGTTTTACCTAGTTTTGAGGAACTTTTTTTTTTTTGTCCACCGTTTTGAGGGACTTGCTTAGTTGCCATTTTGTATTTTGCTTGATTTGATTACGTTTTTTCAAGATTTTAATGCATTTACTAAAATCGGTATATTAATATAGAGGTTGATTGGTAACGACTTTTACTTTTTGCTGTAAAGATTTTGACTGTAAAAATTGTGACTGTAGAGAATTTGGTTGTAAAGACTTTGACTGTCAAGACTTTAACTGTTAAAATATTATTGGTAACAAAAAGTTGTAGAACATATGATTAGTATATTTAAAAAATAGATAGATAAATGTTTTCAAAAATAAAATATTCTTAACTCATGGAAAAATTTGGTTCGGTTTTTAGATTGAGGAACCATCACTCCGATATAATTGATGATGGCTTATGACCGTCTATGATGAATATTTTTAATGAAAAATGGATCTTAAATTAACGGTAATAAAAAGATTATTATTAATTAATCAAAATATCATTGTGATACGCTACACATAGATTGGGCAAGAGTTTTTCAATGATTACATGAAAGAAGAAAGAAAAAACTATGTATTTTATTTAATATTTATTTGCTAGAGCCCCAAAAGTCTCATATTTATGACTTTAAAAAGTTAAACGTTAAAGAAAAAAGAAGTGGGCAGTTAGACTTTAAAAACTTTTAAAAAATCTAAAGTCTAAAAATTGTGATTGGTAAATTATTGACTTTCAAAACTCTTAAAAAAATTTACAGCCCTTAAAACATTTCCCAATCATCCCCATAGTATTATTCGCATAATTATTTGTTATTGCATTGTTATGAATAATGAATACAAATAAGGATCTATCCGAAATGGTCACTGGTCACTTATTTTATTTTTTTGGAATTATTAAAAGATTTTAGGTTTAGGTCATACATCATTTTAAACCGAAGATCAGAGCATTTAATATGTTTTTTTTCTAGTGTTATTCGAACTAGCGACCTATAGGCTTTGCATGGGATACTTTACCAATTAAACTATTGGCAATTGGTAGTCACTAGTCACTTACAAAAGTAAATTTGTATTTTGATGGTTTGTTCTCATTTCTTGTTGCACAGTTACTGTCAAATTTGGGATAGAAAGGTAAATCAAAGTCCAAATATGAGGTTAATTTGGGAGAGGAATATTGGGTGAATAAAAGCTTATGTTCATCGATTTCAGAAACAAATTTTTATGGAGAATCTAAAGTAAACATGATGAAAAAGTAACCCAATTACCCTATGGTGATTTAGTCTTAATTTTTTAATTTTGGAAATTTCTATTAAAGGATATAAATATGGATGTTTGCGGTTTAATAGAAAATCAATTATCTTGATTGGTCTATGGATTATCCGAGAGATAAGGGGTTTAAATATTATTTTTGAGTTTATTTTAAATCAAAACGACGTTGTTTTGTGTAGTTTAGCAAAAAATCTCAACGAAATTTAATTATGTTAATTAGCTCCGGTAGTCAACTTAATGATGTGACTTATTTGAATACATCAACAAAAATTAGATTAAAATGAAAAATCAATAAAAACTAAAGATTAAAATGAAAACTAAATAAAAGTTAGAGAAATATCTTACTTGAGATAAAGTTGACACTTTTTCGGCATTTTTGATGGTTGTGGATTGATTTGATATTTTTTTCTATAAATGTTATGTTGTATTTTTAAACTATCTTATTATAGTACATGTATAATTTTGTCATAAAAAATAGCCAAAATTTTCAGTAAGTTTTCAAATTATGAATATGCGTCATTTTCATTTTCATAGTCGAAATGCTGTTTAATTACAAAAATTGAGGTCGCTAATCATAAATTTAAATTTATGTATATCGTTTGTATAAGTCAATTCACCTATAGTATTTGATATTTATTGTCGAAAAAATTTGTTTTCTTCTAAATATCAAATATTCAAGTGCTAAACTACATAATTTGTAGCATCCAAAACATAGATCAAATTATTTTAACTCATATGTTTCTAAGGCTTTAATAACTAAGACTAAACTCTCCATAAATGAATAAATATTAGTTGAGTAAATATAAATCAATAAAATATCATGATTCCAACATTATTAATTTATAGAGGTTTTATTGGATAATATCAAAACAAATACTAAATATTAAAAATATTAAATTTTGATAAACATATATAAAAACCGCTTTAGTACGGGTATTCTTCTTTTCTAAGAGAATTGTATTACAATATATATGTTTTGTCCTAATCGATATATATTTCAAATGATATAAAACTCAGTTTTTGGTATTATTTTAATCTCCTTTACCAGGACTCGAAAAATTGAAATGATTTATTAAACAAAATATGTGATTATAGTTGGGTAAAAATATCTCATCATAATCCAAAGAGTTTTTTGGATGTTGAGATGAAAATAAAGATCTACCTGACTATTCTTATTTTAATATAATTTTATAGATATATATATATTTAGACCAAAGACCGTTGTAGACATATATAATCTCTCTTCAATGTTTCTATTCCCAAATATGTGAAGATTAATAACTATAGGTTTGAATGTGTAACGATGTGAGAGAAATATTGGAAGAAAAAATCTCTTACAATCTATTTAACAAAATAATAAATAAAGAAAATTTAAAAGTTTTGATTATTTATAGAATCCTTTGATTTCTATTCAACATCCCACAGCTCTTTGGATTTTATCCATATCATTGATGTAGGCTTAATCAAGTTGATCTCTTTAATAAGGGAGAAAAACTTCTTGATAAGATTTATCTGAATCAACATGTTAGAACGTTTTCAAACTAATGGAAACTAGAGTCTCCATCTTCATGAATGTATTCACTCATGTAAAACAAAAGAATTTTCAGAGAACAATTCTGTTCAAAAACTGTTCTAAAGCAAATAAAAAGACGATGTACATCGCTAATACGGTAAATAGCACAACTTGGTCATTGAAAACGTTTAGTTATGATGTTGATTAACTCATGCATGGAGAGAAGGAGATAAGGGTGTATGAGTTCTCTAATCTTTAGAATGAATTCAACTGTCTTATTATTGATATTGCCCATCAGACATCTATTAGCTTTAGAATACAATAAACAAGTATTGGAGGATAAGTATTCCTTAAGTCAAGGATGAAGTCCTATAGTACATAACATCCAAATCACAACTAAACAAAAAGATTTGCACAGTACCATTGTCTCGTTGTTCTTAATTTATAAAGCAAAAGTTACTTTGCTACTGCTAAGAAAAACAAGCCAAGTTAAATTATAACATAACCATTGTTATTTTGTTATTGTCACAAAAAGAAAAACCAAGTTAACATATAATATAACCAAAATCCAAATCAACTTAACCTCCTAGAAACAAAATTAGATGAGAAACTAAAAAAAAATATCTAAATCAAGATAAAGTTATAAATCTCAGATTATATCTAATAAACCAAACACAAAGATTATGCAGTGTTTGGATAGTAAGCACACTTCTATATTATTAATAAAAAACATAATATCCAAATCATATTTACAAGTCCGTCTTATTTAAAGGTGAGGATGTCTCACACTTGGGTCTACTTCACTTAGAGAAGATTTTTTAGGAGCACTCTTATCACAAGAGTCACTTCTAAAAGTTTTATGTGTTTTTGTTTGGTTGTTTTATAAGTCAAACCACTGTTTTTTTGGGTTTAGAAATAAATAAAATAAACTAAATGAGAAATAAGTATTTTATTATTATTTATAAATCGAAACTACTTTAAGCTTGTGGTTGATTAATCTCCTTTCATAGTGGTCGATTTTGTAGAAATAAAACTAGATCTAAATCAGTAAACAAAGCGGAAAAGTTAAATAAGAAACGCCAGAGAAACCTAGAAGAGAGAATATTTTCAAAGCGCTAAATAAACAACAAAATCTAGAGGTCGAAATGCACAACAACTAGAGGAATTTGAATCAAAAACTTAAATACTGATAAAAGAAATATCCTCTTTTAATCCCCCATCAATCTCTCAAGTAATTAAAACGTAGAAATCAAATGATGGGTAGTAAAAGCAAATTAAACCAGGTCCTTAAAATGTGTGTTTATGGATCTATGTGTTTGGTGGATGCAATTGTTGTCATCATAGTTGACCTTGCTTAAATAATTTTTTTTTTTTTTTTAAAAAACACACGGTTTTATAATTGGTGAGTTTTCACGGAAGAATAAGGAGATAGTATATGCAAAACTTAACAAATAAATTAAAATTAAAAAAATGGAAGAATTATTTTTTTTTATGCAATAACTAAGAAATATGTATGCAAAACTTAACAAAAGACTCAAACCACTTTTAGATCCATATTGGTTCAAATTTTTTTTCGTGTTTTGGGTTTTGCCGTCGTCAGATCTTGATTGAAAATGGTAATTTCATTCAAGCAAAGATCTAAGTGTTTTTATTTTGAATACTAACGCTTTGGTGCATTTGATTTGTCTTCAACTCCTGGGATTCATATTTGATCTGTCTTCAACTGTTGGGATTCATTTCTCTAGTCGGATTACCTAGTAAAAATCTCTATTATACTTTTAGTTAATTTGATTTTAATTCAAGATTTAATTGAAATATTGAATTTTGTTTCTTATTTCTCGAGCCTATTTTCTCATACCAGTTAAAGATTATTCATTACATAGGGGCCGATTGGTAACGACTGTAAGTTTTGGCTTTAGAAGCTTTGACTTTAAAAATTTGGGCTGAATAGAATTTGGCTGTAAAGACTTTGGCTTTAGAAACTTTGGCTCTTAAAATCTGATTGGTAACACAAAACTGTAGAAGCTGTGACTGTTATTTATTATTATTATTATATATTCATAATAAATATAAATTATGTTAGAAATAAATTCATATGTAAATATAGTTTTATTAATGATAAAAATTTAGAAAAAACCATAAATTGATAAAGAAATGAATAAATAAATAGATAATTATTCTCTAGAAATAAATAATATATAGTATTCATTCATTTTTAATAACCAAACATTGCAATAAGAAAAAAAGAAAAAAAAACTAAAAATCCATTATTTTTTTTTGCAGGAACTTAAAATTCATTATTAATAATAAAATATTATTTTAAAAGAAATGATAAAAGTTTAGAAATAAATATTCTAAATGCACACATTTATTTATATTTATTATTTCATGCGGAAAATTAATACCCAACACATTAGTAAGAAGTGGGATAAAGTTAAAAATGTTATATAGTTTTTGAAAAAAATAGTAATTCTATATCCTCTTTTAAACCAATATTAATGAGGATGATGAAAATAAAATGATTATTAGTGAAATGGATCTTAAAAAAAGATAGAAAAATGATAATAATTAATTTATAAATTAAAAATTATGAAAATATTTATGTAAACATGTAGAGAGTTTTTAATTATCATGGGGTTAAGAAATAAAAAGCTTTTAATTGTTTCCTTATTTGATAAATGTTCCCAGAAAATTAAAGCCACGTTTTTTAGACTTTAGAAAAAGAAGGAAAACAAAGAAGGAAAAAAAAAAGGCTTTGAGAGCTTTAAAAATAATTAAAGTCAAAAAAGCCTAATTGGCAAAAATAATACTGTGAAGACTTTAGAATAGCCCTAAAGTCTTTAAAGCCTTGTGCCAATCACCCCCATAGTGGTTTTAAAGCTGGCCAACATTTTGGATGAAGATCAACATTTTAATATACAAGAGACTATCTTTGTTGTACTCCTAGCTCATAACAAGGATAAGACTAAGGAAATCCTATCAGAGGATGGTGGCTTGCAGTGGATTCTCCTTGCTTTAGATGCACTTGTCAAACATTAATGTTGTAATTTGTTTGATTTTCGCACAAATCAGATTCTCGAAAAAACTTTTTTTGAATACGAACTCAATAATTTAATAAATCATAAAATTTACCGCAAATATAAATAGTCATAAAATTATGTAATTTAATTCTTTGCATAGAAAACAATTTTATTTCTTAAAACATCTTATATTGTGAAACAAAATAAATGTCGAAAACATCTTACAATATGAAACAGAAGAAGTGCAATATAACCCAAAAAAAAAACATATACAATTACTAAAAATATAAGGAAAAAACATAGTATATATATAAGTAGTTGCACTATGTTTAGAATACACGATCTTAAATAATTTGATTCATAATTCAAATGCAAAAAAGATCCAGATATATTCAAATCATGTGAAACAAATTAAATTTAGTATTTACATAAATCTTGAAAACTAAATTTTATAATTATAATTGATACGAATTCCAAGAGATAATATGTGAAATGGTGATATTTTTTATTATCCTATACTATTATTTGGGGAGTACAATTTATAATTACCCTTTAATAACCTTTCCATTTGTAAGTTATTACATTAGAATGCCATTAGAGATAAAAATATACAAAGAGTAAATTAATTTAGCTCATTAAGGATAAACAAGTCAAATACTAATTTATGAAATTTAATTAATTTAATTTTAAAAAACGAAAATATAATATTAACTTAAAAAAAAGAATGACCAATCAAAATGAACATATAAGATTTGATATCTAACTTACCATATTAATTTTTTATTAATCATAATACTTCACCTCTCATCTTTATATGATTCTATTTTTATGAAACAAATAAATCATCATATCATCCATATAACAAAAAAAAAAAAAAATCTACATATGCCAAGATTTGAATTTTTAAAAACGAATATAAATTGTTAAATCTATGAAGAAAAAAATTTAACGGGTCAAAAATTCACATTTGAGTAATATAATTATTTTAACCATAAATAAGTTCAACAAAAATTTCGACTGAGTAACGGGTCAAAATTTGAATATTTATATTCAATTTCATACATTTATTTTTTGAAATGTATTATTTTATATACTACAATAAGATTTTTAAATATTTTAATTTGCAACATATAAATTAGTTTTACTTGATATTCTTCAAGAATATCATCAATAGTTAAAGAATATCATCAATAAATACTCTAATTTGATTTTTGTTTTTTTAAATATTTATAATAGGCAGTGGGTTAAATATAATATATTATATTAACAAATGAGTTATGATCCTTATAACTGTTTGAATATTTCTATTTAATTTCATATAATTCTTTTTTGAAATTCATAATTTTATATACTACAAGAAATATTTTTAAAGATTTTAATTTGGAACATTTAAAAATAGTTTAGTTTAATATTTTAATGAATATCATAAATATTTAATAGATTAAAAAGATAAAAAAAATTATAAATACTTTAATTTGATTTTCTAAAAAGATATATTTAAAATAGTTATAGTAGGCGGAGGGTTAAATGTAATATATTATATGATATAAAGTTATGATCCTTATAATAGACGGCATGTTAAGATTATATGATCAAATAGATTAAATAAGGTTGACACCACAAAATATTTGAAAATTTGATTGTGCAAGCAATTTTGGAAATAACGAATAATAGATTGTGCACACAATATTTTCATTATGATTCTAAAATAAAAATATAGACTCCACGCATGGGTTGAATTTGATATATTATATACTAAATATATGTTCATAACATATTTGATTACGCGAATAATTGGTAAATTCCGTAGCTACCTCAAACAAATCTCTATTTCAACAATCAAAGAATTAGAAATTGAAAAAAGAATTTCCTAAATTAATTCCAATAATAGCTAACTTTCTTAATTAATTAAAAATAATCTACGTTTTAGAAGTGATTCATTTATAATATTTTGATTTTTGATCTAACTGAATTATATGCAATCTCATTTTGTGGTTGTTAATATAAATTAACTCATTATTCAGACCATATTAATTTATTAAAATAATTTTATTTTCCGTTTTCATATCTTAAAAATATATATCCATAATTGAGTATAATTAAAAAAATATATATATTCATTCTAATATTATATATAGGGACTGACAAAAATCTAATTATATTTTTTCAATTACTATTATAATATATCACAATTTTATTCTAAAATATACTCCCTCCGTTTTCGAATAGTTGTCGTTTTAGAGCATTTTTTTGTTTTAAATTAGTTGTCGTTTTAAGGTAATAATGTAACTTATGCCAATAACTACCCAAATTACCCTCATTTAATTAAACACAAATTATTTGTAAATAATTACTTGTCATTTTTATGAGGTTAATATAGTCATTGTATACCTTTTCTTAATTTGTCTAAATACAGTTAAAACGACAACTTTAAAAAAACAGAGGGAGTATAATATATAAATTTTGTAATAAACAAAATTTAACCCGGATGATGATCTAGTTTTTCTTTTGTAAAACTTGAAATGGTGATACCTAGTTTTATGCAGAAATTGATATCCCGTTTGGTAACACATCTCACTCTATAACCAAACAGGACATTTTGATACTCATATCTTAATTGGTAACAAGTTTAACTCTATAACCAAACAACACCTTTAGAGCCTTATCTCACACATAAACAAACAAACACACGAAGAACTCAGGATTGTCTAAAGACAACAATGGCGAAGAAGAAAGAGCTGTTATCAAAAGCACCATGGAGAGGCGACGACGATGATGAATCTGATAAGTTTAGCAACGCAAAGCTTAAAGTCACCAAAGATTCTGATGGTATGTCGAAGATGCACGTTCCTAGTCGTGGAACCAAAAAGGGAAGTCTCGCTGATGATGATGATGATGATTCACTTGAGATTGATCCTCAGCTTCGTTACAGCTTCAATCGCAACTATCAGGTCTCTTAAACCCTCTCTCTTGGTTCGGTAATTCTAGGTTTCGTATAGTGAATTTGCTCCTCTCTGCTCTGCTCTTAGGAAATTGGGGAATTGCTAGTAGATTGTGGTAACGTTTGTTCTGTTACTTGTTCACACATCTTTAGATTGATGGGTAATGGAGAAATGTGAAAAAGGTTTAACCTTTATGTTTATGTGTCTAAGATTAATAACAATCAATCAATCTAAGCGTCACTGCTTAGTGTTGAAACCTTGTGTTAAGCTTGAGAAGAAGTAGATTTAGCTGCAAAGAATGGATTTTTAGCTCTCTTTGTAACATAAAGTTTCGATTTTTAACATAAAGTGATACACTTGCTTGGTGTCTCTACATCATTCAAACTTGGAATTTTGACCTTTTTTGCACGTGGATAGAATCTTATATAGCAGATTAACATTTGTTGAAGAACTGTACCGTAACTGTAAGACTGTTTTAAAGGGATCTTCGTATTCTTACATGCGTTGGTTTCATTATCGGGTGGTACACTTTCGTAGAAAACATCTGTGTAGTTTGATGTAGACTTGCTTCCCCTTGGTGATAGACTGAAAATTTTCGACAAAAGTATCCTATGAACAGTTGGTTGGTCAGTTTTGTTAATTCCTCTTCTGTTGTTTAAGGCACATCGGTGATAGACTACTTAGTAAGTTAGTTGAGGAGATACTTTATAGCTACTTCTTTTCAAATAGTTTTTGTTCATTCCTTCTTTATTGCCTCTGCTTTTCTTTATCCTTGGGAATGGAACAGTTTTGAATAGAACTTTAATCATGACACTGCATTCATCTGGAACTGTCTTTATACAGAAACATATTTTATGCATTCACCGGGTGTTCACATTCAAGCGATTTTTGAATAGCTTTGATTTCCTTTCGATAGATTGTAACATCTATTTATATTTTATACCGTTAAAACCCTATTTCCTAAGCTGTAAAGTCTGCTTCTCTATTACAGTTCCTGCAAAGTGTATTCACTATAGACACTTTGGTGAAGCCTCTCCCTCCTGCAATGGCATTCAACGTCTCTCGCAACTTGAGCTTCTTCACCCGCATTTTCACTCAGTTCTTTGGTGAGCATTATTTTTTCCGATGCCATATGTTAATTCAACGGATTAGATAGTCAAATGTTTTCTTGTCGTATGGTAAAAGTTGTGATGGCATTCTCAGTATGATACCCTTGAATTGTTGTGCTGGTATGTGGTTTTAATGGTTGATATGGTTGATGCAGATCCTGAAGGCATTGCAAATGCACAGAAGTCTCTGGGGTTGGGGCAGGAAGATAAAGCGCGCCGTGTTCGTTGAAATACGACCATCTTTCAAGCTTGTGAATGAAACCAGCACTGTTAGATTGATTAAAATATGTCCTCAAAGAGATGTTTTGTATGAATTTTCGTAAGTACAATGAAATTTCCAAGTTCCATTTTAGCACTAGGCTTCCCTGTTTCCATCAATATAAACTACTTTGATTCAAACCCAACCTTGGTTCCATATGCGATGCCTCAACAGTTTAAAGTTTGGAACAATCTGATACATCTGTTAACTCCGGGTGAGAGTTCACGCTATTAGGGTACCATGGAGCGATTGATAGAATACTAAATTGGCCTACATCATTTGTGGCAGTGGGGGCCTGCGTTCGCGCAGCTCCTTCCCAATCCTTCTGGTTCTAACATTCTTTCATGGTAATGTTTAAAGCTTTCATGTAGTTTTAGTTAACCTGCAGCTACATGGTCAATACAAAGAGAATTTAATGTCTTTATAGGCTAATATTAGTATTCATGTTGGGATTCTATAGCAAGACTTATCGCAATGCCTTGTGTGTGTGAATATAACTTCATAGGAATGATGGTTCACAACAAGTTTCACCATATACCAAGTTGCTTCAGAATCAGAGATTATCATTCAAAGAGTTGTTAAACACCTTGTACGGGAAATCGGCTTTTTCATACCTCTAAAAATGTGAAATTTATACCTAACTATATCGTTGTATTATAACATACCTCAAGTAGTGAAACATTTGAATTTCATACTAGCCATCATGTTTTGTGCAAAATCAGGCATATGCCGTAAATCTCGACTACTTGGAATTAATCCACTTATGCACCTACGTGAATTTGTTTTATACGAGTTTAGTTAATGTTAAAGTATAAATTCCTCATAAATCGAGATTTGATATTTTATGTTTTTATTTTGTTCTAGACAGAAAATATTAAATCTCGATGTATGTTAATTTGTGTTAAACATGCTTCTATTGATACAATAATATTATAACTACTGTACCGCGGGTAAATATATTTATTTGTTATAAAGTTATCATATTGTTGTATTTTTTTTATTATGTTTATTGGTATAAACTTATGTTTGATTTTGGGCACAACGCGGGTTGATTTTTTTATAATTAAGAAATTATATTTTAAGTTATATTTGTTTTGTTAGTATTGTTTGTTTTGTTTCGTGTTTAAGATTGTATAATTCTATTTTGATTGTTAATTTTATGAATTTACCCGTGGTATATTATCCCGTATTTATATCAACTTAGATAACTAAAGATAAGATTAGGATGGGTGTGTTGATTATGATGTCTAATAATTGCCTCACAAGAGGTATACATATATTTATATTGTAAATACCAAGACTTTAATTTTATCTTTGGCATACATAATAATTTAAATTTATGAAAACAGCTACGTAAAGTTCTTTGATGAGTTTTTCCAGTTTTTAGTGGTTTGGATTGGTTTGGTTTTATTGGATTGAATAATGCTACTTGAAGTTGAAGATTATAGCCAATTTCATTATTTAGAGATAAAACAAAGGAAAACACTTCTAGAAAATAACTATGGAAACCACTACTTTTAATTATATTGGTTTTCTAAAATTAATATCAATAGAATTTAAAAGAACATTTGACCTACAACTTTTTGTGAATTTTTTTTCTATTTTTGCTTATACTTTGCTTATGTTTTGCTTATATTTTGTTTAAATTTATTAATTTATTTTTCATTTCTTTTATTTTCAGTTTATTTTTTTTGTATATGATGATAATTATGTATTGATAGAGTTATGAACTTGTAGTAATTAAACAATTTATCATTAAATGCATGAAAATTTAGAATTTAGCGTTTTGGAAAGTATATGATATAGTTATATTGATTTTCTAAAATTATTATCAATAGAATTTAGAATTGAAATGTTTAGAAAGACAAAAACTTTTAAAATTATTTTGATTTCCGTTATTTTAAAACCGGTATTACATATTACATTATATAATATTCTATAGTATTTTGGTTAATTAATAATTTTTTTTCATCTACAACTCATACATACACAATATCATATATGAATCGAGATTATGATGTAAATGATATGAATCCAAATTATGATGTAAATGCAACCACCTATCCTAGCCATCTTTCGGATTCCAACTGTCATGGTTCCTTAGTTGATCGCAATATCCGTAACTCCCACACCCATTGTACTCATCGCATTACACCTCTGGCGCTAACCGGAACATATCCCAATCCTGAGCAACTTGGTTCCACCTGAACTGCTGCAACAGACCTTTGTAGCTCACAGTCAATCTTTAAGTGATGTCGCTGCTTCTGTTGGATTATCTAGCTGTCTTTAAAGTTTTCAGTTGCATTTTTGGTACACCGATTTTATTCCACATGCAGAGAGGCACGATAGACGGGTGTGTCTCTGTAACAAAGTAGAAGCTCAGGGAGACTTCTTGATTCTTCCAAACGAAGAGAGTAAAGGCTGATTGAGGAATCATCTAACCGTCTCCATGATATGAAAGACCGGTTTATCCCTAACTGCATTTCCGGTAGTAAGGTATCCATCAGAAAGTCGGAACTTTCCAAAACGATTTTCCTTTGGATGTCTTTCAACACAAAATTATCGTCGGTCGTTAGCAGTTCGGCCACCACCACCGTTCCTTTGTTAATTGTGGTAGACCAGACTTCTTTACCACCCTTCTCCTACTCTAGAAAGAGCCCGTTTGCAGAGAATTTCGAAATTCCCGAGAAAATCATCGGAAAGTCACTGTTTGCGACCCAAAGAAAACTTTTCACTGGGTGGTTTTTTAACCATAAACCGAGGAAGAAGCTTATTCCCATCTTTAAGAAACCGAACTCATACTTACCCGACAAAAATATCTGATTCCCAGAGAGACTTTTAGTTGGTAACAACTTGTTTGTAGAGTTGCTTGTAATCCAGAAGGTGGTTGAAAACAGAGCCACAACCAAGAAGAAGAATAAGGTAAATTCACTATCTTTTTTTTTTTTTCTCTTCTCTTAGTTGGGTGAAATGTGGAATAGTGTTTTTGGAGGGAAAAATATAGAATCTTGTTTTTAGTGGAAAACTACGGAATTATTTTTTGGTGGGAAAATGCGGAATCGCGTTTTTTTGGCAGAAAAATTACGGAATTATGTTTTTGGCGGAAAATGTGAAATCACGTTTTTGGCTGAAAAATTACAAAATTATGTAATCGGCGGTAAAATGTGAAATTATTTTTTGGCGGAAAACTGTTGAATCGCGTTTTGGTAAAAATTACAGAATTATGTTTTTGGCGGGAATAATGTGAAATCGTGTTTTTGCGGAAAATGATGAATCGCTTTTTGGCAAAAATTACGGAATTATGTTTTTGGTGGAAAAAATGTAAATTTATGTTTTTGGCTGTAAAATGTGGAATCGCGTTTTGGCGGGAAAATTAATTTCATGGTTTTAATAGTTAAATCATGTTTACTTTGGTTTATTAAAATCGGTTTAGACATGTGATTCGGTTATCTTTGGTTTACACATTTGATTTAGATTGTTTACTTTTTATTGGTTTGGTAATAAAAAACCCACTAATCCATTCTAATCCAAATCATTTCAGTTCAATTTATTAAATCCATTAATCCATTAAGAACCAAATTTTTATCCATAAATTTGGATTGATCCATAAATTTTTATCTATTTTGACACCCATAGGTAAGAATCTAAGGAAGAAAATATTTTAGTATGAGAATGAAAAGGTTGGTGATAATTTTGTAGGACCTGTTCTTAATGATCCCTATGATTCATTTTGTCAAAATTCTACTATAGTTTGCGTTCCATAAAATGTAACAAGGTGAATATGAATTTGTGCATTGTTATTTAAAACAAATCAACAGCTTTTATGAACATCAGAATAATGAAATTGGCTATAATCTTCAACTTGTGATAATTTTGTAGGACCTGTTCTTAATGATCCCTATTATTTCTCTCAATTTGTGCATTGTTATTTAAAAAGATGTAGGTCAAATGTTCTTTTAAATTCTATTGATATTAATTTTAGAAAATCAATATAATTAAAAGTAGTGGTTTCCATAGTTATTTTCTAGAAGTGTTTTTCTTTGTTTTATCTCTACATAATGAAATTGGCTATAATCTTCAACTTCAAGTAGCATTATTCAATCCAATAAAACCAAACCAATCCAAACCACTAAAAACTGGAAAAACTCATCAAAGAACTTTACGTAGCTGTTTTCATAAATTTAAATTATTATGTATGCCAAAGATAAAATTAAAGTCTTGGTATTTACAATATAAATATATGTATACCTCTTGTGAGGCAATTATTAGACATCATAATCAACACACCCATCCTAATCTTATCTTTATTTTGCAAAAAATTTAAGTAACGCGCATAGTCAAATATATCACATTATAATAGTTAGTAGTAATTGCCAAATAATTACTCTCATAAATTTTCAACAAATAAATAAGTCAAACTTTCGATATTTATTGGACTTTGTTATCTTACCTAAAATCAGTTATATAATAATTTGGTAATGTTTTTAGGCACTACTTTCATCATTATAGACATCCTTCACATATACTACATTTTCATTTCTTTTGTGACAGAATTTTTTTCACATTTTCGATCGAGGTATTACGTGATCTCGGAATATCTACAAATAATATATAACCATTATAGTGATAAAAGTACTCACATGTATATTATCGGTTTTACGAGCGTAATATTTTATGGTCTTCTCTATGATCTATAATTTAATTATGTAGATTTATTTATTTATATTGAAGAATTTTGTTTTTCATTTTGTTAATATATATCAAATGTGCATATATTTTAAATTGTGATTATGATTTTATTCTCATTCAATTTTTTTTATTTAGGGGCTAAGGGAGAAAATAAAACAAAGAAAAATGGCTTCTAACCGTTGTGCTGTTTGCAAGATCTTGAAAGAAACTTGTGCTCAAGGATGCATCTCCGCACCATATTTTCCATCGAACGATACGAGTTTCGAAGATGTCAGTAATGTCTTTGGAGCCATGAACATTCGCAAGATCCTCGTTGATCTTAATACCCCTGAACAACGTCAGATTGCTGCCAACTGCTTGCGCTATGCGGCTAAGGCTCGTAGACGTGACCCCATTTCTAGTTGTCATGGCATAATCCTACACCACAAGAATATTCTCAATAATATTGAACAAGATATTGAGTCTACAAAGAATGAGCTTGAATCCTACGTGGGACCCGATCGAGTGCCTAAATTTTTTGATCTTCCTATGCCAGAAGATTTCCTCACTACATCAGCCTCTTTAGATTTTTTCGTTGAAAAAATAAAGAGTCTAAACGCAGTTCAAAAGAATCAACTTATGCAACTCCCAGCTGCCGATGCGCAAATGATAATGGGTAAAATATTTTGGAAGGGAGAAGATCAAAAGATGGATGGTGGTCATGGTCCCGGAGCTGATGGCGCTTCAACATCGGCTGGTTAGTGATACTCAAGAGATACTTCTATTACCTGAAAACCAAAACCAAAAATAATTTTAATTAAATTTCATTCGTCTGTTTTTCCTTTAAACTCCAATTCCATAATAATTTTGTGTCGTTTTCCTTTATTTATAACCATTTTGTCATAAATCTATGTAGTTTCGTTTAATAAAATCGATGTGGTTTGATCTATTCTCCTATGATGTTTCCTTTTACATGGATTAGACAATAACGAAAAATACATGTAAAGATCTTTTAAATCGATCAAAACCTAGAATTTTGCTAGATCATATAAAAAAAATTTTTTAAAGAAAAACTTATGAATAAGATCTTAAATGAGTAAGGTTGGATTTGTGTAGATACTTTTATTACAAATACATATATGTGATCTTTGATATTTGTATCATGTATAAAGGTTACAGAGTTGAAATGTAAAACCTAGTATTTCTTAATTTATACACCAATGATTGAGCTAAATCTACTATACGTTAATGATTGAGGTAAATCTACTCTATCGTGGATAAACCTATGAACTAATTGTATATATTTATATCACAAATACATATATGTGATGTATAATATCGATATCCTCTAGAGAGTTTATCGAGTAAAAATGTCAATACAACTAGTATTTTCTGATTACTTCGCCATTCAACGAGTTCAGTCTATTTTACCGTGGTTGTCATATTAATTAGTATATATTAAATATAAATGATTGTAAATTAAAAAGTAGAGAAAACAAAAATTAATAATATAAAATAAGCATTTAACAAAATCTTCTTTCATGAAAATCCCTAATTGACTTCCACATTTTATTTTCAACACCAAACCAACCTTTAAATCCTAGTTGCCATTCTCTTTAACCTCTTTTGGTTATGAAAAAAGTTATGTGGCATTTAGAACTTATAAGTTGGAGAACAATTTTTCTGTTCTTGTAAGTACACAATATTGTGATTTTACAGGACAATTTTTAAAGCTAAAAACTAAGATCCAAGAAAAATGCTATGTCTTTGTTTAGGATAATGTTGGGTTGACTGATGCCAATTTTTAAGTTGAGCTCGGTTATAAATCCAATATTGATCTTAGGATGGAACTAAAGAAATTTTGTGAAATGCTAGTTCAATTTTTATCGTTGTACAAAGAAGTAGAGTAATTGGTGATTAGTCATATGTTTCTTAACTTCTACTCATATCTATGTTTTACTATACATATGAGTTCGGAGTATGCTATATCTACTCGGTAATTAGGCTTATGCGAGGACTTCACATCACCAAAAAAATGGGTCCTTCTTAGTGGCAAACATCTAATTTACAATTACTTGCTTCACATCACCAAGAAAGCAGTAAAAAAATTTTGCTCGATCATAATCTTCCACAATTGCAGATATGGTTGCTCCTATTTTTCCAATGCATGTGGGAAAGTTTTGGAATTCTAAAACTTGAAACTTTACAATTAATAACAATTACATATCTTAGTTTTTGCCTAGAATAGTTTTCTACCGTCCTCAAGTACTGTTCCAACTGTTACAAAAATAGCCTTTGTGACTTGTGACACAAACAACTGGAAAGCAACATATTAGACTCTGAGACCCTCACGAGATTGCATGCATGAGACACTTGTGAACATAGCCGCAGCTAAAAAGAAGTTTGGTAAGAGAGAGAAAGATAGAGAATTGAAATAGAAACCAACTGTCACAAAATTATCAGCACATGAAACCAATTATACCATACCGAACCAAACCAACCAACTACATTTCCTCATTATATAACTGTGAACTCCACTCAAACCAATTTTCAAACTCATTCTTCTTAAGCTCCATTAAAACATTATTTCACTAAATTATAATTTAATGGGCATTCTCCGTTTTGTATTGTTGGTTAGTTTGAGTTTGGTTCTGTTCGGTTTAAAAACAACCGTGTCACAGCCACAACAGCAGGCACAAGTCCCATGTTTATTCATCTTCGGTGACTCCTTAGTGGACAATGGAAACAACAACAGGTTTAATCTTGAATTTTTCTATGTATTAATGTGATTTTTTCTATCTATGTGTTACACAAATTCATAGTAATTTGTATTAATATGTGTAGGTTGCTTTCGCTTGCGAGGGCTAATTACCGACCTTATGGCATTGACTTTCCCCAAGGTACAACGGGACGGTTCACCAACGGTCGCACCTACGTTGATGCACTAGGTATTTGTCGGCGAATTTTGTATGTACCACGTTTTGTAAAATTATTGTAGTATATACCAACGTGTTTAGAAAATATTTTAGATACGTTTATTATTTCAATACAAGTCATACTTATATGTTAAAACTATTTTGGGACCTAAAACCTTTAAAATATATTCTAATTTTGTCATTGGTCCTCTGTGCAAAATGTACACTTTACACATGTCTAGAATTAGAAACGGTCATGGTGCTTAGAGGGAGTTTGACATTTTAAAACACAATGCAAACACTGAAAATTTGTTTACTAATGAGTTAACATTTTTTTTTTGTAGCTCAAATTCTTGGATTTAGGAATTATATTCCACCATATTCCAGGATTCGTGGCCAGGCTATACTAAGAGGTGCGAATTTCGCATCTGGTGCAGCTGGCATTAGAGATGAAACCGGTGACAACTTGGTACACAAACTATAAATTTTTATTGATCCATCGTCAAAAATTTAAAAGAACCATCAATTCTATTGTAAACATAAACCGAATTATACTACAAATGTTTTTGTAGGGTGCACATACTTCAATGAACCAGCAGGTAGAGCTGTACACGAGCGCGGTTCAACAGATGCTTCGATACTTCAGAGGAGATACAAATGAGCTGCAAAGATACTTAAGCCGGTGTATCTTTTATTCGGGAATGGGAAGTAACGATTATCTCAACAATTACTTCATGCCTGACTTCTACTCAACCAGTACCAATTTCAATGACAAAACCTTTGCACAGTCTCTTATAAATAACTACACACAACAGCTCACGGTAAGGGTTGATCAATAATGCATAATCTATCTCAATAGATTCTACTTATTATCTTGATTCTTTTTTCTTTTCTTAGCGGTTGTACCAATTTGGAGCTCGGAAAGTGATTGTGACTGGAGTGGGACAGATTGGTTGCATACCTTACCAGCTCGCCCGCTACAATAACCTTAACAATAGTACTGGCAGATGCAACGACAAGATTAACAATGCAATCGTGGTGTTCAACTCTCAAGTCAAGAAACTAGTGGACCGTTTAAACAAAGGTCAGTTGAAGGGAGCAAAGTTTGTTTACCTTGATTCCTACAAGAGTACCTATGATCTCGCTGTCAATGGAGCTACTTACGGTGAGTTAGTCTTATGATTTCATAAAATATATATTAGTCTAATGATTTTATAAAATGTCTTAGTATTGTTTACATTGATCTGACAGGATTTGAGGTTGTGGACAAAGGTTGTTGTGGGGTGGGGAGGAACAATGGTCAGATCACGTGTCTGCCGCTGCAGACCCCGTGCCCTGACCGAACTAAGTATCTCTTTTGGGATGCGTTTCATCCGACAGAGACTGCTAACATATTGCTTGCAAAATCTAATTTCAACTCCCGAGCTTACGCTTACCCCATCAACATTCAAGAACTAGCCAATATTTGAAGAAATAAGATCTTGATCTCCCATATGAATGCATATATGGCTATTTATAAAGTGTTTCTCTTCCTATGTATTAACTAATGTTTCTTTGAAATAACTAATGTTTCTTTGTTTCTGTATTGTTCCTCTACTTAACTCTCAACTATGAGAGAAACATATGACACAAGTGCTCACTTTGATACCAAACCTGACAAAAGCCGAAGTTAATAGAATTGATTCTATGAATACTCGGACCACGACGAAGCTCTTCAAGTGTTTGTTAATTCAAAGCCTTTTTTTGTATGAATTTAAAATTTATTCACCAAAAATATGTTTGTACAATGAATGTGACCTTGAGAGTTGAAAGTTTGAGACTGAAAAAGGAACCGTAACTATAAGCTAAAACAGAGTAAGAGGTCTAATGGATAGGAGTGCTAAACCAGTAGAGTAGCCCCTCCCTCATCGTACACAGTTTTTCCCGAACTTTGAATGGAGCTGAAGCGGTTAATTCAGAGTCGAATACCGAAACAGGGGATTTGAGAAAAAAAAAACTCTTTTCTCGACTCTTTGTTTAATCTCAAACAAAATGTGTCTCTCCTTACAAAGCTCATATGCACTTATCTATATTGTGCAAACAAGAAGCATATGAGCTTTGTAATTACGTAGACTCACCAAATCAATTAAGGACAATAACATAGATGGAACCAAAACATAATCTCACAAAGGATCATGATGTTCAAGACACGTGGAAGCAGAATCTGAAGGACCCCAATGAAACAAAGAAATATGAGGATAAAAAAAACATAACAAAATGCATCCAAGAGGGAAAATCAGGCAATGGGCAGAAAAAGAAGCATCAACTTCTGATAGTAGACTAGTAGAGTGCCTGAAATTTCAGGATCAACAAAGTTCTGATCCATAAGAAAGGATTGAGAAGAAGGTTTACAAACCTGCTGAGTACCAAAGAGAAGAGGTTGAAACTGAAGTCGAGAAAAAGAGACATGTTTTCACTGTCATGAGAGAAACTGAGCTTGTTGTTCGAAAAATTGATGACACAAGTCATGAAACTGAGAAGCTCAAGTTTATGATGGAATCTGAGGACCAAAGAGATTCAACAAGTGAGAATATAGAAACTGTGGTTAAGGAGGACAAAGCAATGGCTTAGGAAACTGAGAAGCACATTAGTAGTATAAATATGTATTAGGTTAAGATGGAACATTAGTAGTATAAATATGTATGTGTGTGTAATATCAATAGAATGAGAGACTAAGGAGAAAAAGGTTTAAGTGGCTTAACCTAGAAAAACCAACATCTACCAAAGAGACCAATCGAATTGTACTTTGTAAAAAAAGCCTAGAGAAGAAGACAAAATATGAGATTACATATAGGTAAACAAAAGAGACAAGTTTAAAATACCAAATACAAATACATCTAGAGACGAAAAAAAGAAAAAAAAACACCAAGTACATTAATAAAAGGGGTTTCATTGTATCACAAGGCAAAGAGGAGCTTCGTCGAGCTTTCTTACTCTCTGGTAGTCTTCATTCTTCTTCAGAGACCGAAAAAAGAAACCACAAAATTAATGAGATCAGGTAGTGATTTGTTACCAAAAAAACAAAGAATCAAGAGCATATTTTACGTACATGGGTGAGAATGCGCACTGGAACATATTGGCAACATATAAGCAGCTTTGATATTCCATCCATCTACGTCACAACCACAAAAATTAGTGATAAGTTTACCATGAAACAAGAAACAAAGAATCAAGAGCATAGTTTACTTACAATGGTGAAAGTAAAGCCCGGTGGTGTTACGTAGATGGGTACGATGTTCGACACGTTTTTTATGCTTGACATTTGTCGGAAACACACTGCCAACTATGATATTCTCTTCAGGACCCACCTGGCGAGCTTCTTCCACCTCCTCCTCATCATCATCACCATCATCATCATACTCATGATGCTCATCTACCTCATCATCATCACTTACATAATCTGAGTAATTTCCAAGCACATATACTATTTTCCACCCTTCGAAGTAACTTCCACTAAGTTCCAAGGCCTTGTCTTCGGCACTTTCTTCATCAAAAAAGACTCCGGGCAGAACTGTAAAACATTTACTAGTTAGCAATTTAACTTGAGGAAGAAGCCACCATATATATATATACAAACCTCTCTAGATGGGCTGAGATCAAACCGAGTAGATACAGGATACTCCGAACTCATATGTCTAGTAAAACATAGATATGAGTAGAAGTTAAGAAACATATGACTAATCACCAATTACTCTACTTCTTTGTACAACTATAAAAATTGAACTAGCATTTCACAAAATTTCTTTAGTTCCATCCCGAGATCATTATCCTAGACAAAGACATAGCATTTTTCTTGGCTCTTAGTTTTTAGCTTTAAAAATTGTCCTGTAAAATCACAATATTACGTACTTACAAGAACAGAAAAATTGTTCTCCAACTTATAAGTTCTAAATACCACATAACTTTTTCATACCCAAAAGAGGTTAAAGAGAATGGAAACTAGGATTTAAAGGTTGGTTTGGTGTTGAAAATAAAATGTGGAAGTCAATTAGGGATTTTCATGAAAGAAGATTTCGTTAAATGCCTATTTTAAATTATTAGTTTGTGTTTTATCTAAATTTTAATTTAGAATAATTTATATTTAACTAGAGAGAAACCCACGCGATGCGTGGGATACTGATTAAAAATGTAATTGCAAAATAAATAATACAATAATAGGTTTTGATGTCCTTCCAAATAATTATACATGAATTTGTTTAACACTTTAGTTATTCCTTTTGTTATCAGTTTAAGAATTTTGTTATAAAGAAAGGTAAAGTACGTATAGAGTGGCTAAAAATAGAAAGTATTGGCATATATATTATGAAATTTATTTTGAATGTAAAAATTAGTATGTAATAAAACTTTTTCTGAAGGAAAAAGGTCAACAAAGAATAAAAAGTAGATGTTTTTTGGAAAAGAAAAAATACTCATCTTCCAACGAAAAAATTAGTGATCATAATCTCAAATATTATATTTTATCCTTCAACTCTATCATCATCTTCTCCTTCTTTTTTTTCTATAACAAAAGTGTAGATAAGGGTTTGGCCATTAATTCTAATTTAAAAATGAGCTCGTCATGAAGTTTTTAACTTCTTTTTCACGACATGTGGTCCTTTTTCTTTGTCTTTAAATGCTCAAAAAAAAATCCTATATTTTGTCTTTTTTTTTTTTTCATCATTCAAAGTTATAAGAAAAATTAAAATAGTTTAGAAATAGATAAGATGCTATATTATTTATTTCATATTATCCCTTCACTTTATAATAAATAATTTGCAAGACCTTATTATTAGATTTTATTTTTGAAAATGCACTTTTTGGTGTGCTATATTTAAAAAATGTCCCCTTCTTTTGTGTATTTTCAAAAATTTGTCTCATTAAACCTAAAAAGGTTTATGAGGTACTTCTGGATGGTAAGTATTACTCAAGCCTCGATCTAAGTATTTATAAGGTTTTATAACGTATTTATGTAACATATTTATAAGATTTTATAAGATATGTATAAGATTTTATAAGGTATTTATAAGTTTTAATCATGTATTTATACATATAAATGTAGTTTTGTATGCTTTTATAATGTTACATACGTACTTAGGTAAATCTTAGATTATTAAAGAAATTTTTAAAAGGTTTTACGTAGGTTTTATTTTTGAAAAGAAGTATTGGAAAAAAGCATTCCTAACAATTCCTCAATTTACAATGTCATTTTAATAATTTTATTACATTTTGCTTCTCGAATAGTATTCATTTATATAATGATTTATAGTACATATAATACATGACGATGTAGCACGGGTAAAATCCTAGAATTAAAAATAAAAATATAATGATATTATCTTAAACACTAAACAAACCAAACAATATTAACAAAACAAATATTACTTAAAATTTAAGTTTTTAGTTTTAAAAAATCAATCCGCAATATACCGCGGGGTAAAATTTTTAGATACAAAATAATATCAAATTATTATAATAGTCCATGATTATAAATGGTTGCCAATATTAACACTACATCAATACAAATTAACACATTTAAGTAAACAAATACAACAACTCAAAAACAATATTCATATATTTCAACTATATTAATTATAATATAAATAAGTAAATGAAAAATAATTATTTTATATTATGAATTTAAAAATATAATAAATTATAAATAATTATATAAAATACAGAAAATACAATTTTGCTCCGCGGTGTACCGCGGATTAAATCCTAATTCATTTGGTATTTGTGATTTTCCCACGATAAAATAGATAAAAAGTAAATATAACAGCTTTGAGGAATTTATTTTATATCTTACCAGACCCGGCTCAATAAATTTTAACGAATCGATGTGTCATTTTTTTACTATTCATATTATGACAACATGAACAAAACAAATGAACAAAATAAGTATTAGTCGTCACTAACACCAATCTACGAAAATAAGTCATGTTTTAGCTAATCAACACGAAACTAAGAAATGCATTGTACCAATTGGATATAATGTTACTTTTTGGTGGATCATATTTTAAAAATATTTAAAAGTAAACAATACTTAAATGAGAACATACATATCCAAGCGCATAATTTCTTGACGATCCAACCTCAAATTCAGTAGTGTCGTTTATGTTCTACAACACAATTGTTGGCTAGAATGAAGATAAGGCACATAATAAAATGAAGATGAGTGAGAGAGAGGAAAATGTAAATATCAAATAACTAAATAAAAAAAGAAGTTAATTTAGAAACATAATCATTGTTTGAGCTGAAATAGAGAACTTCTTGTAGAGCATTGAAGAATGTTCCAGCCGTTAAAAGAACAACACACCAAGTGTCTCGATTTTATGGAATTGATTAAATAAGAGACTTGTAACATGAAAACGTAATGTGAAGAAGAAATGTAACGTAAAGAAATATAATGCTACGGTTTTCATTTATTAGATAGAGTAACGTAAGGTAAAAAGTAGGCCTGGGCATTCGGTTAACCGTTCGGTTTCGGTTCGGTTGCGTTCAGTTTCGGTTAGTTCGGATATGGTAATATAATAACTATTCGGATATTTTAGGAATTTCGGTTCGGTTCGGTTCGGTTACCTTTCGGTTCGGTTCGGTTTGGATATTTAAATAGATAACCATAATTAACCAAAATTTTATTATGTTCGGTTTGGTTCGGGTTTTTACCCAAAATAACCAAAATTGACCGAATATAACCGAAACTAACCGAAATTAACCGAAAAAAATACAAAAAGAAAATACAAAAAAAGGAAAAATATTAGAAAGAATATTAAAATTGGATTCATTTTTGTCAAAGAATATTTAAATTTGACAAATATAACAAACAACATTTGGATATTTTGATTATTTAAAGTATTTGATTGTTTTGATTCTAAAAATAATTAATATTTTGAGTATATAATTCTAATTTTGTGTATTATTATTGGGTATCTTATAGAGTTTTTGGATATTTCGGTTAACCGTTTGGTTATCGGTTCGGTTCGGTTCGGTTTCGGTTATTTTGGATAAGGGATTTTACTAACCATTCGGTTATTTTGAAAACTTCGGTTCGGATATGGTTCGGTTTTTTTCGGTTCGGTTCGGTCGGTTATTTGGTTAGCGGTTTTTTTGCCCAGGCCTAGTAAAAAGGGACACTTAATTATAATATCTAGAAAGATATGCTTAGAAAAGAGAAGAAACGAATATTCAGTTGTTTTTTTTAAAATTTATTTTGAGTAAATTTGGATAAATGCCCTATTTTTTACTTTCCTTTTGAAAAATACCCTATTTTTTTTTCTCTTTTAAAAACTATATTTTAATATATTAATAAATTACTAAAATGGCTTCAGTAAAATTTAATATTAATTAAAAATAATTTATACGTAAAACAGAAAATCTATTAATTTAGTTTTGAAATTAATATTTGAAATAACTAACAATTTTAATAATTCTTATCTTAAATATTTCTTTTAAACAATCTAAAATAATTGTGAATTCACCTATCAAGTGAATCATATTCCTACATTTGATTAAAATTTAATAGTTCATCATTACTTTTAAAATCTCTTGACTAAAATTACTTTTGATTGGATTTCCATTAGTTTTTGGTACTCCATCTCTAATCGATAACACATGTAAATAAAACGAAGAATATTATGTTAGAGCTATAAGCCGTATAGCTTTAACATAATCATTGTTTGAGCTGAAGTAGAGAACTTCTTGTAGAGCATTGAAGAATGTTCCAGCCGTTAAAAGAACAACACACCAAGTGTCTCGATTTTATGGAATTGATTAAATAAGAGATTTGTAACATGAAAACGTAATGTGAAGAAGAAACGTAACGTAAAGAAATATAATGCTACGGTTTTCATTTATTAGATAGAGTAACGTAAGGTAAAAAGGGACACTTAATTATAATATCTAGAAAGATATGCTTAGAGAAGAGAAGAAACGAATGTTCAGTTGTTTTTTTAAAATTTATTTTGAGTAAATTTGGATAAATGCCCTATTTTTTACTTTTCTTTTGAAAAATTCCCTATTTTTTTTTCTCTTTTAAAAACTATATTTTAATATATTAATAAATTACTAAAATGGCTTCAGTAAAATTTAATATTAATTAAAAATAATTTATACGTAAAACAGAAAATATATTAATTTAGTTTTGAAATTAATATTTGAAATAACTAACAATTTTAATAATTCTTATCTCAAATATTTCTTTTAAACAATCTAAAATAATTGTGAATTCACCTATCAAGTGAATCATATTCCTACATTTGATTAAAATTTAATAGTTCATCATTACTTTTAAAATCTCTTGACTAAAATTACTTTTGATTGGATTTCCATTAGTTTTTGGTACTCCATCTCTAATCGATAACACATGTAAATAAAACGAAGAATATTATGTTAGAGCTATAAGCCGTATAGCTCTAACATAATCATTGTTTGAGCTGAAGTAGAGAACTTCTTGTAGAGCATTGAAGAATGTTCCAGCCGTTAAAAGAACAACACACCAAGTGTCTCGATTTTATGGAATTGATTAAATAAGAGATTTGTAACATGAAAACGTAATGTGAAGAAGAAACGTAACGTAAAGAAATATAATGCTACGGTTTTCATTTATTAGATAGAGTAACGTAAGGTAAAAAGGGACACTTAATTATAATATCTAGAAAGATATGCTTAGAGAAGAGAAGAAACGAATGTTCAGTTGTTTTTTTAAAATTTATTTTGAGTAAATTTGGATAAATGCCCTATTTTTTACTTTTCTTTTGAAAAATTCCCTATTTTTTTTTCTCTTTTAAAAACTATATTTTAATATATTAATAAATTACTAAAATGGCTTCAGTAAAATTTAATATTAATTAAAAATAATTTATATGTAAAACAGAAAATCTATTAATTTAGTTTTGAAATTAATATTTGAAATAACTAACAATTTTAATAATTCTTATCTTAAATATTTCTTTTAAACAATCTAAAATAATTGTGAATTCACCTATCAAGTGAATCATATTCCTACATTTGATTAAAATTTAATAGTTCATCATTACTTTTAAAATCTCTTGACTAAAATTACTTTTGATTGGATTTCCATTAGTTTTTGGTACTCCATCTCTAATCGATAACACATGTAAATAAAACGAAGAATATTATGTTAGAGCTATAAGCCGTATAGCTCTAACATAATCATTGTTTGAGCTGAAGTAGAGAACTTCTTGTAGAGCATTGAAGAATGTTCCAGCCGTTAAAAGAACAACACACCAAGTGTCTCGATTTTATGGAATTGATTAAATAAGAGATTTGTAACATGAAAACGTAATGTGAAGAAGAAACGTAACGTAAAGAAATATAATGCTACGGTTTTCATTTATTAGATAGAGTAACGTAAGGTAAAAAGGGACACTTAATTATAATATCTAGAAAGATATGCTTAGAGAAGAGAAGAAACGAATGTTCAGTTGTTTTTTTAAAATTTATTTTGAGTAAATTTGGATAAATGCCCTATTTTTTACTTTCCTTTTGAAAAATACCCTATTTTTTTTTCTCTTTTAAAAACTATATTTTAATATATTAATAAATTACTAAAATGGCTTCAGTAAAATTTAATATTAATTAAAAATAATTTATACGTAAAACAGAAAATCTATTAATTTAGTTTTGAAATTAATATTTGAAATAACTAACAATTTTAATAATTCTTATCTTAAATATTTCTTTTAAACAATCTAAAATAATTGTGAATTCACCTATCAAGTGAATCATATTCCTACATTTGATTAAAATTTAATAGTTCATCATTACTTTTAAAATCTCTTGACTAAAATTACTTTGATTGGATTTCCATTAGTTTTTGGTACTCCATCTCTAATCGATAACACATGTAAATAAAACGAAGAATATTATGTTAGAGCTATAAGCCGTATGTTGATTTAATCAATGATACATGTATATTACATCATTCGACCAATGTTAAGTTGTAATCTACGTTAACCTTGAAATTGGAGCAGACTTTGGAGTTGAAGAATTTGATTGTTACGTTGAGATTTTTTTGTTTATACAATATTAAGGGATAGACTTTATAGTTGAAATTAATATTTGAAATAACTAACAATTTTGATAATTCTTATCTTAAATATTTCTTTTAAACAATCTAAAATAATTGTGAATTCACCTATCAAGTGAATCATGTTCCTACATTTGATTAAAATTTAATAGTTCGTCATTACTTTTAAAATCTCTTGACTAAAATTACTTTTGATTGGATTTCCATTAGTTTTTGGTACTCCATCTCTAATCGACAACACATGTAAATAAAACATAGAATTTTATGTTAGAGCTATAAGCCGTATGTTGATTTAATCAATGATACATGTATATTACATCATTCTACCAATGTTAAGTCGTAATCTACGTTAACCTAGAAATTGGAGCAGACTTTGTAGTTGAAGAATTTGATTGTTACGTTGAAATTTTTTTTGTTTATACAATATTAAGGGATAGACTTTTTAATATTTTTAGATATTATCTTATTAAATTTAATATCTTATATAATATATAAACTATCTTTATCTCAAAAATAATTATAAGGATAATTAATATTATTTTGAATTTTACTCTCAATTTTTGAATTTAGTTATAATTTTACTAAAAATACAGCTTTCAATTTAAATATAGACGAGATTGTCATTTTACATATAAAAAATTGTAATTTTCATTAGAAATAGAAAAAGGGTATTTTTCAAACGAAAACTAAAAAATAGGGTAGTTTTCAAAATCACCCATTTTTTTCCCACAATATAATTCCAAATTAATCACCACTAATTACCATTAATTGGAGAGGGACACATGTCAGATGCATAGGATGCCAAATGGCATGATAATAGAGCTTCTTCAAAAAAACCTTGTCATATTATATAAGATATGACAACCACGATAAAATAGATCGAACTCATTGAATGGCGAACTAATAAGAAAATACTAGTTTGTATTGACATCTTTACTCGATAAACTCTATAGAGGATATCGATATTATACATCACATCTCTGTATATGTGATATAAATATATACAATTAGTTCATATGTTTATCTATGATAGAGTAGATTTAGCTCAATCATTGGCGTACAAATTAAGAAATACTAGATTGTACATCTCAACTCTATAACCTTTATACATTATACAGATATCAAAGATCACATATATGTATTTTTAATAAAAGTATCTATACAAATCCAACCTTACCCATTTAAGATCTTATTCGTATGTTTTTCTTTAAAACAATTATTTTTTCTATATATGATCTAGCAAAATTCTAGGTTTTTATCGACTTAAAAGATCTTTACCTGTGTATTTGGTTATTGCTTAATCCAAGTAAAAGGAAAAATCATAGGAAAATAGATCAAACAACATAGATGTTCATTAAAAGAAACTACATAGATTTATGACAAAATGGTAATAAATAAGGAAAAACAACACAAAATTATTATGGAAATAGAGTTTAAAGGAAAAACAGATGAAAGACATTTAATTAAAATTATTGTTGGTTTTGGTTTTCAGGTAATAGAAATATCTCTTGAGTATCACTGACCAGCATATGTTGATGCGCCAGCAGCTCCGGGACCATGACCATCATCCATTTTTGGATCTTCCCCTTTCCACAATATTTTACCCATTATCATTTGCGCATCAGCAGCTGGGAGTTGCATAAGTTGATTCTTTTGAATTGCATTTAGACTCTTAATTTTTTCAACAAAAAAATCTAAAGAAGCTGATGTAGTGAGGAAATCTTCTGGCATAGGAAGATCAAAACATTTCGGCACTCGATCGGGTCCCACATAGGATTCAAGCTCATTCTTTGTAGACTCAATATCTTGTTCAATATTATTGAGAATACTCTTGTGGTGTAGGATTATGCCATGACAACCAGAAATGGGGTCACGTCTACGAGCCGCAGCCGCATAGCGCAAGCAGTTGGCAGCAATCTCACGTTGTTCAGGGGTATTAAGATCAACGAGGATCTTGCGAATGTTCACGGCTCCAAAGACTTTACTAACATCTTCGAAATTCTTATCGTTCGATGGAAAATATGGTGCGGAGATGCATCCTTGAGCACAAGTTTCATTCAAGATCTTGCAAACAGCACAACGGTTGGAAGCCATTCTTCTTTGTTTTATTTTCTCCCTTAGCTCCTAAATAAAAAAATTGTATGAGAATAAAATCATCATCACAATTTTAAATATATGCACATTTGATATATATTAACAAAATGAAAAAAATTCTCCAAAATCTACACAATTGAATTATAGATCATAAAGAAGACCATAAAACACATTACGCTCGTAAAATCGATAATATACATGTGAGTACTTTTATCACTATCATGGTTATAACTAATTTGTAGATATTCCGAGATCACGTAATACCTCGATCGAAAATGGAAAACAATTTCTATCTCAAAATAAATGAAAATGTAGTAAATGTGAAGGATGTGTATAATGATGAAAGTAGTCTTCTTTTTATAGCCAAGCCTTAGAACATTTCCATATTATTATATAACTGATTTTAGGTAAGATAACAAAGTCCAATAAATATCGAAAGTTTGACTTATTTATTTGTTGAAAATTTATGAGAGTAATTATTTGGCAATTACTATTAACTATTATAAAGTGATATATCTGACTATGCGCGTTACTTCAATTTTTGGCAAAATAATATCATCATTTGTTTTGAATTAATTGTTTTTCTTAAATTGCAATGCATTAAATATGTCAAGTTTTATTCTCTAATAATGTATTGTACTCTATTTGTAATTAGTATCAACATAAAATGTTATTCAATTAGTTTGTCTATAAAACACATATTAGATTGTTTATGTTTTTCAATAATGAATGCCATTTTAGTTACCAATTCATCGTTAATGTTTATAGTTATAATATCATTGTATCAATAGAAGCATGTTTAAACACAAAACAACATACGTCGAGATTTAATATTTTATGTCTAAAACAAAATAAAAACATAAAATATCAAATCTCGATTTATCAGGAATTTATACTTTAACATTAACCAAACTCGTATAAAACAAATTCACGTAGGTGCATAAGTGGATTAATTCCACGTAGTCGAGATTTACGGCATATGCATGATTTTGCACAAAACATAAGTGCAAGTATGAAATTCAAATGTTTCACTACTTGAGGTATGTTCTAGTACGACGATATAGTTAGGTATAAATTTTATATTTTTAGAGGTATAAAAATGCCGGTTTCCCATACAAAGTGTTTAACAACTCTTTGAGTGATAATCTCCGAAGCAACTTGGTAAATGGTGAAACTTGCTGTGAACCATCAATCCTATGAAGTTATATTCACACACACAAGGCATTGCGATAAGTCTTGCTATAGAATCCCAACATGATTACTAACATGAGTGTATAAAGAAATTAAATCCTCCTTGTATTGACCATGTAGTTGCACGTTAACTAAAATTGCATGAAATGTTTAAACATTACCAAAAAGGAATGTTAGAACTAGAAAAATTGAGAAGTAGCCACCCAAACGCAAGCCCCCACTGCCACAAATGATTACGTAGGCCCATTTGGTTATCTATCAATCGCTCCATGGTACCCTAACAGTGTGAACTCTCACCCGGAGTTAACAGATGAATCAGATTGTTCCAAACTTTAAACTGTTGAGGCATCGCATATGGAACCAAGTTTGGGTTTGAATCAAAGTAGTTTATATTGATGGAAACAGGGAAGCCTAGTGCTACAATGGAACTTGAAATTTCATTGTACTTAGGAAAATTCATATAAACATCTCTTTGAGGACATATTTTAATCAATGTAACAATGATGGGTCCATTCAAATGAGGATGAGGATGATGACCAATGTTAAACATTTTTTAATTGCTAGAAAACCGACTCCAGAAATAGAATTGTAAATACTAAATACAATTTGTTTAAATTCTGTTTAATCAAAGTGAGCACTTGTTTCATATATATCTTGTTTAACAACACGTGTCGTTGACATTTTTTGGGATCAAACCAATGTTAACTATTGTTCCTCTTACTTACTCTCCACTCTAAGATAAAGTATGACACAAGTGCTCACTTTGATTAAACAGAATTTAAACAAATTGTATTTACAATTCTGTTTCTGGGTTTGGTTTTCTAGCTCCTATATGAGCTGTTCTTTTCTTTTCCTAGTTTAAGCCTTCTTTGGTTAACTTTTCTTGTTAATTAACAAGATTCCTAAGAAGAAACAATAGCTTTCTTCTTTTCTCTACTATTTTCTGACTTTTAGACATTTCATTGAGAATTCAACAACTTAAGAAGATATTTATCACGAAAATGAAAATTTGATCAGCATACCTAATATTCATATGGTAAGATAAGATGATGATATAGTTGTTGCTAAAAAAAAATGATAAGATGATGATTGATTTCAATGTGAATGCACTAGACCAAAATTCTCAGATTTAATATATTATTTCTCTTTTACCTTTACAACTGCTGAAAGAAGAAAGAGACCATGCTGATTTAAAAATTTCTGTATATTTTTCATTTATTTTGTGGACTTTGATATATGTAGACAAATCAAGGCTTTCCCTACTACTTACCTTAAAGACATAAAGAAAACAAATTGTATAATGAACTTATGAGGTTTCTTTACCTGGCAGGATTGACTTCCCAATACTCTGATACCAAAACCTAATAAGAGCCAAATTTAAGAGAAAGCTCGAATCAATTCTATGAATACTCGGACTACGATGAAGCTGTTGAAATGTTTTTTTAATTCCAAGTCGAAAACCGAAGCATAGGATTTGAGAAAAAAAAAACTCTTTCTCGACTCTTTATAATTAAATCTCAAACAAAATGTGTCTCCTTACAAAGCTCATATACACTTATCTATAGTGCAAACAAGAAGCATATGAGCTTTGTAAGTAGACTCACCAAATCAATTAAGGGAAATAACATAAATGGAATTCAAAACATAAGCAAAAGCAGACTCATAACAAGCCGAAAGCCCGAAAGCTTGTGTATATAAAAGATGCTCATCAATGATTGATTAGAGAATGCGGCATTCTTGAAGACTTTCTTCATGCATATGTCTTTTCAGCTCATCCAAGTTATTCTTCATATCATGTTTTTCATTCTCACGAGCTTCTTCTCTTTTATCAAAGAGCTTCTCTTGCGCTTCCGCAACTATTTTAATGTTTTTCACCATCTAAGAAAAAGAAACAAGTTTCGTTAATTAAAGCGTAACCCCTTAGGACTTGTGAGTTGTGAGCAGCATATGGGATACTAACAGATCTAATACTCATTTTTCTTTCTAAATCTACATCTTAGGCAACTTATGAACTCGAGTACAGAAATAGTTAAACCATAAAAATTGATAGATGCAAAGTTATAGCAACAAAAGAGAAAAAAAATGGTGAGAAAAGGACAAACTTGATTTTAAAGAGGAAAGCCTTTCGGGTGCTCGTCAAATTATGGCAGATGCTAGACGACTAATGTAGTTAATCAACGAAGCTAGTTTTCATGCTTAAATAGAACTTCTGAAATTCATTTTTTTAAAATATAATTAAATCTTATATTTTTTTGTAGTAAATTTTAAGCATCGTCAAGGCCTAACCGCCTTTAATCCACCGGGATTTTGGAAAATCGCAATATTTTTGTTGCAAAATTCTAAATCGTCTACCATCGTCTAGACTCTAATTATGCATTTTAGGCGTGATGAATTAGATAGCATCCGTTTAGTGCCTAAAACATTCTTGAACATTGTTTAATTGCAATGTTGTGGAATGAATGTTTAATCGCAATGTCGTTGCAGAATTACCACCAACAGTTTTACTCGTTAATATGTTTTAAATAACTTAATTATGCCTTTAAACTTATATATATAGTTTTCGAATATTTTTTAACATTATTTCTCTTCACTTGTGTGTCACTACATAGCTTAGGATTTCTGGTTTGATGGTTTTGAAGCTTTTATTATTAATAATTTTTCTAGGCATAGAGTTTATTTTGTTCATACAGGTTTAATTCTCAAAAAGTATTAGAAATTGTTGGGGTTTGTTAACGATGGTTACTTTTGTCTTTAAAAAATTTAACTGTAATTTGTTTTTGTAAGAATTTTGACTGTAAAAACCTTTGCATTAAGAGTTTTTGGCTATTCAAACTTTGAAACCAAATTGGTAATAATTTTGACTTTGAAAAATATAAAAATATATATTATAAATGACTAGATTATGACATGTGCGATGCAATTATTTTTGTTTCATCTATATCGAGGAGATCTGTAACACCTCGACCGAGAGAGGACATGGGGTCTACTGGTAGGGACGGTCGGGGCGTTACAAGTGGTATCATAGCCGAATCCACGTGTGTGGAGTCAAGAGGACTCACACCGTAGGGGGTGAAGGACTTGGTGCGCAACGAGGACGTTGCGATTTGTTAGTGGGGGTGAATTGTGTAACACCCCGGTTTCAGGAATATGGTGGTGCATGCGAAGAGGTTTAAAAGAATTGATTTGGCCACCTATGTCACCAAAGTGCACTTATCTTTTCGGTCAAACGTCTTGAGAGAACTCCACAGTTAAGCGTGCTTGGGCTGGAGTAGTTTCAGGATGGGTGACCTTCCAGGAAGTAATTGTCGGAACTGTGTGAGTGAGGACATAACACACAGAAAGATCATGTAGTGATTTGTAGGGTTGGTAAACAAGTCTTTAAAGCCTCCCGGACGTAGCGGACCGGCCGTCGGACAAAAGTGGGCCCATGGGGCCGAGAGAAGACGTGGGGCCCACTGGTAGGGACGGTCGGAGCGTTACAAGATCGTTGTTATTTGACATCAACAAAATTGATGACGACTTCAAATGATCGTTAAATGTCACCAAAGATTGTAGAAAATGGATCTTCAAAGAATTGACTAAAATGTCTAGATGGTACAGTCGTTTGAAGAATAGGCCGCTTCTTCAAATCTGGTAGATGATTTTTGTTTGCTCCGTGCCTCCTTCCCCTCTTTCTCACTTTTTTTTATTTCTCGTTTATGTAATGATAAGACGGACTGCTTAGTCCGTTCTTCTATACTTTTATTTAATGAAATTACGTTTGTAAACACTATTTCTCCTGATTGGGCAACCAACCATAGAGTAATTTTTTAATTAATGTGTGGTTGACAAAAAAATAAAAGAATTGATAAAACACATTATTTTTTTGGTAGGATTGACAAAAAAATTATTAGTTTATCTAATATTAATCTGTGATAAAATACAAGAAAAACAATTATGTTAAAACTAATGGAAAGAATAATTAATAGAAAATAAAAAGAGGTGTTTAAGTTGAATAATTAATAGAAAATAAAAATATGGTAGGGTTGACAAAAAAACATTATTAGCTCCTACTTTGTCTCCGATTGAGTAATATATTTAGTTATTAAACTAACTTGGAACATGGGATAGCCATATATAGAACTTTTCTTGGCCAAAAGACAGTTCCATTGTATGACTTTTTTTTTTGAAGTTGCATGTATATATATTTGTTTCAAAGAAAAAGAATGAATATTTCTTTCCAATTGCATTCATTATATGGATTTTTCATTTTTGTAATCTTAAAAACAATTAAAAAACACTAAAAATACTAAGTCACATACATATGGATCGGCATATCAATTAAGGTGTCTGAGAAGGCCACGAGGAGAGGGTTGACATTTGATTTTTGACTTTTAAGGGTTTAGGATGAACATGAAAGAACATGGCTCTTAGTGAATCTACAATGAATATTTAGGTTCTGTTATTTCATCTCCTTATTTCGCAAAAATATTGATTTGCTGATTTATCAATGATTAATGTAATTTTTTTTCTTTGTTATTAACTGAGTTTAAACATGAATATGTATATATGGACCCTTTCGTAAATTTGTACTAAATGTTTCGGCGCTATTAAATTATCTTTTGCAAAGGAAATAAATTTTTTTAAAAGAAAATCATTCTTTTGCGATTATATATACATTAAGAATGTCGAAACTAGCTATAGACCCTATTTTAAAAACTTTGTTGAAGTTGCATCATGTGAAGTACGATTATTTTCTCAAACAAAACGAATCTTTATTTCAAGTTGCATTATATAAACTTTTTATTCTAGTCTCATCTCATGCATTTGCATGTTTTAAGAGCCTAAAAAGGCAATGAGGAAAGAGTTGACATTTGACTTTTAGGGTTTACGATGAATATGATGAAATATGCCACTCGTAAATAATGTGATGAATATATTTAGGTTCTGTTCTTTCACTTTTACTTTGGCTAATGCATTATTATAAATGTCGAACATATCTACTAAGTTATTCGGGAGTAAGTCTGTTTTGTTGGAGCCGATCACCTGATGAACTCAAAGCAGGGTGAAACTAGTCGAAGATGGTTAATTGTGGAGATTGTTGACAGTCTCCTGGTATTCTAAGAAACGTCTGTGACACTAGGCTCACAACACAATATACCACAAAATTACCATAATCCATATGTCATCCTCCTTTATTGAGAGAAATAATGTATAAGTACATTTATACACACAATATTGGAAAAAAGCTTTGCACACGTGATGAATATCAGAATATGACCCTCGTTTCTTGCAATATGAGAGAATAAATAAAATAAAAATAGCACACAAAATGAAAGTATGGAAAGTGGAAGTTTTAATTTGAATCAGTCACACCGAAACTTTGTTCTCGATATTTATCAATAGAGTTGGCGACATCACATAATGTTGCATTCACATGTCATACCCTTTCCCTTTCTGGGGGATTGATGATGCATTCCTCTTTCATGTGCTATCTCACTCTGTTTTAATGCATTTTCCATCTAAAAGATAACCAAAGTATATCAAGTTAATAGTATGAAGTGAAAGATAAATATTCAAGCTTATAGAATTTATATATGAAATTACCATTTTTTCCATCATTTCCATGGTTAGTCTGTCTTTCTGTTGAATAATGTCTTTCATTTGACGCATCTGTCGTTCATATATTTCTGCACTCTGCATGTATTAACACATTTCGACCAGAAATAAAACCAAATAATACTAAATTAACTACGTCAAATGAAGTAAAGTATTCATACTAACAAATGTTATAAATAAGAATGTACCATTTGCGTCATCATGTTGATGGTTTGTGTGTCTTTCAATAGGAGTGTGTCTTTAAGCTCACTCATCTCTCTTTCATGTGCCATAGCACTTTGTTTTAAAGCATTCTCCACCTATATGGAAGCCAGAGAATAAGAAATTAATTGAATGTTGGAAAAATATTTTTCAAGTTTTCAAAGTTTATGAATTCAAATTTACCATACGTACCATCATGTTCATGGTTTGTGTGTCTTCGATATGACTCATCTCTCTTTCAAGTGTTGTTGTACTTTGTTTTAACATATTCTTCACATACTTAATAACAATTCAATATTGAATTAACTGCATGCATTACATACATAATCAATATTAGCATGAAATTTGTTTATGAATATAATTTTACCGGTTGTATCTTCGTGTTCATGGTTTGATCATGATCCACTCGTAATTTCTGCTTCATCATTGGTAAGTCTTGTTCTGCAAGGTTCTTAGCATCTATATTACTTTCTTGTTCCCGGAGCTTATCATTCTCTTCCTGAAAAACCAAGGATTTTCAATATTTAAATCTTTACATAGGTTGTTTCTATTACATCTATTGCAATAGAGTCAAGATATATTTCACATGAATTACAAGATAACGACGCTAGACATACACATGAGAAACAAACTAGATAATGGCGTGAATGAATTTGAATCTACCGAACTGGAGGTTATATATCTCTTCCAATAACTTTCACCAAAGCGTTCACTATCTTAAACGCTTTTAGTTTTTCATAATTTTGAAAGCTTAAAGATTACAACAAGAAGAACGTTTTGTTACAAAGTAAGAATAGCAAAAGAACCCACATGATCTTCGTTTTAAAGTCACATTTAATGGTATTGTAGCATTCAGGCATTTTGAAACGATTCATCAAGTTCTACTAAAAAATTGTTAGTTTAGAGTTTAACATTTGAGCATTTTAAAAACTTTAAATTGGGCTGTTTTTACTTTTAAGGGTGTTTCACAAACCATTTCCCTCAAAAAAGTCTATCCATGTTTTTTAACCTTCTCCTAGAAGCTTACTCATTGGAAGGTTTAAGTAACATCATTTAGTTCTCTAATTCAGATTTGTCCACTTTATTGAGAACATTTACCATTATTATGTATATAGTACAGCAAATTCTATAAAATAGTTTGTTAGTGAAAACATGAACACGTAAGGATATGGTTAAATGAGATAGAAATAACCGTTTCACTAATTAGATCATTAATTGGTTTTACTTCCATTGAGGAGCTAGTGAATGAAGAGGTTCAATTTTAATATAAACAAATTTAAACATGGGAAGTAATTATCTAGTAAAATGGGAAATATAGTTACAAAAATTCGTGTTGAAAACTTAGTGATATAACTTATATATAAAGGAAAAGCTTACGAGACCAATTTATACATGCACATATCAAAAACACAATTTTTTTTTTTTTACCTTGATCTTACGGTGCATATTTTCTGTATACGGTATCCCACCATTTTGCTTTCTAATATCCGTGACATGGGCTAGAAGCTGGTTAAGTTGCTTAGTCCTCTTGCCTTTATCATTTGTCTTGTTGTTAAATAGGACCTTTCGTCCTCCACATAGTTTGAGAACTCTCTGGGAAATTCGTAATTAAACCAAGTAAAAAAAACATAAATAATAATCGTTGCACTAATTAAAATATATATATGCTAAGATCGTAACGAATGCGAGCAGACCGTCAAAAATTCAGGGCAACCTTCACGTAAATAATCGTCCAAGGTCTGGTTGTCTGCTTCCAACTCGTCACCACCAGTGAACACCACAATGAAATAGTCAAAGATTTTATCATCAAATATGTGCTGCAATATGTTAAATGTAAACTCCTCCCGCTCTGAAATCCGATTCGTTATAGACAGAACAAACAACACAGCATGTATTCCTTCTTCCGCCATAGTTAAGCAATTCATTATTTCCTTACTGAGATAGTCTCCGGACACGGATGACTCGAGCAAACCTGTATCACTTACAATGTTACATTATGACTTTAATGATTTCAACTTTTTTATTGGCAACGAGGTATTTTATCCGCCAATCACAGTTTTTAGACAAACAGTTCCCAAATGACTTAAAATGCCGGTTTGGTGTATATAATGGTAGAACTAAGATTCTATATGAAATTTGATGGAGTATATACCAGGAGTGTCAATCACATTGATTATTGGGCCATCTTGTATTGCAGCTCTGAACATCTTACATCTCTGGTCCATATCTTCTCCAAGAAAATTTACTTCAAAATATTTTTGATCGATGATGGTGTTCGCGGTGCTGCTTTTTCCATTTCCGGCACGACCTAAGAGAATTAAGTTTGTAACGGGCCATTCCTGCTCAGCCATAATTTGATCACCACCAAGACGTTACTAATTTCCTGCACGGATCCATAGTATTACAAATAAATTATACATGAACAAATAGATATTTAAAATGCGAATGAAGAGAAGAAAAAGTTAATTGGTAGACTACACCAAATAGGAACCCACGATCTTTCTTTTTTTTTTTTGAGTGAAGAAAAAAAGAATAATGAATGTAAAAACTTAATCAACCAAGCAGTTCAAGACTAAATAGAAGACATTATGTGTTGATTTGGCTTTGAAAACAGCTATATTGTTATTTTTATGTGTCATATGAATTTGTTTATGCTTTTGTACTAGTGTGATTAATTTAGGTGCTACAATATTATGTACTAGAAAGCTGCCCACGCGATGCGTGGGTTATATATTTAATATTAATTCTGAATAATTATGATATTTGTATTAAAGTAATACGTTCGATTATTAATATAGTTTTTTGGAAAAAAAATTTTAAATATTAACTTTTATGTTTCTTTTCGAATTACTTTTGTGAATTGCTAAAAAATAAATTCTGTTCTTTTTTTTATTCAAGATGGTATGACATAAATATATATCACTACTTTTTCTTCATTTACATAAAATATTTTATTGTGGAAATATATATATCATACCTCATCGTAGAGTCTCTTGTTTGCTGCTTCATGATCTTGGATTGGGAAAACGGCCAAAATCAACTTCAACTATTTCTATGCGGCTTTTTTCATCCCAAACTCTGACCCCCGGAACTAATCAACCCGAACTCATACAATTTTAAAAAAACAAACCTAAACTATTCTAACCGTTATCCAATTTCAGCACAATTTTTTTTTTTTTTTTGTATTTGTTAATGTCGATTAGAATTGTTAAGTCGTAATTATATGTTCTTTTGTATCTGAATCATTTCTTTTATTCAATTGGCTAAAGGTTAAATAATTCAAGTTTGTTACATTATTTAATAACATGTATATGTTAAAATTGGCTAACGATTACATAGTTCAGGTTTGTTATTTGACATTTATGTGGTTTCGAGTTGATAATTGGGGTTGATATTGGCCGTTTTCCCTCGGTGGATCTCATCACAAGGTAGATCTTCCCGATCTCATGACTTTCCCTCGACAATAAGGTTTAGATATTATATCCATATAATCCATAATAAAATTAGGAGATCAAAGGTAAAACATATTCATATTTATTATTATTTTTGCTAAATTTTATTTGTATATGTTAAAAATTTAAGAAAAAATAAATAATTTGTGATAATGATTAAATTTAATAAAATAGCAAGGTGGTCCAAATGAGCAAAAACATATTTTATATATGTTAATCTGGGTTTTTCACATCTCTCTCTCGCTTCCGACTCAACACAGCTAGTCAAAGCTTTAAAATCGGAGCTTCAACACAAGGAGCTTCATGGGATTCTCTTCGATATCCTGAATTTATCTTCTACCTTTGATGTTATTTCGTTTAGTTTCATTCCCCGTTTGCAGAACTCAGATGTCGATTCATTAGCAAAACAGTCTCTGGTTTCTCTTGTAATGGGCCTGCCCCAAACCTAAGTTAAATTGAATAAGTCTTTGCGCAAAAAAAACAAATATATATGTTACACTTAATTATAATCATATTTAATTTAGAAAAATGACTTCAGATGATATAATAAAAAATTATTTTTGAAAGTTTATTTTAAAAAACTTTAGTTCAGTTTTAATATATATATATATAATTTCAATTGTTTGAAAACAAAATAAATATGCCACTTTATAAAATTTGTATATATATATATACATAGGTCATAAGAGTACAAAAATTTAATAAATATAATGTAATGCCGTTTATCTAAAGAGAAAACTAACGTTTCTACCATACACAGTACATGCTCTTAGCAAAAATACCACTTTTCTCATTTCTCTTCTTCTATACCACTTTCAGTAAATGGAAAAGTCCATTTTGCCCTCCACACAAACAAAAGTATGATTTTTTTTTATTAATTCATTTTCTTCTTTTCTTCTTTCGTTGCTATCTTCTTCCTCCATCTTCTCTCTAACACTCTTCAATATATGTCCAACTCAAATCTAGAAGAACGGAAAAGAAGATAAGAGATGTGGTTCCGTTGACTACGATGTCACCGGCGGAGCTCCTTAACGTCGCCGCCGTGATATGGTTTAATTGACTACGATATCACCGTCAAATTTCGTCAACGCCGTTGTCGCTATTAGTAAGTCAAGATCTTCTCGTTGTCTTCTTCCACTTCGTTACATCCTAAGATCTAGTCAAAATTGTATGTTTTTTTTGTCCATTATATTTTTTGGTCCACGCATCATATATGTTATGGTCCTTGTTGATTATATTTCTGTTTTGTTACATAATCTTGTCCATTTTGTTAATTTGTAATGATGACATAGTTTTGTTAATAAATGTTGTCCACAACTTTCGTATGTATAGCAAATACAAAATATGTTTCAACTTACGTAATTTTTTTGTGTTGGTCAAATAAATATTTAGAAAAAGATTATTCAAAAGCAAAGTCAATTTTTACTTTGCCATCATTACATCAGGTCTCGTTTCTGACGCCATCGTTTTCTCTTCAAAACAGAAGAGAAGGGCAATTTCGTCACACCGTGTCCTCTCTACCACACAAATATGGTAGTTTAGAAAAGATTTTGAGAAAGTGGTAGATTCAGTAAGGGACCCACCAAAATGTGGTAGAAAGGAAAATAATCCCTTATCTAAATACTTTAATGGCATGTTAGGTTTTAACTGAATTAGTCAATTAGTATATTCTATGCAAATGCCCTTACCAAACATAATTCGTTTCAAAAATCCCATGAGGGTAGATTAAAAAAAAAACCTTTGGTGGAACTTTTTGAATTTTTTGGTTGAATTTTATTGGGTTGGTTTTATGGAAACCTTGATAAAAATAAATACATATTTTATATTCTTTCATATGATCTTTATTTCTTACTTAATTTGTATGATAAACTAAAAAAAAATTGAATTCAAAACATAATCAAGTCAAATGTTATACAATATTAAAAATAAAAAAAAAAACTATTTACTCGAGATATATGAAACCCAAACGTCGATCCCTCTCAAACGTTGAGTAATTATGTAAAAGAAATAAAGAACAAAATCATCTTGAAACAGCTTTATATATTCATAAATTTGATAACAAACTCTTAACTTTTTGATAAGTGATGTTGAGAATAATTACATAAATGGTTTTTCAATTTATATCATAAATTTTTTTAACATACTTATGGTTTTCAAATTTATGAATACATATAGATCATAAGAGTAAAAAGATTTAATAAATATAATGTAATGTCATTTATCTAAATACTTAAATTTATAATTACACTTTAACTGACCAAAATAATAGATATAAATTTTCTCAATGTATGTATATAAATCTTATTGGTGAGTTGAAAAATAGAGAAACAATTAAAAATAGAACTTAAAAAAAAATAGAACACTTTTATGTAGAACTAATGGTGTTGGTGAACCTAATTTGAACACCATATGAAATCACAAACCTAAATTGAACACCAAATGAGAAAACTTTGTAGATATTTTTACTAAATGGACGATAGCATGAAATAAAGAGAAAGCAACTAAAAGTCAATAAAAATAAAAGAACGGACTCGAAAAAGCAAAAACTCCACAATAGTTTTTTTAGCTTCACATGTGGGTAATATATAGAAGTAGACTTAGCGTACATGTTTGTGAATTAATTGGATTTAATGTTTGGTTTGAATTAATTAGAGTTATTGTGGTTATCTATTAGCCTAATCACTAATGCATCAATTTAGACTTATTTGACGTTACATATGTTTTAATAAGTTCATTTGTGGGTTTTACTTTGGGTAACTAATTCCAGAACAGAAAAAAAAACACTAATATATTTCGGTATTAGAAGCCACATGAAAAGCGTTACTGGAGAAAAAAATTCGTTGCAAACATTTATTTTGAGAGTAAGCGTAACACATGGAGCAATACATTAATATAATGCACGCTACTATATTTCTTTATTAAAATTATATTGACTGTTATATAAGTTAGAATTTTATTCACTGAGACATTTATAAAACAATATATGGGATGAAATATTAAATTTAATAATTCCTGTAAATTATATTATACTATATAAATACATTAAATGTATTGTGTAATAAAAATTCTAAATAAATACTCCAACTTGGAGTTGTAACGTGTGAGAATAAATTGGTGTTGTAAATTTTTTTTTAAAAAAGGTTAGATTGGAAAGAAGAAAAAAAAAGAGAAATTTTTTTTATAAAAAAAGTTAGATTGGAAAGAAGATAAAAAAAAAGAGAAATTGTTTTTATAAAAAAAGTTAGATTGGAAAGAAGAAAAAAAGAAGAGACAAATTAGAAAAGATTAGAAATGTATTTAATGGAGATATTAAAATATTATGTAAGATAGAAAAATGAGGAAAATAATTAAATTTAAAAATAGATGCCAAATGTACTAATATTATGAGAAGTTTAAAAAATGTACTAATATTTTGTGAAGTTAAAATTTTACTGATCCATTATTTTGAATCAGATGAATAAGTGGTGATTTTAAGTAGATAATAATTTTGGCAAAACAAATTAGATACAAATTTCAATTTAAATACATGTCAAATGTATCAATAGGATAAGAGAAATATTTTTTTTGGAATTAAATTGTAGGCACAAACTTTCAAAGCTAAGGATTTTAAATAAATTAAAACAAACATTAATGAAATGAAGGAGGACACATGTCACCAAAAGAGAGTGCCAAATGTCGTAATGGTAGGAAAAGTTAGAAGAAAACCTTCTCATATTATATACTTGAAGATTTAGCAAAACTTAGATCTTTGAATTTTGATGTAAGATAGAAAAATGAGGAAAATAATTAAATTTAAAAATAGATGCCAAATGTACTAATATTATGAGAAGTTTAAAAAATGTACTAATATTTTGTGAAGTTAAAATTTTACTGATCCATCATTTTGAATCAGATGAATAAGTGGTGATTTTAAGTAGATAATAATTTTGGCAAAACAAATTAGATACAAATTTCAATTTAAATACATGTCAAATGTATCAATAGGATAAGAGAAATATTTTTTTTGGAATTAAATTGTAGGCACAAACTTTCAAAGCTAAGGATTTTAAATAAATTAAAACAAACATTAATGAAATGAAGGAGGACACATGTCACCAAAAGAGAGTGCCAAATGTCGTAATGGTAGGAAAAGTTAGAAGAAAACCTTCTCATATTATATAAGATATAACGTGGAACAAGAAACGGTAAAGGAAACAGAAAGGCCAAGACAACTTTTGAGCATTGACTTTAATTGGTAATTGTAACCTATAGCCATCTAAACGGGGTGTGATTTGTGTGATCGTAATTGAAATAAATCACATAGCACAAAGGCCCAAATTAACTTAGGATGAAAATGTCCTGCATTAATTTGGAAAAATAGATTTGTATATCAGTATATGTATGGAGGAAGGTATCCTTATCTACAACATTACAAGGAAATTTCATTCAAGAAAAAGTAACATTAAACACACAAAAATAAAACTTGATGTCAGTTTGGAAGATGTGCAACGATCACACCTAACTTCTTTGGTCAATCTTTATTTGTGATTTCTCTCATAGCTTCTATCATCTTACGCATCGCTCTTTCATGTGCTTCGGAATTCTGTTTAAGCCTCCTCTCCAACTGAAAAATAAATAGACTATATTACACCAAATTAAACAAGTGAAAAAAGAACTATAGTTCAAAGTGTATCAATATGAATTTACAAGTTGTGTTATCTGTCTCATTTTTTCGTCATGCTCCACTAGCTAAATTGACCATTGTTCGGTGTTTATTGAGGCTTGTTACCGCGCAAAATTGGGAGATGCATCAAATGGATGTGCACAACACTTTTATTCACGGTGATTAATTAACATGAAATTTCCGCTAGTTTTTCGCATTTTGATCCGTCAAAGGTGTGTCGTTTACACTAGGCTTTTTACAGCTTGCGTCAAACACCACAATGTTGGTTTAAGAAGCTCATTATGAAGCTGGTTAAAGTGGGATTCATTCATTCATATGCATATTATTCATTAATTTGTTATTATCATGGTGATTTATGTTGAAGATTTGGTTATTTGTGGAAATAACAACGCTGCCTTGGTCAGATTCAAGAGTACTTATCTCGAAGAGTACTGTTTTTTATATGAATGAACTAGACAAGCTCAAACATTTTGTTGGAATTGAGATTGCTCGAAGTCAAGAAGGTATCAGGATGACACAAAAAAGTATGCCTTATAAATTGTAGCGGAGACAGGCTTAGTCGGTTCTAAACTAGTTCATATTCCAATGGAACAAAACCATCGTAAATTGGGTTTGGATACAAGTGACGTTCTCTCTTCTCCATCGAGCTATAGAAGATTGGTTGTGTATTTAGTTTATTTTGCTAATGCAAGATCTGATATTTCTTATTATGTTTATGTCTTGTCTCAATTTATGCAAACGTCTCGTGGAGGCCTCGATAAGAGTGGTGCATTTTCTCAAAAGAACATCTGGTCAAGAAATTTTATTTTTAGCTGACTCAAACCTGACCTTTCTGTGTACTGCAATGCAAACTGAGCTGCTTGCCTAACGACGAGAAAATTTTAGGAGTATGTTTCTCTTCTTGGCGGGTTGCCTATCTCTTGGAAAGGAAAAAGTACGAAGTAGTATCACATTCTTCCGCGTGAGAAGAATATCTGGCAATGTCTAAAGCCAAAAGAGAGATCAAATGGCTTCGCCAATTGTTGAGTGATATGGATTTTCCGCCTCCTAAACCAATACATTTGTTTTGTGATGGCAAGATCTATTCACATTACAATAAATTCAGTTTTTCATGGAAGGACCAAACATGTAGAAATTGATTGTCATTGATAGTGATTCTATTAAAGATGGCTTGATTACTATTAAATATAAATTGGAGAGCAAGATGTGTATCTTGCGGGCCAAGTAATATGGATTGTTAAAGTCCGTTTATAAAGTGAAGCATGTGAAGCTCAAACCAAAGAATTAATTATTATGCTTTCTACGACAAGAGGTATTCGATATATTTTGGATAATTGAGTTTTATGGTCCAGATTTTCACAAGTATTTTTAATGAGATATATCCTTAAATATTTCAAGAAAAAAAAATTCAATATGAATTTAGATTTCTCACAAAGGAGGTGTTGTTTAGAATGCTTATGTTTTTAAGTCATTTTTAGTCCAATTTGTGGATTGTTCGAGATAAGAACGATTATCTATGGAGTTGCAGGATTTGCGCCCATGAGATGTTGTTAGTCCCTTTTACCAAGACCGAAGACAAGTTCAAGTTCCATTCTCTTTTCAAAATGAAAGTTTATACCCTGAAGAGTCTGTTGACATGATTTATCTCTCCTCAACCTGATATCCACGATATTAGTGTTCCGCTTTGTGATTGCATATTTTGTGTTGCATGTCCCTCCCACCTTTGTCGTGCGGGGGAGTATTGGAGATAACTTTGAGAGCAAGATGTGTATCTTGCAGACCAAGTAATATGAACCGTTAAAGTTCGTTTATAAAGTAAAGCCCGTGAAACCCAAACCGAAGAATATTTTAAGTTTCTATATTATTTGTTGTACAAGCTATTTCTTTATTTGTTTAGGAAAATTTGTGTTATGTGGGTATGTTAATGTTATCACGATATAAATGTATGTGAAACTCATAATTACTACAGTTCATGTGCCAACAACGGCTCAGTTGGCAGATGTATTAACAAAACCATTGGGCAAGGTTCAATTCAATACGTTAAATATACACAACACAAGACTTAACTCCAAAGCCATAGACAAGACTTGCCGACCAAGTAAGTTATGAGTCGACTAGGCGCAACATACAATCTGTAGCCTACTAACTATAATACACAACTTCTTAATTCAAAAGCAAGACTTGTGATGTCAATTTTCTAAGACTTATTTGTATTTCTACAAGGATGACAATGAGAGAGGCAATGAAGGCATAATCAACATTTGGATTAACAGTGACGCAGAAATTGTCCTTTCCCAAGAAAACGCTCTGCATCGTTTTCTTCTCGCGCATCTGCCATTCAAACCATACCATTTTTATTTCATCATAAATAAATGTTTTCATTTCTCAAGTTTTAACAATTAATAAAACATTGGCAAACTCCCAGTTCATAATCTTATATAATATGAGAAGGTTTTCTTCTAACTTTTCCTACCATTACGACATTTGGCACTCTCTTTTGGTGACATGTGTCCTCCTTCATTTCATTAATGTTTGTTTTAATTTATTTAAAATCCTTAGCTTTGAAAGTTTGTGCCTACAATTTAATTCCAAAAAAAATATTTCTCTTATCCTATTGATACATTTGACATGTATTTAAATTGAAATTTGTATCTAATTTGTTTTGCCAAAATTATTATCTACTTAAAATCACCACTTATTCATCTGATTCAAAATGATGGATCAGTAAAATTTTAACTTCACAAAATATTAGTACATTTTTTAAACTTCTCATAATATTAGTACATTTGGCATCTATTTTTAAATTTAATTATTTTCCTCATTTTTCTATCTTACATCAAAATTCAAAGATCTAAGTTTTGCTAAATCTTCAAGTATATAATATGAGAAGGTTTTCTTCTAACTTTTCCTACCATTACGACATTTGGCACTCTCTTTTGGTGACATGTGTCCTCCTTCATTTCATTAATGTTTGTTTTAATTTATTTAAAATCCTTAGCTTTGAAAGTTTGTGCCTACAATTTAATTCCAAAAAAAATATTTCTCTTATCCTATTGATACATTTGACATGTATTTAAATTGAAATTTGTATCTAATTTGTTTTGCCAAAATTATTATCTACTTAAAATCACCACTTATTCATCTGATTCAAAATAATGGATCAGTAAAATTTTAACTTCACAAAATATTAGTACATTTTTTAAACTTCTCATAATATTAGTACATTTGGCATCTATTTTTAAATTTAATTATTTTCCTCATTTTTCTATCTTACATAATATTTTAATATCTCCATTAAATACATTTCTAATCTTTTCTAATTTGTCTCTTCTTTTTTTCTTCTTTCCAATCTAACTTTTTTTATAAAAACAATTTCTCTTTTTTTTTATCTTCTTTCCAATCTAACTTTTTTTATAAAAAAAATTTCTCTTTTTTTTTCTTCTTTCCAATCTAACCTTTTTTAAAAAAAAATTTACAACACCAATTTATTCTCACACGTTACAACTCCAAGTTGGAGTATTTATTTAGAATTTTTATTACACAATACATTTAATGTATTTATATAGTATAATATAATTTACAGGAATTATTAAATTTAATATTTCATCCCATATATTGTTTTATAAATGTCTCAGTGAATAAAATTCTAACTTATATAACAGTCAATATAATTTTAATAAAGAAATATAGTAGCGTGCATTATATTAATGTATTGCTCCATGTGTTACGCTTACTCTCAAAATAAATGTTTGCAACGAATTTTTTTCTCCAGTAACGCTTTTCATGTGGCTTCTAATACCGAAATATATTAGTGTTTTTTTTTCTGTTCTGGAATTAGTTACCCAAAGTAAAACCCACAAATGAACTTATTAAAACATATGTAACGTCAAATAAGTCTAAATTGATGCATTAGTGATTAGGCTAATAGATAACCACAATAACTCTAATTAATTCAAACCAAACATTAAATCCAATTAATTCACAAACATGTACGCTAAGTCTACTTCTATATATTACCCACATGTGAAGCTAAAAAAACTATTGTGGAGTTTTTGCTTTTTCGAGTCCGTTCTTTTATTTTTATTGACTTTTAGTTGCTTTCTCTTTATTTCATGCTATCGTCCATTTAGTAAAAATATCTACAAAGTTTTCTCATTTGGTGTTCAATTTAGGTTTGTGATTTCATATGGTGTTCAAATTAGGTTCACCAACACCATTAGTTCTACATAAAAGTGTTCTATTTTTTTTTAAGTTCTATTTTTAATTGTTTCTCTATTTTTCAACTCACCAATAAGATTTATATACATACATTGAGAAAATTTATATCTATTATTTTGGTCAGTTAAAGTGTAATTATAAATTTAAGTATTTAGATAAATGACATTACATTATATTTATTAAATCTTTTTACTCTTATGATCTATATGTATTCATAAATTTGAAAACCATAAGTATGTTAAAAAAATTTATGATATAAATTGAAAAACCATTTATGTAATTATTCTCAACATCACTTATCAAAAAGTTAAGAGTTTGTTATCAAATTTATGAATATATAAAGCTGTTTCAAGATGATTTTGTTCTTTATTTCTTTTACATAATTACTCAACGTTTGAGAGGGATCGACGTTTGGGTTTCATATATCTCGAGTAAATAGTTTTTTTTTTTATTTTTAATATTGTATAACATTTGACTTGATTATGTTTTGAATTCAATTTTTTTTTAGTTTATCATACAAATTAAGTAAGAAATAAAGATCATATGAAAGAATATAAAATATGTATTTATTTTTATCAAGGTTTCCATAAAACCAACCCAATAAAATTCAACCAAAAAATTCAAAAAGTTCCACCAAAGGTTTTTTTTTTAATCTACCCTCATGGGATTTTTGAAACGAATTATGTTTGGTAAGGGCATTTGCATAGAATATACTAATTGACTAATTCAGTTAAAACCTAACATGCCATTAAAGTATTTAGATAAGGGATTATTTTCCTTTCTACCACATTTTGGTGGGTCCCTTACTGAATCTACCACTTTCTCAAAATCTTTTCTAAACTACCATATTTGTGTGGTAGAGAGGACACGGTGTGACGAAATTGCCCTTCTCTTCTGTTTTGAAGAGAAAACGATGGCGTCAGAAACGAGACCTGATGTAATGATGGCAAAGTAAAAATTGACTTTGCTTTTGAATAATCTTTTTCTAAATATTTATTTGACCAACACAAAAAAATTACGTAAGTTGAAACATATTTTGTATTTGCTATACATACGAAAGTTGTGGACAACATTTATTAACAAAACTATGTCATCATTACAAATTAACAAAATGGACAAGATTATGTAACAAAACAGAAATATAATCAACAAGGACCATAACATATATGATGCGTGGACCAAAAAATATAATGGACAAAAAAAACATACAATTTTGACTAGATCTTAGGATGTAACGAAGTGGAAGAAGACAACGAGAAGATCTTGACTTACTAATAGCGACAACGGCGTTGACGAAATTTGACGGTGATATCGTAGTCAATTAAACCATATCACGGCGGCGACGTTAAGGAGCTCCGCCGGTGACATCGTAGTCAACGGAACCACATCTCTTATCTTCTTTTCCGTTCTTCTAGATTTGAGTTGGACATATATTGAAGAGTGTTAGAGAGAAGATGGAGGAAGAAGATAGCAACGAAAGAAGAAAAGAAGAAAATGAATTAATAAAAAAAAATCATACTTTTGTTTGTGTGGAGGGCAAAATGGACTTTTCCATTTACTGAAAGTGGTATAGAAGAAGAGAAATGAGAAAAGTGGTATTTTTGCTAAGAGCATGTACTGTGTATGGTAGAAACGTTAGTTTTCTCTTTAGATAAACGGCATTACATTATATTTATTAAATTTTTGTACTCTTATGACCTATGTATATATATATATACAAATTTTATAAAGTGGCATATTTATTTTGTTTTCAAACAATTGAAATTATATATATATATATTAAAACTGAACTAAAGTTTTTTAAAATAAACTTTCAAAAATAATTTTTTATTATATCATCTGAAGTCATTTTTCTAAATTAAATATGATTATAATTAAGTGTAACATATATATTTGTTTTTTTGCGCAAAGACTTATTCAATTTAACTTAGGTTTGGGGCAGGCCCATTACAAGAGAAACCAGAGACTGTTTTGCTAATGAATCGACATCTGAGTTCTGCAAACGGGGAATGAAACTAAACGAAATAACATCAAAGGTAGAAGATAAATTCAGGATATCGAAGAGAATCCCATGAAGCTCCTTGTGTTGAAGCTCCGATTTTAAAGCTTTGACTAGCTGTGTTGAGTCGGAAGCGAGAGAGAGATGTGAAAAACCCAGATTAACATATATAAAATATGTTTTTGCTCATTTGGACCACCTTGCTATTTTATTAAATTTAATCATTATCACAAATTATTTATTTTTTCTTAAATTTTTAACATATACAAATAAAATTTAGCAAAAATAATAATAAATATGAATATGTTTTACCTTTGATCTCCTAATTTTATTATGGATTATATGGATATAATATCTAAACCTTATTGTCGAGGGAAAGTCATGAGATCGGGAAGATCTACCTTGTGATGAGATCCACCGAGGGAAAACGGCCAATATCAACCCCAATTATCAACTCGAAACCACATAAATGTCAAATAACAAACCTGAACTATGTAATCGTTAGCCAATTTTAACATATACATGTTATTAAATAATGTAACAAACTTGAATTATTTAACCTTTAGCCAATTGAATAAAAGAAATGATTCAGATACAAAAGAACATATAATTACGACTTAACAATTCTAATCGACATTAACAAATACAAAAAAAAAAAAAAAATTGTGCTGAAATTGGATAACGGTTAGAATAGTTTAGGTTTGTTTTTTTAAAATTGTATGAGTTCGGGTTGATTAGTTCCGGGGGTCAGAGTTTGGGATGAAAAAAGCCGCATAGAAATAGTTGAAGTTGATTTTGGCCGTTTTCCCAATCCAAGATCATGAAGCAGCAAACAAGAGACTCTACGATGAGGTATGATATATATTTCCACAATAAAATATTTTATGTAAATGAAGAAAAAGTAGTGATATATATTTATGTCATACCATCTTGAATAAAAAAAAGAACAGAATTTATTTTTTAGCAATTCACAAAAGTAATTCGAAAAGAAACATAAAAGTTAATATTTAAAATTTTTTTTCCAAAAAACTATATTAATAATCGAACGTATTACTTTAATACAAATATCATAATTATTCAGAATTAATATTAAATATATAACCCACGCATCGCGTGGGCAGCTTTCTAGTAATATATATAGATGGGTATATATAGTATAAACATGTTTATTCCAGATGTGTAAAAGAAAAAAGTTTCTTCTAAATAAACTAAACCATACCAAAACATAAAATTATAGAAAAAAAATTTATATGATCAATAAAGAAAGAAGCCGTGGCACGAGTCACCTACTCATCACTTAAACCCAGTCCATCATCATAAATAAAAAAATTTATTTTCTATGTAACATTTTGTAACGTTATATTTTTGGTATAATTGGTAACTGATAATCATCTATTTTGTTTTAATGTCTCAAACTTAATATAAAGTTACAATTTCTTCATTTGTTTTTTATATTTTATATATATATATATATATATATATCTTATGTTTTATTTTCATATTTTATTTATATTTCGTCAAGAAAATACTTCTTTTCAATTTGAAATAGTTATAATATACTGTTAGACTTGTAGTAAGAAAAATTTATCATTATAAAACTTAATTCGATATATTAGAAAATATATGATATATATAAACCTATCCATTTACGTAAAATACCGTCTTCTAAAACCAAAGTGAGACGCATAGGACTTATTAAAGCTAAAAGGAAGGAAATAGAATTTGTTTACTTGGGCAAGAATGATGTCAGAATCGCCTGCGTAGACAAAACAAGAACTCTCGAGCCAAACCCCTTCGAGTCTGTAATCACATTTCTTCTCCTCTTTGTTGTCAGCCAAAAACACATCAAGTTTGGTCGTTATCTGAACCATGTTTGATCTTTTCACCGTGTATAGCAGATCACCCTCCTCCGTACTCCCTCCTCTAAACACTAGCCACCTGTCATGCATGGTCATTATCTGCAATCACCAAATCTTAATTATATTAATAAATCTAGCTCTATTATTAACTATATATAAAGTTATGTGCTCTGTTTTTAATAAATTTGTACCTTCCCTTTCAAAGTCAAGACCTTAGTTCCAAAACCATCCAACAAGATCCTCTTCTCGTGAAGACTAAACAAAGGATCCTTCACCTTGAACAACAAGTTTCCGTCCGCATTCGTTATCACGAAGTTACCATCCGTTATCTTCAACACCTTCCGTACGATCGCCAAATCTACAGGGTGCGGAGAGCAGTACTTTGGATCTACTATCACTCTGGCTTTTGGAGGCGGCGGAGGAGCCGAAGGGCCAGTTCCTTGTGGGTAACGGTACACATAGGGCTGCTGCATTCTTTTCTTTTTCCTCCAAATATGGATACTCTCTCTCAGTTTTGTTTTGAAATGTTTTTTTTTTTTGGTCTGGTTATGCCGTGAAGATAGAGTGAAAGGTTCTTATAATTTATAAAGTAAACATCTTGCTCGAATATGTTGACTTTTAAAAGAGAAAGGTCTACTTGGATAAACTTATTATATAGATTTTTCTTTTTAAAATTGTAATAGTTTTTATATTAAGATATATTTATAAAAGGAGAAAAAAAAAAAACAATATGTATGGAAATAAGGAACCCTAATCACTTGTTCCTCTGTTACAATCCCCTGTGACTGTCACTTAAACACATAACCACAAGTTTGAGAACCAAAACACAAAAAAAATTTTAACCAAAACATTTAAACACAAATTCTTAAAAATTTAAATTTTAAGAACCTCTTTAGAGGTTCTACCATTGGACTAAGTAAAACATAAGAACTCATGAGGGGTTTCTAAACTTTTGATTTTGCAAAATTTAAGTTGTATTGGTAAGAACCTCCTATGGGTCCTTACCATTAGCGATGCTCTTACTCAACCAAACATTTCAAGACTAATTACCTGCCCATTATGTTTTGATTTTTGTTTGAGATAAACAATATCTTTATTTTGATCTGCCATTTGAGTTTGTTTATGTGTATTGTGCTAGTGTAGTTAATTAATTTGCGTAGAATATTATTGTGCCATTTGAGTTTGTTTGTGTATTGTGCTAGTGTAGTTAATTAATTTGCGTAGAATATTATTGTGCCCTTTGAGTTTGTTTATGTGTATTGTGCTAGTGTAGTTAATTAATTTGCGTAGAGTATGATTGTGTGTATAATATATGTTCAACTGGACACGGTAAACGAACCAGAAGCCGAAGAAACTTCTTCGAGTGAGACGACTTTTTAGGATTGACTCTGGTAATAAAGTGCAGATGTGGGGAAAAGGAGATTTTCATACCCGTACTATCTGCACCGTGGATTTTCATACCTGGATAATTTCGTAGGGTATTTTACAACCTAAACTTCAATAAAATTTGAATCTCATACCTATACTTGATACAATGTGCAAAAATCAGAGTCAATCTAACGGGTGTTAGTCAACTCCGTTACGGTGCTGAGTCATCGTACACGTGTATGCTGACGTATATCAAAACGACGTCGTTTTCATACCCGTACTGTCTGTGCCGTGGATTTTCATACCTGGACAATTTTGTAGGGTATTTTACAACCTAAACTTCAATAAAATTTGAATCTCATACCCTATACTTGATACAACGTGCAAAAATCGGAGTCAATTTTGTAGGGTATTTTTGCACGTTGTATCAAGTATAGGGTATGAGATTCAAATTTTATTGAAGTTTAGGTTGTAAAATACCCTACAAAATTGTTCAGGTATGAAAATCCACGGCTCAGATAGTACGGGTATGAAAACGACGTCGTTTTGATACACGTCAGCATACACGTGTACGATGACTCAGCACCGTAACGGAGTTGACTAACACCCGTTAGATTGACTCCGATTTTTGAACGTTGTATCAGGTATAGGTATGAGATTCAAATTTTATTGAAGTTTAGGTTGTAAAATACCCTACAAAATTGTCCAGGTATGAAAATCCACGGTGCAGATAATACGGGTATGAAAATCCCCTTTTCCCTGCAGATGTGTATATAAGAAATTGGCAACTCTAAAATATTTAAGGAACAATTCACAAATGCTACTAAAAAAAGATCTTTTCGTAATTAATTGTTAATTATTTACACTAGCACAATACACATAGACAAACTCAAATGACATATCAAAATAAAAATATTGTATATCTAAAACAAAAATCAACACAAGAAAGACGACTTTTAAGGCCATGTCCATCGGTATGTCAATGGGGGTTTTAAAACAATTTAGAATACTAAAAAAGATATTTAGGTGAGAGATAATATATTTGGATGAAATTAAATTTTCGGTATTACGAGTCTAAACCCGTGACAATGATAATTTTATGTCACATTTCTACCCATTTTAACCTCATGCGCCTGACGTTTTTTTTTTTTTTTTTTTTTAATTTCTGATTTTTGGATTATTATTTTTTTATGTTCATCTCTCTCTCTCTTTTCCTTTCTAAACTTTGTTCGAATTATTCAAACCAAACAGAAAAACATCACCGTGTTTACTATTCATACTGCCTTACCAGAGAATTAGATGGTACATCTATTCGCCTAAAAATATAATTTTCACGATACAAATAAGGATTTAAAACAATTTTTGAACCTCCACATATAGTTCTACAAAGCGTATATTCATATCTAAGGAACGTAGATGGGCGATACAAGGCTCATGCGTTCACGACTCTAAGCATGTCCCAATTAGTTAATAAATTAATAGTTTTCTATAAATTTAGCTACATGTCCATACACTTTCATAGAGTTATATATCGATCTATATAGTGCTAAATTTATTAATAGATATCTACGCAATTAGGTTAGTGGTTAAAAATTTGTAATTTCCGCCCATATTTTCGAATGGCTAATGATTTCAAACTGATTTGGAAAGATTTAAAAACAATATAACAACTAGTCCATTATTCAAATGATTTTTTTCTTCATTTGTTTTCAAATTTTTTTTTAAATCTTTATTCACAGTAAAATTACATAAAACGTTAATTAAATTTTCAACACAAAAAATCCCGCATTTTCTTGCCCAAAACATCATTCGACAAAATTATGACAAATAAAACGTGATTTCAAAATTTTCTGCCAAAAATCTGATTTCACAATTCTATGGTTTTCCATGGAAAACATGATTCAATTTTTTTTAATATTGAAAAAATTAAAGAAAGATATCCGAGTGTGCTGTTTCTTCGTCTCCCAATCATTTTTTTTTTTTTGGGAATCTTCTCCATCATCATCTTTTTGATGTTTATTATTATCCATGAGAGCATAGTACTTGCAAGGAAAAGAGAGATCATAAATGGTAGCTTGCAAAAATCTTAATTGATTCTAGTCCGAGTACTCACAGGAGCTGTACCCTTAGATATGGGAACTTTTTAAAATGGTTTGTGTGTTCTCTATGCATGGTGCTATTATGTGTGTGACTGATCGATGACAAATAAAATAGAGATATTTCATGCATAGCCAGGAGATCTTCACGAAGCTCAATCCATGGATTTGGCTAGTCAATCATTAGCATGGTTGTTGTTGCATTTCGAAGCCATAGTCGTCTAAGCGTTCCGATCTTGAGGATAGTGGATTCAATATATATTGAACGTCAAAGCTCTTTTTAAAGATTGTGAATCCAAATGAAGATAAATTCTATATGAAGAAGGTGAACTTTGGTAGTTCCAAATAATAATCATCCAAGTATGACGATTCTAACAAAAACAAGCTGGTTCTGTTAATAAGCCAGGGAATCAGCTATATCCGCAAAGGAGATAACTACGAAAGCAAAAAGAACGAGATCGTAATTGAAATAAATCACATAGCACAAAGGCCCAAATTAACTTAGGATGAAAATGTCATGCACTAATTTGGAAAAATAGATTTGTACATGTATGGAGGAAGGTATCCTTATCTACAACATTGGAAATTTCATTCAAGAAAAAGTAACATTAAACACACAAAAATAAAACTTGATGTCAGTTTGGAAAATGTGCAACGATCACACCTAACTTCTTCGGTCAATCTTTATTTGTGATTTCTCTCTCATAGCTTCTCTCATCTTACGCATCGCGCTTTCATGTGCTTCAGAATTCTGTTTAAGCCTCCTCTCCAACTGAAAAATAAATAGACTATATTACACCAAAATAAACAAGTGAAAAACAACTATAGTTCAAAGTGTGTCAATATGAATTTACAAGTTGTGTCATCCGTCTCATTTTTTCGTCATGCTCCAATTCTAAATCACGCTTCATCACTTCTATTTCTTCTGCAAAGTTTTTAGACTTAACTTTCCTTTGTTGTTCCCTAAACTTATCACCCTTTTCCTGGGAAACCGATGAATTTCGTCACTTAAAAATACCATACGAGAGATCAAACACACTTTTTATAATGAATGCATATCAAACATAAAATTTCTACCTTTATCATGCGATGCATCTGGTTAGTATACGGTTTCACACCATTATTCTTTTCAATAGCTTCGACATGGGCCAGAAGTTGCTTGACTTGCTTAGTGTTCTTGACTATATCCTTAGTCATGTTATTAAACAAGACTTTTCGACCACCACACAGTCGAAGAACTCTCTGAAATTTGACGATTACTTAAATCAAACTGAAAGAAGACATGTACTACTAGATGCATTATAAAACAATTGTGAGGATTTTAACGTCAGAAAACATACTGTCAAAAACTCTGGACAACCTTCACGAAAATAATCGTCCAATGTCTGCTCGTTTGCTTCTAGTTTGTCACCCCCAGTGAACACAACAATAATATAGTCAAGAATCTTACTGTCGAAAATCAACTGCAAGGTATCAAGTGTGGACTCTTCTTCTTGTGTAATCCGATTCCCGGCAGATAAAACGAACAGGAAGGCATGAATTCCTCCTTCAGCCATAGTTAAGCAATTGACGATCTCCCTACTAATATAGTTAGCAGACACTGATGAATCAAAGAGACCTGTTTCATGGTACTATAGTAAATTAAGTACGACTTTGATGAAAATAGTTTTAATACAAAGTTGGTTACATCACAAGTTTTTAATGGAACACATACATACCAGGAGTGTCAATCACATTGATTATTGGACCATCTTGTATTGCAGTTCTATACATCTTGCATTCCATGGTAACACCTCCCGCTTGTAGTTCTGAAGCGAACATTTTCTGACCTAGGATGGTGTTCCCTGTTGCGCTTTTTCCATTTCCGGTACGCCCTACTAGAACTAAGTTTTTAATTGGCTCTGACGAATTGGAAACTAGAATGGAGAAATAAAGAATTTAATTAGCAGTGTATACGAAAGGGAAACTCACAAGCTTCCTTGATCTCTCTATGTAATATGTATGATAGCAGTAGAATTTTTGCGCTTACAATGAACATATTTCTTGTAAAGGAAAAAGAAGAATTATGATGAATGAAAAAAACAATTGACTAAGTAATTAGAGTTTTACTATTAGAATGGTTGCCCGGGCCTGAGATTATGTGTAGGTGTATTAGTCTTTCTATTTCAATGTATAAGTTGTTTTAAGGATTATATTTGGTTTTGATTTTCTCATATTCCTATGGCTTTTAAACGGATGTTGCAGACATAGTAGACTACACCGTTAGGAGAACAAACTATCTTAGTTTTGTGGTAGATAACAATCCACCGTCGCAGACCAAAAAAGATTAAGAACATGACATATTTCTAAATTGTTTGTGATATTAGCTTCAAAGTGTTGATAATTAAATTCAAACCTGGCATCACATATGTCATTATTGACATTAAAAAAATTTGCACTTGAATTGTATACCTGATATGGGAAGTGAAGACAGATATGGATCATGCTGAAATGTGTCGTTTAGGGAATGCGACTCTCCTTCATGTGCTGCTACACTCTGTTTTAGTACATATGATTTCAAACAAATTATTTGCTTCACATAATTGTTAAACAATAACAGCAAAAACAAACTTTGTATAAATAAGTACAAATGTATTATAGTAAAAGTATATAACTACTTGACAAAACTAATCAGAGCCAGCTTCCTATCAGTTCTGCTAAGAATTGTCCTCATCAAAATTAACCTTCCATGCCTCTAGTATCACAGGTTCTACTCCTGACTTGAAGCCTCTCTCTATCACTAATCGAACCATTGTCGCTACTATAGCCACTAAAACAACAACAATATCAGAATCTCTCTCTTCCTATGTTGCTACCATTGATGTTGCAACTTCATAATCTACTGAAACATTAGCAGCCGAGACAAACAAAGTTATGCCAACATGCACAACCCCGTTACCAAATATGCTCAGCGGATCTTGAGAGACTGAGAAACTGGTAAAAAAAAAAAAAAGAGATGCAATGGACTATTGTTGGGGGTCGTAGGAGCCGTGACCATGGTGGGCGAGGCAGTCGTGGTAACCGTCACTAATGATCTTGCTCTTCTCTATATATCTTTCTCCCTATTCTTTATTAGCTAATGCTATCTCATATCTTTTTTCTCATGAACTAGACTAGGTGTATGTTTTTTTCATCTCTCTAACTCTCTTTAAGAAAATAACTATGAATTTTAATTGAATATGATTATAGAAAAAAAAATCTTACCTTTATATGATGATACATATCGTTAGTATACGGATTTATTTTCTTACTAATTGCTGCGACATGGGCCATAATCTGATTGACTTGTTCAGCCTTCACGCCTTCATCATTAGTCATGTTATTAAACAAGACCTTTCGGGCATTGCAGAATCTGAGAACTTTCTGAAATTCCAAAACTAATCATACTCAAAAACAAAATAAAGAAGGGAAAAAAAAAAGTGTGGACAAGGAATTTTTGCATTTTGAGAGAAAGCAGACCATAAGAAATGCAGGACAACATTCCCGAAAATAATCTTCAAACTCGTTCGCCTCGAACTTTTCCCCGTTAGTGAGCAATAAAATCATATATTCAAAGATTTTACTCCCAAATATGCGCTGCAGGGTATTAAGTGCATACTCTTCCTCTTGTGAGATCCTATTCCTTACAGATAGAACAAACAACACAGCATCTATGCCTTCTTCGACCAAAGTTAAGCAATTGATTATTTCTTTACTTATGAAGTCTTCGGACACGGACAAATCGAACATACCTGTATCACGTACATACCATAGTAAAACCAGAGTTTGAACAATTTAGCCTTGGCCAATATAGGAAGGAACTCTTAGATACAAATATATTATGACTATTGGTAAGGATATCCATTTAGGTATATTTCCTATTAATGATTTTGATGAGTGTAAATAAGATTGTTAGGCTAAATATGAAGTTTTAATGGAGTACATACCAGGAGTTTTAATCACATTGATCATTTGACCATCTGGTGTCGTGGTACTATACATTTGAGAGTGCATAAAAGCACCTTCGGAGCTGAACTTTTTTTGACCGAGGATGGTGTTCCCAGTGGTGCATATTCCATTGATAGAACGCCCTACTAGAACTATGTTTTTAACCGGCTTAGGCACGGACGTTCCCATGTTCTGATCACCAGCAATGTTTATGTTTTTATCCGGCTTAGACGCGGACGAACCCATATTCTGATCACCAGCAAGCAATTATTTGCTAAATTCCTGGACGTACCCATGTTGACCAAAGAAACAATTCATGAAATGATACATAGTAAAAAATGGGACAATAAAGAACAGTTTTGTCGTTGATAAATTTTATTTTCCGAAAAAAAAATGAAGAACAAATACCAAATGGAAACTTGCAAGCTTTCTTGTCGTTTTGTGAGTGAAGAAAAGAATGAATTTACAAAGTTTATCAACCAACAATTCAAGACTAAATGGACGATTACCTACCCAACATTGTGTGTTGATTTTGGTTTGAGAGAAACAATATTTTTATTTTGATATGCCATTTGAGTTTTTTTTTCTTAATTAATTTGCGAATAATATTAGTGTGTATAGTATATGGTTAACTGGACACGGTAAACGAACCAGAAGCCCAAGACACGTTTTTGAGTGAGACGACTTTTTACGATTGACTTTTGGCAGTTCGTGCCAATAGCCATCTAGGCGAAGAAGACTTTTTTTTTATTACTAACTTTTAGGAACTGGAAACGTTAAACGAACAAGAAAGGCCACTGCGAGGCACTAATATTTGAAGATCTAAATTGTTTGTCTAGCTTTGTCCCACCACTTAAGAGAAAAAAAAAAACAAATAGTAAAAAAGAGAACACACTAAGTTTATTGACTTCAGGTCCAAACCGGTATCTTATATCTCGCCAATAGATTTGTTGGGTTCTACAAACTTATATTTCAGAACTCCATAAAGAATTAAAGATCACCCATGTAATATTTCAGAACCCATCCGAAAACTAATCTATCGATTTATTTAGATTAGTCTCTAATGGAAGAGATGACTTGTTGTTCTTTATCTCGAAAGATTTTTCACATAAAAGCACAATAAAATATCTCATTCAATCAAAAATATTTTGTTCGAGGAAAGATTTAGGTGACGGTGTGGAAAATGAAAATGACCATTCGACTTACCAATAAAAACTGGTAAATTTGACAAAACAAAAAAAAAATCTGGTAAATAGCTAGGTAAACAAAACTCGAATTTGTCTTAAAAAGAAACCATAATCATGCATATGCATTTCAAAACCATATGTGAGAAAATTAAATCCATACTATGTTCAAGTGAAAAATAATTGAAAACAATCAAGCAATTAATCATCAACTTAGAAATCAATAATCTAGCCAAGAGATCAACAAGGATCTTCAAAAATTTCTAGGTGATTCACGAAACATCATACGATAAATAAGGGCGTCAAATTCCAAAGCTGATGATTCTTTACATGAAGGATAAATCATTGTCCCCAATGCAAATACAATGCATTACTAAATGCATTAAGACTTGATTTTTATGAAAGAAGACATGGATGTCTATATGCCTTGTTTTCAATTTTTATTGAGAGAAATAATGTATAACTACATTTACGTACACAATTATTGGAAATAAATCTTAGCACACGTGATGAATATGGCCTTTTTTCTTACAATATGAGAGAGTTGGAGAGAAGTAAAAAAAAAAATAGCACACAAAATGAAAGTATGGAAATTGGAATTTGTGAATCAATCACACCGAAGCTTTGTTGTTGATATTTATTAATAGTGTTGGCGACATCACATAATATTGCATTCACATGTCTTACCCTTTTCGGGGGATTGAAGCTTGTGTATGTCTTGTTGAAATGTATCTTTTAACTGATGCATCTCTCTTTCATGTGCCATCCCACTCTGTTTTAATGCATTTTCCATCTGAAGGATAACCAAAGTATACTAAGTTAATAGTATGCATGAAAAATAAATATTCAAGCTTACAAAATTTTAAATACGAAGTTACCATTTTTTCCATCATGTCCATGGTTTGTCTATCTTTCTGTTGAAGTGTGTCTTTCAGCTGACGCATCTCTCGTTCATATGTTTCCGCACTCTGTATTAACACATTTTCACCAGAAATAAAACCAAATAATACTAAATTAACTGCATCAATGAATAATAATATGCATACTAAGTAATGTTATGAAGAAGAATGTACCATTTGCGCCATCATGTTGGTTTGTGTGACTTTCAGCTGGAGTGTCTCTTTTAGTTGACACATTTCTCTTTCATGTACCATTGCACTCTGTTTTAATGCATTCTCCATCTGACATAAAACCATAAAATACTAAAAATTCCATGGAGATAAGAATAAGAATTGACGTTTACAAGTTGATAAACACGAATCAACTATTTATTTCACCATGTTCATGGTTTGTGTGTCTTTCAATAGGAGTGTGTCTTTCAGCCGACTCATCTCTATTTCATGTACCATCGCACTCTCTTTTAATGCAGTCTCGATCTGAAATAAAACCATAAAATACTAAAAATTCCATGGAGATAAGAATAAGAATTGACGTTTACAAGTTGATAAACACGAATCAACTATTTGTTTCACCATGTTCATGGTTTGTGTGTCTTTCAATAGGAGTGTGTCTTTCAGCTGATTCATCTCTATTTCATGTACCATTGCACTCTCTTTTAATGCAGTCTCGATCTGAAATAAAACCATAAACTACTAGAATTAATCCCATGGAGATAAGAATAAGTATAATTGACCTTTACAAGTTTATAAACATAATTAATTAACCATTTGTTTCATCATGTTCCTCGTTTGTGTGTCTTTCAAAAGGAGTGTGTCTTTCAGCTGACTCATCTCTCTTTCATGTACCATAACACTATTTTGTAACGCATTCTCCACCTATATGAAAGCGAGAGAATAAGAAATTAATTGGATTTTGAAAAAAAATTATATACAAGCTTACAAAGTTTATGAATTCAAGTGTACCATACATACCATCATCTTCATGATTTGTCTCTCGTTCAACTGAAATGTGTCTTCGAAATCACTCATCTCTCTTTCCTGTGTTGTTGCACATTGTTTTAACTTGCTCTTAACATGCTAGATAATCAGACAATATTGAATTAACTGCATGGGCTTAATGTATAGCCAACCACCTCTCGAATGTATTGACTAACTAAACCTAATATCAGGAAAAGCATACGAGATCAATTTATACATGCACATATCAAACACAATTTTTTTTTACCTTGATCTTACGGTCCATCTTTTCTGTATACGGTATCCCACCATTTTGCTTTCTAATATCCGTGACATGGGCTAGAAGCTGGTTAAGTTGCTTAGTCCTCTGGCCTTCATCACTTGTCCTGTTATCAAACAAGACCTTTCGTCCTCCACATAGTTCGAGAATTCTCTGAAAATTCATGATTATAACAAGAAAAGTAAAACAGAAATATTAGTCGTTGCATTTAAAGAAAAAATAAGATCGTAATGAATGCGAGCTGACCGTCAAAAATTCAGGGGAGTATTCACGTATAAAATCGTCCAACGTCTCGTTTTCAGATTCCAAAAAATCACCACCAGTGAACACGATAATGACATAGTCAAGGATTTTATTACCAAATATGCGCTGCAATATATTAAATGGTTCCTCCAACTGTCTCCTTTGCACAGACAGAAGAAACAACACTGCATGTATTCCTCCAGGCGCCATAGATAAGCAATTGATTATTTGCTTACTGATATAGTCTTCGGATACATATGGATCGAGCAAACCTGTAGCACGTACAATGTTACATTCCTACTTTGATGAATTCAACTTTGCTATTGTCACAAATCTATATTACCTGCCAACAGTGCCGGCCCTTAGCATAAGCAAGGGAAGCGGCCGCTTAGGGCCTCCACTTAATATTGTATATTGCTCACACTTTTGTAAGTAAATATTTGTCTATTTTGTATGATATGTTTCAAGTTTTTCTTACGTGTTGAATTTAGCCATGTAATTCTCTAAGGGATCATGTGAGTCCAATGTTATTTGTTTTTTTACTGACGTGTAGATGATGAAGTGGTTTAAACAAAAGAAACTTACAAAATATGTTGTGTAATCATAAAAACATATACATATATATAGTTTTAGCAATCAAATATCTATAGTTTCATCTCTTAATCATTCATGACAACTAAATTATACAGCTAAATTTGAAAAAATGGTATGTTTATTTTCTAAATTTTTTTTAAAGTACATTTTGGTTGACAAATTTTTTTTTTCCGCTTAGGGCACTCAAAATGTTTGGACCGGCTCTGCCTGCCAATGCCAATCATACTTGTAGTATGTCTATAATTAGAGAAACAATTCCCAAATGACATTAAATGCTGCTTTGGTGTATATAATGTTTGAACTAAGACTCTATATGAAGTTTTGATGGAGTTTATACCAGGAGTGTCAATCACATTGATTATTGGACCATCTTGTATTGCGACTCTGAACATCTTACATCTCTCGTCCTTATCTTCTTCACGTAATTTTGATTTGAAATATCTTTGACCGACGATGGTGTTCCCGGTGCTGCTTTTTCCATTTCCGGTAGGACCTAAGAGAACTAAGTTTGTAACGGGCCATTCCTGCTCAGCCATATTTTGATCACCACCAAGACGTTGCTAATTTCCTGCACGCATCCATAGTATTACCAAGAAATTATTCATGAACAAATACATATTTAAAATGAGAATGAAGAGAAGAAAAAGTTAATCGATAGACTACAACAAACAGGAACTCACGATCTTTCTTATTTTTTTTTTTTTTTTAGTGAAGAACAAAAGAAAAACTTAATCAACGAAGCAGTTCAAGACTAAATAGAAGATATTATGTGTTGATTTGGCTTTGAAAACAGCTATATCGTTATTTTTATGTGTCCTATGAATTTGTTTATGCTTTTGTACTAGTGTGATTAATTTAGGTGTTACAATATTATGTATATAGCGTGGAACAAGAAACGGTGAAGGAAACAGAAAGGCCAAGACAACTTCTTGAGGAGTGAGAGACAACTTTTGAGCATTGACTTTATTTAGTAATTATAACTTATAGCCACCTAGGGGCATGTGTAGTGGGAGAACCTTTTTTTAATTAGTATCTAGTTTAATAACTTTTATATAATATAATTTTTAATTAAAAATTTAAACTATAAATAAAACTCATGACTAGTTATATTTAGACATGTGTCATATGAGTCTCTCCATGAGTTCTCAAAATCTCTCAAATGAGAGACTCACTTTATTCTCTTTCTTATTTTTTCAATATTTCATAATTTTGTATGGGTGAAAGACTCAATGAGAGACTCCCACTAAACATGCTCTAAACGGATGTGATTTGTGTGTGCGATTTAAGCATGAAAGCGATGTTGTGTGTAAAATTAGAATGGTAATGCTATTCAAAAGTAATGTGATTATCCATATTTTCGAATGACTAACGATTTGGAACTGATTTGGAAAGATTAATTTAAAAACAAAATAACAACTAGTCTGTCATTCAAATGACTAGAAAATGACCTACGCGTTGCGTGAGTTTAGTAATATATTATTTTTTCTAGAGGCAAATATTTATAATCATAGCAGTGGAAGATAAATCTAAATATTGAAAATTTGACTAATATCTATGTTTTATTTCATTTGAAAATGTATAATTGATATTTTATATTTGCATAATCTAATGTTTAGATGCACTTAAAAATATCTATGAATATATATTGTTTTTCAAAACAAATACATATTCAACACTTAAATAAGGTTACTACATCGTCATCTATAATACTATCATGGTGATTTCATCCCACTCTTTAGCTACCGTTTTTTTATTTCAAACGACTATTTGGCTTACCGTTTTTTGTTATGTTTAGATGTTAATCTTGTGATGCAACCTTAACATCGTCTTGTTAGATAAAAACGTAATATACATTCAATATGCTGTTTCCACCAATTGTTTGGGTTAAAAACATTTGATTTAAATGATAAATTCCCAAACGTGTTTTTCTATTTGATTATGTTATATAGTTGTAGTTCCATTTATGATATATGTAACATAATTTTACATATCACTATTTTTTGTTTACAACTTACATATGAGTTTATGTATATTTTGTTATACAACTCATGAATAATATAATCATTGTTAGTATTTTTCTAAAAGATAGATTATAACGTTTTTAAAGTTTTAAGATTTGTTTCTATAGGTTTACAAAAAAAGTGTGACTCTTTCAATGTCTTCGACTTCAATTAAAATTCTTAAGTTGGGTTTAGTAAATTTTCTTAAGTGAACATTTAATAATAAAGAAAAACTCTTTGTAGGATATTGCTCTTACAAATTAATGTTTCACTTTAAATTTTATTTTTCTCTTTACTGTTTTAGAAACAGAGTTACATAAATCTTTTTCTACACAACCATGCATTTAAATTTTACTTTCATACTAAAACTCATTAACACATTCAAAATTAGGAAGTATGATCATTTTTAATTTTTTTATGTTTTTTAATGTCTGGATATATTTATTTTCTTTGTGTTAAAAGTCCAATTATATTTTTATTAATAATAATATTTTCATAGTATTAGTTTGAGTATTTTAAAATTTCATTTATTTTATTTAATTTTTTTGAATTTAATTAAAATTTCTGTTAATTATAATTAACATCAATATAAATAATATATAGATTAAAATGAACATTAAAATTAGACTATAACGTAAAAATAAAAAATATTGACTAATAACATGGCTTTGTTTAATTAGATGTTTAACATGATGATGTGAACACCTTGATAGGAGAGAAACTCTCCAATTATATAAAAGTTTAATTTTATTATGTTTACTAATAAAAATTTATAATAATACTTTACTATTTTAAATTTTCATTTATTTTATTTATTTCGTTTTTATTTAATTAAAATGTTTATTAGTTATAAGTAACATCAATATAAATAAATATGAATTAAATGAACATTGTAATTAGACATTAATATAAAATAAATATTTTTGACTAATGACATGGCTTTGTTCAATTGGATGTTTAACATGATGATGTGGACACTTTAAGAGGAGAGCAACTCTCCCATTATATATATAGATTTTTTCTTCATTTCTTCAAAAAAATTATAAAACATTTGTTCACAATAAAATTAGATAAAACATTAGTTAAATTTTCCACCAAAAAAAATCCCGCATTTTCTTGCCAAAAATTTGACAAATTATGACAAATAAAACGGGATTTCAAAATTTTCAGCCAAAAATCTGATATGGGAAACATGATTCAAATTTTCTGTGGAAAACATGATTCAATTTTTTTTTAATATGGGATAGAGGGTTTGTTACAAGAAAAAACCAGAGTGATGACTGATGAATAAGGGAGAAAGATATCCGAGTGTGCTGTTTCTTCTTCTCCCAATCATTTTTTTTTGGGTATCTTCTCCATCATCATCTTATTGATGTTTATTATCCATGAGAGCATAGTACCTGCAAGGAAAAGAGAGATCATAAATGGTAGCTTGAAAAAATCTTAATTGAAACTAGTGGAGTTTACTGATATGTTGTGTTTTTATCGGTTTTGAGTATTTGTTTTCTTTTCTAGATCATATATTTTATAGAGTCAAAGTGTGTTTTTAGAGTCTTTTAGTCCGTTATCGAGTCTTTACAGGTTTTAGGTTGGTTCGGAGGGAAACGAGCTGTTTTGGGATAAAACACACATTTGGAGATGCAGTTTCGTTTAGAAGTATCAGACGTTTGGCCTCAGATGGAAGACTTCCCACCGTTAGATCTTTCTAAAGTTTTGGCACAAGCTTGATGAAGATGTTAGCTTGATTTTCCAAGTGATTTGAAGGAAATCTAACGGTGCATTCAGAAGTTATACCCGATTTAGTGAAGACAGGTCATTCTGGCGAGCATTTGAAGCAGGTGCAGAGTTTGGAACCAGAGAAGGTTAGACCGATCGGTCCAGGAGAAGACCGATCGGTCCGGAGCTCGACGGCGGACCAGAGAGGGTTAGACCGATCGGTCCTCCACTAGACCGATCGGTCCGGAGCTTCGACGGCGAACAGACTTGGTTGGACCGATCGGTCTGATTTCCTGGCGTCCGGTTTTGGTTTTCCTTAACCGGATTTATCTTCTATTTTCTGTACATGGGTATAAAAACCCCAGAGACCTAATTTTCTTTTCACGCTTCTTTCTCTGCAACTTTTTGAGACTTTTCTTCTGTAAGCTACTATTGGGATTGGAGATTCATCCTCTTTGACACTTTGGAGAAGATTTCTAATCCCTTATCTTTTATATTCATTGCAATTCAATTATGTCTTCTTTATCTCTTTGTGTTATTCCTTTTGCTATGAGTGAGTAGTCACCTAGTTGGGTTTTAGGGATTTCATAAAGGGGATTGATGGATTGTTAAATTGAATGATTAGATATTGGGTAATATATGTAGGTTTCTTCATCTTGAATGCGTTTAATGCTTGAATTAGATTGATCACCTGATTTAAGAACATAGGTTATTTTACGCACCAAAAGTGTTTGATGAAATACCTGAATCAATTTGAGATGAGCAACATTCTTCTTGCCAACGAAAGTTGATGTTAGAAAGTGTTGTGAACTTATTGGACTTGAGTTTAATGCTAATTTGATTTCATGATTACAAATGAGAGTTTAGTAATTGTTGATTTCGTGTTTAGGGACTAATTCCTTGAGAGAGGATTAGTCTATTTTTGTGATCCATGTTCTAGAACGGTTCTTAATTAATTACCCTTGATTTATTGATTTCGTTTTGTTCTTCAATCCCTGAGAAATTTCCTAAGACCCAGCGCTTTAATTTTATCGTTTAACCAATCGTTAGTTCGTTGTTTATTTTATCGTTTTACTTGATAAACCCAAAACAAAACAATTTTTCGCTTTAGCTAAGAACGAGTCTCGGAAGTCCTTAGAGTATCTTTGGTCCTTGTGGATCGACCTCGAATATACTACCTAGCGGTTAGATATATCGGGCAATTACTCGAGCAATCAAGTTGGCGCCGTTGCCGGGGACCAATTGTGTTACCTAAGGATTTAGGATTAGTTTTTAGTCTAAAGCATTTTTTTATTCATTGCTAACTTTCATTTGTTTTTTTTTTTTTTTTAATGCCATGGAATACAATGATTGGCCGCAAGAAGAAGATGATGAGCCATATGTGGAGCCACCGTTTGATGAGAGTGTTCTTACACCGGAACAAAAAGTGAAGTTGGATGAATTTCACAACGAAAATCCGACATTGGTAAGGAGTGATTTAGCGATTTTGATCCGGTTGAACCTCTTATCACACCGGGCAGCGTGTGAAGGAAGAGAAGTCACATTCTATGAAGAACAAGAAGCTCATGCGCTTGAAAAGGTAATATATTGGGTTCCACCAAGCGAACTAGAAGGTACATGCGTTTCAACCCTTGAAATTCATGATGTTGAGGACATTCATATGCCATGTATTGAAGATGTGACTTCTAGTTTGCATACTCCCATAATCATTGATGAATGTTACAATTTGATATGTGAGTCTCAACAACTAGATACTTTAAGAGCAGCAAAACTTGCTAGGGATTACCATGATATATGTTTTGATATTGAATATCATTGTGCTTTGAATGTTCATGATCTCGAGTTTAAGTTTTCAATGCCTGAAATATCTAGTTCTCTTCTTGATGAATCTTTCCTAGGAGTTGTGCTTGATATTGATAAGATTTTGCATGAGAATGAAAATCCTGAGGTTGATTATATGGATGGAGATATTGTGCTATATGAGATTAATGGCGATGAAGTTGATTATTTTGTTCAAACCTCTTGTAACCAGGAAATTGACTTTATTTTTCCTCCAAATGCATTTCATCCTCATGAGCATTCAACCATCAAGGAATATTTCAAAGTATATGCTGCATTTGTAGTAATTTTTCTTGATGTGAATTTTATCTCTTTACCATGGATAATTGTGTGTTACTTGGCACATCTCATTTCTTTCACTAACAGGAGAAGGACAAAAGGTCCACTGGCACAACCTTTTGATTCTTATGATTAATATTTTGTGTTGAGTGGTCAAACTTACGACCTAAAACAAGCGCTTTGTGGGAGGCAACCCACCAGGTATTTCTGATTTTCCTACCTTTTATTTATTTTCCTTTTGCTTTCTTTTGAGTGTGTATGGCATCTTTTCTTTGAATTGTTTTCACACCGAGTCGGTGTGAAGCAAGTCGGGGGGAGGTTGTCATTTGTCTACTAATCGAGTTTGCTTTGGTTGTTTCTTTTGTTTCTTTCGTTGAGTCTGTTTTTTATCGAGTCAAAAAAAAAAAAAAAAAAAAAAAAAAAAAAATTGTGTCTTTTATTGAGTCAAAATTTGTTTGAGAACTATGATATTTTCTTGGGGAATTGCACCTTGCTTGATTTCAATGCCTTGGGACCATTTTAGCTTTATTCGATAACTTGGAAGTTCAGGAAAATCCATCACTAGATCGCTTTATAGTAGTCCCTATCTCTTTGAAATTCGGATGAATTGAGCTTTATCTTATATACTTGAACTTAATCTGGACTTAATTTATCTCACTTAGGGGCTTGAGAATCATGTAATGGATCATACATTCAGAGTTTTGTTTGCATCATTTTTTTTTTTTTTACCACTCTTTGCTAACTCTGAATGGCTAGACTCATTTTTAGTCTAGTACCACACCTGTTCCCCCACCCATTGTTTGAAACCTCATGCATTCTTATATAATCATCATGATATGCATCCATGTGCGAAAACTACGGAGTATACGGACCGACATAGCTTTCCTTTTGTTAGGATAGTGAGTTGTAGTTTACTGGTTGTTGATATGTGATGAGATTGAGCCATTGTGGTTTAGAGGTTATTTTCATGGGCATATGCTACTGTTTGCGGTTTTTCTTGATGCAGACTTTATGAGACACCGGTTCCACTCCCCCGTCTAAAAAAAAAAAAAAAAAAAAAAAAAAAAACGAAAATAAAAAGAAGGAACGGGAAAGGAGAGTGATTGGAACCGGAAATGTCGAGTTATTATTAGTTATATTGTTAAGCATCAAGGGTACTCATTGATTTGATTGGGATAATGTGTTGGTTGATTTGATCCGAGTTTAAGGGAAGCTATGTACCTCCTAGTTGGTCTGTGTCTCACTGTGATTTCGCATAATGACATGCATCCGTTTTACACTATTTGAGAACCCGAAACACTTGAGTCACCAAATAATAGCCCTTTCACCTAGCCCATAACGTGTTTGATATCCCCTTAGTGAGAGTACACGCCTTTGTTAATGAATGTTAAATGGTTAAGTTATCTGACTCTGAAAGTTCTTTTAGATCTCGGGACTTAATTTTGTTGCTACGGTTATGGCGAAGTACAGTCTAGTACGGTTTGATGAGTTTTGTGATAGTGGTTTGCAGGCAATTGATAAGAGCATGATCCCGAAGAAAATGTGAGTTCTCGTGTTTTCAAACCTCTTCTCTTGATAAGGATTTCTGCTTTCCTTGAGGACAATCAAAGATCTAAGTCGGGGGGAGTTGAAATGTTGTGTTTTTATCGGTTTTGAGTATTTGTTTTCTTTTCTAGATCATATATTTTATAGAGTCAAAGTGTGTTTTTAGAGTCTTTTAGTCCGTTATCGAGTCTTTACAGGTTTTAGGTTGGTTCGGAGGGAAACGAGCTGTTTTGGGATAAAACACACATTTGGAGATGCAGTTTCGTTTAGAAGTATCAGACGTTTGGCCTCAGATGGAAGACTTCCCACCGTTAGATCTTTCTAAAGTTTTGGCACAAGCTTGATGAAGATGTTAGCTTGATTTTCCAAGTGATTTGAAGGAAATCTAACGGTGCATTCAGAAGTTATACCCGATTTAGTGAAGACAGGTCATTCTGGCGAGCATTTGAAGCAGGTGCAGAGTTTGGAACCAGAGAAGGTTAGACCGATCGGTCCAGGAGAAGACCGATCGGTCCGGAGCTCGACGGCGGACCAGAGAGGGTTAGACCGATCGGTCCTACACTAGACCGATCGGTCCGGAGCTTCGACGGCGAACAGACTTGGTTGGACCGATCGGTCTGATTTCCTGGCGTCCGGTTTTGGTTTTCCTTAACCGGATTTATCTTCTATTTTCTGTACATGGGTATAAAAACCCCAGAGACCTAATTTTCTTTTCACGCTTCTTTCTCTGCAACTTTTTGAGACTTTTCTTCTGTAAGCTACTATTGGGATTGGAGATTCATCCTCTTTGACACTTTGGAGAAGATTTCTAATCCCTTATCTTTTATATTCATTGCAATTCAATTATGTCTTCTTTATCTCTTTGTGTTATTCCTTTTGCTATGAGTGAGTAGTCACCTAGTTGGGTTTTAGGGATTTCATAAAGGGGATTGATGGATTGTTAAATTGAATGATTAGATATTGGGTAATATATGTAGGTTTCTTCATCTTGAATGCGTTTAATGCTTGAATTAGATTGATCACCTGATTTAAGAACATAGGTTATTTTACGCACCAAAAGTGTTTGATGAAATACCTGAATCAATTTGAGATGAGCAACATTCTTCTTGCCAACGAAAGTTGATGTTAGAAAGTGTTGTGAACTTATTGGACTTGAGTTTAATGCTAATTTGATTTCATGATTACAAATGAGAGTTTAGTAATTGTTGATTTCGTGTTTAGGGACTAATTCCTTGAGAGAGGATTAGTCTATTTTTGTGATCCATGTTCTAGAACGGTTCTTAATTAATTACCCTTGATTTATTGATTTCGTTTTGTTCTTCAATCCCTGAGAAATTTCCTAAGACCCAGCGCTTTAATTTTATCGTTTAACCAATCGTTAGTTCGTTGTTTATTTTATCGTTTTACTTGATAAACCCAAAACAAAACAACTTTTCGCTTTAGCTAAGAACGAGTCTCGGAAATCCTTAGAGTATCTTTGGTCCTTGTGGATCGACCTCGAATATACTACCTAACGGTTAGATATTTCGGGTAATTACTCGAGCAATCATTTACTAGTCCGAGTTTCACAAGAGATGTACCCTTAGATATGAGAACTGTTTAAAATGGTTTCTGTGTTCTCTACGGTGCTATTATGTGAGTGATTGATCGATGACAACTAAAATAGATATTTGAAACACCTTTGAATCCAATTGTGAATTGCGGCTTAGAATAATTCCATGCATAGCCAGGAGATATTCACGAAGCTCAATCCATGGATTTTTCAACTCAATCATTAGCATGGTTGTTGTTGCATTTCGAAGCCATGGTCGTCTACGCGTTCCGATCTTGAGGATCGTGGATTCAATATATATTGAACGTCAAAGCTCTTTTAAAAGATTGTGAATCCAAATGAAGATAAATTCTATAGGAAGAAGGTGAACTTTGGTAGCTCTAAATAATAATCATCCAAGTCTGACGAGTCTAATAAAAACAAAGTGCTGTTAAATAAGCCATGGAATCCGCTATATCCCCAAAGGAGATAACCACGAAAGCAAAAAGACCGAGATCATAATCAAAACAAATCACATAACATAAAGGCCCAATTAACTTAGGATGAAAATGTCTTGCATTAATTTGGAAAAATAGATTTGTACAATTATGGAGGAAGGTATCCTTATCTACAACATTACAAGGAAATTTCATTCAAGAAAGAGTAACATTAAACACACAAAAATAAAACTTGATGTCAGTTTGGAAGATGTGCAACGATCACACCTAACCTCTTTGGTCAATCTTTATTTGTGATTTCTCTCATAGCTTCTCTCATCTTACGCATCGCGCTTTCATGTGCTTCGGAATTCTGTTTAAGCCTTCTCTCCAACTGAAAAATAAATAGACTATATTACACCAAAATAAACAAGTGAAAAAATGAACTATAGTTCAAAGTGTGTCAATATGAATTTACAAGTTGTGTCATCCGTCTCATTTTTTCGTCATGCTCCAATTCTAAATCACGCTTCATCACTTCTATTTCTGCTGCAAAGTTTTTAGACTTAACTTTCCTTTGTTGTTCCCTAAACTTATCACTCTTTTCCTGGCAAAACCGATGAATTTCGTCACTTAAAAATACCATACGAGAGATCAAACACACTTTTTATATTCAATGCATATCAAACATAAATTGTCTACCTTTATCATGCGATGCATCTGGTTAGTATATGGTTTCCCACCATTATTCTTTTCAATAGCTTCGACATGGGCCAGAAGTTGCTTGACTTGCTTAGTGTTCTTGACTATATCCTTAGTCATGTTATTAAACAAGACTTTTCGACCACCACACAATCGAAGAACCCTCTGAAATTTTACGATTACTTTGATTAACTAAAAGAAGACATGTACCGTACCACTAGATGCATTATAAACTTTTTTGAGGATTATAACGTAAGAAAACATACTGTTAAAAACTCAGGACAAACTTCACGAAAATAATCGTCCAATGTCTGCTCGTTTGCTTCTAGTTTGTCACCCCCAGTGAACACAACAATAATATAGTCAAGAATTTTACTGTCGAAAATCAACTGCAAGGTATCAAGTGTGGACTCTTCTTCTTGTGTAATCCGATTCCCGGCAGATAAAACAAACAGGAAGGCATGAATTCCTCCTTCCGCCATAGTTAAGCAATTGACGATCTCCGTAGTAATATAGTTAGCAGACACCGACGAATCAAACAGACCTGTTTCACGTACCATAGTAAATTAAGTATGACTTTGATGAAAATAGTTTTAATACAAGGTTGGTTACATCACAAGTTTTTAATGGAACACATACATACCAGGAGTGTCAATCACATTGATTATTGGACCATCTTTTATTGCAGTTCTATACATCTTACATTCCATGGTAACACCTCCTTCTTGTAGTTCCGAAGCGAACATTTTCTGACCTAGGATGGTGTTCCCTGTTGCGCTTTTTCCATTTCCAGTACGCCCTACTAGAACTATGTTTTTGATTGACTCTAAAGTATTGGAAATGAGAATGGAGAAATATAGAATTTAATTAGCTGAGTATACGAAAGGGAAGCTCACACAAGCTTCCTTGATCTTTCTAAGTGAAGAAAAAAGAAGAATTAGAATGAATGAACAAAACCATTTACCAAGTAATTAGAGTTTTACTATTAGATTGGTTGTCCGGGCCTGAGATTATGTGTAGGTGTATTAGTCTTTCTATTTCAATCTATAAGTTGTTTTAAGGATTTTATTTGATTTTGATTTTCTCATATTTGTATGGCTTTAAACGGATGTTGCCTAAACCGTTAGCAGACTAAACTATCATAGTTTTAGGGACTATAACAATCCACCGTCGCAAACCAAAAAATGTTTAGAACATGACACATTTGCAAACTGTTTGTGATATTAGCTTCAAAGTGTTGATAATTAAATTCAAACCTGGCATCACATATGTCATTATTGACATTAAAAAAATTTGCACTTGAATTGTATACCTGATATGGGAAGTGGAGACAGATATGGATCATACTGAAATGTGTCGTTTAGGGAATGCGACTCTTCTTCATGTGCTGCTACACTCTGTTTAGCACATATGATTTCAAACAAATCATTTGCTTCACATAATTGTTAAACAATAACAGCAAAAACAAACTTTGTATAAATAAGTAATAGTATAAATGTATTATAGTAAAAGTATATAACTACTTTACAAAACTAATCAAAGCCAGCTTCCTATTAGTCCTGCCAAGAATTGTCCATATCAAAATTAACCTTACATGCCTCTAATATCACAGGTTCTACTCCTGACTTGAAGCCTCTCTCTATCACTAATCGAACCATTGTCGCTACTATAGCCACTAAAACAACAACAATATCAGAATCTCTCTCTTCCTATGTTACTACCATTGATGTTGCAACTTCATAATATACTGAAACATTAGGAGATGCAATGCACTATTGTTGGGGGTCGTAGGAGCCGTGACCATGGTGGGCGAGGCAGCCGTGGTAACCGTCACAAATGATCTTGCTCTTCTCTATATATCTTTCTCCCTATTCTTTATTAGCTAATGCTATCTCATATCTTTTTTCTCATGAACTAGACTAAGTGTATGTTTTTTTCATCTCTCTAACTCTCTTTAAGATAATAACTATGAATTTTAATTGAATACGATTATAGAAAAAAAAATCTTACCTTTATATGACGATACATATCGTTAGTATACGGATTTATTTTCTTACTAATTGCTGCGACATGGGCCATAATCTGATTGACTTGTTCAGCCTTCACGCCTTCATCATTAGTCATGTTATTAAACAAGACCTTTCGGGCATTGCAGAATCTGAGAACTTTCTGAAATTCCAAAACTAATCATACTCAAAAACAAAATAAAGAAGGGAAAAAAAGTTATGTGTGGACAAAGAATTTTTGCATTTTGAGAGAAAGCAGACCATAAGAAATTCAGGACAACATTCCCGAAAATAATCTTCAAACTCGTTCGCCTCGAACTTTTCCCCGTTAGTGAGCAATAAAATCATATATTCAAAGATTTTACTCCCAAATATGCGCTGCAGGGTATTAAGTGCATACTCTTCCTCTTGTGAGATCCGATTCCTTATAGATAGAACAAACAACACAGCATCTATGCCTTCTTCCACCAAAGTTAAGCAATTGATTATTTCTTTACTTATGAAGTCTTCGGACACGGACAAATCGAACATACCTGTATCACGTACATACCATAGTAAAGCCAGAGTTTGAACAATTTAGCCTTGGCCAATATAGCAAGGAACTCTTAGATACCAATATATTATGACTATTGTTAAGGATATACATTAAGATTGTTAGGCTAAATATGAAGTTTTAATGGAGTACATACCAGGAGTTTTAATCACATTGATCATTTGACCATCTGGTGTCGTGGTACTATACATCTGAGAGTGCCTGAAAGCACCTTCGGAGCTGAACTTTTTTTGACCGAGGATGGTGTTCCCAGTGGTGCATATTCCATTGATAGAACGCCCTACTAGAACTATGTTTTTAACCGGCTTAGGCACGGACGTTCCCATGTTCTGATCACCAGCAATGTTTATGTTTTTATCCGGCTTAGACGCGGACGAACCCATATTCTGATCACCAGCAAGCAATTATTTGCTAAATTCCTGGACGTACCCATGTTGACCAAAGAAACAATTCATGAAATGATACATAGTAAACAAAAGGGACAATAAAGAACAGTTTGTAGTTGTTGATAAATTTTTTATATTCCGACAAAAAAAAACGAAGAACAAAGAAGTGGAATAGCATTGTATACCAAATGGAAACTTGCAAGCTTTCTTGTCGTTTTGTGAGTGAAGAAAAGAATGAATTTACAAAGTTTATCAACCAAACAATTCAAGACTACATGGACGATTACCTGCCTAACATTGTGTGTTGATTTTGGTTTGAGATAAACAATATTCATATATTTTGATATGCCATTTGAGTTTTTTTTTAATGTGTATTGTGCTAGTGTTAATTAATTAATTTGCGTGTAATATTAGTGTGTATAATATATGGTAGATGGACACGGTAAACGAATCAGAAGCCCAAGCCACGTTTTTGAGTGAGACGACTTTTTACGATTGACTTTTGGCAGTTCGTGCCAATAGCCATCTAGGCGAAGAAGAGTTTTGTTTTTTTTATTACTAACTTTTAGGAACTGGAATCGTTAAACGAACAAGAAAGGCCACTGCGAGGCTCTAATATTTGAAGATCTAACTTGTTTGTTTAGCTTTGTCACACCACCTAAGAGAAAAAAAAAAAAACAAATAGTAAAAAAGAGAACACACTAGGTTTATTGAGTTCAGGTCCAAACCGGTATCTTATATCTCGCCAATAGATTTGTACGGTTCTACAAACTTATGTGAACTCCTTAAAGAATTAAAGATCACCCATGTAATATATCAGAACCCATCCGAAAACTAATCTATCGATTTCTTTAGATTAGTCTCTAATGGAAGAGATGACTTGTTGTTCTTTATCTCGAAAGATTTTTCACATAAAAGCACAATAAAAAATCTCATTCAATCAAGAATATTTTGTTTGGCGAAAGATTTATGTGACGGTGTGGAAAATGAAAATGAGCATTCGACTTACCAAAAAAAACTGGTAAATAGCTAGGTAAAGAAAACTCGAATTTGTCTTAAAAAGAAACCATAATCATGCATATGCATTTCAAAACCCTATGTGAGAAAATTAAATCCATACTATGTTCAAGTGAAAAATAATCGAAAACAATGAAGCAATTAATCATCAACTGAGAAATATATAATCTAGCCAAGAGATCAACATGGATCTTCAAAAATTTCTAGGTGATTCACGAAACATCATACGATAAATAAGGGCGACAAATTCCAAAGCTGATGATTCTTTACAAGAAGGATAAATCATTGTCCCCAATGCAAATAAAATGCATTACTAAATGCATGAAGACTTTTATGAAAGAAGACATGGATGTCTTTTTTTTTTTTTTTTTTTTGGTCAAAAAAGACATGGATGTCTATATATGCCTTGTTTTCGATTTTTTGAAAAAAATTGATTTTGTTTTTTTTTGTTTTTGTTTTTATTGATACATAAAATAGAAACTTCAAGACTCAAAATACACAAGAAAAAATTAAAGAAAGAGCGCAAACCACAAGATTAAGTCAAGAGAATATCTTCCCCCTCTTTAGTTTACATTTTTCTGGAGAAGAGATATTTACAATGGAGGAGAGGACCATACCTTAAACATAGTAGTGAACCTTAAAGTGTGGACGGAATGATAGAGTCTTTGGACTCCTTGTTGGATCCTTTGAGGTAGATGCGTTTTCTGCGATCATGTAGCTCAAGAGTGATTTTCTTCATTAGCTCATCAAAAATCTTTTGACCTTTCTTTTGTATCGCTGGAATGATGATTGCCGTGTATGTGACAAAGAGTTTAAGTATGTTGACTTTGTATTTGATTTTTGTTTCCAATGAATCTTAGCGGAATTAAGGTCAATGTGGTAGAGTTCTTGAGCTTGTATATATGGCTTCCCCCTTTTGCGCATACACTTTTTCAATCATTGTTCTTCTTCCTCTATGGGGAGGGTGGGTGGTTGGATTTGTACCCCATTTTGATGATATCCTCGTTGGGCATCTCTTTTGCTTTCTTCCCAAATGTTGGGAGAGAGTTTCTTTTGTTGTCTCAATAACGGGCCCGTCCTCCATTGAGTTTACAAAAAGAGAGTCTAGATTTGGAGTACTCTTCATCTAAGAAATCTTCATCTCCATGATTTTCAAGAGGGACTTGCACACACTTCTTTTAACAAAAATATTGATTGCTTTACAGTGAAATCTTTCACTCCATCTCCCTCTCAATGCAACCTCTTACCGCAAGGCAGCCTCTATTCACGAGGCATGGAGTACTCTTGATGATATCTTTGGAACCTCAACCCGAGAACACACCTGACAACAAAACAACGAGCGATTACATGAGGACTATGAAGGCAAGAGCTGATGAGTTTGCTCTTCATCATTCTTAACTATAATTTAGACCAATTTGGTTCCCGGTTCTAAGTCATATAACTCTGTTTTCATCAACCTATCTGTTTTCTCTCCCACATAGTCACCACAACATTAACACCAAACCGACTTGAATCTACAAATATGTAACAATAGAGTCCATTGGCTGGGTCTTTATTGTAGTACGGCACCAAAAATGGTTACATTATTTTATGTGAAAAGAGTAGACGAGGCAAATTAGCAGACCTCGTTTGTTTTGTCTTTTTTTATTTGCAGATTCGGAGGTTTTAGGCCCATGAGCCCCTACATCCTCCTAAGACAGAGTCACGACCATGTAATTTAACTTTCCTTTAGAGAGAAGAACCTCCTAACATGAATCGAACTAGTGAACTCCAAGATCCCAACATTTTCGGCAACCAAAGGTTTAACCACTAGGCCAACTCGTTGTTGAGTAGAAACTTTTATCATGATCTCATCATATCCACATGTGTAGGTCATATTAGCCAAAACAGGTCAAAGTTTTCCAATATAAGTCACCTGTCTTTATTTCATCATTAATAAGGAAATTTAAATAAAAGTTGTCAACAAACTCTACTTGTATTACAGTCGCAAAGGAAATCCATAAACGCAAACAAAAGCAGAAATCACAAAACACATAAATAAAATAAGAAGTATATGAAATGTGCATAGCCAGACCTTCACTATCTTCCTTGATCTTTTATGAACACGGACTTAGCTGAATTGGTACACACCGATCACAAGATGTTGCATTCCTGCTTCCTCGCTGCCTGCTGCTCCCGCTTCTCTTCATCTCTTTTACGCTGAGCATCCTTTCCGATAATTGAAATTTCCATAAAGTCTTTCATCATATTCATTTGTCTCTCATTTGCCGCCGCAGATTCTTTAAATATCCTCTCCATCTGATAGAAGACAAGAACAAATAATTAAGGACTAAGATTTTAAAGGCCCCAGAGATAATGACAGTTTCGACCGGAATAATTAGGAAATTGTAAGCTACCATCTGTGCCATCATGTTCATATTTTGGCTATACGACTTGTCTAGCTCGTTCTTCAACTTTGCTTTCTCTTCCTCTGCAATGTTCTTTTCTTCAATTTCCTTCTCTTCCCTTTTGACCCTTTCAGCCTCTTCCTGAGAAACCGTAAATTGTGAAGCATTAACAAATATTCTATTCGGACAATAGTCAAAAGAGTGATGATTTAGATGGGAAGCATCAATCAAATCAACTATAATTTCACCTGTATCCTACGGTGCATCGTGTCCGTAAATGGATTCCCACCAGTTTCACTTTCGATCGCTGCGACATGGACGAGAAGCTCATGGACTTGCTTAGCCTTCACCTCTTCATCTTCCGTTCGGTTATCAAATACAACCCTTCTACCTCCACATAGTCTGAGAACTTTCTGAATTGCACCATCCAATCCAAAAACATAAATTAATGAGACAAGAGGAAGCATACATCGCCACTATCTAAATATTTAAACATGATATGAACTCATACCTTTAGAAATTCAGGGCAACCATTGGACAAATAATCCTCTAGTGTCATCTTCCGATCTTTCAACATATCACCGCAAGTGAATACAACGATCAAATAGTCAACGATTTTACTCCCGAACAGCATCTGTAACGTACAAAGTGCATTTTCTTCCTCTTGTGAAATCCGAGTCGACAAGGATAGAACTAACACGACGGCATGTAGCCCTTCTCTAGCAAGAATAAGGCAGTTGACGATTTCCTTACTGATAAACTCTGCGGACACGGCCAGGTCGAAGAGACCTGTATCAACCAAACCATAGTAAACCTTGTGAATTCGAATTACTTAATAGTTCCGAAAAAATACTCTAAATTACGAAAAGAAAAACAAAAAGTTACAAAACTAACACTTTTTTAGAGGAAAATACCATCAAATCCATAGGCCAAGAAAAAAAAAACTCAAGCAGAGGATTGTTTGTTTTTTAAGTCATATGAACTCTAACTACTCAAAGTTACAAAATAATTGTCCAAAAATATTTAATGATTTATTATTTTTTCACAAATAAGTACCAAGTTAAATTTACCATTGCTTTAGTATAGAATATTATATTTACTAAACATTCTAAAATTTGTGGCTACCCTGAAAATATAAAATCTAAAAAAGTAACCACTCTAAATAAAATGTTACATTTGCAAATTTATTACGTGGTGTTACTTTTTTCTGTTTTCAATATTACAACGGTCTTAATTTCCTTCAAACCTTTTTTTTATCTTTTTGGTATGCTCTTGAACTAGTTACTCTACCAAAAGAGCTTCTGCAACCGCATGTCAACATGGTTTAAGGTTTTCCAGAGTTTTTTTGTTTCCCTTGTTTCAGTTAAGATTCTAAGTTTTTGAGAGAGGAAAGAAATCTAAACTATTGCCGGTAAAGCTATGCTATTTGTAAAACCACTTTTGTTAGGAATATCCATATGGAAAATGAGAGATGACATATACGAGCATATAAAAGGATGAGTCAATGCACTTATTGTCAATTAGTTTTGTGTCGAAAGCCAATAAAATTTAACATCTATTGGAGGCCAATCACAAGCTGTCCAACCCAAACCGAAATCGATTCTATTTAAAATCGACTGGCTCCAAAATTAGTCCGGCCAAGCTAACCTAAAATTGACCCTGTATTAGAATTCAGAGTACAAAAGCCATCATCTTGAAAAAGACATCAATTAGTTTTTGAGTTGGAAATTAAACTATGATCAAACTTAAAATAGAATTTATCAGAAAATATAATTAATATCATTAAAGAGAAAAATCTAGCTAAGAGAAAATGTGTGAAGATACTAAATCAACCATAGTTCAGAAGATCAAAAACAACAAAATAGATGTGTTTTTTTTTTTCATTTTCTATAGTAGTATTTATTATTTGTGCAAGTATAATCACAAGACTCATGTGATCAAGTAAACAATAAATTCCATTCAATGTTTGAAGTGGTCTCATACCAGGAGTGTCAATCACATTGATTATCGGGCCATCCTGTGTCACAGCTCTAAATGTCTTACATTTTGTGGTAACACCAACAGCTTGATATTTGGACTCGAACACCTTTTTTCCGATGATGGAATTTCCAGTGGCGCTTTTTCCATTCCCAGTACGGCCTACCAGAACTACGTTTTTGACGGGCTCTGACGCTGAAGGCAACTCCCAACGGTCAGTTGTGTTCTGATCTTCAGCCATCTGAAAAAGAAAAAAAAATCTTGTATTAGTAAAATATTTTGATTCCTTACAAAATATAGAAGAGTAGAGATATTTCATATCACAAGTTTTGGTGATGCTTGTAGTTGTGTTTAAAAATCGTGAAAATTTTGAAATGCGGAGACAGTTGAGAAAACTTCCGTTCATTACAAGAGCATCATAGTGACTAAGATTTGTTTAAGATAGAAGACATATAACTAACCGAAAGATACTGAAAACTAAAGTAGCACACTACGGAAACTCACTTGTTTTCTTAATCTTTTTCTTACCAAACAAATCAAGAAAAGCACACAAACAGAAGGACAAAACTGAGAATGAATGGACAAGAAAATACATGATCTAATTTAAGTTTAAATAGGAGATGGCTTGCCCAATAATAATATGTGCAACAAACGCAAATTGATATTTAGTAGATTTCAGTGGAAACTACATTTATTTTATTTTTTAGCCATTTGAGTTTGTTATGATATTGTAATAGTGTAATTTGCTTGTTATTATATAAGACAACGGAAACGGTAAACGAATAAGAAAGGACAAGACGACTTTGGCTTCGAGAATTTACATTTGTATTTGAGCTAGCTATCTTTTTTGATTAATCGTGCTAGCTATCTTGTCCTGCGTGGAACACAAGTTATCCTACGGCTGAAGAAGTAATGCGAGAACCTTTTTTTTGTTTTGCAAAATTATATTTATATCATTTGATTAGTCTAAGTTAAATGTCAACTCTACAACGTCCCTGAAAAACTTCAAGGAAAATTTAGTAGAATATATAAAACCAAAAAAGAAAAAACAAATAATAGAATAGTAGAATAGTCTTAAATGAGAGTGAATTTGTGAACCAATACCTTTTCAAGAATTGGTAAACTTCAGTCTTTTTAACTAAAATTCTATTGTTTTATATATGAATATTATTTAAGAATTTAGAGAGATATAGTTGAAAAATTCATGACTAAACAAAAACATGTGGATGGTAATGCAAGAATGATTTGATTCTTATGTTATGGTTTGGGGTGATTTTCCGTTACCGTATAAGAACCCGACATGTGTCTTTGACATATGAAACGATCCAAGAGAGGCATCCGGAATCATCTTCATCATGAATTAGACGGTGTAAGTTCCCATAGAATAGAATTCCCGGGAGACAAGAGGATGATGTTTTGACCCGGACGCTTTCAGCGGGCCATCTATTCAACTTAGGCGCAGCCTGAGACATAGCAAGACCAACAAGGCATTCAGTACCAAAAATTGTGCCAGCCACAAATTTCGCATGTTACTCCATCAAAATATGACGTTCCATCTTGGCGAAGCATGTCAACCATCGATGTTCAGTCCCATCGTCACAACCAGTAGCACGCGGTTCACAACATTATAGCCCTTACACCTAGGTGACCCGACACTATAGTTGGGTACTATAAATACCTCTTTTCTCATCAAGAAGTTGAGGAGGAGAGCTTGGTTGATTGTGGACCAAGAAATGACCAAGAGGTTGGTCTCCAAGACCTAACAACACAACTCATCACTCGACCCTACACTTGGAAAATAAAAGGACGTGTGAGATCTCTCGTAGTCCTTTTTGTACGTTCTCTATCTTACTCATTATGATCCCTCATGATCTGAGTTACCTCCCAGAGTGTTCTAACACCACTCCGGGCTATCTTTATCTCTTCTAAAACTTTCCACCAAATGATTGATTGGGCCTTAAACCACTTCATCTAATTATCAGAACGTTAACCGTAACTTTTCTCTCGATCGGATACTTGATTTCTTGATCATTCACATTGACTCATTCGATCTAGAGCATCAGGGAGTACTTGGGAGGACCAACCCTTTTTCCCTACCGTAGTCTATCTTAATCATGTCATTATGATAGGATATTGCCCTCCAAGAAGGAGGTGGAAAGGGAGAACCTTCATCGAACATTTCAGTGAGCTTCTTTCTCTTTTTTTTTTTCTAGTGGATGAACCACCTATATTATGCTCTCTGATTATTTCTGAGCATTCAACATGTTTTCCGAAGAAGAAATTCAACCGTCGGAATGTTCACAAATCCGACATGAAAAACTATTAAAGCCATATCATCATTATAGTAAAAGCTGCGTGGTGAAATATACCCATTATTTTTCCCTAATTGTCACTAAGTTTGCGATGACCGACAGTGTATAATATGTCTCTAAATCATCACTAAGTTACCAACGATATACTTTGATGTGATTGGTTTCATATCTAGTCGTGAATGGTAATTCTTCACAAAATGGATCGAGGCTAATCGTCGCAAAAGTAACATAAAAATAACGTTCAGATATATTTAGTGCTCGACAATAGTCCACGGAGAATGTTACCTAGCTCGGATTTGCCACGGGTATGCCAATAACGCAACGGTTTGTAGTGATGGTAAGCATGCAAATAAGGCATGGTTAATGGTTTCTTCCCCCATTCCACATCTCATAAATTGTGTATCACAATCCATTCTTCAAGATTTTAGTCTTAAATCTACCGCTAACGCAAACTGATGTCAGTTATCATAAAATTATTGTATGTTGTGTGCTACACAGTAACCTGATTTGACTATAGATTTAATTTATTTTCTTAAACGTGTAACTAATTTTATCTATTTTAAAAACTTTCATAATCGGAATTCCTCAAATCCTCAAGATTTCTGCTGAGTGAGAAAAATTCTTATAACATGCTAATATTCTATTCTTTTGCCAATTGATTAATCATGTGATATACTATAAGACTCGGGGGATATATGTGTTCCCGTCTTTGTGTCGACCGTGGCTAATCATCGGGGATCCATTGATCTCTCCAAATTGAGATTGAAGTCTTTGAACCCACATCTTTAAGAAGACCTTGTTCCATTATAAACCAAGATAATATTATGCTCTGACATCGATAGAAAGGCGAGTATATCGCTTGTCTATCATAGAGTTTGAATCAAGATAGTAAATGCTTTTTAAAACCCTTGCCAGATTGGTATAAAGATATTGTAATGGTTTTTATAATTCTCTTGCGACCAAACCTGAATTAATTATCAATCCTGCCAAATTTGAATTCCCTCACAACTAATGTTTTGCATATATTCTTCCAAGTTTGCCAATGTAAGCCCATTTAAACAGCACCCGTGCTCTACCAATATTTTGAAATGACACTTGTAATTTCGAAGTTATTGCCTCGGAAAAACGGAAGCATAACGTAATATATATAAGTAGAGCCGATGCAACCGATGAAGTTAAATTATAGTTATTGCAATATACAGCTATCGATCCCTTAATTGTTCATCTAAACTGATATCCAACAATAAACCAAAACGTATCTCTCTCTTTGAACTCTTATGGATCAAAGTGGCTTTCAAATGACAAAACTATCAAGTGACAATTACCAGAAATTTAGGTGAGATTATTTTATTTTTACATAACTGAATATGTCATCAGAAAATTAATAATGAAGCATGCATATGCATCAGCTGGCAATGATAAGCAATTCACACATAATGATAGCCTTAGTTTTTCGGACGAATTTCAACACCTTTAACAAAGAGCCCTCCCTTCCAACAGCCAGATTTGGTCTCATACATGGAGAAACTGATCTCTCCCGCATTATCCAGTGACGTTACAAACTCACCAGCTGATATATCTATCCACCGTTTCCCTATATGCTCTTCCAAGCACACGCTCCGCTCTTGTGGCCTTTTCTTACTATCGGGCAAGGTTAACTTCAGATTCACTGGTATTTTCCATCCATAAGCTGTATCTTCTAACTTCACCACATACACAACCTCATACGTTGTCGCTGGTGTCAGTTCTCTCGTGTCAACTTTCCATTCACATCTAACCAACAAACTGCTTCTAGCACAGCAGCATCAGTTAGTTCTTGGCTTGAAAAATAAAAGACGAAAGAAACTTTAATGTTAGGAATAGCTGTCCCACAAGCTTACTGGTCATACTAAATAATATCTAGAAGTATAGTTAAATTACAACTTTCCGTCAAATATTACTTTCGGTTTACTCTCATTTTATTTCTGTTTTTAATCTAAAAATAAATAAATATACTTATTTTGCTCATATTTCTCCAAATTAGAACCATGTCTTTTTTCTTTTCTTAAATGAAGTATATTTTAATTCTTCCCTCGTAGTAGTCAAAAAAATTTAAATTTCTAAATCCATTAATTTATTTGGGTTGTAACTTATAAATACAGAAACCAAATCCAAAGCTATTAATTACCATTGAGTTCGGGTTGTCAATGGTTTTGTATTCTTTTTATTAAAAAAAGGTATCTTAAATTTGGGAGACTTTCCAATAAATCAAGATTTTAGTTGATGTATTTACCTTTCCATTTAATTTAGAACTTTCTATACAGTTTTGTTTCAATCCGTTAAACAAGATCGGACACTCACACCACATGTCCCAATTATGAAGTTTTTATAGAAGATATAAATCAAACTTATAAGAACTCTATACCTTGATATATCATACCGGAGAGGAAGCCATGACCAATACTCTTCGTTGTCCGACCATGCTATGCTAAGATCCATTGCGTAGATCATGTGTTTCTGTCCATAAATTATCATTGTATGATGCATGATACATATACGTAGGAGGCATAATTGATCAATCTGCTAATCAGATCGCATATTTGATACACATGCCCGGTTAAACTTTCCCTATAACAAAAAGACATTATGTACACAAGTAGAACGCTGCGGTAACCTGAACAAAGTATGTACTCACCATCATGATTGATGAATTAATGATGACCTCTAAACGCTATCTTTTGTTAGTATTCAGTTGATGAATGAGAAGAATCTGAAGGTGCGTCGTTCAAAACTTGTATCCCGAGATTGGTCTATACAAATTAAAAAAGCAATGCAATACAATTTGGTTTGGCAACTTGATGATTTTAGATTTGACTTTGGTTTTATATATTGTTGTTCTTTGTTGATTGGTTCAAGAAAAAAAATTATATTTGTCGAATTTTTCTATTCATTTACATTAGACGAATAACTCATTAATCCTATACTAATATTTGGGAAGTACATCCTAAGGATCATAACTTAAATTTTGTAAGAAATTACAATATATGCCATTATATAATTCTAATCATAAAATTTATTCCATGTCACTAATATATATTAACGGGTCAACGGGTCAACAGGTTTAAAGATATTAAAAGATTTTGTTTATATAATACATAATTAATATAATTCGAGAATATTATATACCAATCAATATTCGAGATTATATAATACATAAAAATGTTATATAATACATAAAAGATTTTGTTTATATAATATATAAAAATGTTATATACTAATATACTAATATATTATTCGAAAATGTTATTGAAAATTAAAAATGTTATTCAATTTGTTATATAGTAATCCATTATTCGAACATCTTATAAAAAATGTCATTGAAAATGTTAATGAAAATGTTAATGAAAATGTTGAAAACATTTTATATCAATCCAATTTATAAAAAATAAAAAATGCTATTTTGAATTATAATACTCATATAGTTCGAAAATGTTATATAAATTGAAAATGTTATATAATTCTTCATTTTTAAAAAATGTTACTAAAAATTGAAAATGTGTCTACGTTCTTATAACTAAACAAAATTTATTTTCAACTACAATTCGTAATCTTTGACAATATTTTCAGTTTCCTAAATATCTGTTATCATCTTTGACAATATTTTCAGTTTCCTAAACATCTGTTATCATCAATTTCATTGTTTTTGATTAAGCTAAACAATACAATATTTTCAGTTTCCTAAATCTTTGTTTCTGACTTCAGTTGATTATATTGTCTAGGTAGTATATTCATTTTTTAATTACACGGGTCATTGGGTCATCAGACGGGTTTAATTATACTATCTAAACAATATAATCACATAATTTTGTAATTAATTAATTAGGGAGATTTCGTAAATAATAAAATCAATTCAAACTAATAAGGCAAATCCTATACTATTATTTGGGAAGTACATCCTATAAGTCGTAACGTTAATTTTGTAAGAAATTATAATATATGCCATTAGATATCTCTAATCATAATCATTTTAATTCCATGTCACTAACATTAACAAATTAATTAAAAAACGGGTCAAATAACGAAAAACGGGTTTAAAGATCTTAAAGATATTAGGTTGTTATATTTTGTTTAGATATAAATTCGTATTCAAGCAATTCGTAATCTTTGAGAATATATTCAGTTTTCCTAAAATCTTTGAGAATATATTCAGTTTCCTTAAAACCCTTTATAAAAAAAATAAGTTATAATAGTTGTTATATTCTATATCGTTTTTTGTTTAGTTTTACGTTTTTTGTTTAGTTTAATCACGCATCAATATAATCAGCTATTCAGTTTCCTTAAAATCTTTTCTAAAGATTGTCAAATCTCTCTGTTATATAATTTTGATCCTATATTCCAAATAATCTAGAATATACCTTTCTAAAATATTATCTAACTATTTTATGTTAATTAATATATTTCTGAATCTCCTAATTATCACAAACAATCTACAACTATAAATATCCATTTAGGCTTGACGTACCTTTCTCACAGAAATCATCTCAGCACCATTCTCATATCCTACAATTAAAAATACAGCATAAATGGCTATGGTTAGTCCCTACACTCCTATTAACAATTTGAAGCATGTCAAGACTTTTTGCTGTATTCAAGTTAGTATATTTCATTCGTGGATTCATTTTACAAAAGGTTCTGGCATATCTTTGGAAATGATTTTGAAAGATGAGCCTGTAAGTACCATTGAAATTTTATACAATTCTCTTTGTAATATATGTGCCGTAAGTTTAAAGTCATCTTATTTTAATTACAGGGTAACAAAATTCAAGCAGACATCAAATAGGAACAGATCAGCAAATTCCATAGGTATGTTAAACCGTTTTTTTTTCTTTTTTTTAAACCATGAAACTAGGCCCCACAAACCCAATATAATCCATTAAAAAACTTAGACCCAATACAACTATTTTTTTGTTTGTTCACAATCACACAATAAAATTATCAATTCCTAATTGAACCAAAGAAATTATTAGTCTCATATACAAAAATACAAATCTAATGCTGCTAAATATATTAAATTCTAAAATACAATATTCTCTCCTTCTTTAGTCAAATAAAATATATAACATTATATCCAAATAGTAATAAATATAAAATATTAGTATGATATATTCCCTTTTATATTATACTATTATACTAAATTATTCCTTATTTCTTCGAACAAAATATACAATTTAATTCATGAAAATATTAAATCCCGTGCTGTATAGCACGGGTCATGATCTAGTTGATAAATACTTTTGTAACAGAAGGTAAAACGATTCGGACAAATTTTATCGATCGTATCCTGCTAATATTATTTTTGAAATAGAAATACATTAGGAAAAAAAACCTTCCGTAATGTAATTTATTACATCATTTTCAATGGAACGGAAAAAAAAAAATTTAATTGTGAAAATATCCTAACAGTGAAACCAATTATTACCCTAACCAAAAAGAAATTTCATAATTTTTTTTTTTCTATTATCCACACAATCAAACATGCATGTCAGTAAATATTTTTACAATATTTTCTACTACAAATACCTAGCTGACTAACATGATCCATAGCATAAACAATTACAATCTTATCAATAAGTCAATTCACATACAAGCTAAACTAAAATATTTAATTCACATGGAGGCAAAATAACAGATTTAGCTAGGTGACATACTGACATACAATTTACTTAGAGCATTTTTAAACACCCTCGTGTTGAGGAAGGGATCATTTTCAAAATGGGTGTTTTAAAGGTGCATTGCGGATGTGTTGTGTTTTTAATATCGTTCTAATATTTATTTTGAATCTTTTGTCGCGTCAAAATCTTATTTTGTATCTTTTCGGTTGTGTTTTGAATCTTGTTCAGGTTTTGTGACGGATGCTGGAATTGAAAGCTATTGGTCGCGTTCAGGTCGAGAAAGAGCAAGAAAAGGCGAAGTAATAAAGGAGGCAGTGCCTAAACTAAAGCACCCTATCTATCGAGAATCTAGCAAGCATCATTACAATTCCTCTCATTTTTTCTTTTACTTCCATTCCATATATGTCTGAAAACCACTACCCGGAGCCCATTTTTCTTGAAAGCATAAACAACAACCACAAAGACCTAACATATATGCATACCAACCCAATACAATGATTTACTGTGAATCTATTTGTTAATTCTATAGTCTTTTAACAATCCTACTACATTAACCAAGTGATGTCCATAATTCAACTAGTCCAGTTACATACGATTGACGGTCATGCATCTCAAAAGACCTTTTCAATTTATTTTAATTTCTCTGTTATATATGTTTTAATTAGTGTAGAAAACAAACTAATGACTTGTTATTGGACTTCTTCGTATTGACGTATTATAGGAGAAACCCATGGGACATAGTGCGGGAGCGACGGCTGGGGCTAGTGGTTACTAATAAAAATAACAAATTCATTTGGACTTTTGTTTTAGAAGTAAAATTATACCCCATGGTTCTTATATGAATTGTTGGACTACTTCGCATCTATTTAATATCTCTGTTACTTACTTATTAGATATTACTAGTCAGCACGTACCCTAAGGTTGTGTTGTATTAATGAATAAATTGATTATAAACATTGGTTAAATAGTTGTGGTCGAGCTGATTGAGAATTGTATTGGTCGTCGATGCTAAAGACGAAAAGTTCGACTCTGCATGTCATCCACGACACTTGCATTTACGTTTTTTTTATTGTTAGTTTTTTCCTACCATTTAAAAACGTTTAAACATAAAAATTGATGGAAATTTGTTTGAGTTTCGAATAGAGAAATTAGAGTAGTAAAATAGAGTTAACAAATACACAAAGAAGATAATTCCCCAACTGCTGAAATATAATACAGTAAGCACTTAATGAAATATTTTGAAAGAGGACCTCCTCTTCCTGCTCCGGTATGTCTTCCAAGCCAGTGGCGGAGCCAGAAATTTTGTTTATAGGGGTCAATATATATAAATAAATATATTTAATTAATTTTATAAAATTAATATATTAATATTAGATGATATATTTAAAGTATAAATTGTTATTTAGATGGTTACAAAAACATTTAAAAATTTATACTTAAAATAAAACTTAATAATCTATTTTCTTGAAATATATATATATATTTTTTGTTAATCCACTTTGCATTAATCAAATGTTTTGAGAATACAAAGCAAGTGCTTTTTTGGCAAGAGCATCAGCTACAACATTAGAAGATCTAGGAAGAAAACAACAGGAGAAATTGTTGAGGCGTCTGGTACACTCAAAAATATCCAACAGAATGCCATGAATCTCCACGAGAAGAGACTTAGAAAGGATTGCTTTAACGAGGATTTGACAATCCGAGAAGAGCTGAATATCCTGGTAGCCCAGAGACACCGCAGACAGAAGAGCCGTGCGCACAGCCAAAGATTCCGCGGCTAGCGGAGAAGAGACATGCTCACAGAGAGCAGAATTCTTTTTGAAAGGACATCCTGGGAAGGAGAGAGTCCATCCCAAGCCCGAAGCCTTAGAAGAACTATCCCACGAAGCATCCGTGTGGATTACCAGGGAAAGAGGATTCTTCCTGAGGGTAGGTACCCTAACAGGCACCCTACAAGGTTTGGCAAAGTTTGGTTCCTGTGCAGCTTGCCACTCTTTGGCGTCTTGGATAGCTTTTAGAACAATTTCTTTTTCACAGAACATTGTTTTAGAAAAAACCCTTTGGTTTCTAGAAGTCCAAAGGGTCCAGCATATCCAAGGGAACAAAGCACATTGCCCCAAACCCACTGGAGGGAGGGTTTTCCTCTGCTTGAGCCATACCAGACCCGAGCTAACATCTGTAAAAACAGGTAATAGATCCATACCTTCAAGGGGTGCCATCTTCCACACCCTTTGAGCAAACTGGCAATTAAACAAGATGTGGGCTGTGGATTCCAAATCACTACATCTGCTGCAGGAAGGGTCAAAAGCAGGGATTCTGGTGGCTAATTGGTATCCAGAGGGAACTGCACCACTAACAGCTTTCCACAGGAAGAGCTTAACCTTTGGGGAACACAACAAATTCCATACATCATCAAACCACTTGAAAGAAGGAGCCAGGACATCCGGAAAAACAACAGCTTCCTCCTGGTAAGCAACTTGGTAACCCGACTTTGTGGTGTACTCTCCATCTCTGTTAGGCAGCCAGACCCTCAAATCAGATCCCCCAGACCGGCTTGGTTTAATGGCTAGAATGGTTTCCTTGTAGAGAGGGAGGCTTGCTTCCACCAGTTCTTCATTCCAGTCCACAGAGTTAGGTAGGAAGAGATCACAAACACTTAAGTCCTTCAAAGAGGCTGGGGCAGGACCATACGGTTGGAGAGGACAATTGTTGGACAACCAAGGTTCCTCCCAGATCTTGACATCAGCCCCATTCCCTATAGACCACCCAAGTTGCTTCTTTATCAGGTTTCTTCCAATTAGGATCCCTCTCCAACCATGGGAGGCAGATTTGGGACAAGAGGTCTCCAAAAAACCTTCAGAGGAACAGTATTTTCCCATGAGAACTCTAGCCAGGAGGCAGCCAGGATTCCTAAAAATCCTCCAACTCAGTTTAGCCAGAAGGGCTTCATTAAAAGCTTTCACGTTCTTGAAACCCAGCCCGCCTGTCTGTTTTGGTCTGGCCATCTTCTCCCATGAGATCCAACACATTTTCTTCTGTTGATCATTTTTATCCCACCAGAACCTTGTCAGAGCTGACTGGATTCTATCACACAAGGATGCAGGCAGTTGAAAACACGACATTGCATAAGTAGGGATAGCTGTGAGGACACTCTTAAGCATGACCATCTTTCCCGCACTAGAAAGGAATCTGGAGCTCCAGGAGATTGCCTTTTGTCTGATCCTGTCAACAATAGAGGCAAAAAGATCTTTCTTCTTCTGACCAAAAAGCTCTGGTAAACCCAAGTACTTGCCCACTCCACCTTCCCTATCAATTTGTAGCCACTTCTTCACATTGATCCGGATCTCAGTGGAGGTGCGTCTTGAGAAGAAAACTGAGGATTTTTGCTTGTTGATTAATTGCCCTGAGGCAATTTCATACTTAGCCAAAATACTCATCAGTTCCTTGCAGCCCTTTGCATTAGCCCTACACAGGAACATTGTATCATCTGCAAAGAGCAAATGATTAATCCTGGGACTGCCTGTAGCCACTTTGATCCCTTGAAGCTTTCCTTCCCGTTGACTCTTCTCACATAGTCCTGAAAGCACATCACCACAGAGAATGAATAAATAGGGGGATAAAGGATCCCCCTGTCTAATTCCCCGTGATGGCATTACCTCTCCCAAAGGAACTCCATTAATTAGGAAGGCATAGGAGACAGTTGAGACACATTGGAGAACCCAATTCACCCACTTGGAGTGAAAACCTTTCCGGAGGAGGACTGCTTTGATGAAAGACCACTCCAATCTATCGTAAGCCTTGGACATGTCAGTTTTAACCACCATTGACACCTTCTTCTTAGCTCCAGAAGTCTTGAGGAAGTTAAGAGTCTCGTGGGTTATTAAGACATTGTCAGAGATAGCACGACCAGCAACAAAAGCAGACTGATTCTCAGAAATCAGGGGAGAGAGAACTGCCTTCAACCTCTTAGTTAGAACCTTAGAAAAAACCTTGTAGGTCACATTACATAAAGCAATGGGCCTGTAATCCAGCACCCTTTTTGGACCTTTGATCTTCGGAATAAGCCTGATATGAGTCTTGTTGATGGAGACAGGGATCAGGCCAGCATCGAAGTAGCTAAGCACTTCCTTAGTAAAAGCTTCCCCAATAGTATCCCAATTGGTCTGGAAGAAGCTGGCAGAGAAACCATCCGGTCCTGGAGCTTTATCAGGATGAATATCAAACAAAGCTTCTTTTATCTCTAGAGGAGTTGGCTCTTTAACCAGGAAATCATTATCCTTAGCAGAAACCTTGGGAGAGACAGCCTCCTCCACAATTCGCTGGACATCCGCAGGGCAAGCAAGTTGGGAAGTAAACAGATCTTTAAAACACTGCGAGATGGTGGAAGCAAACTGGTCATCATCATACAGCTTTTCTCCTTGCTCAGTCTCCAAAACAGTCATAGAATTGAGGCAAGCCCTTCCTTTAGTAATAGCATGGAAGTACCCTGAGTTTTGATCACCCAAGGACAGCCAATTCATTCTGCTTCTTTGCCTCCAGAAAGCTTCTTCAGCTAAATAAGCAGCGCTAAGGTCAGCATTGATCCTAGATAACAGACCCTCATCATGCACCAGGCTAACCATAGCTTGCTCCAGTTCCTCTTTCAGTCTCTCAATTTCAACCTGACTGTTTTTCTGCTTCTCCTTTGTCCACCTAATGATAGCCCCTCTGCAATTGCTCAACCTGTTTTCCACAAAACTCTCACCATCTTCGTTCCAGGCCTCCACAATGAGAGCTTTAACTTCTTCATTCTCTCTCAGCCTCCTATCATACCTGAATAACCCTTTCCTTCTCTTCTTTTCCTGTCCTAGGTAGGTAAGGATTGGTCTATGATCTGACCCTTCAAACTTCATATAGTCCACACGACCTCTCGAGAAAAAATCAAAACAGGCACTGTTTGCCATAGCTCTATCCAAACGACATCTTACTAGATGAGAGTGTCTCACACCTCTCCAGGAAAGGAAATTACCTGAATGCTTAAGATCAAATAACCCACATTCTGACATAAAGGCTCTAAAATCAACAAAAGATGCTTCAGCTCTTGAGGGACCTCCAGTCTTTTCTGAATTATCCAGAATTTCATTAAAATCCCCTGTAAGAAACCAAGGTTCTTCTCTTGAGTCAGCCAGAACCTTTAAAGTTTCCCACACATCCTTTCTCTTGGATTGGTCAGGTTCTCCATAGACAAAGGTTGCCAGGAAGGACGACCCTTTGAGGCTAATTCTAGCATCAATAAAGCTCTCACAGGAGGAAATAATATCCATCTCCAACTCTGGCTTCCAAAACAAAGCTAGACCTCCACCTCCATGTCCCTGAGGGGAGACTAGGAAAGAATTAAAATTACTTAAAAAATCCAACTTCTTACACACCACTTCCTTTGGATTCATAGTTTCCATCAGGAATATTACATCTGGGGAACACTTCTTATGGATATCCCTTACACGCCGGACTGTCTTGGGGTTTCCCAGCCCTTGACAGTTCCAGCCCAAGATTTTTACGGGAGCCTTTTGGTTGGAAGCCGAAAATCCAAATTCCTGGACAGAGAGGGACCTCCAGTTTGCCTACCTTCAGGTTGTTGATCACCAGCCTCTTCCAGAGAAGCAACCTGCTCCATATTCAGTCTTCTCCGGGGAAAGGGGATTGTTTGCTGACTAAGTAGCTTTTTCTTCTTTGATTTTACTCCTGCTAACTTTGAAGGAGTTGACTTTTTACCAGGGGGTCTCCCTAGCTTCTTCTTTACCATCCTCCTTTTCGGAGCAGGTAATTCTGGATCAGCAAAAGTTGGACCCAGCCTCTGGGAGGCGGGAATTCTTTCCAAGCTAAGGCTTTCTCCCTCCGAAAGGAGTTCACCAGGGGGAAGAGGAAGGGAGGAATGGGCAGCTCTAACCATTTGTTCAGCGGTTTCTTCAAACTCACCAAGTTCCTCAGCCTGTCTAACTCTTTCCCTTCTCGCCGCACTCTCAGTAGGATCTGGGCAGTTAGCATATTGAGTCATGACCTCCCGAAGCTCCCCCATAGCCACATCGAGAGCTTCCTTAGGTGCCAGGGGAGGCAGAAGGGGAGCAGATGAGGAGGAGAAAGGGAAACCCGGGTTAAGGCCATCCAATCTCAGACCAGAAGTGTTTCTAGGATCAGGAGAGGAGTCAACCAGCTTTCCTTTGCCTTTATCTTTAGGTAACGGAGCCTCTGTTTCACCATGTCTGGAGAGACTTTGAGAAGGGGACTGGTGCCTTTGAGATTGCTGATGATCTGAAACACTGTGTCTTCTTGACAGGGAGGACCGGAGGTCAGGTCCTGAAGTGGAACCCGATCGTCGTGAAGAGTCCTCTCTGGAGCTAACTCTGAGGGAGTCCCTCTCATCTCTTCTCCTGATAGCTCCACCTGTCTCACGAAAGCGTCTGGATCTCTCTGTTTGGTGTCCCGCACGGTGACGAGAAATACCTGAGGAGGAGGAACTCCTCCATCTTGATCGTGAGCTGCTATCCGAGATAGCATTCTCTCTTCTTCTTTCCTCAGACGGAGCCCTAGACAACTCCTTTCTTTCGTTGAATCTGGTGGAATGGGAATCTAATCCCCTCCTAGACAGCTCTCTACACACCAGAGGACAGTCTTCTTTAGTATGATCCAACATATAGCAAGCTTTGCAGTAATTCCGGAGCTTCTCATAGACGAGGGTTGCCTCAATCTCACTTCCATCCTCAAATTCCACGATTGTATTCATAATCAAAGGCTTCAGACCATTAATGGTAACTCGCATTCTGAAATAGGTGGGGGAAACATCGGACTTCTCCAGGTAACCAATTCTCTTGGCGATGCTCTCCAGAATTCCCACAGACCAAAGGTGCACAGGGATTCCTTGGACACTTATCCAAAAAGGGATTAGGGAGGGGAAGGATCTATAGATGATATTAATATTAGATGATATATTTAAAGTATAAATTGTTATTTAGATGGTTACAAAAACATTTAAAAATTTATACTTAAAATAAAACTTAATAATCTATTTTCTTGAAATATATATATATATATATATATATATATATCTTATATAATATGACAAGGTTTTTCTGTAAGGAGCTCTATTATCACGACATTTGTCACTTTCTTCTTACGACATGTGGCACATATATTTTTTTTTTATTATTACATTTAATAGGGAAAATTTTCTTTCATACCACTTATTATATACTTTAATATCCCTACATTTATATATATATTATATATATATATATATCACCAATTAAAATATATAAAAAGTTTAAATGCAAAAATAATTAAAAATATTGGAATCATAGAATTTGTTCTTTCATACAATTTATTATCTACACTAAAATCTTAGAATTTTTTCTTTGATACAATTTATTATCTACAGTGTATATGTAAAGACCAACTTTATGCCATATTAGTGTAAATCATTTATATATTTTTTGGCTTCATATACCATATTTTCCTATAATTTTATATATTTGTTCCTTAGATTATTTTTTTGGCTTCATATATAATTGTTTATATTTTATCATCATAATAATAATAAATAAAACATTAAATTATTTCACAATAATATATTCTATTCTATTCTTTTGGGATCGTCTAATAATAATTTCACAATATTAGTGTACTAAAAAATAATTACTACAACAGCTAATCTATTTTATAATTAGTTTATACTGCATAAGATATTCAAAATTTAAAGAACATGTGTAAGAAAAAAACTAATTCAAGAATTGAAATCTCATAAACAAGAAATTATTCAAAATATACCAAATAAAATAATGTTAACCACATAATCAATTATATATGTTTATTTAAATGCATGAAAGAAAATGTGTTTTGTTTAAACATTAATTCCAATTATTGGCATATTAATTCCTTAAAATGTAACCATAACTCCCATCATATTTGACCAAAAAGGCAAAATCACACAGAAAAAACTCCCATGACATTAATACACATGTAACTGCTAAGAAAGATTATTAAGTGTCCTTAGATTATTTTTGATATATCACTCAGAAAGAATACACAACTCACTTTAAATTACACCAAAAAAAAAGTTAGCCCAAAAATGACAAAGCTGTAACGTGTGATACTTAATTTTATGTCTAATTGAAAACTACAGTTAATATTCAATCAAATACCTTTCATTGTCGTTAGCATGTAGGTAGACTACATACAAAGGTAAATGCTATTACTGTATAACACATTTAATTCTACAAATGTAACGTAGCTCATGATGCTAAAACTACAATTAATTTTATTCACATATATATTATTAAAAGCAATTTATTATTGTTTTGACAATATAATTTCTTTATAAATAGTACGACATGTTCAATACTAACCATCATATTTCAAGCCCCACAAATTTTGTAACATTTTTCTATTCACTTAATAGTTTCTAATCTTCTTTTCTTCTTTTTTGCGTATTCTTTTTTTTTTTGTCAGTTCTTTCTTATGTTATGTTTGTAGATCTGGATATTTTTTAATATTTTCGAAAGTCATATGTTAAGGTGGTGACTATCTTAAAGTCAGTTAAAATATTCGAGGTAAGATGTCATTCTTTCCAGGTTTAGTTTGTGTTTGTTTATTTTTATATTGCTTCCAACGCACAAAAATTTGATTATCTATCTTTCGTTTATAGTTATTAATGAAAAATTTATTGCACAAAAAAATGGGAATGAAAAGAGTCTAATTCAAAAATAGATAGTTTGAAAATGGATATGAAGTATATAAGACAAGGTTTTTTGTAAGGAGCTCTATTATCACGACATTTGTCACTTTCTTCTTACGACATGTGGCACATATATTTTTTTTTTATTATGACATTTAATAGGGAAAATTTTCTTTCATACCACTTATTATATACTTTAATATCCCTACATTTATATATATATATTATATATATATATATATATCACCAATTAAAATATATAAAAAGTTTAAATGCAAAAATAATTAAAAATATTGGAATCATAGAATTTGTTCTTTCATACAATTTATTATCTACACTAAAATCTTAGAATTTTTTCTTTGATACAATTTATTATCTACAGTGTATATGTAAAGACCAACTTTATGCCATATTAGTGTAAATCATTTATATATTTTTTGGCTTCATATACCATATTTTCCTATAATTTTATATATTTGTTCCTTAGATTATTTTTTTGGCTTCATATATAATTGTTTATATTTTATCATCATAATAATAATAAATAAAACATTAAATTATTTCACAATAATATATTCTATTCTATTCTTTTGGGATCGTCTAATAATAATTTCACAATATTAGTGTACTAAAAAATAATTACTACAACAGCTAATCTATTTTATAATTAGTTTATACTGCATAAGATATTCAAAATTTAAAGAACATGTGTAAGAAAAAAACTAATTCAAGAATTGAAATCTCATAAACAAGAAATTATTCAAAATATACCAAATAAAATAATGTTAACCACATAATCAATTATATATGTTTATTTAAATGCATGAAAGAAAATGTGTTTTGTTTAAACATTAATTCCAATTATTGGCATATTAATTCCTTAAAATGTAACCATAACTCCCATCATATTTGACCAAAAAGGCAAAATCACACAGAAAAAACTCCCATGACATTAATACACATGTAACTGCTAAGAAAGATTATTAAGTGTCCTTAGATTATTTTTGATATATCACTCAGAAAGAATACACAACTCACTTTAAATTACACCAAAAAAAAGTTAGCCCAAAAATGACAAAGCTGTAACGTGTGATACTTAATTTTATGTCTAATTGAAAACTACAGTTAATATTCAATCAAATACCTTTCATTGTCGTTAGCATGTAGGTAGACTACATACAAAGGTAAATGCTATTACTGTATAACACATTTAATTCTACAAATGTAACGTAGCTCATGATGCTAAAACTACAATTAATTTTATTCACATATATATTATTAAAAGCAATTTATTATTGTTTTGACAATATAATTTCTTTATAAATAGTACGACATGTTCAATACTAACCATCATATTTCAAGCCCCACAAATTTTGTAACATTTTTCTATTCACTTAATAGTTTCTAATCTTCTTTTCTTCTTTTTTGCGTATTCTTTTTTTTTTGTCAGTTCTTTCTTATGTTATGTTTGTAGATCTGGATATTTTTTAATATTTTCGAAAGTCATATGTTAAGGTGGTGACTATCTTAAAGTCAGTTAAAATATTCGAGGTAAGATGTCATTCTTTCCAGGTTTAGTTTGTGTTTGTTTATTTTTATATTGCTTCCAACGCACAAAAATTTGATTATCTATCTTTCGTTTATAGTTATTAATGAAAAATTTATTGCACAAAAAAATGGGAATGAAAAGAGTCTAATTCAAAAATAGATAGTTTGAAAATGGATATGAAGTATATAAGACAAGGTTTTTTGTAAGGAGCTCTATTATCACGACATTTGTCACTTTCTTCTTACGACATGTGGCACATATATTTTTTTTTATTATGACATTTAATAGGGAAAATTTTCTTTCATACCACTTATTATATACTTTAATATCCCTACATTTATATATATATATATTATATATATATATATCACCAATTAAAATATATAAAAAGTTTAAATGCAAAAATAATTAAAAATATTGGAATCATAGAATTTGTTCTTTCATACAATTTATTATCTACACTAAAATCTTAGAATTTTTTCTTTGATACAATTTATTATCTACAGTGTATATGTAAAGACCAACTTTATGCCATATTAGTGTAAATCATTTATATATTTTTTGGCTTCATATACCATATTTTCCTATAATTTTATATATTTGTTCCTTAGATTATTTTTTTGGCTTCATATATATTTGTTTATATTTTATCAACATAATAATAATAAATAAAACATTAAATTATTTCACAATAATATATTCTATTCTATTCTTTTGGGATCGTCTAATAATAATTTCACAATATTAGTGTACTAAAAAATAATTACTACAACAGCTAATCTATTTTATAATTAGTTTATAATGCATAAGATATTCAAAATTTAAAGAACATGTGTAAGAAAAAAAAACTAATTCAAGAATTGAAATCTCATAAACAAGAAATTATTCAAAATATACCAAATAAAATAATGTTAACCACATAATCAATTATATATGTTTATTTAAATGCATGAAAGAAAATGTGTTGCCAATATTAATTCCTTAAAATGTAACCATAACTCCCATCATATTTGACCAAAAAGGCAAAAATACACAGAAAAAACTCCCATGACATTAATACACATGTAACTGCTAAGAAAGATTATTAAATGTCCTTAGATTATTTTTGATATATCACTCAGAAAGAATACACAACTCACTTTAAATTACACCAAAAAAAAAGTTAGCCCAAAAATGACAAAGCTGTAACGTGTGATACTTAATTTTATGTCTAATTGAAAACTACTTTTAATATTCAATCAAATACCTTTCATTGTCGTTAGCATGTAGGTAGACTACATACAAAGGTAAATGCTATTACTGTATAACACATTTAATTCTACAAATGTAACGTAGCTCATGATGCTAAAACTACAATTAATTTTATTCACATATATATTATTAAAAGCAATTTATTATTGTTTTGACAATATAATTTCTTTATAAATAGTACGACCTGTTCAATACTAACCATCATATTTCAAGCCCCACAAATTTTGTAACATTTTTCTATTCACTTAATAGTTTCTAATCTTCTTTTCTTCTTTTTTGCGTATTCTTTTTTTTTTTGTCAGTTCTTTCTTATGTTATGTTTGTAGATCTGGATATTTTTTAATATTTTCGAAAGTCATATGTTAAGGTGGTGACTATCTTAAAGTCAGTTAAAATATTCGAGGTAAGATGTCATTCTTTCCAGGTTTAGTTTGTGTTTGTTTATTTTTATATTGCTTCCAACGCACAAAAATTTGATTATCTATCTTTCGTTTATAGTTATTAATGAAAAATTTATTGCACAAAAAAATGGGAATGAAAAGAGTCTAATTCAAAAATAGATAGTTTGAAAATGGATATGAAGTATAGTTAAAAATAATATAGTTTTTTTTTTTTTTACAGTGTGACAATTATTGTATAGATGGGTGGTTCAAATTCTTGAGTCTATTCATGAACAACCCAACACAACAATTGGTTTGGAGATCGTTCAAGAGAGAACGACATGGCATATAGTTTTTCAAACATAAATGTTTTTTTTTCAAACAGAAATATTAATAGTATTAAAATTATATTTTTACAAAACTATCATTAAATTCTAATTGTATATTATCATATTTAATTCCTTAAAATATAACTGTAATTCTTATGCTATTTAATAAAATTGGCTTTATTTATCCCTAATCAAACAACAAATATAACCTATTTAATCATATACATTAATCCACCATTTAATACTAAATTGTAACCTAAATAATATAAATTGTATGATATATATTTTCTCCATTCAATGCATGTAACTCCCATAATTATAATTAATAATTTATGCATTTTCTAATGTTACATTTAAATACTAATTTACTATCATGTATTTCATCGTTATAAGATTAACACAATAACACCCTCTATTTTCATATATTTATATATGATTATGAATTGTGAGCTATTTAAATAGCTACTCAGTTTTTCATAATCACTTATTAGAATTCCGAACCTCATATAAATTTTTCTAAAAAGATATCCTACATGCTACACATATATAAAATAAATTACTATGAAAACATAGTCTACACATGTGCCAAATTTTATTAATAAATATTAATAAACATATTAATGCGTATATAGGGGTGTCAAAATGGGTAACCCAGCCCCTAACTCAACTAATTATCTAATGAGTTTACAGTTAAATGAGTTAATAGTTGACCAATTAAAATAATAAATTAATTAATAATCAATATAAAAACAACAATATTCATCATCATTTGGTGGGAAAATCACGGATTTACATTTTTAGCAAAAACGTTACAAGTTTAGGTTTTTGGTGGAAAATTTGCGGATTCATAATTTTTTGTCGCTGAGATTTGCGGATTCACACTCCGAGTATACATTGTATAAATTATCTTTTAATGATATTTAACTTGCCTACATTTTAAATAATTACTCCAACATTTCGTATATTTAAAATCAATTTACATGCACCAAAACATGGTCAAAGAAACCTTAGGATCTAATGTTCACTTTAATAAAAAGATAATGCAACATATAAAAAAGATTGAGAATTGAAAGATATGAAGGAGAAAATAGATATAAACTATCTTGAAAACTAATTTATATTCGAGTATATTATATATAAGCCAATATAAGGTAAAAAGAGAATAGATGTTGGGAGACGATGAGTGAATCATAGAAGAGAAAAAAAAAAGTTGTAATAAAAAGTGTGAGAAATGTTTTACTACTTTGAAAGATAATGCACATGAGTAAAGTAAAATCTTTAAAAATTCAAATGATTATATTTATATTTAAAAATTGGTATTGATAAAAAAATTAAAATAAAATCCCGCGCGATGCGCGGGTACAGAATCTAGTATATATATATGTATAGAGTTTTAGATCTAAAATATTTCATATGTCATCTTTCAAATTATATTGTTGTATCAAATACTTTTATATCATTAAAATATTTTTTTGTCAAAAATATATAATATATATTGTAGAGATTGATTAGTTTTTGTGTTTATATTCATAACCTTTAGAAAATATATATTTTAGAAAAATATAGAATGTAGGGAAAAAAACAGGATATATGTCTAAAAAGAAGAAAAAATTGATATGTAAATGAGTATTATAGATCTTTTTATAATAAAAGATATTATAGATTTTTGGAGATACAAAAATAGAAATGACATAAGGTTAAGTGACAAAATAAATATTCATGGGTCAAAAACAAGAATTGATCATATGACATAGGGGTCATTATGAATATTTTAAACCAAAATATCTAATTATCTTAGGAAACTTACCCTATAATTAAAATATTTATAAATTTTATGGGGGTCAAACTGACCCCCCTCCTTGAACGTTGCCTCCGCCACTGTTCCAAGCCACTCTTTACCATATATGGCGAGAGAGAAACGCAAGACGACATAGTGAAATCAGTTCACCATCAGCCCACCTCATCAAGTTAATTGACAAGAATGTGCGAAACAGAATCAGCTCAATTCGGGATACAAGAGACCATAAATATGACGACTGCCTCATGTTATGGTTCTCTACTCGATCTCCTCCTTAAGCAAGATTTCTCTGCATTTTATTCTCAGATTTTCCCCTCTGTTTTATTCTAAAAAGTTAAACAAACTGATGCATCTATTGTAAAAAGGTTTTTGGTTGAATAAATTTTACATTCAATTCAAAAAAAAAAAAAAAAATTTGAAAGAGAAGAAGTGTGGTAGTGGAAGTGATCCTTCATGATCTTTGTCAGAAAACGACTATACTAGTACCAAAACGGCAGATTAAGATTGTTAAACCCGCTGATGAATGTAAAAACAATAACAATTTGATAGGAATGAACCCTAATCAAGACCACACGACCTTTTGGTTTGAATATTCCCAAAACCTAGCTTAAGGGTTTGATGCCTTAAGTCTTATAAGACATTGATTTTGAGATATTTTACCTACATCTATATTATTAGCTCCCCTTTAGACCGCAACCTTCACGGAACTTGCGGCTATTTTGCTTTCTTTTAAGGTATTTCCTATTGGGACTCATCCCAATTGGGTATTTTCCATTTATAGTATCCTCTCCCTTGTACTCGTCTCCAAACCGCTGTCATATGTTAGGTAAGTATTTTACGGCAGGTCAGACCCACTGTTAGGAATTGGCCTAAATCAAATCCACAAGTCTTTGGGAAGAATACTCAAACCTAACTATGAAATACTCAAACATAATTTATGTGAATTTGGATGCCCTTAGGTCTTATAAAGAATTGATTATTTTCGCTCATAATCTAAGAAACATAAATTCACATTGCAACCCTAAAACCTAACTATGAAATACTCAAACATAATTGAACAAACATTAAAGCACCTCATCAGTGAAAAGAACTACATAATGGCATGGAAATATAAAAACTAGGCTTCATAAATCTTTTGAAAAGATGTAAACTCATTAATCTTAACGAGATAGATTTATAAAGATAGATTATAAAGGATGTACACACGTTTTAGCAACCACCTATCTTTTCTTTAGTTGAGAATAAGGGATACATACGAGCTTATCAATTACAAGTTTGGTACTTGTATAGTTGCACTTGAGTTGGGAAAAAAAATGCAAAAGTAAAGAGAAACCACAAATCACACATAAAATTCATGGAGTATATGACATGTGCACATCTAGACCTTGACTGTGTGTTTACCGATCTTTATTTGGCAACGTCTAGGCTTTAGAAAACCGATCACAGGATGTTACATACTATTTTGGTCTCATTATGCATGTCTTCATTTTCTAAGTATGATCTCTCAACTTTCTCTCTCAGTGCTAGTAACATTCTCTCATGTGAGGCCGATGACTCCTTTAGCGTGTCCTCCACCTGAAAGAGATCCAGATCTGGTTATTACCTGATGCATCAAGAATCAGTAGTGTTGCCTAGAGTTTATGGGAAGGAAATTACCATCTGTGCCATCATGTTCATTTGTTGGCCATATGATATTTCTAACTGCTTCTTCATCTCTTCTACCTCTGTTTTCTCAGGCTTCTTAGATTGTACCTCCTTTTGCTGTTCCATAAGCATCTCACCTTGTCTCTGAGAATCGTAAGGATTCAAACATATCAACAAATGTTATATAGGCAAAGTAGACATTAGAACTATGAAGAGGAGAAACATAGTAATCACAGTTTCACCTTTACATTTAGATCATTTTCTTCAGTAAACAACGCTTTCCCACCGTTGAGCTTTTCAATGGCTTCGACATGGGCAAGGAGCTGTTTAACTTGCTCGATCTTCTTGACTTCATCCGTAGTCTTGTTATTAAACAAGACCCTCCTTCCACCACACAATCTAAGAACTGTCTGAAAATGCAAAATTTTAATCCGAAGTAACATAAGATAGGCAGAGACCGATGTTGCAAATAATTTACATTATCAAACTAACTTGACCTTCAAATATTCAGGGCAGCCTCTGGACAAATAGTCGTCAAGTGTCTTGTTTTCCTTTTCCAACACATCACCACAAGTGAAGAGAACGACCAAATAGTCAACAATTTTACTGCCAAAAAGGAGCTGTAACTTGTTAAGTGCGGCCTCTTCCTCTTTTAAAATGTCAGTCCCCACCGCTAGCACTAACACCACAGCATGTAATCCTCCTTCCGTGAGCGTAAGGAAATTGCTGATCTCCTTGTTCATATAATCCGTAGACACGGACAAATCGAAGAGACCTAAATCACGAAAACCATTCCACAGCCAGACTTTTATGAACTATACAAAGGAAAGATTCCGTAACACAATCTAACAACCTTAAAATCAGATATTATGACCCAACAATCATAAAGGACATTGTGTGCTCATGGAAAGAGATATAGGCTCGCTTCATTCAAATATTAAAGGAGAAACATACCAGGAGTGTCAATCACATTGATTATCAGGCCATCTAGTGTCTTAGCTTTACATGTCTTACATTCCGTTTCCGAGACGAACACTTCTTTTCCGATGAGAGAGTTTCCGGTGGAGCTTTTCCCGTTTCCGGTAGGCCCTACAAGAACTATGTTTCTCACTGGCTCTGACTCTAAAGGTTGTGCCGGATCACTCATGTTTTTTCTGGTTAAGAAACAAAATTAATGGTAAATCTTATAAGCTAATAAAATCGTACAACATGTAGAACAATTACAGATGAAGGAGATTTTACTATGTAAAGAAAAAAGCTAGATACTGAAAAATATTGCGAGAAAAAGAATGATATAGGTAGGAAGGACACACTTAAGCACACGGCAACTCTATGACTTCCTCAGTTTTGACATTCTTTTTCTTAGTTATTGTCCGGCCATGTCTTGGCTTGTCTTCAAAGTTTTTGTAATTTTATTTTTGTCAACTATGTTTTTTTTTGTAGCTTATGTCATGTTGAATTTGAATAGAGTTTAGTTTGGAAATAACAAATAAAAATTTTGTGCCATTTGATTTTACTATGTTTTATAGTAATTGAAAAAGTCTTTTGGAGTATTACTTTTTTTTTTAATTCTTGGGGTATAAGTTATAAAATATATCAGGGATTATTCGTGAGGTAAAAAAAAAAGAAGAAGATTAGAACTGTGCATCAGTTAGAACTTCACGTACTTTAGCAACTGCATTATATATCTCCATTCACATATATTTTGTGCAGCTACAGGCTCAACCTCATTTAACAAAACTGTTATAAAAAAAATTGTTCGAATTTGTACGCGTACTGTAGCTCATTTCATTTGGAATGGAACAAATCGGTAAATTATTTGTGCTCTTTACATTTTCAATATCTTAGAACTAGTGGTCAACACCGACTACTTTGGGAGGTAAGCAGAACCCTTAATTGGCAAGAGTTTTTTGCTAGTCTACCACATTTTAATCACTTTGGCCTAAACCTATATAGGAGATCAAATAACCTAAAGAAGCGATTTAATTCGCAGATGGGAATCTAAACCAGGCACATTGAGATCAGACGGGTCCATACGACTTTCCAGGTCCATGTCCAAATTACTACTGCACCATTTCACTCGGGTTTCTATTTTTATATATATTCCAGTTTCATTATTTAATGCTTTTAAAAATTAAAAAATTAAAAAAAAAAGACCAACAATGTCCTGAGTGTTTTCTTCGATTGTTAAAGTTCGGGAAGACGTGATAAAAACTCAAAAAGAGTGATGAATCACAAAAAGTTGTCTCAAAACTTAAAGTCGTCTTGTCCTTTGTGGTTCGTTTACCGTTTCCGATTTATATAAAAAAAAAATAAGCAATTTAATTACCCTATTGCAATATCATAACAAATACAAAGTTAAAAATAAACAAAACTAGCTTCCACTAACATCTACTAAATATCAATAAGCGTTGGTTGCACATATTATCGGCAAGCCATCTCCTATTTAAACTTCGATTATATCATCGATTAACTTGTTGATTCATCCTCAAACTAGCAAGTGTATATACATACTCAAAATCAAAGCTTCTTCCGTTCCCCTATTACAGGTAAGATAAATTTGGCTTAATTGTTTTGTTTGGTCAACGAGCTAAGAGACTTAATTATGCGACATGGGTGCAAGGATTTTTTTCAGATGGCTGGACTTGAGGACACGACTGATCTGAGGTTGCCTTCACCATCAGAGCCAATCAAAAACATAGTTTTGGTGGGGCGTACCGGAAACGGAAAAAGCGCCACTGGAAACTCCCTTATCGGAAAACAAGTGTTCAACTCAGAAACACGAGCAACCGGTGTTACCATGAAATGTGAAACATGTATAGGGGTAACACCATGTGGCACGGGAATCAATGTGATTGACACTCCTGGTATGAAATCGCTTAAGACTTTGAATATAGCCTATAATTCACTTGATCTATGAGTTTTATTTCTTACATAGATTTGATGTTTCTAAAGTTAGGTAGTTTAGAAAATTTGTTTGCATACTCAAAGGCATGTCTATCTACAAAGTTAAGAATCCACAAATCACTTTTTTTAGCTCCGCCCAATCTGTGTTTGACAAAAATCTTAAATTAAACACGGTCGCTTTTGTTTTAGCCTGATTTTATCTCGTAAATGAGTTTGAATAATGTGAAACATAGAGACATAAATAGACTTGATATTTAAAAAAGTTAAAATCATATTTTGTTTTTTAAAATAAAAGTGAAAAACAAGAGAAACAAATTTGGAGTATTTTTTTTTATCTATATGATGATAAAAACTTGATTGGGAAAAACTTGACTATCAAAAACTATAACTTTGTATTTAAAAGTCCCTCGACCAATCACTCAATTCACCGGTTAGTTATGTTCATACTAGTCTTACTATATACACTTCTTAATACAAATAAACTATAAATATTAGGCTATGTATGGTAAAAATCGTATATCCACCAACATTATAAGACATTAATTTACTTCATCTAAGCTTTAACCTTGATCAGAGTTTAGGTACTTCTGAATATATTTGAAAAAATCTAACTCCATTTTGACTATGGTTGTTGATACAGGTCTGTTCGATCTGTCTGTGTCCGCTGAATATCTCAGCCAGGAAATCATCAATTGCCTTGTTCTTGCGGAAGAAGGACTACATGCTGTGGTGTTAGTCCTATCTGTGAGGACTCGAATTTCGCAAGAGGAAGAGTCCACGCTTAATACATTACAAGTTATTTTTGGGAGTGAAATCATTGACTATTTAGTAGTTTTATTCACTGGTGGTGATGAGTTGGAAGCAAACAATATGACACTGGATGATTACTTGTCCAAAGGTTGCCCTGAATTTCTGAAGGTCTTATATATCCCTTTGATTTGATCTTAAGAACTTGGATAGTGGTAATAGAGGTTTCCTCAACACTTACATGTTTTAATTTTTAAATATTGGATTGTGAAATCTTAGACAGTTCTTAGGTTGTGTGGGGGAAGAAGGATCCTGTTTGATAACAGGACTATGGACGAAGGCAAGAAGGTCAAGCAAGTTCAGGAACTTCTCGCCCATGTAGCAGACATTGAAAAAAGCACTGGTGGGAAACCGTTTACGGATGAAATGCACCGTAAAATACAGGTTGATATGCTTACCATCTACATCCATGTCTAGTGTGTTTTTTCCCTATAATTAACTAGAATAATTGTTGATTATATGTTTAAATCTACGGTTGCTCAGAAAGAGGAGGATATGCTTAGGGAGCAGCAAAAAGAGGTCGAATCTAAGGACCTTGCAGCTGCAGAGATTGAAAAATGGAAGAAGCATTATCAAGAAGAGCATGACAAAAATATGAACATGATGGCAGAGATGGTGATTATCTTATTCCCCCCTAATCTTTTTTTTTTGCTATGAACCCCCTAATCTTTATATATAAGTATATTTCTAACTAATCGGTTCTTGTTTCTCTTTCAGCTAGGGAATAAGCTAAGAGAGGATTCCGAAAGACAGGAGAAAATGTTGCTTGCGCTGAGAGATAACCTTGAGATTTCACAAAGACAAAACAAATATAACGAAACTACTGACAATGTGCCTGATCGCATACATTATGGGTGTTCACTTCCGCCAATGCCATGCAACATGTTATGATTGGTGTATCGGATTTCAGTTGAGGATAAGCTAACCAAAGATTTAAGCAGACACAGTTCACATCATTTCGTCCGAAAGGCCTGGTCGTTGTTTCTTTCCTATATCGTTTGTTTTATTTTTGCTTCGTGGTTTCTTTATTTGATAATAAAAATAATAAGAATGTGTTATTGCTGTATTTAAATATTTAATATAAAAAATAAATGGTGCATAAATTTATATCCAAATGTCTATTATAGTACGTAATTTCTTCTAATAACATTGTAAGCAAATTGAACCCAAACAATTCTGACCTAAGAAAAATAGGCAACATTTCATTTGCTAATTTGTTAGATGATTTAACCTGAATTAATATCCGATAAAGGACAGACAATAAAAATATGGAAAGACTCGCTTTTTAATTATTTGATCATTCTTAATATATATTTATTAACAATTTCATATGAACATCAAAATCAATACAATAATAACAATAAGAATCTCTCCATGCCTGACACATCAGCATTTTGGACTCTTCTGAAGCTGACACCTCATTAAAATCATCATCCAATAAAAACATTTCGATTAATACACATCACCTCTCCAGTTTGCCACATCAGATTTCCACCATGCCACATCAGCTTTTTATAAAAAAAAACATATTATTTAAAAAAGACAGCCAATCTAATTAATACAATCATACACATAATAATTTTAAATTTATTGATAATGATAAATATATTTCTAATTTGTTTACTAATTCAATATCTACAAAAAATGAAAAAGCTATCCTATATATTTTTTAAAAAGTTGTTTGACATCAAATGATTTCTAGAGAACACCATGCATGAAGTGAATTTAATAATTAGTTTACGCAGCGTGTTGTTTTTATAAATTAATTTTGTTTTAGTCTAAGTTTTTACGGTAAAAATGTAATAGGTTCTTCAGATATTATTTTACCTTTGCTTGTATTTTAATTGTTTTTTATTTTATTAGTTTATATATGCATATACTAAAAAAAATAATTTCTATATCTTACTTTTACAAAAAAAATGTACTGTGTAGTTGATATTTATAATTATTTTTTTATTATTTTATGTTTTTGTATATATTTAACTTTTTACAAATGTTAGTTTTTTTTTATATTGTGATATATGTAAATATGTTTTAGTGAATATTATACTCCAAAAATCTTAAATTATTTATGTTAAAATTATTTGTGGTACACCAACACAATTAGAATCATAGTTTATTCATAAGAGTTTACGATTGCTAAATTGGTTTACGTTTTTTTTTTTCAATTCAACAAATCTACAGCAATAAAGAACAATAGACTCTTAGGATTGTAATCTCACACTTGTTCTATTATCCCGTCTTGTTACTTCAAGATATATGGTCAAACTTGAATCTCTATATTCCTCTTATACATGTATTTTGCTTCACTTGATCATTTGCATATAAAGCGTAAAACTTTGTTAGTTTTTGTTCAAAAATGAAATCATTAAAGGGAAAAATGGTAAAATTATTCTATGATCTAACCATAGAGATGTGTAGTCAAGTGAAGTTTGCATTTGAAATTTGATTTATTTTGGATTTATGCTCTTTTTGTTATTTGTAAATTTTGGCTGAAATGTCACAAATGTTATTGATTAATTTGGTTATTATTAGTGATCTATTTTATAAGAATATATAATTCAGCATAGCAAAAAGTTGAGAATTAACTATGTATTTGTGATTTATGTTTTGAATGAAGGTGATCTCACGCCGGCTCAAACGCTTGATCTACTCTATTCCAAGAACATTTAATGGTAAATATAAGTTAAGAGAAAGACAAAGAGAAGATGAGATTCCCTTATAATGCTAAGAACTATTGGATCGTCATTCTCTAACTGTTTATCTTTGAACATTCTAATTTTAAGTCACGAACCAAATTATGTTAACCAATGTTTATGAATTGTTTAGCCTATTTATTTTAAAAACCCATAACAAAGTCTGGTCCATCTTTTTCGATTTCTATATTTTCATGGAATTTTCGTAATTTGTGTTTAATTAATTTTGTCTAATAATTTTCTCAGAGATTGATGTCTCTTGTGGCTGAGAGACTAATTGATTCCAATAGTAAAGTCAATGTAAAAAACTTTATTATGTTTGCATGTTATTTATTTATCTTAAATCATGGACTTATGTGGATAATCTTATTTGTATTTCTCGTAGTAGAACAAAGATGAACACTCTTAGACAAGTAAACAGAATTGTAATTATACTGTTTATTGTAAACATATCCTTTTGTTTTTTTTTTGGTTAACAGATCCTGTTTTTTTTTCTAAAATCCTCTTTCTTTTTATTTTTGTTGTAATAATATTGTTTTGGTTTTTGATTGTTTAAATAAAACAAATTTCAAAAAAATACCCGCAGCGTAGCGCGGGTTTCGATCTAGTATTATTAAAGGAATGAAAAAACTTAGGATGAGTGGAAGCCCTCTTGGCCCATTGGTTGACTAAGGGTTGATTAATGCTTCTACACCAAGAGGTCTGGGGTTCGAGTTCCAGATATTGCGATTTATTAACAAATTTGCAGATTAATGGAGGCAAGTATGCAGGAGATCTCCAGCGATGTACAATTATAGCCGTTCGCCAGGATTCTACGCAGAGAAGAAAGTGTGGCCAGATCGTGGATCATTGAAGGTATTCATCAAGATCATGAAGAAGGAAGTGTAGTCTGTCGTGGATCTAGTAAGGGTCGGAAGGAATTGTCAGTTGTAGAATCGTCTATGTAACAGTTCTCATAATTTGCAATTAATAATAAATCTAGACGACAAAAAAAAAAAAAAAAAAAAAACTTAGGATGAAAATATTAGTAAATAAATATCACAAAAAGAAAGAAAAACAAAGATTTATTAATCAACAACAAAAATTCAATGTCATACAAAGCAAGCCAGTTTCCAAGGTTGTGTCAGTGATTAAGAGAGTAAGAGACGTGACCACCACTAACATTACAATTTACATGGCTACAAGCGACAACCATATGCAGGAGAGATCACGCGCAAAAACCATATGGCTGAAGCTAGATACTCGGTACTAACCCATCCCAACATCAAGAAGAACCCAAACACCGACAAGGGTTCAAACACCTTTATCTCATCACTCTGGCAAAGAGCCCATTGTCTACTCTAGGAAGCATAGTGACTAACCGATTGGCAAATCACCTTCCAACCGCAATTCCAAAGGAAGCTCATAGTTTGAAGAAATGAAGAAATGGAGTTGAAATAACACGTTTAAATTTCCCAGGAAACAACTTCATTTAGCCAAAAACCTTCTAAGATCTGCATGCATGTTCCCGGTCGAGCATGCATTCACGTTATATAACAACTTACAATCAAATATCACAAAAAAAAACAACAACTAAACAATCACCGTGTAAACACAACCCGAAGACTGTCTAGGCATTTAGATCAGGATAACGCTCTTGGAACACGCCTTTGGTAAACACAATAAATTGTACCAAAAAACGATCAGGTGGAAGGTAACGCCACTCGATATTCCAATCAAGCAAGGTTCCCCACCAAAGAAAACATTTCCAACAGAAGCTGCGAATCCGATCAATGACGGTAACATATAAATAACTTCATTTAAAATCATATATAATTTTTCTTTCCAAATGTAAAACAACAATTTTAATTAATCCTAATTTTATGGAGTTGTTTTTTCCGCTGATAAATATAATTTTTTTTTATATAATATATATCAATTGACAAAAAAATATCAAAATTTAATAACCTTGATATGAGGTTCGTAATATAGTTTAATTTGAGTTGACATTATCTATTCCCAAAAGACTTCGTCAGTTATTTCAGGAAAGAAAAAGTAAAGAAACAAAAAAAAAATACTCAAATGGCACACTAAAAGATAGTAAACTCTAAACTTAAATCTTAAAAATTTCAACATGACATAGCATTCAAGAAAGATCGCACGACGATCCAGAAAACGCGTTGAGTAAGCGATCTTTTATATAAACTTTGGTTGTTAGTTGATTCATTTTGAGTTTTTCTTTTGTTATTTACCCTTTTACGTCTTATTTTATTCATCATATTGTAATATTTGAAGAAAGCTTCTTCTCACTTATTTGAGCTTCCCCGGGTAGATATGTATGAATAATCTTGCTCACAGTTGTTCCTTTTCTTGATTAAGACTTTTTATGTTCACCTGACAATCTGTTATCAAATATTTACATGTAATTTTATGTCAAAGCAGCTAAATATGAATCTTTCGGAACACCCTTCAGCGTATAAAGCAGTCAAAAACATAGTTCTGGTCGGACGTACCGGAAACGGAAAAAGCGCCACTGGAAACTCCCTCATTGGGAAAGACGTGTTCATCTCAGAAGCGAAAGCAACAGGTGTTACCAAAACATGTGAGACATATAAAGCGGTAACACCAGGTGGCTCGAGGATCAACGTGATTGACACTCCCGGTATGTTTTTGGTTTAATTTCAGCGAGTCTTATGTTTTGGTCATATTACTATTCTTTGACGGTTATATAGTTTTGTGGATCACGAATGTGTATAGTTCATCAAAGCTGTCACGGTTTGATTTGATATAGGTCTATTCGATTTGTCGGTGTCTGCTGAATTTATCAGTAAAGAAATCATCAATTGCCTTAGGCTGGCGGAAGGAGGATTACATGTTGTAGTGTTAGTTCTATCCGTGAGAACTCGGATTACTCAAGAGGAAGAGAACACACTTAGTACCTTGCTGGTCCTTTTCGGGACTGAAATCCTTGACTATTTGATCGTTCTATTCACCGGCGGTGATGAGTTGGAAGCAAACAATCAAACACTGGACGATTATTTTTATCAAGGTTGCCCCGACTTTCTTAAGGTCCGTTATTTGATAAAGGTGTTTTAGTTTTGGAATATTTGCAACGTTTTTCGGCCTAGTTATGTATAGTTTAAATTTGCATTGTGCAATTTCAGACAGTTCTTGATTTATGTGGCGATAGAAAGGTCATGTTTAATAATATGACTAAGGATAAACGCAAGAAGGTCGAGCAAGTCCAGCAGTTTCTTGCCCTTGTCGCAAAGGTTGAAGAGCACAATGATAGAAAACCGTTTAAAGGGAAAATGTACCGTGAAATAAAGGTGAATATATATGTGGTTGATACAAGGTTTATGTTAATGGCTTTCCGATAAAAAGTAACTGACAATAATGTTTGAATGTACCCTTTATCAGAACGAGACTAAATGGCTTAAAGAACAGAAGAAGGCAGTTGAAGCTAGGAACCTTGGAGAAGCAGAGTTAGCGAAAATGAAGAAGGAGATACAAATGGCATATGACACAAGGATGAGCCAAATGGAAGAGATGGTATATATAAGATATTTTTATTCATAACTCAAGGCCAATCACTATTGATATAGGTTTAACGAGATTTGGCTCTCTTTCAGGTGAAGAATACGCTAAAAGAGACTTCTGCTGTGCATGAGAGAATGTTTTCTATGCTAAATGAGAATCTCGAGAAGGCACAAAGAGAAAACATAGATCTGCGCAAAGAGCATGATCGTGAGCAAAAGAAGCGGATGCTGATTAAGCTTGGTTTTGGAGTACCGGGGGCGGCGCTGGGAGTGATAGGACCGGCGGCGGCGCTTGCATTGTGTAGCATCTTGTGATCAATGTACCCAGTTCAGCCTAGGGTGATAAAAGATTAAGTCAACGTCAATTCATCCAGGAGCTCAAGTCCTGCACGTCGTCCAATCTTCATGTACCCTTTTTTTATGTGTGCTTCTTGTTTACTTTTTCAATTTCTATTTTCTTTATTTCATTGCAACCATCAATGAAAATTTAATGGTCAATGAAGATGTTTTAAACCTTTATCAAGCCTTTCTTTAAAGCGTGAAAATTTAATGCAAACATCAAAGAATATATTATTAGGTGAAAATTTGTTTCGTTGCTTTTTGACAAACCAAGCATGACAAGAACATGCCGTCATCGTTGTCTCTGTATGTCAAAGAAGTGTTTGTTTCATAGCATGAATCAATGAGGATTAAGTAGGCATGCATGGTTGCTAGAAAATGAATCATGCTAGAATGAGTGAATTTTACTAGGTTCTACATTTCTTAATTTGTTGCATACTAATATATCCATTCATAGGATTTGTGATGCGGGATGGTATGGCTAGATGTATGTTTTGAATCATGTGGGTAAAATGGATTATCTTCACTGAGTAAAATGGATGCATGTTTGTTTTCTCAGGAGTAAATATAATTTCCAATTGTATTCAACAAAAAAATTGAAAGTTCTAAAGCCTACAAACCACTTAAAATATTGGGTTATAACTATAAGATGAAGCTTTCAAATTGTAGAACAGTATTAAATTATTGTCAAATGATTATTTTAATATTTGGTTTATATATATATATATATATATATATATATATATATATATATATATCTTATATAATATGAGAAGGTTTTCTTCTAACTTTTCCTACTATTGCGACATTTGGCACTCTCTTTTGGTGACATGTATCCTCTTTCATTTCATTAATGTTTGTTTTAATTTATTTAAAATCCTTAGTTTTAAAAGTTTGTACCTACAATTTAATTCCAAAAAAGATATTTCTCTTATCCTATTGATACATTTGACATGTATTTAAATTGAAATTTGTATCTAATTTGTTTTGCCAAAATTATTATCTACTTAATCACCACTTATTCATCTGATTCAAAATTATGGATCAGTAAAATTTTAACTTCACAAAATATTAGTACATTTTTAAAACTTCTCATAACATTAGTACATTTGGCATCTATTTTTACATTTAATTGTTTTCCTCATTTTTCTATCTTACATAATATTTTCATATCTCCATAAAATACATTTCTAATCTTTTCTAATTTGTCTCTTTTTTTTTTCTTCTTTCCAATCTAACTTTTTTATAAAAAAACATTTATAACACCAATTTATTCTCACCTGTTACAACTCCAAGTTGGAGTATTTATTTACAATTTTTATTACACAATACATTTAATGTATTTATATAGTATAATATAATTTACAGGAATTATTAATGTATTATTAATTTATTATTAAATTATTTAAAACCTCTATAAATTAATATTCTATACATTAATAACCTCTCTAAATTAATAATTTTTTTAGGTTCCGAGTTAGGACCAGTGTAAAATATGACATAAATCGATAAATTAATAAGATAATAATTTTTTTCCGAGTTGGTCCTAACATTATTAATTTATAGAGGTTTTACCGTATATTGTTTTATAAATGTCTCAGTAAATGAAATTCTAACTTATGTAACAGTTAATGTAATTTTAATAAAGAAATATAGTAACGTGCATTATATTAATGTATTGCTCCATGTGTTACGCCTTCTCTCAAAATAAATATTTGCGACGAGTTTTCTTCTCCAGTAACGCTTTTCATGTGGCTTCTAATACCGAAATATATTAGTGTTTTTATTTTTGTTCTGGAATTAGTTACCCAAAGTAAAACCCACAAATGAACTTATTAAAACATATGTAACGTCAAATAACTCTAAATTGATGCATTAGGCTAACAGATAACCACAATAACTCCAATTAATTCAAAACATTAAATCTAATTAATTTTAGAGTGTAAATTAATACTCTAAATATTGACTCCAATTAATCTACTTCTATATATTACCCACATGTGAAGCTAAAAAAACTATTGTAGAGTTTTTGCTTTTTCCGGTCCATTCTTTTATGTTTTATTGACTTTTAGTTGCTTTCTCTTTATTTCAGGCTATCGTCCACATAGTAAAAATATCTACAAAAGTTTTCTCATTTGGTGTTCAAGTTAGGTTTGTGATTTCATATGGTGTTCAAGTTAGGTTCACCAACACCATTAGTTCTACATAAAAGTGTTCTATTTTTTTAGAAGTTCTATTTTTAATTATTTCTCTATTTTTCAACTCACCAATAAGATTTATATACATACATTGAGAAAATTTATATCTATTTTTATGGTCAGTTAAAGTGTAATTATAAATTTAAGTATTTAGATAAATGGCATTACATTATATTTATTAAATTTTTTACTCTTATGATCTATATGTATTCATAAACTTGAAAACCATAAGTTTGTTAAAATATTTATGATATAAATTGAAAAACCATTTATGTAATTATTCTCAACATCACTTATCAAAAAGTTAAGAGTTTGTTTTCAAATTTATGAATACGTAAAGTTGTTTCAAGATGATTTTGTTCTTGAATACGTAAAACTCATGGGATCATGAGTCATTCTTTATTTGATAGTTTATGCCATTCTTTATTTCTTTTACATAATTACTCAACGTTTGAGAGGGATCGACGTTTGAGTTTCATATATCTCGAGTAAATAGTTTTTTTATTTTATTTTTAATATTGTATAACATTTGACTTGATTATGTAATATAGTTTTATTTTTAGTCAATCATACAAATTAAGTAAGAAATAAAGATCAATGAAAGAATATAAAATTTGTATTTATTTTTATCAAAGTTTCCATAAAACCAACCCAATGAAATTCAACCAAAAAATTTAAAATGTTCCACCAAAGGTTTATTTTTAATCTATCCTCATGGGATTTTTGAAAAGAATTATGTTTGCTAAGGGTAATTGCATAGAATATCATAATTGACTAATTCAGTTAAAACCTAACATGCCATTAAAGTATTTAGATAAACGGCATTACATTATATTTATTAAATTTTTGTACTCTTATGAGTTATGACCTATATATATATACAAAGTTTATAAAATGGCATTTTTTTTCAAACAATTCAATATATATATATATATATATATATATCAAAACTGAACTAAATTTTTTTAATATAAACTTTCAAAGATAAATTTTTTATTATATCATCTGAAATCATTTTCCTAAATTAAATATGATTATAATTAAGTGTAACATATATATTTGTTTTTTGTGCATAGGCTAATTCAATTTAACTTAGGTTTGGGCCAGGCCCATTACAAGAGAAACCAGAGACTGTTTTACCAATGAATCGGCATTTGAGTTCTGCAAACGGGGAATGAAACTAAACGAAATAATATCAAAGGTAGAAGATAAATTCAGGATATCGAAAAGAATCCCATGAAGCTCCTTGTGTTGAAGCTCCGATTTTTAAAGCTTTCACTAGCTGTGCTGAGTCGGAAGCGAGAGAGAGATGTGAAAAAACTAGATTAACATATATAAAATATGTTTTTGCACATTTGGACCACCTTGCTACTTTATTAAATTTAATCATTATCACAAATTATTTAAATTTTTCTTTAATTTTTAACATATGTAGATAAAATTTAGCAAAAAAAATAATAAATATGATTATGTTTTACCTTTGATCTCCTAATTTTATTATGGATTATACGGATATAATATCTAAAGCTTATTGTCAAGGGAAAGTCATGAGGTCAGGAAGATCTACCTTCTGATGAGATCCAACGAGGGAAAACGGCCAATATCAACCCCAATTATCAACTCGAACCCACATAAATTTCAAATAACAAACCTGAACTATGTAATCGTTAGCCAATTTTAACATATACCTGTTATTAAATAATGTAACAAACCTGAATTATTTAACCTTTAGCCAATTGAATAAAAGGAATGATTCAGATACAAAAAAAAACAGATAATTACGACTTAACAATTCTAATCGACATTAACAAATACAAAAAAAAACTATGTTGAAATTGGATAACGGTTAGATAGTTTAGGTTTGTTTTTTTTACATTGTATGAGTTCGGGTTGATAAGTTCAGGGGGTCAGAGTTTGGGATGAAAAAGCCGCATAGAAATAGTTGGAGTTGATTTTGGTCGTTTTCCCGATCCAAGGATCATGAATCAACAAACAAGAGACTGTACGATGAGGTATGATATATATATTTCCACAATAAAATATTTTATGTAAATTAAGAAAAAGTAGTGGTATATATTGATGTCATACCATCTTGAATAAAAAAAGAGCAGAATTTATTTTTTAGCAATTCACAAAAATACTTCGAAAATGAACATAAATGTTAATATTTTAAAAAATTCTTTTCAAAAAACTATATTAATAATCGAACGTATTACTTTAATACAAATTTCATTATTATTCAGGATTAATATTAAATATATAACCCACGCATCGCGTGGGCAGCTTTCTAGTATATATATATATATATGTGTTTTTACGAAATCCATTTTTACATTTTATTAAAACAATTGGTTTACATTTTGTTTTGTTTATTTATTTTAAATACCTTTTCACTACTAATCCATTTTGAACCAATACTTATGATAAAATAATGTGTTTATGATAAGTTTATATAGTTGTATTGTATTCGGTAATAGTGATTAGTAGAAGATCAATAATATCCATATGTGAAAAGTGCTACATATTTGAATTTAAGAGTTTCAAGCGTTTCCTAGTATATATAGGTGCAAAGACAAGATCCTTTATTAACAAGTGCATGTGGCACACATATAAAAACATGGAAACAAACATAATTATAGAAAAAGTCCACACAAAAAAAAGAAACCACAAAATCTCACTTTTGACACTGCATTTTAAACGGGAAAAACATAATAACAACATAAAGCAGAATTTTGAAAGAAATAAAAGACAATGGGATTGGAATTTTAAAGAACGAAAACCTCAGGGATTGATCGTCACATAGCAACCCAAAATCACTTTGATACTGATCTTTATTAGGCACAAGACACTGTTCAGAGAATGCTGCACGAGGTTCCAGGTATAGGCGGCATTGGGATTGAACTGTTAGCTTCAACGACTGTTCATCATCAGTTTCCCAGTGCACATTCTTGTCTTTTCCTACCTTGCCTAATGGTTTCTCCAGCGCTTCCAAAGCATCTTTCAGCTTCTTCTCCACCTTAAAAAAAAAGATCAAGAGGTTGCTAAGTATATACTCCCTCCGTTTTTGAATAATTGTCGTTTTAACTATATGCACACAAATTAAGAAACTATTAATGTTGTTAGTTTTCAATATAAAAATATCATTAATTATCTACCTAAACATAATTTAACCAATAGTAAATCAAGTTGCATAATAAAAATAAATATAAAAAATAAAAAAGTAATAAATTTTGCATCGAAAACTGAAAACGACAACTAATTAAAAACAAAAAATTTCTCTAAAACGACAACTATTCGAAAACGGAGAGAGTATATAACAAAGATCATCATTCATTATTAATTTTTTTTTTACCATGTTTGACAGTTGGTTCATATTCTCTTGATACCATTCATGTAACTGATCTTTCTTCATCGATACCATCTCTTTTGGATGGTTTTCCAATTCCAGCATCTTTTCCTGCTCTTGTAGTTTGTCGGTCTTTCTCTGAGATAGTTCATAGATAGGATCATTTATACAAATATCTTCTGAGACAATAAATTTAACTCAAGAGATGCAGTTGCTATATAACATAAATTCTACCTTTATCTCATCGTACATGTCATTGGTATATCCCTCTCCATGTTTGCTCCTTCGGATTTCATCTACCAGGGAGAGAAGCTTACGGACTTGCTCTGCCTTCTTACCTTCATCGCGAGTCTTGTTATCAATCAACACCTTTCGGTTACCAGACATCCTTATAACTCCCTGCATATCAATATATGAGAATCGTAAACCAAAAATTTGGTATTTTAGAAATCACACTGTCAAGAGTACCAACCTTTATGAAGTCAGGGCAATCTCTACCCAAATAATCATCCAATGTCTCATTGCACTCTTCCAGCACATCACCGCCAGTGAAAACGAAGATAACATAATCAAGGATTTTACTCCCAAATAGAGACTGCAAGGCAGTAAGTGTGTTCTCTTCCTCTTGGGTAATTCGAGTCCTTGCAGATAAAACTAGGAGCACAGCATGTATCCCTCCTTTCGCTAGAGTTAGGCATCTAACAATCTCACTGCTTATATTGTTAGCCGAGACCGACAAGTCAAACAGGCCTTACCCACATTAAGCAAACAATACGTATAATTAGCGCTATATATAAAATCAAATGCAATGATACTGCCAAAGCAATCCTAGTAACGATGTACCTGGAGTATCAATCACATTGATGGTGTTACCATATTTTGTCACAAATTCATGTGTCTGACATTTTATGGTAACACCAGTTGCATGTGTCTTTGAATCAAACACCTTTTTTCCAATGAGGCTGTTGCCTGTGGCACTTTTTCCATCTATAAAGGTATTATATTACTTTCGTATGAAATAACTATTCAAGGTACTAAGCGTTAAGAAGGCGGTGATCCAGTGTCTAGTGCATATGACGCCTAATCATAGCCTAGGCAATATTAGGCGGTTTAAACGTTTATAACATTAAACTTTACAAATATGATATTATATATTAAATTTATATAAAATATAAAAATATCAATTATAAAAATAAAAATATAAACTCATAAAAAATATTAGACAAAACCTTTGTTTAATTTATATCAATTATCAAACAATATATGAACGTTTATAACTATTTATATAGAGATAAAACTTAGCTCGAAATTGGATAAATACATTAAAACGAAACTTATGCAATTTTAGGCGATCGTCTAGGCGTTGCGCCTAATCGTGGTTTAGGCGATCGCCTAGAACGCTTTTTAAAAGTTAGTTTCATTAATTTTTCTCTTTATGCTTAATTTGTTTTTCCCAATAGCCACCGATCATTTTTCATACAGTATAGTGAAACTTAAACAAAGATACCTTCTAATTAGGGATGAAAGGTGAATTTATAAGTCTTCTTTTTTTTTGAGCAAAGGTGAATTTAGAAGTCAAGTTATCGAAAATTTGTTTTAAGAAAATTATAATTGAGTCAAACAAAAACCAAAAAGCCAAAAAAAATAAAAAAAATACTCATGGAAAAATAAAATAATTGGGTGGCAGACATTGTATGTGAGACGAGATCCCTTGTATAATTTTTTTTCTTTAAAAAAAAAAAAGACTTTAAATTGTTCTATTTAAAGTTGAAAACTAGCTTTGTGATTAACAACTTCTGCCTAGCATCTGCTCAAAGCTTGGTAAGAGCGCCATTTTCACACCTTTTTTTTTTTTTTTTTGCAATTTTTCATCGATCAACTTATATGGTTTTACATAGTCCATACTTGAATTTAAAAGCTCTCTAAGCTTTCTCTTGTATATTTAGAAAGTAATATAGGAGTATTAGATTCGTTCGTATCAGGATTAGTAATCGCATACGTTCACAAGCTTAATTAACGCTTCCTTTGATCCATATGTTTATAGCTTCCTTTTCTCGTAAGTATACATCAAAGCTTTTCAACGTTGTTAGTTTGATCGATTAGCTGATAATTGACATTTTTGACGTAAAAAATGAAGGGTCGAAGGAAATTTCCCCAGATGGTCATCATTAACGATCATGATGCGGCAGCTCCAGCGAAAGAAGCTGATAAGAATGAATATGCGGCAGCACAGGAACATATGATCGAAAACATAGTCTTAGTTGGGCGTACAGGGAATGGAAAAAGCGCCACTGGGAACAGCATCATCAAACAAAAGGTGTTCGACTCGAAAACAAGGGCAGGAGGTGTTACTATGAAATGCCGCTCAGTAAGAGCAGTGACACCAGAAGGCCCAATACTTAATGTGATTGACACTCCTGGTACGTTGTGTCATTTAATTTGCATATTTTAGTTTTCATATGTAAACAATTTATTAATGTGGACTGTGGTGGGTTGCAGGTTTATTTGATTTGTCCGTGTCGTCTGAATTTATTGCTGAAGAGATCGTTAAATGCCTAACTCTAGCGGAAAAAGGGCTACATGCTGTGCTCTAAGTTTTATCAGTGACGACGAATCGAATTACAGAAGAGGAAGAGAAGGTACTTTGTACCTTGCAGCTTATTTTTGGGAGTAAAATTGTTGATTACCTTGTCGTTGTTTTCACGGGGGGAGATGTGTTAGAAGAAGATGGTTTGACATTGGATGAATATTTGGGTAATGATTTACCGGACTTCTTAAAGGTTAGTGATTTGATCACACTTTTTTTATGAACTCTATGGAAACAAATGTTTTTAGCTTAATTAATAGAACTTATGAATTGCATTTCTGTGGTTTCAGAGAGTTCTCAAATTGTGTGGCAAACGAATGATCGTGTTTGATAACAAAACCAAGGACGAGGCCCGAAAGACAAAGCAAATCCGCGAGCTTCTTAAGCTTACCGACCAAGTCAGAAAGCAGAACCACAATATTCCGTATACCAATGAGATGTACCATAAGATAAAGGTTAAATATTTAATTTCCCTCTCTTTTTAATTCCATTTGCATCCATCACTAGCGTGCTTTGATTGCCGAAACCAAATGGTCTCCCTCGTCAGGAAGAAAATGATAGGCACAAGAAACAACAAGAAAAGCTTAAATCAGAAACGCATTCAGAAGAACGACTCGAAGCATTGATGAAGGACTTACAGCTAAGGAATGAAATGAACCTCAAGGCAATGGCAGAGATGGTATAAACTCCTCTTATTCATTCACACTTCAAAAACACACATAAGTGTGTTGAAGTGGACATTAACGAGATCTGTTTTCTGTTTTGTTCCTCAGATGGGAACAAATTTAAAAATTGCTATGGATGCGCAGGAGAAGCTCTTTGAACAAAGAGAAAAATTGCAGGAGAAGGGCTACCTCGAAAAATTGGATATGCAAGAAAAGTTTCAAAAGATGCAAGAATGCTGCATTCTCTGATCACTCACTGTGCGCTCTTCCACCCCACCCCCCACCCCTCCTTTTGCGCCTTCATGCGTGTTCTGAGTCTGTTTTTGGTTATGTGTTTCAGTTTCATTTCCTTTATTTCCCTAAATTGATTTGGCCATTCGTAGCCTAATCTTTGTTTGATTTGTTTCTTGTTTGCAATATATACAATAAGTATGTGTGTATATGCTTTGTGAGACGACACGTTTTTATTTGATTTAATAAAGAGTCGAGAAAGAGTTTTTTCTCAGTGAAAACTTTGATTTAGTGTCCAATTTTGTTTTCTTGCATTTTTGAAGATCAAGAGAATCTTCGTGGTATCTTGGTTGCGCATGTTTTGGAATCATTTCATTTGCATTTGACGAGATATATATAGAGCCAAGAATGGGTTTAGGGAGAAGAGCACCAGATCAAGAAACTTATCTAGAAAGGAGGCGAGGAAGCCAGTTTCATCTAGCCTTGAGTAAACCTTGGAATGATACGGTAGGAGTTACAAAAGCTCGCAAGGAGTGAACATCAACCAAAGGGAATGAGGAAGAAAGCTTTCAAGTGTACAGGTTTGGCATGCAAGAAAATCTTCACTGCTTCTAAGAGCATGTGCAATGGGGAAAACCTTTATTATTCTGTCAAATATATTATTTTAATAATTTTTTTATAATTTATTTTTCTTATTTAAAATTTAATTATAAATCAAACTCATAACCAATTATTTTGAGACATGTGTTAAATGAGTCTCTACAAAGGTTCTCAAAGTCTCTCAAATGAAAAATTCAATTTATTCTTTTTTTATATTTTTATTGTTTTATATATTTTTATGAGTGAGAGATTTAATGAGAGACTCCCACTAAACATGCTTTAACACGGGTATGATTTAATCAGTTGACTAAGCGCCTCCCAACTGGGGCCAATTTATCCTGCCAACCAAGCTAAAGTTGTTTCTAGACCAGCTTTCATGCTTGGTTGAGTTACTGGGCTGGCTAGAATATTTTAAACATGTACATCTTTCTTATTTAAAGAAGTTTTAAATAATTTTAACCAAAGTTTTTAGATATACTAGCGATGCAGATATTTGAATTTAGTCGACACATGAAAAAAAAGAAAAAAAGAGACTATACTCTATCCGAAAAGAAACCAATTCAACCCAAATTTCTATCTTAAAAGGTCCTCAAAATTTGAGGCCCGAATCCATGGTTTCAGTAGTTTGTCCTCTGGACCAGACCTGGTGCGGAGGTTGGTGGAGCAACGCTTGTCCACTTACTCATTTGAATCGTTAGACATATCCCTTGAAATTTATATTTTTCTTGGACATTTTGCTTGTAAGCTTTTGTTGTGTAATTGGATTGTCCTATTAGACTTGTTCAATTTCGTCAATAAAATTCAGTCTACAAAAAAAATATAAGATAATATAGAGGTTATCTACCTAATTCATCCTGGTATCATTTTCGCCACTATATGTAAATTTCCGTTTTTTCAAGACTAAGTTCTTAATTCAGAATTGAAAACCAAATAAAGTTCCACCAAAGAAAAAACAAAAGAATGAAATTTGTCACGACAGTCGAGGAGAATAAGGATGGGAAATATACATATGCATAAGTCTTTGATGATAAAACTTGAAAAAACCATATGAAACCCTTATCAAATGAAGCTTTCTTGATATTTCAGCATCAAAGATTGATGCACTTTCCCAGTTTTTTCTGGAGCTCCTTTGTCTCTTTTTCAGCCCTCTCCAGATTCTCTCTGAGCTTCTTAATCTCATCGCTCGACCGTTTCTGAACTTCGTTTACCTTCTTTTCCGCTTCAATTCTTGCGGCTTGCTCTTCACCCAGTTGCTGCTCCAGCCTCTTTGCTGTTTCTCTCAGCTTTGTCTCCACCTGAACAGCAACAAGAAAGCAGAAAGCTTATAAAGTTATGATTTAATCAATGTATACGAAAAAGCTTTTGATCCTAAACATTAACAACACAACAGCTTGCTAAACTAGACACCCTAACCATTAACTAAACAATGTATATACATAAGTCTAAGCACATGAATTTTAGAATTTTCCTAGCATTAACCCTTTTTCTAAAGATCAGAAATCAGAACTGTAAAAAAGATTGGTAAATATAAATTTACCATCTCTGTGATACGGCTAAGCTGCCGGTCATAAGACATATCAATCTGCTTCTTGAACTCAGATATCTCATTATTCGAGTAACCCTTCAACGCTTCAACCTCCTTTTTCTGACCCCTTAACTTAATAGCCTCTTCCTGAAAACGCAATCACAGTTAGGATTCTCTGCTTCAAAACAGAATAACTCAAAAAGCGAAAGCAACAATTTCACCTGTAGCTCATGGAACAACTCATCTGTATACGGTTTTCCATTGTTCCGTTTGACAATGGATTCAACAAGTGAAAGAAGCTTCTGAACTTGCTCAACTTTCTTCACCTTATCAGTAGTCTTGTTATTAAACAAGACCACCCGATTGTCACATATCCCAAGAATTTCCTACAAGCCACACCAATTCAAATATACCTAAGTAAGCTGAAAAAAAAATCCTTCTTCTCAAGAAAATAGCCAAAGTCGCTTACTTTCAGAAACTCAGGGCAAAAGTCAGCCAAATACTCCTCCAATGTCTCCTCATTCTCTTCCAACTCATCCCCACCGGTAAAAACAACGATCATATAATCAGCGATTTTACTGCCGAATAGCGCTTGCAAGAAACTAAGAATAGTTTGCTCCTCTTCAGCAAGCCGCCTCACAGAGAATACCAACAATATTGCATGAATCCCATCTTCTGCCAAACTTATACACCTCACAATTTCTTTCCCGATAAAATCGGCTGCAGTGGACAAATCAAACAAACCTATACCAAAAAATTCACCAGGTTAACAACTTAACATCAAATTCAAGAAAGTAAATCAATTTAGACTTCCAAATCCAATTGGGGAGCGAGCTTACCAGGAGTATCAACAACGTTAATGATATCACCATCTTCTTGAACAACTCTTTGTGACTCGCAGGTGCTCGTCACTCCTACAGTTCTAGCTCTTGACCTAAAAGCTTTCCTTCCAAGGATACTGTTCCCTGTCGCACTCTTTCCGTTACCAGTACGGCCAACAAGAACTAGGGTTCGTTTAGGGTTTGACGATGCCGCAAATTCCCAATCATCTTCCAACATGTCTCCACCCATCTTCAACAAACTCATAAACACTTATCTGAAAAATCAGTTAAAGGGTCACGTAAAGTTCCAATCTTTGACAGATAAATCACAAAATCGAAGTAAAAACAAACAAAAACAGTGACGATCGCAAGAACTTTACACGCACCAAACGCTCAAGTTTCCGATCGAATATTACTTACTTGTTAAGAAGAATTAAACAACAAAAACAGAGCAAAACAGAACCAGAAGAATCAAACCTAACCACAGAATCAACAGATCAGAAAGCAATCGAGTAAATAAGATAGAGACGAAAGAAGATTACTTGCTTATAAAGCGGAGAAGCTAAAGCGACAATCTTTAGCAAAATATCTTTTTTGGACTCAATTTATACGGAATCAGTAAAACCTGACAAGACCAGAAGTCTCTGCGAAACAAACTCGTAGTTATCACCTGCGACGCGGACCAGCTACTAGAACGATTATACACCGTACGATGTATTCATCCTACGGTCTAGATGAAAAGACTCCGGGCAGCACAATAACAAGTCCATTAAGGCCCAATATTGGCCCATATAGATTAAAAAGTCCACGTAGACCGAAGATTGATTTGTCTTCGGGTTCGAAATTTTCTTCTTATTTTTTTTTTCTTTTTCCAGAGGAAAGGGAAGAGAGGAAACAAAAATTAGGGCAAAATTGCGTCTTGATGTGTTTCACTTTTCTTCTTCGTGTTTGATTTGCGACTTTCTCTAAGGAAAATTTAGGGTTTTGAATAATTCTTGATGAAGGAACCTTTGCAGAAGAAGAAGGTGGTTGTTCGTCACTTGCCGCCTTCTCTTTCACAGTCCGATCTCTTATCTCAAATTGATCCTCGTTTCGCTGATCGTTACAATTGGGTTTCGTTTCGTCCTGGGAAGTCCAGGTTAGGGTTTCTTTCTTCTCGATTCTCGTTTGGTCTTGAATTTGGTATTTGGGTTTTTTAGGAATGTTGCTGAATTTTAGGGTTTCGATTTTTGTAATTGAGGAAGATTATTTGTTATTGTGTTTGATTATGTTTGAGATTCTTGTTAGTTAGTTGAATTTAGTGAAATTGTACTTAGTATTGAGTTTTCGTGATGTGTATGTGTGTTTGTTTTTGTGGTTTCTTCAGCTATAAAAATCAGAAGTATTCACGGGCCTACTTAAGTTTCAAGGCACCAGAAGATGTTTATGAGTTCGCTGCATTTTTCAACGGGCATGTGTTTGTTAATGAAAAGGGTATTTGACTTTTTAATCTGTCTTTGTCTGATGATTTGCATGTGTTTTTAGTAGTGTGTGTGTATTTGGGGATGTGATTTTTGTGGTTTCTTTTGGTTTAGGTGCTCAGTTTAAGGCTGTAGTTGAATATGCGCCTTCTCAGCGTGTGCCGAAACCGTTTGATAAGAAAGATCCTCGTGAAGGGACTATTAGTAAGGATCCTGATTATCTGGAGTTCCTTAAGGTTATTGCTCAACCTGTTGAGAATCTCCCTAGTGCTGAAATCCAGTTGGAAAGAAGAGAAGCTGAGCAGTCTGGTTCGTGTTTCGTATTTCAATCATCTAATGAATGAATCGAAATTACTAACGACAAAATCACTTTTTAGGTGCTTCAAAAGCGGCTCCCATTGTTACCCCTCTTATGGAATTCATACGTCAAAAACGTGCTACTGTGATGGGATCCCAGGTACATTATGCTTACGTTTTTACTTTTTCACTTAGTCTACCTATTGCAATATCAGAGTTTTCTTGGTATGGATATCTTTGTAGTTTATCCATTCGAAAATGGAACTTCTATTGTTGATCTCTCGTTTCTGTTCAAGCAACAGGGTTTATCAGATGTTCGAAGAGGAGGTAGAAGAGCCAGAGTAGTCTCTGCAAACAAGCCGAGTTCAAGGCCCTCAAAACGAAACTCTGAAAAGAAAAAGGTGTTTCTCTCACTATTTAGTGTAGTCTGCCATTTTACTCGACTGTTACCTTCTTATGGAGAATTATTTTGTGTCCATTTTAAATCTTTTACTTTTCATATTAGTATGTGGAAAAAGACAGTTCAAAGAACGTGCCTCGGAAGACTGCAGCAGACGTCAGCAGCTCTAAGCCAGATTATCGTCAGTCAAATTCAAGTGGAAATGAAACTGGTAATAAATCAACAGCTGTAGTTATTCCTAACTAGCTAATCACCTGATTTTAAAAGGCCACTTTTAACTCTCTGTCTCTATGCTACTCAATTGCAGCCCCTGTCATCGATAGCTCTCTCCCAGGGATCGCATTGACTATGGATTCTGGGAAGAAAAAGATTTTGCTCCTGAAGTCAAAAGACCGAGACAATCCTGATGTAAGATTTTTTGTTGTTTAAGAAAGTTGTGCAGACTGTCTTGTATTTTGATAGAGTTGTAAACAGAATTATAAGCCATGTAAAATTTCTCTTTCGTTAATGGTATTTTAGAACCCTCCACAACAACCGGAACAGCATATTGAAACTATTCTTTCTGGAAACTCCACGGCTTCAAGACAGAATCAGAAGAGTGATGTTGGTGGGAGATTGATCAAGGGAATACTTCTGAAAAGTGACTCACGACCGAGCCAGTCTTCCACTTTTGTCCAGCCTGAGCAAAGAGTGGAACCCTCAGAAGCTGAAAACTACAAACGACCTCCTCGGCCAGCCAACACTCGAGCAGGTTATAAAGCAATAGGATTTAAGTCAAAATGTTTGCTTCCCAAATTGGGCTGATAATTCAAATAGATGGTCCATGTGCAGGGAAAGATTACCATGCTTCTGGTACCATCAGTGAGAAGCAAGAGAGACGTACAAGAAACAAGGACAGACCTGATCGTGTTGTGTGGGCTCCTCTTCGTCGTGATGGCTCCAATATCAGTGAGGATCAACCACTATCTTCAGCAGGTTCTGTTTCTGTTGCTGACCATTAATTAAGTAATTAGTTTCATTTTCATGGTTGTGTCTCCTCCATGACATCTCAACTCTTCTTGTATATGTTCTTACAGGAAACAATGGAGAAGTGAAAGACAGGATGTTCTCTCAAAGATCTGGAGAAGTGGTGAACTCCTCTGGTGGTCACACTCTTGAGAATGGTTAGTTCATTTGATTGGAGAATGCATAATGTGCCTTGTGTCATTATTAATAAAGAAAAGTGATGTTGGTTCTGCCAAAACTTTTGACTTTATCCAGGTTCTGCCAGACATTCTAGTCGTCGTGTTGGAGGTCGCAATAGAAAAGAAGAGGTGATGACTGGTGAGGGTAAAACCTCCCGGAGAGGAGGAGGTGGTGGTGGTCCCAATTCACAAGAGGCAAGCCAAACCAAAGCCTTTTTTACTACACCTTAATGTCCTCTTATAACCATGTTTGGAAGATTCATTTTTACTGTGTTGCAGAAGCAAATGTGGATTCAAAAACCATCATCGGGTACTTGATATATTACATAACATTGTGGTAAGCTTCTATTACTCTCAGCATTGAACATCAGTTTGTTTTCTTCTTCTTGAACTATTGGATGGGTTTGTCAACACAGTTTTATGATTGTTCTGACCTTTCAGGCTAAATATATGAGCCATTCCAATGGATTTTGTCCTTCCAACGGGAATCTATAGATCTCAATCGAAATGGGGAGTAACACTATCAACATCACTCGGGTTTTGGAGACTTTTGGTCCAATGTCGTAAGTCGTAGTATTGCACATAAAAGAGGCCGTTCTAAAAGTAGGAATCAGCTCAAGATTTATGAGAGAGAGACAAGAAAAGACTCGTTTGCGGTTCACGGTACCTGCATCCCCCCTTTTGGCTTGTGCGGTGTTACAGACAAATGGGTGAGAAGTGAGAACTTACTCCTACGTCTGAGTAATGAAAATAAAGTCAAGTGTATAGGGAGCGGGAAATACAGTGTGTCGGGTTTATTTTGGGTTCCTGAGAGGCCTTAGAACGTGATTGCACGATTTTAACCATATAATAGTTTGATTACTGTGAAGTTAATTTCTTGCTAAGTAATAGTTTCTTGTGGAAGTTGGTTTATTTCATCTGATTAAGCCACCTAAAGAATGGTTTGTTTACTTGTCACCAACAGACAACAAGATATCTGGAGACTTTAATTTTCTTCTGAAATCTCTGTGACTCTGTCCATCGATTCACAGTGGTTATCACTTGTCACCTTTATCTCTTCTACCAAAAGTAAAGTTAAAAGTCCCCAACTAACTTTGTCTTTTAGTCTGCACCCTGTTCTAAAAATCTCCGCCTAGGCCCGATTACTTCCCGCTTAATCGCTAGGCCCACCCTATCCGCCTCGATTAATGACTAATCTCCTAAAAAAATCAGTTACCCGATTATTCTCCGCCTAATCCGATTACTTTCCGCCTAATCCGATTACTCTCCGCCTAATTTTACATATCTCGATTATTTTTAGATTGCAAGTATAAAAAACTTTTTATTTTTGTTATTCAATCATTTAAATTGGGAGTTTGTGATATTTTACAATAACTTATGTTCAAATTTTAATAAAAATCATAAATTTGTAATAAAAATCATAAAAATTTATCTCAAAAATACAGTTTTATATGTTTACTGCAATTTTGAAAATAATATTTGATTAATATGTTTTAAAAATATTAAAATAATTCTAAAACTAATCCCCGATTAATCCCCGATTTAAATCCGATTTTCCGATTAATCGCTAGGCCCATACCTAGCGCCCGACTAGCGCATAGCGATTTTTCAAACAAGGGTCTGCACCAAGCCACCAAATCCAATATAATGCAAATAAATTTTTGTTGCTAGGTTATTGAGCATATTCAAAATTTATTTTAGGTTAGATTTCTTTTGTATTTTGTGGCATTTTGGGTTAGTTTTCAAATATTTGATCACGAAATTGGTTATGTCAGCCTCTTATATCGAGATTCAAACACAAGGATAATCTAATGATTGCCTCATCCAACTTATTCAAAGACTCATTGATATGAAAATATCTAAGTCAGTCTTCTCCCGAAAAATCTCATTCTGGACTCATCCCTTTTGGAACTCCATATAGCAGTCCATATCCATGCACCCGATTATTTTCTCAACAATCTATACACCGTTGTGCTTAAAGAGCTCAAAGGGTTGCAATGGAACGACAAGTGTTTTTGTGGTTAACTACACATGTGTTTTTGTGATGATTCCAAACAATTGCTCGAGAAAGTTTACAATGCCCAAGTATTTTAAGACATAAACCTTGTAGCTTATGATACAATTTCACCTTTCATATACTCTAAATGCTTCTTCTTTTTTCATTTTCATATACAATTTCACCTTTCATATACGACTTTGAGGGTTTTTTTGCACAAAACCCTTTTATTTTGTACATAATGGTGAAAATAGAAAGACTGATGTCTTAAACTTAAAGTATCCCCAACTTGTAACAAAGTAACAAATGAAATACATGTCACATGTGATATTTATATACAGACTACAATGAAATCAAGTATGTTGACTAAGAAATGTCAAAAATTTTAGAAATTCTCACCAAAATCATAAGATAGTAAAATAATGTTAACAGTCTCAGGAAGCAACAGTGTGAATACATATCTTACAAGAGATTGAGGAAATCTCTTACAAATCTACAACCTCAACTAACTTTGTCCAAATCTGTCTCTATCCTCTGTTTTATTTTTTCTTCCGGTGGTACAAAATTCACATTGAACTGTTTATATCACAATTAATGACCGATTGCTTCTTCACCTACTCTCTCTCTCTCTCTTTGGAAGTAGTAACAAGCCTATATGCTGATCCCATCTAGGGCCAATTCTCTATTCTTTAAAAACTTTGACTTTCTCGAAAAACTTCCATTTTCTTGAGAAGTTCCCTTCTGGGTTCTTGATTTGGAAAAATGGGTAACAAGATAATCTCAATGATGAAGAAAGATAGCAAAGATGGAGGAGGAGGATCTAAGAGCAAGAGAATGAATCGGTCACAAAGGAAATTACTTGCTGATGAAGAGATGTTGCATCGTCGAGCTTTGTCCATGGCTATTCATCAAGCTCAGCTTTCTCAGAGATTTGATGGATCTATGTCTAGACGAGTCGGGTCTACTAGTACTAGGAAACGAACTCTCTCTGACCCGTTTTCTAATGGCAAGCAGGTAAGTCACTACTGATTCTAAAAGTTTCAATCTTTTTCTTGAAAAGTTCAAAGCTTTCATTTTTATATGATTTAATGATTGTTTCGACTGAGTCTTCGCCTTTTTGCTGGTTTTAATGATTGTTTGGGAACTTTTTCTATATTTTGGTTACTATAAAAGTGGAGGAATAGAAGATTCTTTGTTAAAATTAGAAAAGAGATGTGAAAAATGTTAACTTTATCATGAAAAGAAATGTTCTTCAGTCTGATACTGACACTGTGTTGGGACCAGATGAGCTATAAAACTATTGAGTGTCTGTCTTTAGCCATCCCCATAACATTACAACAGAAGTACTGATAAACTTTTTTTGTCTCTCCTCTTGTGTCTTTATAAGCTAGTCATTACATTACAGTTTAAGCTGCTACTGATTGTAACTAAAGTGGCTTACTATGAAAGAATTGAAGTTGCATCACTTTGTTGGATAGTGGATCGTCTTTGCTGATTGTTTGTTCCTGTCACACCTTGTCTTTGATATATAGATTGATAGACTAGCTTTCAGATGTTAGAGCAATGAATCTATGTTCCTTCTTCAGGTACCTGATTTTTCAGAGAGCTTGATGGTGAAGAAATTTGTTTTGGTGCACGGTGAAGGGTTTGGGGCATGGTGTTGGTACAAGATGGTTGCTTCATTGGAAGAGTCAGGACTGTCTCCGACTACAGTTGACCTCACTGGGTGTGGATTTAATATGACGGACACAAACAGTGTCTCTACCTTGGAGGAATATTCAAGACCGTTGATCGAGCTCCTCGAAAATCTCCCTGAAGAAGAGAAGGTAGTAAGAATTTGCTCTTTGTTTGGAGGAATGTTCAAAACCATTTGACTGGAGGAATGAGGCAATGAGATACGAGTTTGTTGTTTTATGCAGGTTATTCTAGTGGGTCATAGTACTGGAGGTGCTTCCATTTCATATGCGTTAGAGCGGTTTCCAGAGAAAATCTCAAAAGCTATATTTGTATGTGCAACCATGGTTTCTGATGGCCAAAGACCCTTTGATGTTTTCTCTGAAGAGGTAATAAACACTCTTTGAGTTCATATCTGTCATGCATTAGAGAAAACCGTGATGTAGTCTTTGTACTTTGTGCTCACATTTGTGAGAAACTGTCTACACTGCTGCAGCTTGGTTCCGCAGAGCGGTTCATGAAAGAGTCGCAGTTCTTGATCTACGGGAACGGAAAAGACAAGCCTCCTACGGGGTTTATGTTTGAGAAACCACACATGAAAGGCTTGTATTTCAATCAATCACCCAACAAGGTACACTCCAAAACTCTAATTCTTGAATTGTGCATTTGCATTTGGTAATCACTGACTGATTCTTGAATAGTCATCAGCAAAACTCTGCAACTTTTTAAAGTGATTTGGTTTATGTTTTTGCAGGATATAGCATTGGCAATGATCTCAATGCGGCCTGTACCACTCGGACCAATGATGGAGAAGCTATCTCTGACCGCAGAAAGATACGGGAAAGGGAGAAGATTCTATGTCCAGACACTAGATGACCGTGCGCTCTCACCAGATGTTCAAGAGAAGGTAGTGAGAGAGAACAGCCCTGAAGGAGTCTTCAAGATCAAAGGAAGTGATCATTGTCCTTTCTTCTCAAAGCCTCAATCTCTCCACAAAATTCTTCTCGAGATTGCACAGATTCCTTAACAAAGATCAGAGATTCTTTGGAGGAGAGAATACTGATTATACTTTTTAAACGAGAATACACTTTTATTTAATCCTCAAAACATCTTTTGTATGCAATTCTAGAATCGATACAAGATCGTATTTATACCATTTGAAGATAAAGTGATTGAATACACAAATGGCCCTGTATTTAAAAATCTTAGAGATACATATACAGGAAGAACAATAAACAAGAAGAGGAATCGGAGACAAGAGAGATGGGGTCTGTCTATATATAACAACAACACTCTTATTATTCCAAGTCTACAATGCCGAAATTCGAGAGAAGGATCTTAACTTGATCAACAAGGTCTGATCCTGTTGCATACTCTGTGAGCATCCCGACCGCGAAACCAAACATAGCCCACCTGCAAACAAACACACAGAGATATCTCATGTCTAGGCAGTACCAACTAATTCTTATAACAACCACAATTCTTGTGTGTGCATTATTAAGAACTAGATACATTCAAACATCGATAATTATAAGCAGCAGATGCGATTGAGTGTTTTGTCTACCTAAGACAAATGCACAGGCAAAATTGGGTAAAAACATTCAAGACAGATCTTATTAAGTGTGAAACTTTAGACAAAGAAACATCAATGACCAGTAAATTGTTTTAAGAACCAAAGCTACCCACAAATGCAATTGAGATCAGGTCTTGAAGTGGCAATAACAACTTTCGCAAAAGTAATGAATCATATAGCATCAAGATGCATATAAGTTTATGAAGAAACACTAAACACAAGCAAACCCGCAAAACAATTAGGACCCATCAATCAAATTCAAGAATTGAGATCATAGCTTAAGTAAAGGAAGTACCTTCCATTGGAAATCTCATTTTTGGGTTGGAAACCAAAAAAAGGACCTTGACCAGCAGCTTCAAGCTTCTTCTGTTTAAAGTACTCTTGAAGCTCCTTAGCCTTCTGTCTCTGAAACTCCACCGTAGTTACACTCTTCCCATCAACAGCCACAGCTTTCTGCGGCGGTGGAGGAGGAGGAGGAGCGGAAGACGGCTGCGATGGAGGGACAGGTATTTGCGGCTCCCGGAGAGTAGGAGGAGCCGATGGCCTTCTTAAGGGACCTTCGGTTTGCGAACATCTGATGATGAATACACATGGCTTAGTCGTCGTTGAGAATCTAAAAGACGACGAAGCTGTTGAGGAACAAGATGATGATGAAGAAGATGATGGATTTAGAATCCTGATACATTGAATCGGTGAAGCTACTGACATTTTTTTGTTAGTTGAATTGTCTGATTTTCGAAGCTTTGGTTCTGTCTTTTGGTAATGTCTTTGTGGATGTGATTTGGCCAAGTCTGAAGCTTAAACGCAAATGGTACTTTTGGAATCATCCCACGCGCGTGGATGGCGCGTGAAGATAGTTTAACAATAGTTTGACTTGAAGCTAAAACAAAACTAAGGAATGATGATTGAGAATTTTTTTTGGTAATTAAACTTGAAATTTCGAAGAATTGAGATTGAATTATTTAAATTCTTTGTAATACCGAACCGAAAGGAGACGATTTTTTCGGTTATCGGTTAACCAAATTATTTCTAGAGGGTTATCGAAAAGAAATTCGGTTCGGTTTGCTTTGCTTTGGTTCTCGGGTAATTTCGGTCTTGATTTTTTTTTTGTTGAATTTCGGGTAATTTCGGTCTTGAATTTGGGTATAAACCGGTCTAATTTTGGTATAGTCTAGTTATTTTAAAAAGAACAATTACCCGAGAAACCAATCGTTTTAACCGGAACCAAACCGAAAGTTTTGGATAAC